>CM051234.1:445908266-446508266 GCA_027917425.1 Gastrophryne carolinensis
ACACAGACACACACACAGTCAATTTGATTGAAAAAAAATGAGAACAGCCATTATCTGACCATAGAAACCAAATGCAGGCCGAGTCAATGACATACACAAGAAGAATCATGAAGGCTTGAGAGACATGGGGGGGGGCAAGGGCTGTACACTATTCAGGGCAGGCGTCAGCACTGGGCGTACTCAGGCAGGAGACAGGACCCCTGCACTTTAGGAGGGCCCACCTCATTCCCTCTACCCGGTGAAGGATGCAGGGCTGTGTAGTAACCAGGGCTAAGGACTGTCAGTCAGTCACAATCCTTTTCTTTCTTCCTTCCTTCTATTAATTTTGTCAGTCATTCTTTGTTTATTTCCTTCAATTCTTTTATTTCCTAGTCTCTTTCTTTCTTTCATCTGTTCATTTTGCCATTCCTTTCTTTCCTTCTATTCTCCTTTTTCTGTCATTCTTTCTATTCTTTCTTTCCTTACTTCCACTTTTCCCGTATTCCTTTCTCTCTCTTTGCTGCTTTTTTTCTGTCATTCCATTTATTCTTTATTAGTTTCTGTCATTCATCTTCTTTGTCTCTGTCCTTTAATCTATGCTTGTGTTCTTGGTTTCTTTCCATTATTTTTTATATTTCTGTATTCCTTTCCCTCTATTCCTCCTTTTTCATTTTTTTCTCTCTCTTTCTTTCTTACTTTCTTTCTTTCCTGCTTCCTTTTCTTCTGTCATGTCTTCTAATCTTTCATTCTTTACTTCTCTTTATTCCTTTCATTCCTTCTATTTCTTCTATATTTTTTTCATTCCTTCTATTATTTTTTCCCTTCTATTCTTTGGCTGTATTCACTATACATGCAGCTTAATCACCATGTATGGAGTGTCATAGCACACTGCAAGGGACCCATTAAACCCTATCGCCCAAGGGCCCTCATAAACCTGCAGCCAGCCCTGGTTTATTTTGCAGCCTGTTCAAGTTGGGGTGGTAAGAGACGCATAAATATTTTGTTGGTTTAAAGTGGACCAACACCCACGGGTGATCGGCCCGGGAATCTATAAGATTCCCGGGCCGATCACCCCCCACCCCGCGGGACATCCGAGATCGGGATGTCCCGCGGGGTGAAACCCCCCCCAAACACCCCAAGTCACCTACCTTATCTTCGGCGGCGGCCGGCCGCTGCCGCCTCCCTCGCGCCCCTGTAGGCGTGCGCGCCTCCGCACCGGACGTCTGCGAATGGCCGGCGCGGGGGCGCGCGCGTTCAAAGTGACGCGAGGGAGGCGGCGGCGGCCGCCGCCGCTTAGACGTTCAAGATCTTCCCTTGTACGTCGGCGCTGGGAGCGGGGAGAGGTGAGTTGTTCGGGGGGTTCGGGGGGGTTTCACACAGCGGGGCACCCCGATCGGGGGTGCCCCACCGAAGTGGACCAAGACCCAGGATAGTCAAAATCCTGGGTGTTGGTCCACTTTAACACACATGCTCAACCCTCTTCCTGAAGGGCCACCAACAGGCCAGGAGTAACTTGTACTCAATCAGAGCTATAGAGTGAGAGCTGTGAATCAGTGTGGAGACTGGCTAAGCCTGGCCTGTTAGTGGGCCTTCAGGAGGAGGGTTAGGCACCACTGGTGTAACAGGTCACCAAAGACACTGCTTACAATCCACCTACCTTGAACTGGAGTAGCCTCTGTGAAGGCCATAATGGCACCATGGTACCATAGGGGACTATTTGGCAGGACCTTGGACGGTGCAACCATTGGTCATGATCAGACCAGAAAAGTCATTAACAGGTTGGCACTGGACATGGCACTAAGCAGCTCAGACAAGGCAGAGGTTGGTTAAGTTTAGCACTAGATGTGGCACTGGATATAAACCAGGCAAAGCAAAGGTTAGCAACAGCTTGGCACTGGACATGACACTAGATGTGGTCAGAAAAGGCAGAGGCTGGTTACAGTTTGGAACTAGATGTCGCTGGATGTAGTCAGGCAAAGCAGAGGTCAGCCACAGCTTGGCACTGGATATGGAGGCTGATTCACTACTAACGCCAGGTATTGCCATGTGAGCATCTGTATAGCGGCGCTTAGAGCAACCGCTAGTAGACACTGTAAGCGGGTATCGGGCGCTGTAACAGAGCGTCTCGGTCGCTGTAGTATCCTGGCCGGCATTGATGAATGTGATGTGTGTTGGGTGCTGTAACAACAGTATAGCGCTGAAGCGAGCAAGAGGTAGCGCCAGCTCAGTGCGTCCGGCACTCGGCGCTTCACACCATATTTAACAACGTCGGTGCTCTAAATCTGGTCGCTATAGCGAAGAGCGCCAGATGCTGTGTGATTAAAGTCTGTTTTTGAACACATATCCACCTGTAACAAAGCGAAAACACATGGAATGACATTGTTTTAACACTGTGACATTAACACTTTAGTGCCAGACCTGTAAATACAATTCTGCATAAAAATATAAAAAGTCCCAAAAAGTTTCTAAAAGTGTTTGTTTGCAGCCAGGAGAGGTCACACAATGATTTGAGCAAAAAAAAAAAATATATATATATATATATTGGCAAACATGTTATTTATACACTAATAAAAATAAAACCAATGAAGCCCCAATGAAATGTATGGGAGAGCGACACTAAGCGACAGGTAATACATGGCGCTCCTGAGCCTAGAGAGCCGGCACTCACCAGATTTGCTTTCTTAAATGTGGTTTTGCATACAGCGCCCAGCGTTCACCAGGCGCTGTCTGATGGTACGAGGCACTACCTGGCGCTATCTGTTCTTAAAGTGGACCATCACCCTCGGGTGATCGGCCCGGGAATCTATAAGATTCCCGGGCAGATCACCTCCCTCCCCGCGGGACATCCCGATCTCGGAAAAACCCCCAAAACCCCCAAACCCCCTTACCTTAGTCTGTGAATGGCCGGCGCGGGGGCGCGCGCGTCAAGAGGGACGCGCGGGAGGCAGCGGCGGAGGAGCCACGGACAAGCGGCTGTCAAATCGCTTGTCCGTCGGCGCTGGGAACGGGGAGAGGTGAGTTTTTCTTGGGGTTCGGGGGGGTTTCACACAGCGGGGCACCCCGATCGGGGGTGCCCCACCGAAGTGGACCAAGACACAGGATAGTCAAAATCCTGGGTGTTGGTCCACTTTAAATAGCCCCCTTGGTTAAGCAAAGCAGAGGTCTTTAAATGCTAACGACCAGAAAATTCTATAGGGAGACACACCAGTGAATTACATCTTTATCATGAAAAAAACAAACACCAAAAACATGTTAAAGCCATCAAAAATATTTAAATGATATAAGACAGATAAATGAGGCCAGCAGTGGTGGGGAGAGTCCACTAAATAAATATACATAAATAACTGTAAATATCAATATATAATAATGCTGTCCTGCCTAAGCTCTGAATCCTAATGTCTAAATAAGTAAATAAGTTAATCACATATCCAATTTCAAATCACTGATCCCAAAAAACCCACATCAATGAATCAGTCCTATCCTACTACCCAATATGAAACGCCAAGTGCTATCAATCCTGATCAATACTGGTATTGGTATTGGTTAGGGGTAGTTACTTGGCAGCTATTTGTGAGGTACAGGTTATATTGTGCACAGACTGATACAGGATTGATAGCACTTGGCGCTTCATATTGGGTAGTAGGATAGGATTGATTCTGGATGTGTGGGGGGGTCATACACTGGTGGGCCTCCCTATAGAATTTTTGGGTCTTTAGCATTTAAAGGTACATGCCGGGGATCTTACATGTGGGGTGATATGATTTGGGATATGTGCAGGCTGGGTTCTTTCAGCAACAGCTTGGCACTGGACATGTCATTGGCATGGCATTGTATATAGAGGGTAATTCAAAAAGAATGATACAAAAAGAAAACTTAGCAAAGACTGCTATTATATATATATATATATCAATGAAAGTATAACCTTCCAATTTTAATTTGGCAGCATTGAAATGTTCGCACCTCTGAAATGCTCATTAAAGGGCTATTATTCAAAATGGTGGTATCACCGCAAGAAAAAGTGTATGATGTGCTTGATAACGCAAAAACGTAATCTGTATCCATTGTCCAATAAAACTATGAATATAGCTAATACCGCGCTAAAAGACAAATATAAATAGAAACATAGAAACATAGAAGGTTGACGGCAGAAGGAGACCATACGGTCCATCTAGTCTGCCCTTATGTGTATACTGTATGTACTCTTTATCTTAGGATAGATGTGTGCTTATCCCAGGCATGTTTACATTCAGTGACTGTTGATGTTTCAACTACCTCTGCTGGAAGTTTGTTCCAAGCACCTACTGTAATTTTTTTTCTTGTAAAACAGTTTTTGTTAGGGATGCTCAACGTGCAAAAACTCCTCAATCTGCATAGAGTCAATTAGAATAGTACAAGGTAAGCACAGAGCTCCCTTACAGCCGATATATCCCACGGTGCATGCACTTCAATCATGATCCACCACCAAATTATCAAGCCTCTTACCAGACTCCCAAAAGGCAGCAATATCTCCAAATTCTTATGTAGTGGATCCACTTATAATCAATTCCACCGAGGAACTTCGGCAAAGTTAGAGAATCAATCCACGGTATTAACTCCAAAGTGGATGCACAGACAATCAAAGCATAAAATCCAAAAGAGAGAAAGCGTAATATTGCACATACAACCAATTTATTGGGTTGTGGCTGAGCTGGGAAGGGTGTGTCATGATGCAGCTTTATGACTCATGTGCGCGCTCTGCTGTGGGCAGAGACAGCTGTAGTGCGACTGTGTTGTGCTCATGCTGAGAGCACCAAGGGATATAGTTTGAAGTTTGAAGACCCCTTTTTTGTGTGGTCCTAGAGAAATGAACTATAGTATCTATCGCGCTCTGCAGGAAATGGGACAGGCATATGTGACAGGCTTCAGGTGAGGTTCTTGCTGCCTTATTATTGCCATTGCATGAACTGTTCCTCTAAACTCATCTAAAGGTTTTTTCAAATAGTATTTTATAAATGCTGTTATTGATTTCTGGGTGAAGTATAAATGACAATGGAGGATCACTCATCTCATACACTGCAATCCAATGACAGCTCAGCCTGGACTTTCTTGCTGGCAGAGAGGGAAGTTGCCTTGAAAACATTTAAGATGATTAAACATTAACCACCGCACTGCCACACAAACAACACACAGAGCATGTGCTGTGTTATATGCAGCACCACGGCTTGGTTGCATTCTGATCTCAGCTTTAAAGGGACTGTCTGGGATAATAAAACAACAAAGCCATATTAACCTTTCATCTCCCCACAGCTGATTGTGGTGCTTCAGAACTCACTGGATTGCTAGATTGCGTCCTGGTCTCCAGTCACCAGCACCCCCATGACAAATGCACGCCCCTGCCATCAGTCACAGTGACGCTGCTGCTCCCTCTCCTTTCACTGGATAAGAGACACAGGTGACTGGAGATTAGGACCAGAAGGTATGCGATTGGGTGAGTTCCTAAGAGGCTGATTCCCTACTAACGCCAAGTATCGGCAGATGAGTGTCTGTATAGCTGCGCATAGAACAACCACTAGTAGATACTATAAGCATGTATCAGGCGCTGTAACAGAGCGCCTCAGTCGCTGTAGTAACCTGGCTGCCATTGATGAATGTGATGTATATTGGGCGCTCTAACACCAGCTGCAGTGAGCGAAGGGTAGCGCCAGCTCAGTGCGATCAAAAAAGGACACACACAGCATGGAGGAAACAATGTGGCTGTATGGGGCCCTAAAATTCCTAGTGGCGGCCCTGCCAACCAACACCAAGGATTTTTATTCTCCTTAGATTTGGTCTGTTTAATTGAGCACGGTGGGGGTCTATCAAATCATTATGGCAGACTCTAATCTAGCCCTGGAATCTTCCAGAGTCAGGTTACATGGGTTATGGCCAATTTTAGCAAGCCCTAAAGTAGGTCAGAGTCAGAGAGTGGCTTTTTATACTTAGGGCCTTATTCATGAAGGGATAGCGACAGGAAGTGCCTTGTAAATGACAAGTAGCGACAGGTGAATGCCGGACACGGCACGCAATTACACATTTATCAAGCAGAATCTGTTGAGCGACTGGGATAACGCCATGTAGCACCCTATTCTTCATTACCCTAGCCTCAGCGTACAGCGCCGGCGTTCTGCCTTGCACAGCGCCACGTATTACCTCTCACTACCTGTCGCTCTCCCATACATTTCAATGGACATTCTTTTATCTCTCTTTAAACAGGGTTTTTGTTTTTTTGTTTTTTTATTCTCAAATAATGTTGGGATCTTTCCTGGCCTTGAAAAAGCCATTTTTTCATTTTTTTAAAACATTTTATATATTTATGCCGAATTGATATTACAGGTCTGGCATTATTGTGTTCATGTTACAATGTTATAACAATGTAATTCCCTATGTTTTTGCTTTGTTACTGGTGGATACATGTTAAAAAAACGACTATAATCACACAGCCTCCGGCGCTCTGGGCTTCAGAGAAGCATTTTTGAGCGCTGGAGGTGTGTCAGGCTGTTTTTTTGATGAATATGGTGTGAGTCGCTAACATGCGCTCCCATACAGCGCTGTACTGGCCATATAGCGACTCCCCACAATGTATTCATCAATGCTGCACGGCGAATGAGTCGCTCTGAACTAGCGACCCACAGCCGAGCACAGCGACTACTAGCGGGCGCTCTGAAATGCCTGCTACAGACGCTCATCTGTCGCTACCTGGCGTTTGTGATGAATCAGCCTGTAACCCTTCCAGGATCCTCGCATCAATGTTCACATGGGATGCAATAGCAGCGTGGGGCAGAGGACCAGATATTTCAGCCTGTCTTCTGACTTTCTAGGGCTTGTTGAAGTGAACCAAAACTTGTTTCAACCAGATTTACTCCCAATTTGGGATTTCCAAGCTGTGTGAAATCCCCTGGTTTTGGTCGTTATACTTTTCCTATGCAGAGTAAAAGCTCAGGACAATGCAATTCTTGTTCTGAATTACTGTCATGAAGCTTTGCTGGCCATAGAGCATGCAATCTATTTGCCCAATCTCATAAGCACTGTGTATATAGTAAAAGCCCCAACTAAACAAAGTATTCAAATTCTAATCAGTTAGGTGGGGTCTGTTGTCAATCACCTTTTACTTCATTGTGTTTTAAATGAGGAGATTACAAACTGAGGCTATTAGGGTAATAAGCCCATGCTGCTAAAGAAGACCCTCTACAAAGAGATCTCCATATTCAGCTCACTAGGTCTGGTGTTATGGCTTCCCATGGAGTGAGCTGCACTGGAGCATGTGACAGCAATTACTGGAGCAGCAACAACATACAGACGAGAAATGAGTCGCCATTAAAGTGGACCAAAACCAGGATTTTGACTATCCTGGGTTTTGGTCCTTGCCCCCACGAATTTCAGCTTATCTAAGCCTTCGTCTAAGGCGAGGGGCTCGGAGCTCCTGAAGGCCCCCGCTACCCTCTAATAGGGAGCGTGCCCATGCCGGCCATTCACGCGTCCTGCTAAAGGGATAGTGGGGATGCGGCCATCAGCGAGCGGAAAAGAAGGTAAGTGTATGAGCGACCTGGGGGGTTTCATACAGCGGGGCATCCCGATTTTGGATGTCTCGGGGGGGGACGGAATCAATTGGCCCAGGAATCTTCGTGGGTTTTGGTCCACTTTAAACCTTAACGCCCCTCTTTTAGGCTCTTCTGCTACTAATCAGAATCCTTACATCTTACAAAGGCTTCTTCTGTTACAGCTTGACAGTGGATTGGGTTCTTTAAACCGGACCTTCAGCATCATATAATGAAAAGCTGAAAGCCTTAAAAAAAACGTTCCCCTAAAATTAATATACTTAGTTCTTAGTAGTTTACTTATTCCCCCCCCCCCCCCTCCCAGGCTGCACATTTATTCAGAACTCCAGCATATGGCCGCCGCCATCTTGGTGCTTCCTGTTCTTTCCCAGCATCACGTCACGTCATTGCTGAGCCAGATCTCACCTTCTGCAATAAAGTCTGACATTCCCTCCTCATACAGCATCAATAGTGCTCTAAGTGATGTCTTCAGGCTGATGCCAGAGCACCAAAGAAACCCCTGCCGAGGTATTCAACATGTGATTGTTTGCTGGCATAGCCTAGTGCATGTACAGTAAGGCCCTACGTGTTTCGTCCATCGGGACTTCAACAAGCCCCTTTGTTGATATCCTGACATATGAAAAGCCTTGTGGGTTTAAAGTGGACCAACACCCAGGGGGGATCGGCCCGGGAATCTTATAGATCAGATCCCTCCCCGCGGGGCATCCGAAATCGGGATGTCCCGCGGGGTGAAACCCCCCAAGACGCCCACAAACCTTACCTTAACCCCGTTCCAACGGCGCGTGCGTGGGCCGCATCTTGTGCTTCCCTCTAGCAGGGCGCGCACCCGCGCCGGCCGTTTGTGAATGGCTGGCGCGGGCGCGCTCCCTGTTAGAAGGAAGCACGAGACGCGGCCTCCAGCGCTCAGAGACGCTGTGGTTGGACGCCGCTTGTACGTGCATACCACAGCGGCTCTGAGCTCTCTGATTGGACGAGCGCCCGCGTAGGAGCGTGGGGAGGTGAGTGTTTACAAGCATTCTGGGGGGTTTCACACAGCTGGAAGTGGACCAAAACCCATCCACCGAAGTGGACCAAAACCCAGGATAGTCAAAATCCTGGGTGTTTGTCCACTTTAAAGGGTTAAATGAGCAAAGGGTTAAAAAACTGCTATCTGCTCTCCCTATGCTGGCAGTCAGGAGCTGTGTCTTTCATTCAGCCTGCTTTATTATATCTCAGTAACTTTCTTCCTTCTGCGGGGCCTTGTCAGCACCAGATGATGACCTATTCAAAGTGAGGGGCCCTTTAGAAGTCAATTCATTTTGGGGTCAGCAGAAGGGAGCAGGTTCTATAGAGTTTATCAGGGAATGTAAAGTGCAGGTAAATGAAAGACGCATGGGGCAAGCAGAAAGCAGGCTCATTTAAAGCACAACTATCAGTAGAAACCTCTGAAATTCATATGTTCTTATATTATAGACCGTGGAAAAAGAGACATTTTACCATTAGACTATTTTTTTTTTTAAATCTTTCCTTCTGCCGAGTCAGCAGAAATCCCTATAAATGCTATGCACAGAACTGGCACTTAAAGCGGACCTTCACTCTGAATAAGAGTCTATCTTATATGTTTCCCCCACACTGTACATACAGATTGCCCACATTAAAAATCATCCTACCTGCATCTACTGCATCTTATGAGCCTTCAAACATCCAAGATGGCGGCTTATGGAAGCCGCCATTTTATCAGGAAGCCTGCAAACAGGAAGTGCCTGCAAACAGGAAGTGACTGTGCTGCTCTGCATTCTGGGACTGCTGACCTTTCCCTGACCCCAGCTCTGCTCTGTCCGAGCAAAGCACAGCTATAACCTGCCCTCCTGTACCTTATCCCACTCTCCTCTCCTCAGTAAGTGTGATGCTTCTGAGTCAAGATGGCGGCGCCCGTATCCTAAATTCCTGAAAAGAGTTGCAGCCCAGTGGGGGAAAGAATAATAAGTTAGTTACTAAAAATGTAAAATATATTAATTTTAGATGCTGGGAAATCGTTTTTTAAGAGTTTGGGTTTTTCATTAAATCATGGTGAAGGTCCGGTTTAAGATGGATGAGGGATTGTGATGTGTGTGTCTGAATATACAGCAGTGTGCTTGAAAACTTTGTGAGTAGAAAGCTACTACCCATGCTGCCTCAGGCGTGACAGGCCTGATACTTATTATAATCTACAAATAGGATTGTGCGCAATATGTGTCTGCAAACAAAGATTGGACAATGATAGTTCCCTTGGATTGCCCCTTGAAATGCAGGCCATTGTGGCTATGAGAAACATAAAAGAATGGGTGCATGTGAGGCCCCGGCATGGGCAGCCTTTGGGGTGTACAAGGTGTGTAGTCGCACAGGGCGCCATCCCAACCTACCAACAATACTGCCATCTCTCTCCTTTCTTTTTTGCTCATTTCTTTATAATTCTCTTTAGCCTTTCCTTTGTGAATTTCCTTTCTCCTTCTTTCGTTTTTATTTCATGACCCCTCCATTTTCCTCTCTTTCCATATCCCCCCTTTCCATGTTGTTTCCACAGTTTTCTCTTGTCCTTCCTCTAGTCTGCCTTTCTTTTGTTTTTTTCCAGTTCTCTCTCTGTTTTTCTTTCTTTCTTCATCTCTTTCTACAACTCTCTCTCTCTTACTTTCTTTCTTTTTACAATTTCCTTTCTCTCTCTCTCTCTCTATTTCTTCCTACAATTGTCTATACCTCTCTGTCTTTCGTTCTACAATTCTTTCTCTCTATTTCTCTATCTCTTTCTACAATTTTCTATCTCTCTGCATTTCTTTCTATAGTTATCATTTTCTTTCTTTTTACAATTCTCTCTCTCTTTCTAAAATTCTCTCTCTCGCTCTCTCTTGCTTCCTACAATTCTCTCTCTATCTCCCTCTTTTTTTCAATAACTCTCTCTATTTCTTTCTTTCTTCCTCTCTTTCTTTCTACAATTCTCTCTCTCCCCCTCTCTCTCTATTTCTACAATTTTCTATATCTCTATATTTATTTTTATAATTATCATTCTTTCTTTTTACAATTCTCTCTCTCTCTCTCTCTCTCTCTCTTTCTAAAATTCTCACTCTCTCCCTTTCTTTCAACATCTCTCTCTATTTCTTTTTTTCTTCCTCTCTTTCTTTCTACAATTCTCTCTATTTCTCTATCTCTTTCTACAATGTACTCTCTGCATTTCTTCCTATAAATATCATTCTTTCTTTCTTTTTACATTTCTCTCTCTCTCTCTTTCTAAAACGATCTACAATTCTCTCTCTCTCTTTCTAAAATGATCTACAATTCTCTCTCTCTCTTTCTAAAATGATCTACAATTCTCTCTCTCTCTTTCTAAAATGATCTACAATTCTCTCTCTCTCTTTCTAAAATGATCTACAATTCTCTCTCTCTCTTTCTAAAATGATCTACAATTCTCTCTCTCTCTTTCTAAAATGATCTACAATTCTCTCTCTCTCTTTCTAAAATGATCTACAATTCTCTCTCTCTCTCTTTCTAAAATGATCTACAATTCTCTCTCTCTCTTTCTAAAATGATCTACAATTCTCTCTCTCTCTTTCTAAAATGATCTACAATTCTCTCTCTCTCTCTTTCTAAAATGATCTACAATTCTCTCTCTCTCTTTCTAAAATGATCTACAATTCTCTCTCTCTCTTTCTAAAATTCTCACTCTCTTTCTTCCTTCAACTCTCTCTATCTCTTTTTTTCTTCCTCTCTTTCTTTTTACAGTTCTCACTCCCTCTCTTTTTCTCTTTCATCCTCCTAATTCCTAATATTTTCCTTTCTTTTTTTACTAGCCTTATTAATCTCTCTTTCACTTTCTCTCTCTTTTTCCTTCCAACTGAATCTCAATCCCTCACTCATTCTCTCATTTTCCCACATTCCCACTTGCTCTCATTTCCACATTCTCTCCACATTATCTCCTTCTCTCTCTCACTTTCTGTGTCGTCTTTGCTTTTTTTAATCTTTTCTCCTACATTCTCTTTTCCTTATTCCCAGTATCCTTTCTTCTTTCACCTTCTCTTCATCTTACATTCCTCTCTCCTTGTCTCCGTCTCTTTTCCATATTTCCCGTTATTTCTCTCTTTTGTCTTCCTTTGACCTGCCTTTTCCTGCATTTCCTTTTGTTTCCTCTGCCATTTGCTTTCCGTGTCTGCTGAGGGGGGGGGCATCCTGAAATCTTGCACAGGGAGGCACTTAGGATAGGAGTTAGGGGCATAACTTGAGGGACCCATAAGTTCAGGGGGGATGTGCCCTGGGTGCCCCTAGTGCCAGAAAGCATAGCTACATCTCTGCAAGGGGGGGGGGGCATCATTGTTGCTCCTCATATTTCTGCTCACTTGGCATCACCTAGAAAAAGGAAGAACCACGTGTCTCTGCTGTTTCAGTCTTAAGTTGTCTAGCTGCATCCAAATGAGTTCAAACACAAAACAAATTACTGTATGAGCTGTGAAAGGGCCCCAGTTTAAGCGGACTTCCACCCTGAATAAGAGTCTATCTTATATGTTTCCCACACCCTGTACATACAGATTGCTCACATTAAAAATCCTACCTGCATCTACTGCATGTTATGAGCCTTTAAACATCCAAGATGGTGGCTCGTGGAGCATCAGGCAGCCTGCAAACAGGAAGTGCCTTCTGGCTGTGCTGCTATGCATTCTGGGACTGCTGACCTTTTCCTGACCCCAAGGCACATCTATAACCCACCCCCTGTACTTTATCCCGCTCTCCTCTCCTCAGTAAGTGTGATGCTTCTGAGTCAAGATGGTGGCGCCCGTATCCTAGAGTCCTGAACAGAGTTACAACCCAGTGAGGGAAAGAATAAGTTACCCAAAACTTTAAATATATTAATTTGAGATGCTGGGGAATCGTTTTATAAGGGTTTGGGCTTTTCAATAAATCATGGTGAAGGTCCGGTTTAGGTTGTCTAGCTGCATCCAAATGAGTTGAAACACAAAACAAATGACTGTAAGAGCTGTGAATGTGCTGGGGTTAATGTTATCACCAGGGCCCCATCACATTTAGCTAGGCCACTGATAGTAGCAGCAGCGGCGGAGGCGCTCGAGTGACCCCGGGCGGGCGGATGGTGTGTGTGAAGCATAACTGCAGCCATTTCAATTTTTCCGCGAAATAAACGCGTGGCCTCTCCTTCCTCCCAGGAGCTCCACTGGGGACGCCGAGCGCGTTACCCCGGCAACCAGCTAAGCACGCCTTCCATTGCCCCGCCCACGCGACCTTGCGCTCTGGCATTGGTGGCCATTCGTAAGGGGCGTGGCGTGGGCGTGGCGGAGGCAGGGCAGACAGAAGCGTCGCTCTAGCCGCCTGTCAGTTCCCGACGTGCAGAGCAGCCGAGAGGATCGTTCAGCCTGACCTGCTGCTGCCCGGGCGCAGCTTCCGCCAGCTCATCCATCAATCGGGGCGCGATCGGGGAATCCGGGTAACTAAAGCTTAGCGAGGGGATCTATCACACAGGGGGAGGATTAGCTGCTGCTGGCATCGCCGCCGGGGGCCCGGCTCACGCTCTGCACTCGCTAATATTTATGATCATCTGCAGCAGAGAGCCCGCCGTGCCCGTGTGCCTGGAGCTCGCTATCATCGCCCCATCATCTCTCTCTCTCTGTATATTGTCTGTCTGTCTGTCTGACTGCTGCTACTGCCCGTCACATGATTGCTGCGGAGTTTACAAGAATTATAACAAAGACATTCGCCTCTCACCCTGTTAAGATTTAATTCATTTTTCGCCCTTCTATTGTTTTTTTTCCCCTGCTGTCATCGTGATATGAAAACGCTGCCCCGGAGGCTTGAAAATAAATTGAATTTTCCCTGCTAAGGAGAGAAAGAAAATAATAAAGATTAATAAGGCACAGGGGCTTTGCTGCCAGCTCCCATCCTGAACACACACTGGAGTCTATTGTGATTTATCCAAAGATCCTGCTTGGCTGACCTGGCTTCTTCTTCCGCTCCTATATCTGGTCTATTGGAGGGTTTGGATGACTGCTGCCAACTTTTCACCGGTGCAGCAGATCTATGACACTTGATAGATCCAAACTGGACCCAATAGCCACTTGCTTACATTGATCTACACCCAGGGGCTGCCTGCTGGAAGATTTAGGGGATTGTTTCTCTGAAGACCCTATGGCTTTGATGGATTTTTAAAGTCTTGCAAAGACTTTATTTTCTTTTCTGGATCAAAGGCACTACAGCAGAAGAAAGGAGCCTGGAGATTTATGGTAAATATTGGGAGAGCTTCGGGGGATGTCTTCTTTCCTCTACCCCCTTCTCCCCCCCCCCCCCCCCTTTTTTTTTTCTTTTTTTAAGGAATATTTTAAAAGTATATTTTCAGGGCATAGTACAACAGATGGTGGATTTTCCTCCCAGCTATCTCTTTTTTATGATTGCTGCTTTAAACTACTTGCTTTATCTGAATAGTCACCCATCTGTGTATAATTAATGGAAATGTACATATATCTTTTTTCCCCTTAACCTCATTTTGAACTTTTCAAATGCAAATCACAATGATTAAAGGCACATAAAAAGTAGCTGGGAATTCATGTTTGCATGTTAGAGACAGTTTCATTTGCATGAGGATCTGGATGTGCCAGACTGAGGGCTTTTTTCACATTTGTTACAGTTTTCTGGTCTGACTGGCAATAATATAACTTTTTTGTATGTTCTATTGATAATATGGTTTGTATGTGTGTGCTTTAGGTGGAGTTAGTTGGTGATTTTTCTTATTTTATTTTATCTTTTTAATGTGTGATTTTTGAATTGCCATATTGTAGTAACGATACGACGTTCTCGCTAATAAGCTACTGTCAACAAATTTATAGGTGCGTTTAAACTGCGTTCGTATCAATCAATAATAAATTAGCATGCATATTTAGATTAGTGGACTAGTGGTAGGTAACACACGAGCTTGTGCAAAGTGGTTCTCAAAAAATGATCTTGCTATAAAAGCTATTTTATTAGCTTTTGGCCAGTGGGTAATAAAATATGTGCATTAGCAATAGAGGTATATAATAGGACATAGAAAAAATGCTTTTTAACCATGGTGGTTCTAATACATCCTAGGCTGCCTGCCCAGACAACTTGACAGCACATTATCGAAGGCTCTGGGAGTTTGGGTAGCATAGTTGTTTTGCCACCCTACCTGTGACTTTTAAGTTCACTTCCTGTCTGGTCACTGTAAACAGGAAGTCCAGACACACCATGGGTGTCATCAAAATGGATAAGTTGTGACCTCCTTGAATTACAATGCTCCTGTATCATAGAATACTCCTCCTAGTTCCAGTTAAACTGACGTTGTTCAGAGAGCTGAAAAATACATTGACCTAAAAATTTTTAAAAAATGGCTAATGGTTGACTTTTGTTTTTATACAGTTTTTTTTCAAGTTATGGGACAAATGCTCACTAAGCTCCTCACCTTCCTATAAAATGGCAGAAAATAGAAGCATGTTCCATGCCTGTGTACACCAGCAGGAATTGCCACTTTGGCTGCAGTCGATAACCTCTTCTGTTTTTTTGAGTTTTTGACAGCATCTATTCTTGAACCCTTTTTTTTCCCTTGTGAAGTGTAATTGTGTGGCGCGCAATTATCCCATCAGAAATGTAGATATTTCTTGACATCCGTGACAAGGCATTTGACTTATAAGTACACAAGGATGATAAAATATATTATAATGGTACATAAAATATGAAGTCCAGCCAGGTTTCCACTTTCTGGGTGCTATGAGTAGCTAGCTGCTCTTATTTTGTACCTGATCTGTATTTCTTATAGTAATTTGCTTTGTACATTTAAAATCTAGGAATGTCAATCTTGGAATCCTGATGGTTTGTGTGCTATATGTACATGATATGTAATCATAACCTGCTTCAAATACATATTTGTGTCATAGCCATGTCATTATTAGCACGGATATTATTATTTATATAGTGCCATGATGTTTTCTTAAATCAGGGTGGAACCGCCAATATAAATGCATAGGACAATTCAGTCAATAAATAAAGGTATTATCCTGCGCATACAAACCCAGTGATTACAGTATACAATTTGCAGCGAGCCCTGCCTTATTCATAAACACTACAATGTATTTCATCAAGGCTGATCTTTATATTTGTCTAAATCAATCATTCATAATTCTGACTGTGGGTGGCAGTTCCTCTTCTAATGCCATGGTTACATCTTTTTGCCTGTGTTGATACAGAACCAAATTGTGTGGCAATATCAGTATAAGTTGAGACAGTCAAATGTCTCTACCCCTTTATGCCCATTCTCTAGCCTATTTAGGTAGACGCCCATTCATGTTTTTGTGGAAAATCCGGAAATCGTGGATGTCATTTAAATTGTATCCCAAAAAATGGCTCCTGTAAAACCAGGGAATGCTGGACAAATTTGACATTGTATCGAAAAATATGGCTCATGTGAAGAAGCATAAACCCAGAGCTGCTGTTCTGCAAGACAATGCTAACCACAATTAAATTTCAATCTGCCTGTGCTTGTTGTGTATGAGCCATGTAGTGAAGTAGAGAAGAGGCTAGAAGGTCCCACAGGACCAGGTTTGTGATCTTAGACTGGTGAAAGAAAAAGTCAATATTAACTAGGCTCTATAGTGGTGCTTTTATATCCCTGGTTGGCCAGCCCTCGGTCTAGCTGCCAGGCCTGGCTGCCCCAATCACTATGTGAGAGTGTGTGTGATGGAAATTGAAATATGTGAACTTGCTTGTCATCACGCCGGGTTGATCCAAGTAAGTTTTGTGCATGAAAGCTGGCTGTGCTTTGAGACGGATGGATTTAGCTTGCTCCTTGAAAGGCAATCTGTCTTTGTGCTTTTGATTTACTACTTTGAATTGGGCGACATGTGTATCATATTTTAAAGTCTTGTAAATGGTGAACATTTTTAGTGATTTCTCCACTGCAGGAACACTTGTTTTTCTATTTTTTTTTATTCTAGGCAGCACAAATGTGGATTTGTGTTTAGTGAAGGATATTCTGTGTCCTAAGAATGAAGGGCGCACAATAGAAGGCATTTAAGAGGGTGAAAACATGACCCTTGTGCAGCATTTATACTGTAGCTTGATTGTGTGCAAACTGAAAATCGCTGTTTTATTTAGTGTTTTTGTTTCGGTGTTGATGACAATCAGCTGAAGTTCCTCAACTTTAACCCGTTGTTTTTGGTATGCTTGTGATTTTTAAGGTACAAAAGTATTACAGTTTTACAAATATTGTGCTACAGTGTATTCCTTTTTTATATAGTAATTTTCCTGTTGCGCATCATAGAAGAATGGCGCCAGAAATCCCATCTAGTCTGCCTTTATTTTTGTATGTTCTCTTTAATGTCAATTTTTAAAATATACATAGTAAACCTGACCTACCGTCCCCCCGAGGAGACCCTTCCTGTTTCCCATTTTGAGTTGCTGCAATAGGAGGTAAATAGTATATATATATAATATGATATAATAGTATATAATAGTATATAATAATAGGAGGTCTGGGCAAATGATAATGCTCCCACATGGTAGAATCTTATCAGATGCTACTAGAGGAAGTCATGCTTGCTCATTCACTTAGAGATTCAATTAACTCTAATAATCAGTCTGCATAAATATGCTAGCCAGCACGAGGAGCAGCTACTTATACACCCTGCATCAAAACTATTTTTCATTTTACTGTAAGAAAGAAGAATTTGGGGGTGACAGGTTTGTGAAGGTACCATTCTGCTTTTACAGAGGAGATCTGCTCCACTCTCTAACGGTTTGTTTGCTGAGCCACAAAGGCACAATGGCTTATCGCTATTGCAATCCTTTTGATGTGTTTAGATGCTTTACCCATCATGCAATGCTATGGGGGATATTGTTACTATTTCCCACAGTCTGGTTCTAGGGTCAGGCAGTTAAAAATAAGGAGTGCTCTACTGTAAAAGTGGTATGGTGCATTCAAAAACCTGCCACCCTTGTTTTTTCTTTCTTTCACTAATAGAAGTTTCTCTATGACATATTTAAATGAATATTAATCAGAATTTCTTGTGATAGGGCCCATTTAACAGTATTTAAGTATTTGGGGACAAAAATATCTAAAGCTAGTGTAATTAATCACACTAATGCCTCAATGAATTAATCATACACAAATGACATGGGTGTCTCTGAAATTAAAGTGGACCAACACCCAGGATTTTGACTATCCTGGGTTTTGGTCCACTTCGGCGGGGCACCCCGATCGGGGTGAAACCCCCCAGAAAGCCCCAAAATCTTACCTGTCCCCGCTCCCACGTGACTGGACGGTCCAATCCCCGCCAACGTCCAGGCGGGGATCAGGAACGTCCAAGCGGCTGCCGCCGCCGCTGCCTCCCTCGCGTCACTTTCGGCGCGCGCGCGCCCCCGCCGGCCATTCGCAGACGGCCGGCGCGGGCGCACGCACGCCTACAGGGGCGCGAGGGAGGCAGCGGCGGCCGGCCGCCGCCGAAGATCAGGTAAGCAATTTGGGGTGTCTGGGGGGGTTTCACCCCGCGGGACATCCCGATCTCGGATGTCCCGCGGGGTGGGAGGTGATCGGCCCGGGAATCTTATAGATTTCCGGGCCGATCACCTCTCGGTGTTGGTCCACTTTAAGAGTAACCTTTAACTTTGAAGAATGTATTGGCTCCGGCAGCATATGTGGTATTTGTATATTCTCCATAGACCTAACCCATGGCTTAGTCACGTGCAAAAATGAATTGTCCCTTCCAAAGAAAGGTCTAAATGCTGCTGGGATCACTGCAATCCTAGGTTTTTTGCTTTCAAAGGGATCTCATCAATGTACATTTCTACTAAAATACTATTTATTCATTCTCTCTCTCTCTCTCTCTCTCTCTCTCTCTCTCTCTCTCTCTCTCTCTCTCTCTCTCTCTCTCTCATATATATATATATATATATATATATATATATATATATATATATATATATATTATACTGGTTCCCCCAATGCCACCACCCAGCTTCACCTGATGATGGAAACCCCAGCCAATCATCACAGAGCAAGTCCGAGGCTGCTTTGTAACATTTAGTCACAAGCAAAAAATCCCTGCTCTTGACTTTCAAGTGTAACAAAATCTTGAATTTTGACTATACTGGCTTTTGCCCCAGCAGCATCCGAAATTGTGATGCCTCATTATGTAACCCCCCCCCACACAAAACCCACCCAAACTCGCCTCTCCCCCATCCTACGACGCATGTAGGGGCTCTTGTCCATTAAAAGCCGTTTGCCGTTTTGATGCTTTGGTCCGTTTGGTGCTGGGCACCCGATTGACGAAGCTCTGCATGTAAACAGAGCCGCGCTCACAGCCCAAGGATGGAGGGATTTGGCCACTGGAAGTTTACATTGCCGAAGGCGTCAGGAAGCAGGTTGTGGGGGTGTTTCATGCAGCAGGACATCCCGATTCAGGATTCCCCTGGGGAAAGCAAGCAGGTTTTGTTCCGCATAAGTGTCTGAGTTTCCATCCATCCAGAGTGTTGCGCATATATATATATATATATATATATATATATATATATATATAGTCCAGGCACTTATACTTCCTAAACCTAAAAGATGAAACCTAGTCTGTATATACATATAAAACTGAGGTTTATTAAGATCTCAAGTTTTTAATGTTGTAATTAAAATGTCAAAAAATGTTTGGTATTTATTAAAATATTCCAGACGGTTAAGTGGTGTAAACATTTAACAAGACTCGAGAAGAATAAAGTACTATTTATTTTTTTTTCGGACTTTTGTGAGTTACTTGTTTTATAATGAAAAGGAGGACACTGGTTTGATAGTGCCAGGGGGTTAGATATACATTTGCATATTTGCACTTTTTCAGATTTTAGGATCATAGTTTTTTTTTTAATAACCACAAGGTAGTTCATTTAATCTGTAAGCCACCCTTCTCTTTTCAAGCAACATGACTGCTGTTTCATTTTAATGTTACTTTGACCTTGCTTACAGAGGTCTTTCGCGTCCTGTAGTTGCTGTATATCAAAGAGAGAATGGCCACGTTGGGAGTCATTTGCAAGGAATGCACACAGTACAAATGCTGCTTGTATACATGTTGAGTTTATTGGCTGGCTGTAATGTACAGAGGTTGCTAGTTTTTATGTTTGCTGTTGGGAAAAAAAACTAGATAAGTAGTTTTTATTGTGGTTCATCGACCACTGGTGGGTCTTATGGGATGTATGGTAAGACCTGGCTGTCTGTATGTACAGACAGGTACATGTAAAGTTAGTCTGCTGTATAGGTCAGGGGGTTTATTTTTTATGTGGATATCTGTTCATATATTTTGTTTTCCAAGAGAACATGCGCATACAGAAGTGTAACTAAGGACCTGATTTATCAAGCACTATCTGCCAGACTACGCCATTTCGGTGCAAATTAGAGCAGTGCAAAATATATATATTTATATTTTTTACTCTGGCACATGTTGCTGTTTTGCAAGAAACACTAACACATTAGAGGTTCAGCATCATGATGAATAAATGATACATATATTTTTCACTGTATTTGCACTGTTGTAGCGTTATCTGGCAGAAAGTGCTTGAAAAAACAGGCCCTAAATGTTGGAACTCCTGTGCAAGCATTTACCAAAGATCCCATTATTGCTTCCAATGTTTTAAAGCTTAAAGTAGTCAATTCAAATTATTGTCTGCTCAACTGACATCTACCCCCCCTTCCCACAGAAAGAAACTTGTGTGATCCCTGTTTTTTTCCTGTCCTACAGTCGTTTTATCTTCTTTCATGTGGTTGGAAGCCATATCATGGGATCATAGTGAGCGGTGTGAGCCACTCATATCCCCCTGCACCCACTGGAAACAACATACACAAATTCCATGGTGTGGAGAGGTTACCCAAATCATGCACGGGATATGACTCAGTAAATTAGATAAATGTATATTGACTTTAGGCCTCCTTTATATAAATGGATTATAGGTGCTACTTTCATTCTGTTTGATGCAGTGATGCACACAGTTTGGGGGCAATCTTGATTTTGATGACCTGATAGGTACTACAGTTCAGTTGTAAACTCTCTGCCTCAAACACAAGTGGTCCAGATTCTGCCTGTCCATGGCCTTGGGTAGATGATTTTTTGGTAATATCCTGTGAAATGTTGACATTTCATATGAATAACTGAATACAACTTTCCATATTTTAACATAAGGTATATGATCAGCTCTAGTTACTTCTCTCTATACACATGTTTTAAATCCTTATTTAGTGGGACATTGGAATACAACCTTTTTACACTTTATTTGGTGAGGCTTATGGATTTGGTAAAATTTTATGGATGGTGACCACCTGTAAGATGTGTTTGTATAGGAAGCCTCTGAGGCTTATTAGGAAGCTGTGTGGACTTGACTAGAATATGTCAAAATCCAACATTTACTTTGTGACGTGTGACTAGAATTAAAGCGAACACAGTTTATTCTAAGGGGAGTAATGTAAAATGTATGTACAAGTCAGATAGTCAAGGACTATATTTATTTCCCAAATCTACATTGGTTTGGGCAGACCAGCTGGAAATTAGTTACAATGGTTTTAGTATCTTAAAAGGATTTGTAGCCAATGGTCAGACTATTGTGAACCTGGTGATAAATTCCTGGCTTTACGTTTACAACAGGAAACCTGGTAATTTTGTTTTATTGCTGTCAAGCTGCTAATGGCAATTGCTTCCCCTCTAGGAGTAAAGAAGAGATGGGATGGGAGCATAAATTTAAAGGAGGAGAAGTGCCATACCAAGAGGTCATCCTTTTGAATGTGATGGCGGGGTGTGAAAATTTGTTGCAGAGACTTTGGAATGAAACAAGATTTTGAGTTGTTTAATACACAGCATGGAATGCTGTGTATTAAACGACTCAAAACCTTGCTTGAAAAATCCCACATGCTTGTTGTTTCCCTTTATTCGAAGAAAGAAAAACAATTTTTACAGTGGAGAACTCTGTGCTTACCTCCATCTACCTGACCTCTAAGCCAACTTGCTAGATTAGGCTTGTTTAGAAGACAGGTTATTAAAGTTGATCAGATTACTTACATCAGGTGGATATGGTGCACATACGTGCAATTTGAGACTGATAATGGCCTATTGATCTGTCAATCCAAGTATCCTGTGCTCAAGTTTAACAATATATCTGAAGGGTCACTGAGAATACCAAATTCCCATGAATCTTCAGAGAACTTCTTTTTAGAGATTTTTGCAAAGAAGTCAAGAAGTGCCCTCAAATACTCGGAATAGCACCTTGGTCTTTTACTTATCTATTTTGTAATAGGTACCCTTTCTATAATTACTAATACAGTGTTACAGAAGATGATGGTAATATTGGAGAGATCTGTCAAGAATAATTCAAAGATATATACTTCCTTCTGACGGGGTTTTCTAGATCAGATAAAAGTTTCAAGGTTTATTCTAACAGTTTTTACAGTTTCCATTATTTTTGCCTTCTAACATACCCACTTACTGGGTATCTATCTATTCTTTTCCACTAATAGGAACCATGACTGGCTTAGCTTGTGTTTGCTTAGCAGGAGATTTAATAGGAACAGGCAGTTGGTAAGGAACTTGTCAAACAGGCCCACAGATGGGTCATTCCTTCTTTTGTCTGCCCTTGTTTTGCTTCTGAAGGTAGACACAATAAAACTCTGTTCTGCCTTTCAACCTCCAAAACAGATGACAAGGCAGAGAGGAAATGAAAGGGCTTTAATGGCATATGTCCTATTAACCATTTCAAATTAAGAGGAGATAGAGGAGCGTTGCTTTAAGCGGTCCTCATTTACTGCATTAGAAAATTTTATTTTAAAGTAATGTATTTAAGATAATTAAAGTTTTCCAGGTATTCATGCAGATTGAGGCTGGATTCGCTGTTCTCTCACTCTCTTGGAAAATAATAAATATCACTGTATAGATAATGTTTTAAACTGGTAAATGCATTCAGACATAGTGGGTTAAAGAGAAAATTTGCAGTTGATCTTTTCTAGTCCAGAATGCCATGTCCATTGCATTTGTATAACCTTGTATACCGCAATTGCTCTTGCATTAATGGAGAAAAAAAGACTATTGCTGCAGTTTAAAAAACAAAGAAACATACAATATTTCTAAGACCACCATTATAGGCCATACACATTTGAAAAAGGGACACGGTCGCACCCGAAACGCGTTTGATTTTATCCCTGCATTTGCACTGATGGGCTACTTTTAACGATTTTTGATAATAAATGGATGTTTTATGGGAGTGCAGACCGGCATCATTATTTTTCCCATACTCTCCTACTTGACAAGCCCACCAATGTGATATGCGATAAGTGCTTCCTGGCTAGCTCTTCTCTTGTTTAATGCAGCATGGTATAACTTTTTAAAAAGTGCTTTTTTAATGCAGTCCTGGTTTGCCCCGCCAAAATGCATCTCTGACCTAACATGGGTTTTTATAGTGGTTATTGTACGCTCTCAACTCCTACCTTGTATGCAATCATAACGTCTATTCTTGTGCTAATGAGAGCCACTGGCCCAAAACACATATACACCAGTAGGAAAGATGTGTAAATATTACAAAAAGGCTCTTTCTGGGAGCTTCAGATACTACTGAGAATTGGGTGTAAATCATGTTACTCTTGGTTTGTATGCGCCATGTAGGTCGGTTTTAATAAAGAGCTCTTAACCTTGAAGCTAAGTTTGTAAGATAACTTTAACTCTGGAACAGGGGTTCCCAACAGGTGGTACTAGTCCACCGGTGGTACTCGAGATCCTCTCAGGCGGTACTCGACAAGGCTGTAGACCTTTTTATCCCAACCTGTTCTGCTGCCATCTATCTTTCGCTTAAAGTCGACCAACACCCAGGATTTTTACTAGGTCTTGGTCCACTTCGGGGTGCCCCGCTATGTGAAACCCCCCAGATCGCTCGTAAAAACTCACCTCACCCCGCTCCTACGGCGCATGCGCGGCCGCTCGTCCAATCAGCACGCTCAGAGCGGCTGTGGTATGCGCGTCAATGAGACGTCTTACCACAGCGGCTCCGTGCATGCTGCTGGCCGCATCTCGCACTTCCCTCTAACAGGGAGAGCGCCCGCACTGGCCATTTACAAATGGCCAGTGCGGGCATGCGCCGTGCTAGAGAGAAGCGCGAGATGCGGCACACGCATGCGCCCTTGGATTGGGATTAAGGTAAGGTTTCTGGGCGTCAGTGGGGCATCCTGATTTTAGCCCCCCCGCGGGGAGGGATCCGGCAGGGTGTTGGTCCACTTTAATCATTACAATAAATAAAATCTGCCCTATTTTTGTGTGATTCATTCACTTTAAATGGCTGTTTTGTGTGTTTTGATTGAGGTTTTCAGGTGCCCAACAACGCTCACACACTGCCCAGGTGGTACTTGATATAAATCATAAAATGTTAAGTGTTACTCAATGAAAAAAGGTTGGGACCCTCTGCTCTAGAATTCTGTTTATGGTTTTTGTGCTTGGTCGTGGCCTTGGGATTTAAGTTGATGCATCATTTGTTTTTGCACAGCCGCACTCTCAATGGGTAAAGTGAAGAGGAATTTGCTGTCAAAGATGAAAATCTATGTAGTGTTGAAACCAGGCCATGTATCAAGAGGCCCTAATTAACGTTGCTAATTTGGCCATTTTTTTTCCTCCTTTTTTTAATTCTCCAATACTGTCTATGTATGCATTAGACTCTTTTAATTCAATTACCTCTGTGCATTGCTCCAAAATTGTCTCAGATCATTATATGTAGATCTAGATAGCTAATATTCCTGTTGATTATAGCAAAAGGATCATTAAAGTGACGCAGTTTGTAGACATCCTGTCTGTCACATTCTTACTTTTATATATAAATTAGAATTGTTACACTTTTTTTATGTTACTTTTTTATGGCTACCTTTGTCTGCCTTTTTCCCTAGATCAACCCTATTCTGTTGTTCTTAAAACCAGACCTTTCGATTCCAGAACAACTCAAGTGTTACTTCTGCTTCAATGTGTAACCTGACAAGAATGTCAGCCCAGTGTCTCATACATATAGAATTCCTTCATTCTGTCATCAGATGAAACCTATCATGGTGCAGCTTTTACAGATAAAATCCTTCAGCCACATACATGCCTATATTTAACTCTGACAGAGCGAAGTTGTTTGGATTATAAAAAGTCCTATTGGCAGGCCTGTACTAAAAATGTATGTTAAATACAGTATAACAGTCTAGGTATGCAAAAGATTCAGTTTGACCCAAGCATTTCCTGTGTGTGTGTGTGTGTGTGTTGTATTTTTTTTGAGAAGTAATATCTACTCCACACTCCCAACTGCTGCCCATATGCGTTCTAGCTGCTCTTTGAGTCCTTGAGAACCCACATCCACCAACATAATTTGACCAATTTGTCACAACCGGTTTATCTTTATATGCAAATGTGTAGTCCCTAGGCTATAATATTTCCTTGTACATTTGTGTGTCTCTCTCAAAAGCACACCCAAGGGTACATCTATTTGCTCCTTTGTGAATGACTATGGTCGCCTGTGTAACAGGGAAGCATTCCTTACTGATCTTTATAGACTCAAGTTTACAAGTTATACCTGACTCGGATGGCTTTTCTTTTGGTCTCATTGACTAGATCTAGAGATTTTTAGCTCTTCTGGTGCTAAAAGGGGACTTATGTTCAAAATGATTTCACTTACACCCCTACCCCCAGGGAGCAGCTACGGGCCTAGAGCCTAAATGACTGTAGGGCTGCTTGTGGTCTCCCACGTTGTGAAGCATCTTGATTTTTGCCTGGGATCTTACCTTCCTGGCAATCTCACAGCACCTGCGTGGCCCGTGATGGGAACTTCTGTGTACAAAGGCCCATGTTGCATTCAAAGGAAGCCATCTGCACACAGACAACTCCTACCTGCCAGCCGGAGTCAGCAAGCGTAGTTTGGTACTTCACAAAGTGGGCCTGCGCAAGAACAATTGATAGCATGGGAGCGACGGCGAGATAATTGAGTCTTTTCTTTTAAAATCTTATAATCATACCTGGGTTAAAAAAAAGTAGTAGTTTTTGCTTTTTTCTGACAAGCATTGAACAAATCCAGCCTTTAGGCCCCCTGATCTGTAGCAATGCAGGCCATATACAGCTAGGCCCAATATCTATTAGTTTTATTTTATTTGATTTTGCCTTGAACTAAACACTAATTCAGGCAAGAAATCTAAGCCGAGTATTTCAACATTTATCCCTGTTCTGCAAGGGCTAACCTAGGTTTTGAGAGGTTAACCTTTAGTAAACAGAGTAAAGCAATTTCATTAAGGCAAAGTGATTTTGCAGCCTTTGATGTGGCTGTTTCAGTTACTCAGTAGCTATGTGACCTCAAGGCAAATCTCTTAATCTCTCTGAACCTGGGTCCAAATAATTTGATTGTAAGCCTCGAGAAAAATTTACCCCTAACCATACTCTGACAATACATTCATTCAAAAAGGGTTGCAGCCTATTGTTTTCTTCTTATGTGTTTTCAAATTAAATTAGCTTTTTACAGCCTAGCATAACATATATGAAAACCAAGCTGCCTTTAGACGTAGGCAAACTCTGATGTTTTATGTGCTTGTCTCACTTTAGTGCCTGCAGCAAAGTAAATGCAAGACTCCTTTTTAATATAGATTTTTCCATCATTCAGATAGTTGTCTTATTTGGTAAGGGTCTTGGTTGTTTTTTAGTTTTAAAGTGGTTACAAACCCACCAATGGCTGACTTGGAATCTAATCTAATCTGAATCAGAATGCCCTGTTGTGTGAAACTCCCCAGGGCGGCTATTAAAACCCACCTCTTCACGCTACAATGGCATATGTGCAGGCTCTCGTCCAATGAGAGCCACCTGCCGTGACTATGTCATTCAGCAGGTGGCTCTCATTGATTTGAATGAGGAGTGTGCGCTGCTGCATCCCCGCAGCAGCGCCAGCATGAGAGCCTTTTTCTGAAGCAGGTATACATGACAAACGGCAACCATTAGCTGTGCGCCTGCACATGCTTTGTTGCAACAAGGTGAGTTGTTTGGAGCTTTCTGGGGGGGGGGGGGGGGGGTGCCCCTGTGGAACTGAACAAAACCTGGAACCAAGGAAAATTCCCATTTTTTTTTGTTCCACTTTAAGTTGAGTGCTGTAGTAACACATTTCTCGGCTGTTGGACGTTTAGTGTCCCTATAATAACAAAATAATTCATTTTGTGTCCAATACATTTTTTTACAAAGTTTTTGAAGCTTCTTATTTCTCTCATTCATTAATAATTTGTAGTAACAACTAATTTAGTTATGGTTTAATATAGTTATGTATCTCTATGGCCTGTTCTATTTTACAAACTATTCTTGATGTGTCTATGCCTAAGCTATGTATATGACCAGTGGTAATATTCACAACTCTGTTTTTACCTTTAACCTTGGACTTGCCAATGGGACATCTGTTCTATAAACCTTAGTAATCAGAGCTCCAGAAAGCTTAACGTTTGGTGAGTTAAAGTTCAGTGGCATGCAGGAGTAGTTCCTTCAGTATTGTGATTTGTTTTAACCATTTTACTGTGAAATTTGTAGCATACGTACAGACCCATGCCATAACATATTGCCATGCCATATCTGCGTCACCAATAAAGCAGAATTCCAGGATGTTTAAAGCCGCAGTCTGCTCAACCCCCCCCCCCCCCCCCGCATTCCCCCCAACGCCAAGTTAATTTGTTGGGTGCCAGCCACCGCAGATACCTGGATTTGCCATGGCTGCCGCTGCCAAAAGCTACTGGACTGAGTGTAAATAAAGACATTTTAAAAATATATGCGCATAATCCAACATGATGCTGGGGGAGGTGGGATTTCCTTTTCTTCATATGGCCATAATGCAATTTTTAAGCACATCTAAACCTAGGATCTTACCCCACTGTGTGAACCCCCCCCCCCCCCCCCCCCCCAGTTTGCCCCAAATTGGGATACCCCAGGGTCGGGGAGGTGACTGCCGCCACAAGTTCTGTGTCAAAAAGGGATGCTGCTGATCCACTTACCTCTGTAACACTGTTGGCCATATGGCCATTGTATGCTTGTGCTCCCATCATGAGATATAAGCAGATTTATTTCTGCCTACACCAGACTATACCTCAAAGCTAAAGAAAAAGCGGCTTCAAAAACAGCTGCTGGTGCTGGAACCAGTAGTTGTTGAAAATGGTGGCCTGAATATCCTGGCGTTCTTTCTAAGCATAACAGTGGGTGGTGCCTAAGCAGCTGGCCTGCTTCTCATAAAATGCAAAAAGAAAAAACAAATAAGACGTTATTTTTCAATGGTGTGTGTATATATAGGTCCAGTGGTAATTGAAGCCTTTTTATCTGGGTAGAGTTTCCTATCTGAAGTCACCCTGCTAATGGTGCTTTGTTTGTGCCGGACCTCAGTGCTGGCGGGGAGGAGTATTCTCAGGCACAGTATTTTACTTTGCTCAAAGTTGCTAAATGATACCGATCCATGGTTAATTAGTTTCATCCCACATGGTTGCTTTCATGCAGTTTAATTTAAAACGAGTGGTTTGATGAATATTAACCCTTGTACTGTTGAGTGACTTGAAAACATAGAGAAGGTCATTAATATTATAGCCTTCATTGTATTTCAGTGAAAACTGAAATGCAAGTTGGCAAAACAAATATTTTCAGTTCATGGGTCAGGAAATAAGTCTAGTGTTTTTTTTTTTTTTTTCCTTTCAATTTGAAGCCACACTATTCTCAGACCTCTTGCAAGCAATTAAACTCTGCAAGCAGTCGCTAGATAGCAAAACAGCTGCATTGTCTTAGTTTACCAGTGATTTGGGACTCTGCGTCAGCATTAGTTGTCTAAAAGTCATTCTTCATATTACGGTACCACATCAATCCTTTTTTTTAAATGACTAGTGACCTTTGAGTGAAAAGGCCTTAAGGGAAAAGTAGAGCAGAGATCTGAGAATGGCTTATAAACACAGCACCATACCTCCCATACAGATGATTGCTCGTCATCCTTTTTCTCAGAAGGCTCATGATCCAGTGATAACCTCTTTCCTGTTGCTGGATCCCCACTGGTTTTAAGAGCATCACTGCAGTACGCCAGGTTGTTACTGCCATGCCAAAGCTGTACTTTCATATGCTATATCCTGGTGTTCTAGCCACAGTTCAGCTCTTAACATGGCAATGCTGAATTGGAAAAGCCACATGAGAATTAGCTGGATCTTTTCTATAGACCTAACCCTAACTGGAACATTAGACCAGCAGTGATCGGCTGTGCAGGAGGTAAGGAAAGTTAAGACTTCTGCAATTGGCATTCTGTGTTTTAGTCTATTGTGTTATGGCCCTCGTCTGTCTGGACTGTACATAAAACATGGGGGCAATATTTAATATAGTGGAAAGGCTCCTAGCATGAGGTCTCTTGTACAAGTGTTTTACTCTTTGGGAATGTTAGACACTGTAAGATAGTTGGGGTTGGGGGCGTATCAGAAATGAAAAAGCATTTGAACAGAAAATCAGCTCCACAGTTCTGCCACTATGCATGGTATGTATTACATGTGACTATCATCTTTTACCCTTGTCCCTTAGAATGTATGCAACCAAGGGTAGGGCCCTCACTCCTAATGTACTCCTGTATCAGTGTGGATCTGTTGCACTTTTGCCACATCATCACCTTAAACCCTGTGTATTTAAGGTCTCTTTCACACCCTCTCTCTTTGCCAGAAATCAGGAACAGAATCCTAACCTCTGCTTTGCATAGCTACTCACCACTGGTCCATCACTGGTTCCTGCCACCTCCGATAGCTGGATTCTGCTCTGGGGTCATTCCAGGTCCTGCTGACTCTCTTGCCTAATCTTCCAGGTGCCTCCGCCAGATCATCCAGGTGCCACAACTGCAGCCTTGTCTTCCCCGCTTGATCTCTACCGTCTGTTCCACCATGGAAGATGTTGGTGCTCTATAAAAAATCGTCATCCAACATGAGATCCATATCCATTTGAGTTTAAGAAGATATGCAACTGTGTAATCATTTGAAGGGACTTGTCTCTGATTCGTTGTTGATTCTACTATCAATAAGTCAATTTTGTAATGCCTTATAGTACATCGTGTGAAATATATTGCTCATTAATTTTTTATGATCCATATAGAAAGCGTGTTCCACTTTCCCATCACAAATTGGCCTGTGGATCCTGGCCTTGCTACAAGGACATTTTTTGCATTAAAAGGTTTTCAAGGTTGTATGGATGTGTCAAGTATGTGCAACTTTCCTTATCTAACTATGTAGCAAAGCTGGGGAAGGTCAAAAGCAAAAAGCAAGTGGGAGTCTAGCGGTGTAAAAATGAAAAGGTATATTCAAGCAAATCATGGCTCACTTCTCAGAGTCATAAAGAAATAATCTGCATGGCTCTGCCTACTCGCTAAGAGCGATGGGTAATCCTGCTATGATTGGTCAGCATGTGCCATGTACATAAGTTAGATTTGGAAAGTCACTCTTTTTCTTTGAGTTTTGTCCTTTGACGTTATTTTCATTAAGTTTATTTTCTAAAGTTGGTTGTGTCTGTTATATTGTGTATTGCCATTTGCTAGACGCCCAGGGTGTGTGTATATAATGGAAGAGCTCCTTTGCCTAGCGAATGTATCCTAACTGCTCTAAAACATTCCCAGCAGGCTCTTGTCAGATACAGGTCATTAACTTTCTTTCATTGAGAGTTTGTTTACACGGCAGCAATAAACAGTATGTGTGCTGCCGCTCTCTAGAAATTCAGATAGATCCCACAGTCTGTTTAAAGCCACAACCAAAACTATTACAGGGTCCTTTTATACCGAAATATTGCCGACCTTAGTATATGTTCTATACAGAGGTGGGAGTGAGTACCTATACTTATGGTCGATTTAGTTTTCATGTATCAGCAACACTTCATAGAGCTTTAACTTCCATTTAACTTTTTCTGACAAAATAGTAATTTTTGTTTTCCGCAGACAGGACTGCACAGTGTCTGTTTTAGTTATGATGCTAATGTCCTGCCCTGATCAATGTACCATATTACTTGTGAAGTCAAGCCATATATAGGCTAACTTCGCTGAGACTGCAAGCTTGCCTGAGCTTCCTAAGTGCTCATTATCACCAACAGATTTTCTGACCTTGATTGTTTACTTTCTTCTTCACCCTATGCACCACAGAGAACATCAGCTGGGCTGCGGAGAGGCGCCACAGTGCGCTTGGGAGGTCAGCAATTCTGAGAATGGATCCTACCACTAATCATTCACTGATATGTCTGCCTGTGTGTGGGCACTCTAACTCTATACAGCTGAAACACTATTTTTCCTGTTCTTTATACTGGACGTAAATTATTTTAGGCCATACACCCTGACTGTGAATTAACATGATTGTGTTGTCTTTAGAGCCTAATAAATAAAGTAAGTCCTAGATCTAAGGTTGCCTTGAAGTGACAAGCAATACGGTATCCCTACAGCCTTGTATTGCACCCTGGTTGATAGTGCTTTACTAACTATAATACATCTTGTCATGGCATGTTCATGCCTGCAATGCTCGCTACAATGTTTCCTGTACTACACATTCATAAGTACTGCCCTTCTGGTTTCTTCAGCCATAAAAAAAGGCCATGTCAATAAAAAAGCCACTGAAGCCTACACTGTATTGTTGCCTGCAAGCCAGTAGCATTTGTTGGGTGGTACACATAGTGTGATGCACTTCTTCCTGGGGAGCTACGTTGGTCACCAAGGGTTATATACACATGGAGCTTTCACAAGCTGGTAGGTGGGTTGTGTGTGGGGGGCATAATCAGTTGGGATGCCCCCCCAGTCATGACCAGTGATGCTATTGGCACTATTAAAGTCTCTAGGCCTCCACCGCTGATGCCCCCTGCTCGTAGCTGAGGTGTATTTGGCGATAAAAAATAAACACTACCCTACCCCAGTGAGCCAACCACTACCCCAATGGTTGCTGCACACTGACTAGGCAGGGTGGACGTACTTCTCCTGGCAGCGGGCACGCAGCTCCCATCGGTAGGTAAGTTAAGCTTGCCTTTTTTTTTTGCCTGGGCAAGGGGCTTCAGCACAGCCCTGGGTTTAAGAGACCCCAGGGTGTGGGATATCTTTAAATAGAGCATGCATCATATTGCTTAAATCAGCACTATAACATTTAGAATGACTTTTATTTAGGATTTTGTCCGGTAAATGCAAAATAAATGTATGACTTGTGTGAGCTTGTTGTATTCAGCTTGAATTTCTTAATTGCTGGCCCCAATTTGGCAAAGAACGGGTTAATTTGAAGTCTCTTGTGTACTATCTAGTAGATAAGCAGATGGCTCCTGTCTGCTGTCTCTGTATTAAAGCCAATCCATTTCATTGATTTACTTTCATTGCTTTGTGCAAATGTGGCTGTAGAGCCTACAGTAGTAGATGGGAAGCTCAGTTTTACCAAACCTCACAGACTGCCCAGTAGGTCCAGACGTTCCCAGATGTTCTCAGATGTTCTAGAAACACTAACCCTATGTATTCAAAAGTATGAAATCTGTCAAAACATTCTTAGCTGTGTTTAATCTAAAAGGCAAATCTTTGCATAAAGAACTGAAGCCACAGACAGGATATGTTTACTAGATCTGAAAGACTTAATGAAGATGAATAAAGTAGAAATAAGTGACGTGAAGGCTTTGTGCAAAAATGTTCTTATAAAGAAATGTCAAGACTAAACAAATACAGACATATAGCTAGGGATAACCGATTTGTCGAATCTTATCAGGAACCTGGTCAGGCCAGGAAGCAAGCTGGTGGGTTCCAGTTCTGGGCCGGTCTGTTCTATACTTGGTATACTTAATGAATTGAATAAGAATTTTGATCATGTGAAGTATGGTCTGTGCAAAGTTAAGTGCTGTGGATTGAATTATACATCAGTGGAAAATGCAGGAAGCAAATATTTCAGTACCCCATCTGACTTGTTCATTTCAGTGTCTAAGAGCCTTTGTGGCCCTAAATCATTGTCCACCTCAGGGACGTACTTACCATTGATGCAGAGGAGGCAGCTGCTAAGGGGCCTGTGGGAGAAGGGTGCCCCATGCAAGCTGCCTTCCTCCCACTTTGCAGCACCTAGGGTAAAAACCACTGGACTGGTGCCACCCCAGTATGCAATGTTGGTGCTCTGTCTGTAGGGAGTACCAGGGGTCAGGGCTGTAAGTTCTGAAGGGTGGATATAAGTTGCCAGCACATTGTTTACCCCTGGCACTCCAAGAAACAAGGTGCTGACATCTTAGTTCTGCCCTGTGGAACCTACAGCTCTGGCCTCTGGTGCTTCCTGCATGTCGCGCACCAACGTTTCTCCAGGAAGATGGACCTCACTAGGCCCTCCTGTCGATGACTCCACACTGCTTAGAATTCCATTCAGACCTGATTTGGGATGCTCTTGTGTGTGACTCCCAGGTGAGGGTGCGCATATCAGGTCGAGTGGTGCAAGGTATGTTGCGGGAGGCCTGTGATGCAATTTGTGGGGCTTTTCAAATCAGGATACCCCTGGAAGGGCTTTCCCTTGGCCTTGGAGTCTTTTCCACTAGTCCAGGTGTCGTAGGTTTTGGTCCACTAATGCTGAGGGAGTAAGCCCTTTTTTTGGGAGCCCACCATGAATTTTAATGTACGCCCCTGGTCAGCCAATTAATGGCTGCAAATACACACACATAAAAACAGCCGGTGAAGACATCTCATTAGTATAATGTGAATCTTAGTGGTGGTGGTGCCACTTATTGTGTATGTATTTGTTGTACCTACAAGATAAATGATCTTGCTGCGTGCATGCTGTGCAAAGGTCAAGACGATAAGGGCACAAGCCCAAATATTTTTAGTTGGAATTGATGCCAAAAAATGTGCTGCTTTTAACCCTGACTCATTCTAAAATATGTTCTTGTTGAAGAACAATTACTGTACTAGGGCCAGCTGCCACATTGCCCCTTGTGACAATATTGGCTATTAATGGTGAATAAATCTACAGTGTTACAAAAATATGATGTGTTTGGTTGTGAGCTAGATCATGACTAGGCTGTAGAGCAGTGGCGCTCAACCCTCAAGGGCCACCAACAGACCAGGTTTTGAAGATCTCCAAACATTTTTCCTCTTCTAAAAGTTAACATTAAATTCCTCTGTTGACTTGAAGTGGCAGCTAAACTCATGTGCCATGGAAACTGTCCTGTTATTTCTTATTAAATACTTGATCTCTAAAAAGCCCCTCATGTTCCTTTTAGAATGCACCATGTAAATATAAACCAGGTCACAGGCAAATTAAACAAATTCTTGGTTCTATTGCATGTTTTTCTTATTGCAGTTCAGATATGTGTTTTTTTGGCAAGTACTGTCAAAATAAATGTTCGTAATCTCTGGGCCACTTAGGTAATTACGTAATGTCAATGTACCTTAGATTGGTGGAATATGTAATAATCTCTCGTAATCTTACATAAGTGTTTTAAATGTAATATGCTGGTCAGTGAATAATGGTACTTTTTTTTTCTTGTTATTTGTGACGTCAACTAAAGTGATTGCTATGATAGTTGCTGTAAGCAGGTGCAATGTTTCAGTTGGTCCATCTTGTAATGATTAGAACAATTAGGCTGCTATTCCATGTCCTTCTATGGCCAGTCTAATTAGTGGTGACCTGTTTCCAGGAGTTCAGCCGATTTGCTGGGGATGAAACTTTTTTGTTCTTTTGATGAAAGTGTTCTGCCTAAAAAAAATAAATGCTATGCCAGCGTATGCACATATCATATCCAGTTCTTTGAGGGAAGCCTACATAGAAGGTTGACAGCAGAAGGGGATTACATGGTCCATCTTGTCTGCCCTTATGTGGGTATGTTCTCTTAGGATAGATGTGCGCTTATCCGATATACATTCGAGTTGGATATAGGCCTGCATCAGTTTTCTGCTTTACGCTTGCTTTGAACCCCCTTAGTTTGGGGAACCTTTACTGTTGTTGGTGTGTTGCCCCCCCCCCCCCTTTTAATCATGTCAATCTATATAAAGCATTGTATTTCTAAATTCTGAATTTTTACAGAACTTGAGTGCAAGCCTTTAAGATATGATGGGTTGGCTTTCTGATCCTGCTGAGCTTTAGATGGACAAGGTGGGGAGAAGGGTTTTTGACTTTGAAATAAAAGCATTTATCGGGTACGGATGTTAAGGGAAATCAAGCCATGAAAGCTAGATGTGTTAATGTAATCTTGCGTGTCATAAGAGCACTGGCGTAAATTGCTTTTTAGATTAACATTTAATTAATAATGAGGCCCTGCTAAGAGGCTTGTTCTTTTTTGTGTGTATAAACGGGCACAGGAATGTTAAACATTGCTTCACCAAGTACACTTCAAACCTTGTGGCTCCAGTGACAGAAAGCCGCTCTGCACTTGTATTTCCTGTCACCTGCTCATGTCAAAGGACTGCTGCTGGATTTAGATGTAGACAGCCAAAGCCACTACCAGTCACTCAACTTTTCCCACCAACTCTCTCTACAAGGTCATCTCTGTTTAGATAGAAAAAGCCGCAAATGGCGATCATCCCTTCCTTTTTTCTATTGAAATGTCCTACCCTGTGCAGGATCATCTTGTCACTTCTGGATGTTAGTTCAGTTTCAAACATGAAAATATGTAATCATTTACAATTTACATTAAAATTAATCATACAGTATCCCATTCTGTAGAGAGCAAAGGCTGATTTTATTTGTTATGGACAGGTCAAGACTGTTAAAGATTTAATGTTTCAGTTGTATTCTGTCCCAGAATGTGTGATATATATATATTAGGTTTAGCATTTTGACATCGGCATTTGAATGCTTATTGTAGCCAAAATAATCACATCAAATCACTAAAGAAGAATCCGAAATGTCCACATCTGATAAAAATCCTAGGTCTATATTTAACCCCCAACACCTAAATTAGGAACATGACTCTGTTCTGATTTATCACTTAGAAACATTCCAGGCTCAAGTTTGGCACCAAAACTTTGCTTTGCTTTATACAGATCAGCCTAATGTGTTTAAATGATAAACCTTGTGTAATGGTACCGATGTATGCAATATATATTCCAAAATCTTTTTCCCCTATTATTATGTGTCATGTGTTTGCACTTGTGTTGGCAACACTATTGCCGGTGTACACAAATGGCAAGTGTAACCATTTACATCAATTGCAGTCTTCATACTTTTGGCAATATATGCTCAAGGCCTTGGATCTGGTAAAGTTTGCTTAAGTTTCAGTGCATGATCTATGAGAATCAGCAATGCGACCTGCCTGACATAATGCTTTTGGTTACTGTGTTGGTGTTCTTAAGGCAGAATATACTGTCACCACAGTTTTGGGGTAAGCCAGGATTGAAAGACCAACAATGTGTATTGTAAGTAAAAAATAAATTTTCTTGTTGCCAGATCATACAGAGAATCTGTGTCCCTCACCCCCTGTATGGAACAATAACTTTTGGGTATGCCAAATATTACAGGCCATAAACCTTTTCAATCTAGAATGTAATTTTTTTCAAAGATTTAATTGTTTTAATTCCACTTGCCATCTAATCAGTTAATACATGCAGAAGATGTCAGAACACCAGGTACGTGTTTTATCGACTGCAGTGACATAGGGATCCTAGCATGGGTCCAACTACATCTCCTGGCCCATATGTCTAATAGCATTTATTCCATGTGATGGTTGATTTTATATAAATCATTTATATAGGGGCACATTCCAATTCCAAATGTGTATGCCCAATAAAGTTAACATCCCAAAGCCATTTGATATTGGTTACTATTTTCTTGATTCAATTTTCCCATTAAAAGTAGACAAAACATATTTTCTTACTGTTTCGGCTACATAATGCCGATTGTAGTAATTGCACATATGGTTTGTGAAACACAAACTTTACAAGTTGATCCAACCATTGAGCAACACAACCCTGCTAATCTTTTTTTATGTATTGTTTGGGTATAGTCTCCATTTCAAGGTTACTTGATAGCCCCTAATGCAGGCATATACAATTTTTACTTAGAAGGAGGATTTCTGAGCAAAGCATGTGTTAGCTGCTTTGCCTCCATGTTGGCTAATACACTTTAAGTAATGCCATAGTGTATAATACCAAATAGCTTTAGAATTGTTCTACATGACCTAATTCATTACAATGTCTGGGTATTGTGCAAAATACAGCTAGAAATCTGTGTACCCCACATCTTTTCTCAATGAGGTGCCAGGTTAATATTCACAGTGTAAATGTTTAGTGCATTTCCAACTCCCCTCACCAGTTAAAGTGGTGCTCTAGTAGTTCCCACCCCCTGTACATGTGAAGTAAAGATGTCGTCCTGCTCGCAAACAAAATAAAAAGGGATATAGGGAAGTTGTAGCCCACCCTAGCTCCCCCTATGTGACTGCTGTCACACAGCAGGGTTCACGCTGTGTGTGACTCCCTGTACACCTTATCTACAAACCTTATGGTTGTCTGCAGTCACCTTGCTAGAAGTAAGATCATGTCTCAATTTCCACAGGGATTGGGAGTGAATGTTCCTCTCATGGATTCCTGAAGAGGGGTCATGGTGCAGCAGAAGGCTGCTGTGAGATCTTTGTAGCTTCTGTTTTATCTTAAAAAAACTTGTCATCCTATGTCAGAGGGCTTATAATCAATCTGGGACCTCATTTGCACATTCATTGGAATCATGGTAAATTATAGGTTATGATCCCCTGCCAGCAGCAGTAAGCCAACTGTCTAAGATGCTGGCAGCGGGGAGCTCCCTTTAACTTGTCACGTAAGTACTGTAATAGATATGTAAAATACACATAATCAGGACAATATGCCTGTAAGATGAATGGTTATATTCCCTGTAAATGAATCTGTATCCACACTTCTATTTATGTGAATAGTCAGAGAACACATAATCCATATTGATAAACCTTGTCATTGAGACATTTGTGTATTTTAATAATTTAATATGTTTTGCTTTGTTGTCCTTTTGGGGTGGCCTCCTAGACCTACAGTGTATATGCAATGAGAAAAGGTCAACACCTCAAGGTTGGGCTAGTGATTTTAGGTCCCCATCTACATGTTGTCCCCTTAGCACGTAGGGCCCTGACCTTTTTAGAAACTTGTGCCTTTCGAAAGATGGTTGGGCGCTACATTCAGCATGAATATATAGCAAAGACCATATACCCCATTATAGAACAGGAAACAACTGGAAATGGTTCCTAATAATATACAGTAAGGTACTTGAATGCATCAGACTTGGAAGTTCATTGTGCTAGCTAGCCCTACCCGTCCTACCCTATTAAATACTTGCCCCAAAAATTGAAATTGCAAAATCCAAACCCAGACACTGGTGGGAGGCTAAGACAATAAGTGAATGTAGAGAAAGCTGTTGTAAGCCAGCATGCTTCCCCCACCTGCCTGGCTCTACATTAGTACATGACATCCAAATAATGGCCAGAGCTAGAGACCCTGCTCTAACATATAAAATGTTTCCAATCAGGAACTCGACTAGTAGTAAAAGAAACGGATATATTTACCTATAATGTTTGACAGCATCAGATTTGTAAAAAAAAAAGTTCTGGTAAATATTAGTAAGTTACATTTTAAAAACCGCTACCTGATCTTCTACTTTAAAACCTAAATCTCTAGTTCAAGCCGTTTCACATTATTTGCACTTTCCCTATCACAGCAGTATTTCACATATTGCATGTTCTCAAAATCCGCTCTCAATTTTCTGTAAAAATATTGGCAGCAAGCTTTTAAACTTCCACAATCTGTCCTTCCCACCTTGGCACACTGCCTTCTTCATTCTCAGTGGACTGCCGAGACGTTATGATTATATTTCACATAAGTAAGTCTTATTGAATAAATAATACCCTTATGTATTTTTAATTGAGGCTGGGCAAGTGGATAGAGTCATTGGAATTAAAAGGTTATGCTGCTGCTTGAGGTGAACCACACACTTTGTTTAAGTGAAGGGCAACCTGTTCTGTTCTTGTTACAAAATGTCTTTCTGAATACTCTAAAACTAGACGACCAAAAGTTAGGCAACTGCAGTCGAGGAAAGTTCGTCTCCTGACATTCGTGGCTGCGTTGTTCTTCTGCAAGTGAACCACAAACTACTCAAGCCTGCTGTATATCATAACAAGCTACAAAAAATCTAAATTATTTAAAAGACTAGCGTCTCCTTTCAGCCTGAGGAAAATTGTTGACATATTCAGTTATGGATTTGTCTTTTGCAAATGGAACAAAAGGGTGAGTCATGAGTCATGATATAAAAAAATAGATATGGGAATACTCTACAACAAGGTGTTAGATTATCATACTCCCTTTCCCTGGGGCAGGTTGACCCTAGGCATGTCTGCATGGTGCATGGTCATTACAAGCATTTGTACATATCCAGCTTACAATTTTGGTTGACTTTATAAAGTCTCGTACTTTAGCCATCTCTTTTGTTTTTCTATTCAGATTTATTTTGCCTACCATTTCCAAGATGCCATATTGGGATCCAAGAAAGTGAAGACAAAGGGCGGCTAGTATGGAACCAAAGGTATAGAGAGGAGGGGATCTCCATAAACTAGGCAGACCTTTCTATTCCAGGGTACCACATAGATGGAGTCCAGATCGAATGAAATGGAAAGAAAATTAGGTAATGGTGGAACACCATACAGAAGCTGGTGTTAGGATTAAGAGGAGGGAGTATCCTTCAAAGAGGTTCATTTTTCCAGACTGCTATTCCAAGGCACCACTAATTAAAATGGTTTCATAGCTATATCTAGATTTGTATTGTTTTACAGTACCTTATAGTACACTGTGTGCTGGTTTACAACCACTTTAGTTCCCAAAAAATACAATTCTATTTTTCCTTAACCCCTTTTCCAGTGTATCAGATTGTAGCAATCCTATTATTCAATTTAGTTGTCACGGACCGGGTGTTGCGGCACAGGTGTGGATCCGCTGTGACTGTGATACTGATGGCGAGTACCATGTCAGGGGAGCGGAGTCTAAGAGGCCACCGGTATTCCCCAGAGGCCTCCGGAGGCAGGTTGGTCTTGTAGCGGAGAGTGACCCCCAGGTCGCTACCCCCCAACAGCGGCTGAGCCACACAGTCAGCCGAGGTACTGCGTGGTGCAAAGGAGGCAGGCAAAAGGCGATGTCAAAGTTCAAGCAGAGGTCAGGACTGGCAGCATAACCTCGAGAGTGAAGAGAAGTAGCCAAGATCGGGACGGGCAGCGAAGGTTCTGAGTCGGGGACAGGCAGGTTCTGAGTCGGGGACAGGTGAGCAATCCTGGGCTTGCCCCTGGGCTTTGGATCCGGCACTCATGGAAAGGAAGTGCCCCTTAAATAGGGGAAGTGGATGCAGGATTGGATGACTGGGCACCAATCAGTGGTGTACCGGCCCTTTAAACTTCAGGAAGCTGGCGTGCGCGCATGGAGAAGGGAGACGACCCGGAGCAGCCGCTGCGCGGTCAGCCGCTGCGCCGGAAGCCGCGACCCCGTCGGCAGGAGCGGGTAAGGAGGGAGAATGGGGAGCGCTGTGAGATTGGATGCGCTGCGCTCGCCCTAACATTAGTGTTTTGTTCATTATGTGGCCATGATGCAGCTCCTACGGAAAAAGAGGGCTGGCGGTTTGGTCCCATGACATATAGAACATAAGGTCCAATTTTAAAATAGAATGTTTCAACTAGTTGCAGTCACAATAAGGCTTTTAAAATGTGTTTTGTTTAGTTTTTTTTGTCTGGGGTTGATGGGGCTGCTGATATGCAAATTTGCTGATTCACTGACAGTCATAATTTGTTGTCTGTGTCTTCCTATTGGGAGTCGGTGGAACCCATGCTGTGTGTCTTGACTGCAAAATAAAGCACACGAAGGAAAGATTTTTTTTTTGTGACACATCCAGAGCCGTATAACATGCTCATTTGAGCCTTTCAGAATAATACACAATGTTTATGGCAATGGCATATGTTTAAAAACAAAAACACCTTCTGCATTGTATATGTTTTTGTGATATGTTCACTTACATATTAATGTATTCAACAAGGAAAACTTGTGACTGTTGTAGGTGTCTGGTGCTGCTAGGCAACATAAATGGCAGATGTCACCACTGCTATGTTGGTGGTGCTGTCAAATGAATAAGACCTTGTCCAAATGATGAATAATTTGTGAACCAATACATTTATTTATCCTAGGCCACATGTAATATTTGTGATTAATACTGAAAGCCATGCTTGGGCTTTGTGATATTATAAATTCTTCGAAGTGAGTTTCTCAGAATCCATTGTCTGTGTATATCACATTGTTCTTATAATTGCATTTTAAATTCGTGTTAAGTCCATGACCTTTTGACCAGATCACATATGAGTAGCATGTCAGTTTAGCTCTACTTTTCACCCACTCTGGAGAGCCCATTGCATCAGCTCTTAGGACGTGAGATGTACACTGTCCCAGTACTTAGCATTAAACTAGTAATCAGCACTAGGATTAATTTGGGATCAGTAGGGACCCATTTAGTACAATCTGCCACAGCTTTAAGGATAAGTACTGTGTACAAGTGCTGAACTACGTGCAATTTCTCTACTGAAGCACAAATTGCATATGGCAGAAATTGGTAAGACCAGCGAAGGTACCTATTGTAATCCAGGAATGTTTTTCTGATTTCTAAATTACATTGGCTCCAAAAAATACATTGTGTTCCCTTTTTTAATTTGTGCAGTAATTCAGTTCATTCCTCAGTAAGCTAAGTTGGGCACAAAGTATAGCAGCACTAAAATCCAAGTCTAAAATCCTGTATCCCCCACCCTCTGGGCATCCTGCATTTAGAGTGCACATTAACTAAGCATAGGGCTACAATTATATCTAGCTGTTTTGCAGAGATTGTGATTTGCAATGCAGTGCTCCGTAAACGCAAGTTAACATTTCTGTGATTTAGGACAAGTACTGCTTGGTGTGTATTTGGGTAATTGCCAGGCAATCACCCCCCCCCCCCCAGTGTGAAGAGCCTATAGACTAACATAGGAGGGGTTCAGATTTGCTAATCTTGATCAACTTTGATCATCCCCAGTTTGAACATTAGCCCCATTTGACTGCTGGTGGCTAGTAAAGTTGCTGGCAGTGGAGGGAACACGAATAAAGAAGAACTATAATTAACTTATGCTGCATATTGCTCTATACATCTTGTGATTGAGTACTAAACTCTTTTGGGTCATGTTATCCGATTTGGGGGTTTACTTTACATGTCTCTTTTTAATATGTTTTCTGGTGCATCATTTCTAATCCTTGAACCATTGTTTATACTACAAAGAGCATTTTAATAATACCTGAATCCCTTCATTTGCCTAACAAAGCATCCCAGCTGATGCATCATGTGGACTCTCTTGAAGCTTTTTTTTGTATGGCTCTCAAGATTATCAATGTAACTTGGTGGTCTTTTCATCTACAAAAAAGACCTTTGTAATAAAAAAGAGGTTTCTAACAAAATGAAAGTTTCCTCCCTGGAATAACAAAATTAAAAAGAAGGCTAAAGTCTACCTACAGTTAGTGACCCCAAACAGAAATGGAGCCGGTCAAGCCACTCCTTTGGAGATAAATTCTGTGCACCTCCCCAGTTTACACTGGTTAATGCTAGCTGTGCATGCTGGTCAGTTTATAAAGATTGTATAGATGGCATAACTGGTTCTTGAAAATGGCTGTAGGGACAATCCCTTGGTCTGTCTTTCTTTAGCTGTGCAGTGACCAGTAGTTGGTCGTTTAGACAGATAGACTGATGGAGCACTCATTTTAGATGCATATGTACAAACATGTTTTTTTTTTTTTGTGTATTCTTGCTAGGTTTGATGGTTAATCCTGTTATTCATACTATGTACAATATAAATGCTGGTTTAAAGTGCTGTATTCCTTTTTGAATAGATGGCCTTTCAGTCTTTTCTAGGCCACTATAAAGAAGAGACCCTAATGTCAAAAGTATAGCTTCCTGTCTTATATGGCTAGTTCTGTTTCATTTCATTAATAGCATCCTCCCCCAGGCACTTTAGGGGGGGGGGGGGGGTTGAAAAAAATGAACTTACCTTGTACTGGCAGCAAACTCATTTCCTTGATGTTTTTTTATTCATTTTTTTAGGGAAACCCTGTGCAACCTAAGAATTCTTTGAGGGATTACTTCCAGAAAGGTGAGCCTACTACAACAAGCTGGGTACTCTTAGAAAGCTTAACGTGTACTTTCAGGGAATATATGGTTTATTGGGGATATTCCAGATGTAAAGGGTTGTTTTGGTTGAAAAATTGCAAGGTGAGCATTTTGTCTGCAGAGCTGAAATTTTCAAGTAAAATTACTGTTATGCGCATGCTTTACTTTGTGGTGTTTGCCAACTCTTCCCTTGACAGCACCAATGCATGTTGGGTATCGTTCTGTTCGGGGGATGTTGCTTTTTGAGATTTTACTTGTTTTTTCTTGTTTGCATATAGTTTTTTTTAGGAAAATGTGGCTTGATTCTTCCTTTTTATTCTTTTTTAGGGAAACTTTGTGCAACCAAAGAATACATTGAGGGATTACTTCCAGAAAACTAAGCCAACATAAACAAGCTTGGTACGCCTAGAAAGCTTGAGGTGTGTACTTCCAGAGAATATATAGTTTGTGGGGGTATTTTAAATGTAAAGGGTTGTTTTTCTGGAAAAACTGCAAGGTGTGCATATCGCAGTTGTATTTTATCTGAAAATCTCCTAAAGCTCTGTTTCAGTTTGGGGGAGTCTCCTGGGCAGGAAAGGGTGTCTATCAATACATATGTGGTACTGCTGTGAAAAAAACAATATATCATTTTCCTGGGAAATCCTTTCAAAAATCACAGTTGAACATGTGTAGTGCAAAATAGTGAAACATGGTCTGGCAACAGAGGGCGACAAAAGCTGCAGGTAGGCTGGCAGCGAAAGGGGTATACCATGCACTAAAATGCACTCCATACATCACAAATTGGGCCCACGTGTGTGCCATGAAACCGCAGTAAGGTGAGTTTTGAGGGCAATCCAGGAGAGTTTCACACCACCAAATCGATATACCTCTGGAAACTGAATCAAATCCTGGTGATTGGTCCTCTTTAAGCCTGACTAAGGTGGTTTATTCCTTGTTGCGGCACCCTCAAATCTTGCCTCCATACAGCCATTTAATTTCGGCCTTGGGCTGATGAAGGTTAAAAACCCTAGAAACCCATTTCCATTAATGGAAGATGATGACTGTATAAATATTAAAAGTTAAATCCAAGAATTGCACGGTCAGTGGTTCTGAGTGTATGGAATAGAAATGAGGGGCATAAAGCAATGATTTGCATGACTCTGAGTGATGGATAATCCTGTTATTATTGGGGAAAGTGTTATAATATATATAATACTTTGTTTTAAGAAAGTGCTCTTTCCATTTTTACCCATGAAGGGTAAGCAAGCAGAATTAAAGCCTATGAGAGTCCTCTTGGGATAGCCAGAGTTTAATATATGCAGTTTTACAACCAGGGGCAATCTGAATTTGGGTTAGCATTATGCGACCAGATGGCTAGTCCAGGCCTGGCAGGTAAATGTATAAATCCTCAAATTTCCAACAATTTAGCTTAATTTGCAGATCACCAGCACATAATGATGAACCGGTTTTACAAGATCAGCAAAGCCGCTAGGAATTAACTGTTGAGGCCAATATAGTTACATATTGTATGGGTCTTCTGGTTGCTAATTTATTGCACGTGCAGATGAGCTGAGGGATTCTTTTAAGCCATGTGCTTTTTAGCAGCGCCCTGTATGCTCTTGTTTTCTTGTGATGTTCTCGCCCTCCCCTGCGACTTCTTTTCTCTATTCTTCTTCTCTCCTTCCTTGTCCCTCCCCCACTCTACCCCATCAACTGAAGATTTAGTTATGCATAGACAACTGTAGCAGAAAATCTAATTTGATGATTAGCAGAACTGCCAGGATCACTTCATGTCAAGAGATGCTATCTCTCTGCTTTCTCGCTGATTAATCCCTCTCACAAAACAGCTGCAATGAACTTGCCCCTCAGGGCTGATTGTAGCCATCAATGTATCCGCACAGTGTCCCAGCTATTGAGCTCTGCTAAAGCCCAAACATGAAAGCCTATCCCACTCATAGCATGTCCGGCATAACCTCTACACTTATGTGCAGCTGCATAACCTCTACTCGGGACACCCCCAGCTAATCCAGCCAACAGACTGTCTGTCTTATCTGCTGCTTCAAAGAAGATCGACAAATTGCCCTGAGATGCTTAAAATAAGATTCTTCTGAGCTAAATAGTTCATGGTTCTTAAAGGGCATCTACCATTCCCATTTTATTGTTTATATCGTACATGAGCTGTAACAGTTTGTGTTTCGTATACTTAATATCAAGCCACTCTAGGGAGAGACTCGTGTCAGGCTTAATATAGGAGGATAAAAGAGACTGAAAAGCCCCCTATTCAAAAGAAAATGTGCGTATGCTTTAAACAGAAATGATTAACGTGACACGCACATACTATCAAAGTCAACCAGAATTACTGCAAGCAAGCAGAGGCATACATATCCTTTTTAACTATTATTCCCCACCTGTGGACATGTGTTTTAAGCTTTGGTGGTCATCAGCACAATTGCTCTTTTAGGGGGGGGGGGGGGACCAGCCTCATTACGGACTGTAAAATGTGGGCAACCACCTTAGTAACCACTCCCCTGACCAATGACGATGTATGAGGGCAGACACCAAACCTCGACACCAAGCTAGATTTAACCAACAGAAACATACATGACAAGTTGTAATCTGTGGTACATGGCTCAACAATTCAATTGGCCAGTGCTTACAGAGGCAGCGGGAGTATGCTATGCGCTCCAGAGCGTAGAGGCGCTTCCATTTTGCTGGCCAGCGGGGCGTCCTTTTTGCATAAGTAAAAAAGGTGAGACAAATTTTTTGGCAGCTATCCAGATGCAGAAGTCTGCATTTTAGGGTGTTGTACTGGTTTAAAGAGGAACATTTTACCTTATGGATTTATTTACTCACCTTGCCAAAGGATCCATCTTCTAGGTCCCTCAGTTTTCGGACGACCTTTCGAATGGCAGCGCCATCTTGCATCCCATCGGGCACTACTTAGGCCCCCGATCTTGCATCTGCGCAGTGCCCAGGAATGGGATGCAATGGGATCACCTGAAATCCTGTGAGACTTTGCGGAGCTGTGAGATCGTCATGGGCAAGGTCATGCTTGTCATTAAAGTGGACCAACACCCAGGGGTGATCGGCCCGGGAATCTATAAGATTCCCGGGCCGATCACCTCCCTCACCGCGGGACATCCGAGATCGAGCCCCAAAAAACTCACCTCCCGCGCGCCCCTCTAGGCGTGCGTGCCCCCGCGCCGGCTGTTTGCGCGAGCCCGCGCCGGCCATTCACACTGTCAAAGGGGCGCACGGGAGGCGGCGGCGGACGCGCTGTCTTGTCCGCAGCTGTCACCCGCTTGTCCGTGGCTACGTGGGAGCGTGGTGAGGTGAGTTTTGGGGGGTTTTACTAATCGGGGTGACCCCCTGAAGTGGACCAAAACCCAGGATAGTCAAAATCCTGGGTGTTGGTCCACTTTAACAGATGGCTAAGCAAATGGCAGGTTGAGGATCAGGCACTAAGGCAGCCGGATTTTTTCCTTTTTAAGGCTTTTTTATTCATCGTTGAGTGTGCTACATCACACAGTAGTACATATGTACAATAGCCAATCAGAGTTTAGCGGCTTAGTAAAAGTTTATACCTCTTATGGTTACTTTACAACCCTTTAGCCTCCTGTGTCTTAAACTCATTTGGGAAAGTTTTTTTCTTTTACTGCTACCGATGCTGTTGGTCAATAGACTGTAGAGCAAATTTAGTAAACACAGTTTTGCCTGACAACGAATGTACTTGCACCACAATTAAAATGTAAAATAAAAAACGTGAGTGAAAAGAAACAAATGAGCTGTGCTTTAGAAACCGTACTGCAAGCTCCTCCATTTGCCTTTGAGAGAGAGCTGGAGGACAGATGGAATTTAGACAGGCGTTTAGAGTAATTACTCTGTAACGAGGATTTTGTTGTGAAATTAGTATCTTAAGGAGGTGGCGCAGATATCTTTCAAAGGATGAATACCTCATTAAGAATCTGAATAAAGAAAAAAGGGAAGTGACGCTTTACAATTGGAGCTTGGCAGACACCTGCCTGGTTTTAAATAACAGCCTTTTTTTCTTTTTGGCTTTAAAAACTTGTATCAGTTTTGCTGCTCTGCTTTGTTTAAGTGATACAAATCGCTTGTGTTTTGCATGGCATGGAAAGTCTATAATTGTACAAATGTGCGTCATGGTGGAATCAATGCTTCTGCTTGCAAGCCGGCGTTACCCAAATACACACTGCAAAGTTTCTGCTGGTTAGGCCTTTAAAGCAGCTAAAATCCCTGTGTCGGTCCCCCACCTTCTCTCCCAGTCCCAGTACTTTGGGCTTAGTGGAGGCCTGGTTTTAAAAAAAGTGTGTCTTTCCATTGCTGAGGCCACACCCACCAGCCATTTTTGAGATTGCCAATTGGTTGATCTCAAGGATGCTGGCTGATGTGGCCAGCCTGCTTCAGGGGAGGGGGGGGGCACTATATCAAACTCTCTATAATTTGTGAACTGCTTTCAGACAAGTGTTAAGAGGAACAGAATCCAAGATTTTTACATGAGTGTTGTTCCTCCTGCCTGGGGCATCGTGATTTAAGGATGCTTTAATGGTTTCTTTCGTTCCCATTATGCGTAGGCCGCTCAGCTAATTGGCAAAGAGTGGGGTATGCCCTGCCAGACCCATCCCTGTGCATCTCTCTAAATGGCTGGTGTGGGCACACCCAACAGCTAAACGCCTGGCACAATTATGCACCTAAGCTAGAGGCCTAGTGGGACTGCATCCTGTTGACGCGGCATGAGATCGTATGAGCGCACCTGGTGACTCATAATGAGGGAGACCACCGGACCTAAGAGTCCTATAGACCTTACGGAGGTTGTTGTTCCTCTTTTTAATGTGAATGTTCAGTCTAACTATAATCCACACTTGTAGGGTGGGGGGTTATAGGTAGACTGGACTTTTGCTTTAACTGTTATAGTGTTTCAAGCCATGCCGATTAGGCACTTGTTTAAAAACATTGAATTGTTAAATAATTGTGCGATAATGAAAACAAAAAGGCTGTTGTGTAGAACTAAAAGCTGCTGTACTGTTCTCTTTAGTAACCTGGATGATTAGCATTTAAGGTGGACCTTCAGTCAAAAAATCAAAGCTTAGTAAATTTCTCCCCTAAAGCACAATAGTGACATAAGTTTAATGAGAGGGAGTAACACCATTGCAATGTTTGCAATAGCAGGCAGATTCTGCACTCTTAAACATGCATGGCAGCGGCCATCTTGCCACATATATGAAGGATGATTCTGAAAAGCCAAGTCTCTTAGTCTAAATTGTCTCCTAGCTCTGTGTAATACTTTTATTTGTAGCCAAATGTAATAAGCCTTCAGCTGTTATGACTCTTCATTGACTAAAACTACATTTTATCCCCTAAGTGCTTTTGGCAGCGTGGCCATATATTATAGATATATATTAGATATATTGTAACAGCTTCCTCACACAGATGTCTTCTTTCTACTTTATTTATTCAGTGTGTGTGTGAAAAATGACAGGTAAACTTTTCCTTATTTCTGAGGCATATATCTCATTTCAGTGTGAATTGCTGCTGGCACTGCACCCCCCTAATTTTCATGTGTAAGCAGGTGTGTGGCAAGATGGCCGCCCCCATGTAATTCTAGTGTGAATAATCTTTATTCCACAACATCTGCATGAGGTTAAGCTCTCTCAAAACTGCGTATACCACTGATCATAAGAAGGAAAGCAATTTACTAAACTTTATTTTTTTGACTGGATGTGTGCTTTAATGGCACAGGAAGACAGACTAGAAGAAAAACAATCTTTCCCCATAGGGGTAAAACCAATGTTTTGTGGGTGAGCACACCCAGAGATGAGATAAAAGTGGAGGAGATGAGGATGCAGGAATTTGTTATGGCAGCTTTTTTTCTGACCTTTTCATGTGCAATCTTTCAAATGCAGCTGTGTGAAGGCTTAAGATCACAGTACACTTACATTACACTTACACTTACACTGCTGCTTATAGCAACGTGTGTGTCTACCAGCACAATTTTTATTAAATGTTAGACTAAATCGACCCTATGTAAGTTGGCAGTCTGTATGTCTCTTTATTGAAAAGACCATCTAATTAGAAAAAGGCTTACCAAGTCAGAACTTGAAAACCACTCTCCTCCTATACATTTGCTCACTGGTGAGTGGTGCTATATGAGCACCCCCCGTATAGCCAATCAACAAGGCACCCTGCTCACTGGTGAGTGGTGCTATATGAGCACCCCCCGTATAGCCAATCAACAAGGCACCCTGCTCACTGGTGAGTGGTGCTATATGAGCACCCCCCGTATAGCCAATCAACAAGGCACCCTGCTCACTGGTGAGTGGTGCTATATGAGCATCCCCTGTATAGCCAATCAACAAGGGAACCTGCTTACTGGTGAGTGATGGTATATGAGCACCCCCGTATAGCCAATCAACAAGGGACCCTGCTCACTGGTGAGTGGGGCAATATGAGCATCCCCTGTATAGCCAATCAACAAGGGAACCTGCTCACTGGTGAGTGGTGCTATATGATCATTCCCCATATAGCCAATCAACAAGGGAACCTGCTTACTGATGAGTGATGGTATATGAGCACCCCCGTATAGCCAATCAACAAGGGACCCTGCTTACTGGTGAGTGGTGCTATATGAGCACCCCCCGTATAGCCAATCAACAAGGGAACCTGCTTACTGGTGAGTGGTGCTATATGAGCACCCCCTGTATAGGCAATCAACAAGGGAACCTGCTCACTGGTGAGTGGTGCTATATGAGCACCCCCCGTATAGCCAATCAACAAGGGAACCTGCTTACTGGTGAGTGGTGGTATATGAGCACCCCCCGTATAGCCAATCAACAAGGGACCCTGCTCACTGGTGAGTGGTGCTATATGAGCATCCCCCTATAGCCAATCAACAAGGGAACCTGCTTACTGGTGAGTGGTGCTATATGAGTACCCCCCGTATAGCTAATCAACAAGGGAACCTGCTCACTGGTGAGTGGTGGTATATGAGCACCCCCCATATAGCCAATCAACAAGGGAACCTGCTCACTGGTGAGTGGTGCTATATGAGCATCCCCCCTATAGCCAATCAACAAGGGAACCTACTCACTGGTGAGGGGTGCTATATGAGCATCCCCCGTATAGCCAATCAACAAGGGAACCTGCTCACTGGTGAGTGGTGCTATATGATCATTCCCCATATAGCCAATCAACAAGGGAACCTGCTTACTGATGAGTGATGGTATATGAGCACCCCCCATATAGCCAATCAACAAGGGACCCTGCTTACTGGTGAGTGGTGCTATATGAGCACCCCCCGTATAGCCAATCAACAAGGGAACCTGCTTACTGGTGAGTGGTGCTATATGAGCACCCCCTGTATAGGCAATCAACAAGGGAACCTGCTCACTGGTGAGTGGTGCTATATGAGCACCCCCCGTATAGCCAATCAACAAGGGAACCTGCTTACTGGTGAGTGGTGGTATATGAGCACCCCCCGTATAGCCAATCAACAAGGGACCCTGCTCACTGGTGAGTGGTGCTATATGAGCATCCCCCTATAGCCAATCAACAAGGGAACCTGCTTACTGGTGAGTGGTGCTATATGAGAACCCCCGTATAGCTAATCAAAAAGGGAACCTGCTCACTGGTGAGTGGTGGTATATGAGCACCCCCCATATAGCCAATCAACAAGGGAACCTGCTCACTGGTGAGTGGTGCTATATGAGCATCCCCCCTATAGCCAATCAACAAGGGAACCTGCTCACTGGTGAGGGGTGCTATATGAGCATCCCCCGTATAGCCAATCAACAAGGGAACCTGCTCACTGGTGAGTGGTGCTATATGAGCATCCCCCGTATAGCCAATCAACAAGGGAACCTGCTCACTGGTGAGTGGTGCTATATGATCATTCCCCATATAGCCAATCAACAAGGGAACCTGCTTACTGATGAGTGATGGTATATGAGCACCCCCGTATAGCCAATCAACAAGGGACCCTGCTTACTGGTGAGTGGTGCTATATGAGCACCCCCCGTATAGCCAATCAACAAGGGAACCTGCTTACTGGTGAGTGGTGCTATATGAGCACCCCCTGTATAGGCAATCAACAAGGGAACCTGCTCACTGGTGAGTGGTGCTATATGAGCACCCCCCGTATAGCCAATCAACAAGGGAACCTGCTTACTGGTGAGTGGTGGTATATGAGCACCCCCCGTATAGCCAATCAACAAGGGACCCTGCTCACTGGTGAGTGGTGCTATATGAGCATCCCCCTATAGCCAATCAACAAGGGAACCTGCTTACTGGTGAGTGGTGCTATATGAGAACCCCCGTATAGCTAATCAAAAAGGGAACCTGCTCACTGGTGAGTGGTGGTATATGAGCACCCCCCATATAGCCAATCAACAAGGGAACCTGCTCACTGGTGAGTGGTGCTATATGAGCATCCCCCCTATAGCCAATCAACAAGGGAACCTGCTCACTGGTGAGGGGTGCTATATGAGCATCCCCCGTATAGCCAATCAACAAGGGAACCTGCTTACTGGTGAGTGGTGCTATATGAGAACCCCCGTATAGCTAATCAAAAAGGGAACCTGCTCACTGGTGAGTGGTGGTATATGAGCACCCCCCATATAGCCAATCAACAAGGGAACCTGCTCACTGGTGAGTGGTGCTATATGAGCATCCCCCCTATAGCCAATCAACAAGGGAACCTGCTCACTGGTGAGGGGTGCTATATGAGCATCCCCCGTATAGCCAATCAACAAGGGAACCTGCTCACTGGTGAGTGGTGCTATATGAGCATCCCCCGTATAGCCAATCAACAAGGGAACCTGCTCACTGGTGAGTGGTGCTATATGAGCATCCCCCCTATAGCCAATCAACAAGGGAACCTGCTCACTGGTGAGTGGTGGTATATGAGCACCCCCCGTATAGCCAATCAACAAGGGAACCTGCTCACTGGTGAGTGGTGCTATATGAGCATCCCCCCTATAGCCAATGAACAAGGGAACCTGCTCACTGGTGAGTGGTGCTATATGAGCACCCCCCGTATAGCCAATCAACAAGGGAACCTGCTCACTGGTGAGTGGTGACTGGTACTCGGAATGTACTATTGACACCAGAACAATTTAGCCCACAGAATTAAATGGGATTGAGTCTACAGTCAAACAGGTATAGAGGCAGTATGAAGTTTTTGTATGTGCCACAAACTGTGCTTTTTGTGGCTTGCGTGGCTTGATAAATGGTACAGCATTAGAAGTGCTTGCTGGATTTGGACATTAAAAAAAATCTTCACCTCTTCGTAAGGTCTGGCCTTAAACTGGTTGTAGAATTGTTTTTTTCTATTGTTAAAGGTCATGCTATTAAGCTTGGATGTGAGGCCTATGGGCATATTGAAATTCACAAGTACTTATGAATACAGGCTATATATGATGTACATACAAAGTAGCATTTGTATTTAATGCTTTAAAGGGTCTGTCCAAGCAAAAAAAAAAAAGATAAATACTCCCTATATCAGGACTTTCAAACTTGCCACCGTGAGAGATCGAGACCGCTCCATCCCTGCTCTTGGGTACAGCCTATGGTCACCTGGCTGCCTCCTAGCATCACCGTAGGTGACTGGCCACACCCTCTCTGTTCATCTTAATGGGGGGGGGGTGCCCGAGGGCTGGCAAACCACCTCCATTGTAATTAATATATTGTAGTGAATGTATAAAGAAATTAATGGAAAAAATGTTTGGATGGTAAGAATCTGTGTTTTTTAGCTTGGTTTCTTGATTAGAAGATAGATTAATATTCAATCTGTGTAGAAAATATAAAAAAATAATAAGCAACAACTAGAAAATATTGTTAAAAAAACATTTCTGATTTTATTGTTGAAAAATCGCATTCTTATGAAACTGATTTGCTAACTAATGGTTAATGTCTTTTCAGTGTGGCCATCTACCCAGCTGACCATAATTCTTGGTAACCATGTTGGCTTGTCTTCAAAGAACACAGAATCCTCCAGTAAAGCACATTGCCTGTGCAAACAAAGGGCTGGAGCCTCGAAAGTGTAAGTTTATATCTTTTTGCCATGCTATTTGTTTAAAGTTTTCTAATACACTGACTGGGTAAGGAAAAAAACGAGCATAAAGCTAAACCTTCCATTGCTGTAATGCAGGCAGTTCTGCTCTGTGCAAACCTGATAAGATAATGCATGAGGGGACTGGAAATGAGATGGAACCTATTTACTGACGCATGCAATTTATAGTCGCAGGTAGACCCAGTGATCTAAAACAGACACTTTTAACCACATCTTTGTGACTTCCTTCGAGGTCATAATGATGTGATGTTGGCCTTTCGTTTGTGTTCTAGGAAATGTAATCTTTGTAAAACATCAAAGACATTACTTTTTGAAGGCTTAGATCTTTCATGCATTTAAAAATGACTGATGTCTCTGGAGGATCTCTGTCATCCAGGTCATAATATTTCTAATAATTAAAGGTTTTGCCAGTCATGTCATCTCCATCAATTAAGCTTGCACCAGGCCCATTCACTTGGACTTGTTACTATATATTTAGAAATTTCTATGTATGTGTGTGCATGTACCATAATTTGCACTATACGAAAATAAGAAAAAATATTCCAAATCAAATGATGTGCTAAAATACTCCCCTTCCAAAGGCCAATAGCAGGAAGTGTGGAGAGCCCCCCCCCCCCCCCCCCCCACCTGCCAGGACCGCATAACAGGCAGTGTGCAGAAGTCCACTCCTTAAGAACATTAGCAAGCAGGACCACCTAATTGCCCTGTAACGTACTGTGTGCAGAATACCCCCAGTGCCCCTATAAAAGGCAGTGTGCAGACCACCCCCAATAACCCCATGAAGGGCATGTCCAGAACCCCCCCCCCCCCCCAATCGCCCCATACCACTGCTCTCTGCTTGCTGGTCCTCCATTGCCTGGTGTTACCTACACACACAAGTCCACTCACCTTATGGTTGCGTCCCGAGCCAGTGATCGTCCTCAAGCAGCTCTGGTTTTGGCTGGCAGGTGGGTGTGGTATAGAAGGAAGGGTAAGTACGGGGGACCTGGATGGTCCCGTGCTGCAAGGATAGAGACAGTAAAGTCTCTGACTTTGTATACATTGGAGAGGATGGAGGACGAGCATAGAGATCAGTGGCAAGCAGTATAAAATATATTTCTGCGGTATTTTATGTACTGTATCTATTTTTGGATAACTGGAAAGTCCTTAACATGCCACAAGGGACGTGGGGAACATAATGGGCAAACTGTTTTTATTTTCTTTTAAATCTGTACCTGCATTGTGTTTTTGGTATTCCTGGGAATATTCCCGATATTGAGCTTTATTTTAGCTTCCAGCTGAACAGATCCTTGTGTGAGCTGTCAGCTGTGAGCTGTTTAAGCTAGCTGTGTGGAACAGCCTTCCATTTCTAGTGGCACCAGCTCAGAAAGAGATATGACAGGGTCTGATAAGGCCCTTTCAGTCATTTCAATAGGACTCCATTTTAATACTGCTTCCATTGTCTAAATTGTGGGTGATTTCACTCCTTTTATCCTACTCCTTTTATTATGCATTTCTTTTAACTGCTTGCAAGCCAAATCTGGTGGCACATCCGCAGTACGGTGTTTTATTGTGTCAGCGTATTTAATGTGTTAGTGAGGGGTGTTGTGCTGTAAAATTAAACCATTGTACTGTCACATTTTGCTGGCCTGGTTTAGCCATTTGTTCTATGCCATGAATATTAGAGTTTGGGTCAATCAGGGTTTACAACACAGATTAACTAGCTAGTAAAGAGGCTTGATTAGAGCTTCTATTCATCACATGTCTGGGCATTACATCCATTACCAGCCAGCGACAGGATTCCTTTCATGAAGGTTAAAATGTGAACTAGTTTCTGTTCAGTTAGTTTTTAATTATTGTTCATTGGATTTTTGTAAAACTAAAAAACCTTTCCATAAAGTGGATTTGCCAAGAAGTGTTAAAGCTCATTCATGTGGCTCATTTACTATTTACAAATCTAAGCTGCATATCTCTTAATTGTGACCCTTTATGCAAAAGAAATTCTACATTCTGAAGTTTGCTTCGTTTTGTCTTTATGTTGGTGCAATTCATGATCAAAACCTTTGCTAGCACGTGTGAATCAAACACGAGCAAATTCTAAGGCTTTCCATATTGGGGTCCACTATGTTACCACACTTCCGAGTATTTTTTGGTAGTGCAGGGGTCGTACCATTCACACTGGAAAGTGTTCAATGGTTGCCCTTTACAGTATTAAGCAGTTGCATGAGCTTCATTGTTTAAATTACAGTACCACCATAAAGCAAATGTGGAGATACCTGCTATAATCGGGGAAATTAAAGCTCTCGTACCAAAATTAAGTTGGTGCTGTGCCCCCTCCTCACCCATCTTACTACTGCTGTCCCGTACCAGTATGTGCCATTCTATGACTTTTCCTTAGCAGTAGGCATTGCTCCCCTCCCCTTGACTGAGCACAATAATGTGGCCCTAGCCCATCTGCAGAAGACAGGATGGATGGGATAAAGGTACTTGGCACCCAGGGAGCGATCTCCATATTTGCCTGCCCATAGAAATGGCCATGCCACTTCATAATAAGCTTGCCCCAGCTTTATTAAAAAATAGGTGCTCCTTCAAAAGCAGGAGTAGGTACGCTTAGCCATCTGTCATGTCACCAGCAGACATCTTGGAATAGCTTGAATATGAATTTAATGTTTTTGTTACACAGACAAAGTACATACTTCACAAAGCAAAGATTGTTGTATAGATGTTTGATGGAAGTATGTGTTCTTTTGCATGAATGCTTATTAACTATGGTACTTAAAATAAAGCACACATCGGTGAATGTACCTGCCATCTCACCTTGGCAAAAAGAGCTGAGATAGTGGGACCAGCCTGCCATAACTCAAATCCATCAGCGCGGGGGCGTATACTATTGGTGGAGCACCAACACGTGTGCAGAGGACTCCCTTATTATTATTTTTTGTGCCAAGGTGAGTTGGCAGGCGATGCAGGTCTAATTTTAGATGCACCCTTGAAGCATTCAGGTTGTCCGCTTCTCACAAAGGAAGCCCATACGCCAGCCAAGTTCTCAACTGTATTTATTCCATCCCAAATCTGAGTAGGAGGGTGTAACTAGACCTGAGAGTTCTGTTTTGTTTAGGAAAGCACACTGGGTAATCAACATATATATATTTAATCCTATTGATTTCCAAGCACACGTGTCCATGTTCTGCTTTGTGGAAAGCTTTCTATTAGTGTGTTTTCCCACAAATGCTAATGTGATTCAATTTTACTTCTTTTTCCTTGTTTAGTGTTTTATTTTCTTTTTTTATGTTAATCTGAGCCTCCAATAACCCAATTACAATTTCCATGCAGGATTAACCTCTGCACTCCCAGTTAAAGCCAACCACGCAATGCAGAGCAATAAACTTCCTCGCCAGCAGATCTGTCCTGATTCACTCGGCTGAGTGCACGGCAGGAGCCGTATTTAAATTATATATAAATCATCATCTGCAAATCCGTGCGGCCAAATTCATTCCTGTATTGCTCTGTTCAGCAGAGAGGAGCGGCTTCTGTTTAATTAAATGTCACTTATGTACTGTATGCCTTTATCCTGCCGCTGAGCTGGCCGGGCTTTTGTATGCTGATGAATCAGGAAGCATCTGAAATCCAATATATTATAAAGATACAAAGTACACCTCTAGCTGTTGGGAGAAATGTTATTTACGTCTCCATATATTTTACCGTGACTGCAGCACTGTGGCGTAATTATTTCTGTGGATGTGACTTATTTAAGTAGCCTCATTCGCTGATTTGCGCTGAGCCATGTTTCAAGTTAAATTTGGCTCTGGCTGTAAAAATGCTGTTTCAGGATGAATTACGGAAAGTAGCATCCTGCCTCTTGATTGCCCGGTGACAGGGGGAATCAGTATCAAATGTGAAAGGTGAAACACTGTTTGTGAAACAAGCAAGTTTCATCCATTTAACCAGTCCCGGCTGGCAGTAAAGTCAGTGCTGCAGATGCGGGGAAAGGAGCAGTGCTTCTGTCAGGGAGAGAAAAAGAATTCTCGCATTAAATGGATTGGAAGGGCCCTGCGGCTAGCCCGAGGCTGGTTTAAACCCCCTTCTGTACTGTCATTTAAGAGACAGATCTGCAAATATTCTCTCTATTAATATTTTATTTGTCTCTTAAAGATACAGGCCCACATGGAGGATGCCATTTGACAGGGAGGGAGTTACCGATTCACTAATGGCAATTAAAGTGGTCTCGCCTTTTTAATACAGGTTTATTTGAGCATTTTGGCTAAATGCTACAGCAGTTTTCTGTCAACTGAAAGCCTACCGTGTAATTCCCATAGGCACAAATAGTTTAGAGTGAAAAGCTGTTACATGGTCTTGAGTATTTAGGAGGTAGCAAAAGTAGTTTTTACCAACCTGCTCGCTAGATGCTAATGCATTCTTTTCTTTCAGTGATTCTGTTCTTTTGCAAATTTGCACCAGACTCCAGTGTGGCATAACCTCACGGCCATCCCTTAATGTCACCCAGGGCGATTTTTTAGGGTGGTTCCCCCCAAACAAATACACACACTGAAAGGGAGGGAATACAGAAAACCAGAAGGAAACACAAAAATATAATATATATATATGGAGTGACTGCAGTGAAAAAGAGGTGATGGGTAAATATGGACACAGTGGAGTGGATGGAGTTTGGAAGATGGAAAAAGGAGTGCAAAAAAACTCAGACTGAAGTAAGGTGGAAGAAAAACTTGTGAGACAAAGAAATGTAATAAGAGAAAAGGGTGGAACGTAAAGAGAGGAAGATGCAGAGAAAGTGAAAAGAGAGTGGGATGGAAGCAAGATAAAAAGAGAGAAAGTTAAGAAGGAGGAAATGGCCAAAGGATGGAATATGGGGAAAAGAGAGGAAAAGTAGGATAAGGAAGGAGAGACAGTTGGAGGGTTCATGTAAAAAAGAGACAGGCTGTGAAATGCAACAAGAAGCAACAAAAGAAATGCTAGAACAGAGAGGTTAACAGATGCAATGTACAAAAGGGAAGGATATAAAGAACATGTGGGCAAGAGATAGGCTGAGCCATTTCAGAGCTTTCTCTCTGAATTGGTGTCTGAATTGGGTCTGTTGGCACCCCTTTACAGAGTTTGAGATGCAACCGCACCATTTCCACACTACAAGGACCAACTTATTCATGACCCAATGTCCTAATCCTGGAAGGGATGTGGACTTGAGGACACTGGGTTGCAGGAAAACGCAAGATAAATATAAAAGACTTGTGACAAGGGCCGGAGTGCATCTGCTGTAGAGTATGGTGACCTGCCAACCTAGCTCAAATGCAAGATGTTTTCATATAGTATAGCTTTTCTGAAACCTTGTCAATGAGTGTGGTCAGCATCGCTACATGAGAACATCTAAGTTAAGGCTTTTATCTCTTTGGAGACCCATGGAGGTGCTCAGTCCCTGCTTGGCAAATGGTACTATCCCAGGAAAGAAACCTATACTTTTTCTGCCCTGCATCACCTTCCTCCTAGTCTGGCATCTTAGTTGTATTGCTTTTGAAGATCTGATCCTATGGGTCTGTGGCATCTTGTCTACCACCTTCTTGAACACTGGTTGACAAGACCCTTCCTTGCTGCCTCAGTCAGTGACTAGAGTCTACCATTCCATTCACTGTAATAACAGTGCCAGACATTGCCTTGGTATGATGAAGCACCCATGCAAACCACTTGGAGGACCTGGTGTGCCCCCACACAAACACGTTTAGAGGGTCCAAACTGAAAGCTGATAAGATTTAGAGCTCCAGACTTCAATGAAACTGTCATATGGAATAGAAGATGAGTATAGCTTTTTTCCACAAACAGTGACTGTAATAAACCCACATTGTTATCATGTTGGAGAAATGCACTGGAGATTTGTTCTCAACCTCATGGTGCTGTAGACTAGGGTGGACAGAAACCAGCTGACCCTGCATTAGAGACAGGGGTAAAATCTACTGCTCTGTTTTTCCCCAATTAAGGTAAGGGGAAACAGGGAGGGTGTGAGAGATAAAGAAAAATATATTTTCCCACAGAAATAATAAAGATATTTAAGTGAGTGATCATGCTGCTTGCCCTGCATCACAGTGAAAAGGGTGAATTAAAGCAAAGCGGTGGCTGGTATATGCTATGAGCCATACATTATAACAGGTACTTAATGGCAACTTATTAACACCTTGAATAGTCTTTTCCATAAGAGAATGTGATGTAAAAAGTGCCCACAGTATCTTGGCAGTTTAACAAAAGAGGAAAGTCCAGCAAGAGACAGAGGTGGGAACAGTGACTAGCACTATACAAATTCCTCCATTACATTACTTGGCTTTACAAAAGTGGTTTATGTAGCATAATGACATTTTTGAGCAATTTCAGATCCATTAACTTTCTGTAAGGCCCTCATTCAGCATTAGTTTTTATGACGGCTGTACAGACACAAAATGTATACTTTCTTTTTAAACATCTGTGATACACCATCTGTTTTTAAGGTCCCTGCTGGCTATCAGCCGGGAGTTGGCAGCCATGTTGTGTTTTCTGAGTATATTTGTACACTGGAAAACTTTTTTTTTGGCTCCATGAACACAAGGCCACAAAGGTCACAGGGTTATGTATGAGAGAAAAAATAAGTTCTAAATCCTCATACAAAGCTAAAAATTAACTGTCGTCCTAGTGCCGCCTGCGTTTCAAGAAAGCCAGGCGGGGAAGTGAACTGTTGAGTTTATTCAGCTTTCCTTTGCAGATAATATCAGCTTCCTTGAGTTTATAATAACAGAACGCTGGAGTCCTGCGGAAAATGATGCTTTTTCTGCTAAAAAAAAACAGGCTTTATTTAAAGCACTCGGTAGGTCCCCCTTTTACAATTTTGGCATTGGTTAAATAAAAATGTGAACAGGGACTGCTATTCGTGACCAAGATCTAGTTGAATAAGGGTTAATAAAGCTTCTAAGCACTCAGATGAGCGGCTCGCTTAGGATTTGTGTTGGCCTCTAGGACTATAACACGATATGACAAGCTGTGCTGTTGCACCAGTCAGGGCTAATAACGTGTCTTGCCTCGTTTATGCTGAGCAGACGTATGCAAAATGATGTGTACACAGCCGGCTGCCTGCACCAGTTTAAAGGTGCACTTTCATTGTTGGGTGGAAACTCAGTCATGGGCGCTGGTGCAAAGTGGTTGTATATGCAGGTAAATGGCGTGATTACTAAGCATCTGCTGCTTTGAATTGTTTTTTCCTTTAAATTTCTTTCTGGCTTTCAGATGAGTCCTCTCTCTATAAATGTTATTTGAAGTACAGCTGTGGCATATACATTGTCCATCATTTAAAACACACTCTTGATAATGGCTTGACACTTGCACAACAGAGCACCACATTGACCAGCAGGCAGTTGAATTTCCTTTTTTGCTGCTTCATGTGAATAATTTCTAAGCTTGGATAGCAGAAGGCACATGGTGATTGGTTTTCTGTATATTAAGAAAGCTGTTGATTGAGTTAGGGTTAGAAAGCTACATCTCTATTACCTAAATGTATTACTTAAAGGGGAGGTCCAGTCTAAGTGTAAGCCTCCCCTGGCAGTTTGTGGCAGGGGGTTACAACACCCCCCCCCCCCCCCCATAAAAACTCCTTTTTTCTTTCAGGTTGTACATTCAGGGACACTAAGTCATCATGATTAGCTATAATAGTAGCCAGTAGGTGGGACTAGAGCAGGAAGTGAGCCATAATACCTCACCATCTGCAGGTATAAGACCTGCCATTTCGTTGTGCAGTCACAATACAATTGGGAGGGTGTGGTGTCCCCTGGATGGACAACTAAGGGATAACTATTTTACACGGTAAGTACATAAATGTCCTGTGAGGTTGTCCATCCAGGGGCACCAACCATTCCCACAATTGAAAATCATAAACCAAAAAGGTGACTTTGCAAAAAGTGCCATATGCAGTCTTGGAACGTTTTTGGTGGAGAGGGGGTGAAGGTGGTGGGCTATAGCTGTACTTTGCACAGTCAGGAAAAATACAGCAATCCCAGAATGCAGAGCAGTATAGTCAGAAGACACATCCTGTCTGCAGGCAGTCTGAGACTCCATGGGCTGCCATCTTGGATGTTTAAAGGCTCAGAATATGCAGTATATGCAAGTAGGATGTGGGCAATGTGTATATACAGGGTGGGGGAACATACAAGATAGACTTTTATTCAGGGTGAAAGTCCGGTTTAAATATAGCACTGTGATTGATTTATTGTGTGTTGCAGCTTTAACCCAAACCCAAATATGCCAGATCGCTTTAAAAAAAATCAGTGGTGTCAGTCACTGCAGCGGGCAAGTACATTTTCAAGCATACCTATATTATTAAGCAGCCCCCACCCGCCTGCTTAAGTGTAATCCGTTCTGTCCCACAGCTTAACTAAATAACGGCAGTCTTTAATGTGGTCTGAATGAAGGACAGAGGACATTGTTTAGGCATGCAGGGGATGGGTGGTGAGCTCGGTGAGGAGTAGGTGGATGTAAAATCAAATCATGTTGGTGGTTTCTTGTTAAAGTGGACCAACACCCAGGATTTTCACTATCCTGGGTGTTGGTCCACTTCAGCGGGGCATCTGAGATCAGGATGCCCCGCTGTGTGAAACCCCCCCAAAAGCCCCAAAAAACGTACCTTTTCGGCGACGGACAAGCCGCCGCCACCGCCTCCCGCACGTCCCTCTTACAGGGCCATTCACAAACGGCCGGCTGCTCCGTCGCCAATAGGGTAAGGTTTTTTGGGGCTTTTGGGGGGGGGGTTTCACCCCACGGGACATCCCGATCTCGGATGCCCCACTTTAAAGGCAATATTTTGCTCAAAAGACTTTAGCCTGCGTATGAATCCACACATAAAGTATACATTTTCTATTTGCATATTATTTGTACAGTAATGGTTTGTAGTTGCATATTACTTGTGGTTTTTTTATCTTTATATTCCTTTTTGTACTTAACATTGGGTTTACGAGCACTGAATAGTGGCCTTGTCAAAATACATTACATATAGCTTAGGATCCCGGGTTTTTTGTTTGTGAATATCTACTGCTCCCACGGCTGATTGATTGAATTTCTTCTGGGATACGGGCAATGTGGGGTCAGCATGACTTTGATGTGTCTCCTACCTCTAATCTTTGGTGTTTCGGGCTGCAACTGCTAACAATCTGAATTAATGGCTTTTTTTCCTCCTGTACCACTAGCACTGCCTTCTAAAAAGTGCTTTTCTGTGGAAAAGATATTCCTTGCCGTATTCCCAGGTGCTAGGCTACCCCCAGGGCATCCTATTGCAGGATTTTTTGGTGCTTTGCGACATGGTATAGTTAAAAGCGAACCAACACCCTCCTGGGGGGCATTCAGAATGTTGGAGCCCCCCCACTCATAACCCCCTAAATCACCCTTAACCTTCCTTAACCCTGCTTCCTCTCCAGGAATCCTGCAACGCGATTGGCTGTGCCCAACCCAAACGCATCACTGTCACTGCCCACATATGCTGCCCATATGCTCCGGGCGGTTGGTATGGGATTCCTGGCAGGGTAGCGAGATTAGGGTAACCTGGGGGCCTATGTGCGGGGGGGCTCCAGCATTCTGGATGCCCCCCACCCAGATTGTCAGATAGCCGTGGCGCCGGCGGATACCAACACCCTTGACGTGAAGGGTGTTGGTTCACTTTAAGGCATAGAATATTATGTACTCTTCATCCTGTAAGCTCAGACTTTCCCCTTGTTGAAATCCAGGACGAGGCACTGAAGGCAGACATCCCCTGGACCCTTGGAACAAGAGGACCCGGTGCATGTTACTTACAACGCCTCTTTAGAATATACAGCCGGCACAGTGGGCGGATGCTTTACTTAACCTACCCAGCCCACGCCGCCCTTCGCCTCCGTGCTTGCACCTCCCAAACCTCCAGCAGATGCATGCATGACCGACATTCATGTGCAACACCCTGGCCACCATGTGCGCTTCACTCGCCTCTGCAGTGATTGTCCATCCCTGGGAGGGTTAAGGCCTATGACTGATGGGAGCCAATGATGAGTGATGGGAGGGGCTGTGCTATTGGGCTTCATAGGGCTATGTATGCCTCTGGGTGGGAGGATGTCAGAAAACTGCATTGGACGCATGCTCTGTTTCTTGAAGATTCATACATATTGTTTGAGGCTTATTCAAGACCAGTGCTTTGACTTGATTAATGTATCCCATTTTAGTAGTTTACTGGTACTAAAGTAAATATAATATCTTACTCGGAGTCTCCAGACAATTCCTGGTAAACGACATTGCTGTTAATCAAACATCACACCACACCAGTAGTATCATACGAGCATGTTAGTCTGATGTTCTTTGTTTAAGTAGTAGATATTTTTTTTGTGATGAAATGATGAGCCTGCCCTCCCTGTGCCAGAGGCCTTATCCCCACTAGTGCCTCGCAGACCTATTGAATTTTCTGGTAGCAATCTAAATTGCTGTGTGTGTGTATTTAGTCATTTTTTTCATCCCACTATAAGGCTCAGTTGAGATTTTTTTAATTAACATTTTACAAATGTCACAGAGCTAATTAGTGTCATATAAATAGAGACTTTATGCCAAGGACAGCCATTAAAAAATGAAGGACAATGAAGACAGTGTGTGTTAAGATTACAAGAAAAGTGGTGCTTGTACTACATAGACATATTTGCCCATGTATAAGGGAAGCAGAATTGTGAAAGAAAAGTCAATGTTTTGTGTTCCTAATGACCTTTATCATCACTAGTAATTATTGCCTATTTTTGTGGTGTAAATGTACTCTGTATTGGAACATAGTGTATTTTCTCCTGCGGGAATGACTAGGTAAATTTATGATTAAAGTTCATCACAGCTCTGGAGTTTTTCTCTGGGTATTCCCATGATGCTGCTGTATATGATAATTGTTTTATCATCCTTATGCACATTGTGACATGGTAGGTCTGGTTGTTTTTTTTATCAATGCTCAAATCAACTGCATGGCTTTGTATCTGCCAACTGCAACAAGACATAATGGGATCTTCTGCTATGACATCTATTGATGAACTCTAGTGGTTGATGGTCTATGGTTGGCTACCAATATATTGTCTGTCAGTATGGTTTAAGCGGTTCCTAGCTGGATCAGCCAGCCAGTGTGCATGTGTGTGATTTAAAGGTAGCCATTGTGTAACCCTCACGCACCTGGTACTTGGTGAGGATGGTAGGGAGCAGGTTCTTCTGGGCCCAGGGTGCTCCAAGTGTCTGTGTGGGTGGGGTGCTGGGGCTCTACCACAAGAGATGTTGGTACTTGCTTTGCAGCTCACAAAGATTCCAATGGTTGACATCAAGACATGGCACAGATTCATACATCCTTCCAGTTATATTCCCTCCTGTCACACCCACAGCCAAAGATCAGCCAGCTGCTCTTACTCCCAGATAAGGATTCCCAGGACTTCCTCCACTGAGTTCCCACCGGTGGCCACTGCTGTCGGGCTGGAGCTCTACCTCACACTCTGACAGGGACCGGTCTCACATCTGCTCCTCAACAATTCAAGTCGTATAGAACTTTAGTATAGAAAACTAGTTCCAGGGTCTCTCTCTTCCTCCACATGTTTATCAACCTGCCAAACATGTGATAGTCTTCACAGACCTTCCAACTAATCACTATCTTCCTGGTTGTTACTATGTTTCTACCAAGCATCTACCTTACCTTCCTAGAACAGTCTCCATTAGATTTATGGCCCAATGATTCTCTATAGCCTGGTCTCACTGCTGCCATCTTAAATCTAATTAAGGGTACTACAACCACTATACACTTTCATGGCTAGAAACCATAAAATGGTTTAATATCTTATTAACTGTATGCACAAGGGTTTCTTATTAACTAACTGACATGTTCCTATTTCCATCTAGACTCCTACAAATATATAAGTAACAAATCCAGTTGTCTGTTTTTTTTCTATCTCTCTTTTACCATTTTCGAGTTTTATTGCACATCGACTGGTATTGACCCAACTCGGTTGCTAGTCATGTGCACTTGAAGTCCAAAGTCCAACATTTTTCCATGGTTTGTGAAATCATAGCAAGAGAAATACCAGTGAAGGTGTTGGGGAAGAAGCAGTCCCTGTTTCTGGGGATGTGCGGTGTTAAATGACAAAATGGCAATGGCATGCTCTAAAGGTAGTCCTCCTTTCAACTTCATTCCTCCAGGACCACACAAACAGCTACTCTGTCCCTTGCAGCTTTCTGTGTGAGCAAACCTAACAAGTGACAGTGGTCCCACAGTTCTTTTTGAATGGTTGATGCAAATAAAATGAGGCCAGTGAGCAAAATGTGCATTGAATTAATAACGTTCCTTAACTGGTTAGAAACCAAAAGCAGACTAGGTTTTTTTTTTTTTTTGCTTTACATATGATTGTTATATGGCCAACCTTGGTTTTACTTGTTAGCCTACAGTGCTTTTATCATGACATGGGTATCTGCTGCAGCAACAATAGTCCCATGGAAATGTCCTCCGAGCTAATGATGTTTGATTTGAACCAACTAAGCGTGGCCAATGTAAGATATTGATTTTTTTTTTACTTAATACATTTATGTCATATTTCACATGAGGATGGAACCTTTGATGTGACAGCACTTTGTGTACTCAGTTCACAGAATAAAGGGTGAAGTCAGATGCTTATGTACAATAATTAAACATTATGTACATGGAATGAAGAGGTTAACGTCTGGTCAGGTCACAGTCTGACTTCTTTTTCAGACATTCCCCATGCCTGAACAAAGCATGTGTTCCTCTATTCTTTCACACACTTTTTGCAGCGCACAGTCTGTGCCCAAAATTATGCTTTTTCTTCACCCATCCATCAGTATATCTATAGACCTTCATCTTTGGTTCCACAGGTTTTTGGCCATATGCATTTTTGATATGCTGCCAGTTCTACTTATGGATAGGATACATACTAAGGCCCTAGGATTCAATGTAGGTTTCATTTTTACATGATGTAAATTATTACATTTGCCTCTGTATAATATTTTACTCCAAAGGGCAATCGGTAGTATGGATAATAGAGGTTCCAGTTTTATACACCTGTAAGTGACAGGAAATAGTTGATGACGTTTATTCAATTTGAAAGGCTAGGAGGATGCTCATATCTTTATTCATAACATAGTAGGCCTCAAATTATGTGACTAGCCTATATGTGCTGAATGTATTTGCATGTCATATCATTAATAAGATGTATACAACTGAGGGAAAAGCATTGGCTGGCCAGGTCTTATCACACATAGAAACACCTCTTTAGTTTATAGCAAATCCTTTCTCCTGTTCCAGAACACAAGCGGACAGTGAGATGGTTTAGCTGTTTTGCTCTTGAGGCAAAGTCTGATTCATGTAGGCTGTTTGTATCATTTTGCCATGTATATTATGAGACAATGTAACCTAGAGAAAATACCCCAACAATGTGTTTTTTTATTTAAAATAATAAAACCATTCAATATTGTTTCATGAGTGTAACAGCAAGGTTAAATAGATATACAATATTTTCTGTCTGCATAAATCAGTGGGTGTTGCCCATTGTTTGTAATAAAATGTTTTGAATTTATTTTTTGGTAATTTTCAAAGATGTACTATGCACATGTATACATGGCTAATTCACGCAATGCTTGGGGCATCCCAGTATGGTTTTCATCCCCCAAGATTGAACTGAAAACTCATATTTTTTCCCACAGCCCATACGTCAAGCACTCAGCTAATTCATGGCTCTCATTCCAGCTAAATGGCGCGCACACAGGTTGCCGCAGTTTCTCCGTATGCCTGTGTCAGCCATTAGGAAATGTCTGGCATGGGTATGCACCTAAGCTAAACACAAAGGGGGGATTTAACCCGAGAATGTGACATGGGATTGATGAAAAGGTGAGTTTTTCAGGTGATCCTGGGGGTATCACACATTGGGGAATCCCAAATTGGGATTTCTCACAAAAAGGGACATCACCTGACCTACAGAGTTCTATAGACTCTAGGTGGTTGCTCCTCTTTCAATAAGAGTTTTCTCTCAGAACTCAAATGAGACCCCTAGGGTTCTCCATTCACTACCCACTATTACTCCTGCACAGTTGATTCTCCAGGACCTTGTTCTGATATTTTTCTAGTTTACCAGGGATAAATTTTGCTGAAGGACTACACACAGACAAAGATGAAAAGTCTATCAGCAAATTCTATCCCCAGGGAACTTTGTAAAATAGTGGGGGCAGGGGGTCACAGTAAGTAGTATGTTGGAATCTTTACTTGGAGCTTTTCTTTTTAGATGCTCTATTTATTTTTTAGGGGTTTAAAAGGTTTACGTAGCTCCCTGAAACCTTAAGATTACCAATTGAGTCTTCCACTTTCCAGTTAAGCCATAATTTATACAAACTATAGTTACTTTTACAAACGATATGCCTTGGTGAGCTTTAATAACAAATGTGTTCTTGTGATGAATCTGATCCCATGGGTAAAAATACATTTAAGACGTCAGGCTATTGTTTAGGAATAATGTAGTGTGATGGCTTTTTTTAAGTAATTCAGTCAAGACCATTGTAGGGTCAAATAAAATATGTTTGGTGATGTTAGTGATATTGAAAAAGAGTTTATTACTTTCCTAATCTGTTTATAACCGGGGGGGGGGGGGGGGGGGGGGCGTTTATAATCCAAGAATTTAGTAATTTCTAATGTCGCTTGGCTCATTATTTTCCTAATCCATTTCAAATGAAACTGCTTAGGGCCTGATTTATGTAGCAATTCTGCCAGACTACGCCACATCGGTGAAAATTAGTAGTTCAAAAATAATACATTTATACAGTTTTCAGAATGTTATTGAACCACCGATGTGGCGCAGTCTGGCAGATAGTGCTTGATAAATCAGGCCCCCAAATGTTTTGCTGTCCATATTGCATTTTTAGAAAGCCCTTCTACTGTGTAATGCTTGGAAAGTAATGGGATTTTTCTTATGCTATAAAATGTATTCCATTTAACCAGTGTTTTGTTTTGCTGCATGTTCAATTTTTTAGCCTGTACAATATATTGCTGTGCTCATGTAACCTCCTGTCATTTCTGAAAATGTATAAACCCCGACCTTTTATCGTACACAACAACCATTCAGCCGGTTAGGACAAAAGATTTAGTGTGCCGATTATTGGAGCATTTGTTGTGAATCTATAGTGGCTCTACCTTCTACTGACCTATTACAGTGCAAATGACATTGCTGGGAAGAGTTAAATCATAAAGTGTAGTTTTTTCATTAATTATAAGGGATTTTCGACAGCAGTTCAGTCATTTTTTTGTCTCCCAAAGTACGTTTGGGAGGAACCAAATGCCACTGCATTAAGCCTTTTTTTTGTCTGTTAACAGAAGAATAGAGACAAATGTGTGCTGAACTGACAGCTCTATCCTCCCCTGTCATTAAATTATTAACTGCCATTTTACAAAATATGGACTTTTTTTTAAATGATCAAAATGCTCTTTGAAGACATGCAGTATTAAACATTTTTTGCTATAATCCGGCACAGAAGGTATTGCCAATTTGCTGGTTCGTTTTGAGCTACTTTTTAAATATTCAGGTACAGATTTCAGTATATCAAATGCAGTAAAGTTTACCTGAAACCAAAGGCATGGCTAAATCAGTGTATTTTCCTTCTTAATTTCTTCCATTTTTTGTTTTGTTGATGCCATATGCTTTTCTCAGCATCTTATTTATACCTCGTTCTATATACCCTTCTTGACATTCTGTATATTCTGTTACTGGAGGTATTTTCAGCATAACAATAGATTTGAATTGAGGAATGTATTTTAAAATGGCATTAATTATTTTTTCTTTATCACCCAGGTGAAACTGCTGCTCCGCTGCAGACCACAAGATACCCAAGTCCTGCTGAACTAGATGCCTATGCACAGAAAGTTGCTAACAGCCCACTGTCCATCAAGATCTTCCCAACAAATATCCGGGTTCCCCAGCACAAGCACCTAAATCGAACTGTGAATGGTTATGATACTACAGGCCAGCGCTACAGCCCTTATCCAATACACGCCACTGGCTACCAAGGCCTGCTTGCAGTTGTTAAATCTTCTAGTAAGAATGTGGTTAAAAACGTTGAGGGGAAACGGACTAAAATTTCTTCAGCGCAGGTTTGTGTGGCTCCCTACACTCTGTCAAGCACTTTAACACAAGGCCAACCTTGCAATGGACAGTTGAATTATCTTGCAAATCAGAAGCAGATGGATGCACCTGTGCCACCCAATTTGACAGTGGCGACATCTGTTATTCCTTTAACCGGAAGAAATTTAACAGTCCAACAGTCCAACCTTCCTTCTATTCAAAGCATAATTTATCAGATTAACCAACAGTGCCAGGCTCAGGCTTCACACCAGGCTTGTCAGAGGGTGGTGGTCACTAACTCTAGCCCGGCTAAGCAGGGGATGACCAATGGCTTTACTGCTATGACCAGTGGCACTGTGGCCTATGCAGGCACGGTTTTGCAAGACTGTAGAGCAGGAACTGAGCTGGCACTGGGATCCACTCCAGTCATTGCAAAACCAGGATCTTATCAAGATGGCATGGACTACCTTATTTGGCAGCAAAAGCAACAACAACAACAACAACAGCAACAGCTTCGGATATACAGCGGGGGAAGTGGTGGAGGTGGCGCAGTCAGTAAGTCTCCAGAAGTTTGCCCTGCCATTTCCCGCCCATATACACTTGCTAGTGCTGTTGAAAAAGTCAGCTCTTCACCACTGAACTGTGTTGGCATGCATGGCAATTTTTCAGTTGGGCAGTACTTTGCTCCCCCATGGAACAGTATCTTGGTTACTCCCAACAGCGACTGTTACAATCCCCAAGAACTTGCCAATGGCCACAGGGATTTGGGGGTACATCCATCAGATGGACTTGCCAGCATCCCCAGCAAGACCCTTTGCAATACCTCTATCCTTAGCAGTAGTCTTCAGTCTTTGGAGTATCTTATCAATGACATTCACCCACCTTGTATTAAGGAGCAGATGCTTGGCAAGGGTTATGAAACTGTCTCTGTGCCAAGGCTTCTTGATCATCAGCATGCCCACATCCGTCTGCCCATTTACAGATAAAAATGTTGCTTTTTTATGTATAGGTGGCCAACACTGGTTTCTAATCTGTAAACTAGATTATGCTATTTAGCCCTCAAATGGCGTGTTTATAAGTGCATAAGAGGTATTGGCCATGTTGGGGAACACCCATTATTTGGCAGATGGCGTGCAAACCATTGCAGGTAGTTCCAGACAAAAGAATTATTGCTTCTTTTCCTCTGGTGCTTCTGTTATTTGGCAAATGAATGGAGGAGTTGGGCTAAATCAGCACACAAGTTTTCTATGTCTTAAACCGTAACAGAGAAAGAGCTATTGGTTGTACAAGTTTCATACTTTATTGTTTCTAGTCTGAATGCAGCATTTTACAATACTTTGGCAGAAAATGAAGGCAGTAGGTTAGGTATTTATTATTTTATAAATTATATTTTCCCCTGTTGCCAAGTATAGGGACTTTAATTACAATTTCATGCTTTTTGTCCAGCCCTTAAAACATGTTTCTGCTTAATACAACAAAAAAGTTGTGCATGTTTTCTTTTTAAAGTATTACCTTTGGTGGCTGATCTTCAGATTTTTTGACACCCGAATAGGTCATTTTTTGTTTACTTGTCTTACCAAACCTGCTGTTTTTAGAGCTCCACATCCAAGTAGTTTGTTAATGCTTAAAACTCTTATTCATTAAGGTTCTGCAAGGTTTAAATAAAAATCCACTCAGGAAATGCTGAAGGGCTGAGACAGCCGATATAATAGCTATTTCAATTTGATTACTGTTATGATGTAAAAATTGCAAAGTAAAAATTACTGTAGTGTATTGGCTATAAAATAAATGATAATGTTATTTATTTAACTAAAAGGCAAGAATACAAGTCTCCACACGAAAAGTAGGACCAATGAGGGATATTTGGGAAAATATTATAAGATCTGCAGAAAGCTTAAAATGTGATTCCCAGCAGCATCCATTGTGGTGCTCGGTTTGTTTTTAATGGAAAACGGGTTTTATTTTGAATTGTATCCCTTTTAAGAATTTGGAATTGGAACTAGGGAATATTTTCTAATACATAGTGCCTGTTGGAATGTAGTAGCCAAGTAAGTACTGTGCAAACCTTTGCCCCCCCCCCCCCCAATTGTACAATGTGCATTGTTTTTTCTTTAACCCATTTCTGGTAAATGCTCTTCTTCAGTCATGTGGATTTTCGATAGCAAGAAACCTGAAAATGGGTTTAAGGAACTGTTGAGCTACAGGGGCTGAATGGTTGACTGCTTTGGTTTATACATATTAAATACCCAAATAGGTTCTGCTAGATAAATAGTTTTTCTAGTTCCAGTCTAATAAGTTTGGTAAGATAATATTAAGCTATGCAGAAAAGATCATACTGTATAAAGCCTCCTCCCAAAATATCAGTGGCATTCACCCCACACACTAGAAACTGATTGACTCATCAAACACTTGGGTATCCCTCAGGTTGGCACTGGCTAATGCAGCTGATTCCCTCAATTGAGCCTTGAGACCGTCAGAAACTTAGACCCTCACACTGAATATGTGATGGGTTATCAGTCTTCAGGACTCTGCAAAATGCCACCCAAAGATGTCCAAATAAGTCCACAATATCGGGTATATTAAAATCCCACAAACCCTATAAAAAACCCTGATGTTCACCTAATTGCCCACACGTGCTTATTTATACACTGTCAAGCATGTTTTATTATTCTCATCATCCTTTTGTCAATGCATTATATGGGACTACTTTCGAATTTTGATCTTCTTCAGTTTAAGTGTGAAGACCTACACTGGATATTGCCAAGTTTGTATGGCAACCACTTTGAAAAGAATATATTTCAGGTTTGTGCTGGTGATGGCCATTTTTAGGCATTTACAGTGTGCTCCTTTCTGCATTATTAATGGCAAGCCTTTCAAGGCCTGTTTTTAGTACCATCAAAGGATGTGCTAAAAAATTGGCAGCCAATTGTCTTCTTATATTTCCTCAAATAGCCCTTCTGCTGGAGCCACTTTTTTGTTTTTGCAAATTCCAACTGACTCTTGTTAATCATGGGTCAAGGGGTGATCCATTCTGGATTCATAATTTTGAATGTTATGTTATGTTAGACATTGAATGAACTTGTATTTTAGCTATAGTGATATCTTTCTAAAAGCTAAGTATACAGGAAATTGTAAGGTGCTACAAATCTTTCAGAAGAAGGGGACCATAGTGCCTTGAAAGTGACCTTTCCGTAAAGTCATTTTCCTGTATAGTTTGCACATAAGTTATTTGTCTTTCTTTGTTTTGAATTCACGTTTTTTTCTGTAAACTTTAATGAACCCTTAAAATCAACTCAACCTACCATATTGGTAGAATGGTTGAACAATCAAAAATGTACCAACTACTAGTAAAATTATATGAATAACAAATAATGTATCGCCATGTTCCTCCACCCTGCCACCATTCTTTTTTAAATATGCGCATACACGCCTGATATTTCCTTGGCCTTTAATTCAAAACAGGTAATTGACTAGATAGCCTTGTTAAGCAACCACTAAACAATCTAGGGAAAACAAATTGATCTATTTTATTCATATATAATTGGCTCCCATATTCTGGTATTTAGTAATGGTTGCCATGTGTATGGACTATACAAGTCTTTGGAACTGACAAAGGGGTGGTAATTGGTCAATTTCACCCCAGAATCTGTATTCAGGGTTAGTAAAGTCCTTTAAAACAGACCTAAGCACTCTGGGCAACTTTGTTAGTTAGGATCTTGATGAACCCACAATGAACCCACTTCTGCTCCTGAGCCCCACGTTCCTTCATGGAGCTCCGTATGATGGGGCACACTTGCAGTGCTTTCAGCTGCCAAATGTGTACAAAGGTTTCAGTTTTAGTAGGAAAACATGAGTACCACTGTAATACATTGTGCACTAATAGCATGAGGGGTTAGTTTAGTGTAGCTATGGACCAGGACCCTCCCCGACACAGAGTTGCCAAGAGTTTAGATTTGCTTTAATGAGGACTAACAACATTTTTGGTTATCCCTGGAATCTAAAACACTCCATGGGCAGTGGATAATTACCCCGGGGCATCGCGAATTGTGATGCCCCACTGTGTCAACCCCCGAAATCATCCCACAAATACCTTTCTGGCATTCCCACACTGCACTCACTGGCCCACATTGCTGAACAACTGGGCGCGGAAGTACACAGCAGGGAGACTGGGGATGCGGACACTCCCATTTCACCATGCCGACTCTCTGTTCTGAACAGTGTCTTATGCCGTTAATTAATATGCATGGCATACAAAACTGATTAGACGAGAGCTCGCACATATGCTGTGGGACTGGTGAAAAGGTAAACTGGATCCTAGGAGGTTTCACACAGCAGGGAATCCCAAATTGAGATGCTCCAGAAAAGGATGATCAAAATTTTGGGTTTTGATTCACTTCAAGTGCTCAAACACTATTGGGATTTGTCCTGCAGAAGGCTATAGAACCATTTCACATATTCATATACCCTTATGGAAGCTGTCATCTACAGTAACATTTTAATCAAGTCGGCAAAAATTATTTATACCATTTTTAACACTATATGGTTGGATTTAAATCCCCATTCCTAAACATATAAAAAGGAAGATTAGGCGGGGCAGGACTCCAGAAATCACTTTTTTGTGTTTATTTTTTTATTTAATAAAAACGTTGGTAATATTAATAGCCTTGACAATTGGAAAACTAATTTATATTGCTCTTCACTCTGCTCCATCTGCCTAATTTATGAAAAATGCATTTCAGGTCTCTGTCCACTGAATCCGTGGGATCATAGCCCAAATGTAAGCACTCAAGCACATGCTTACACAATTTAGTGTGAATAGGTGTTTAGGCTTGATTGTTGCTGCTATTAAGGAAACAAACAACCGAATATATTACTCCTCTTCTCTGAAACTTCATAAATCCTATATGTTCAAACAAATCTATATAATCATGCCAGTGTTGCTATTTCTGATAAAATAATATTGCTTCCCTGTCAAATGGGTTGGCAGAATACGAGCTGATTAAAATTGGTAACATGATTTTTTTTAGGCCACAACTTGCACTAGTGAAAATAAAGATCTGAGGAGAGAATGCAGGGGGCTATTTAAAGTAAATACAAAATAATAAAAATATACTTGAAAACTTGAATATAATTTTTGTAGTGTAATAATAATGTATAATTTACATGTTGGCTGCTATAAAAAAATACTGAAAACATTTCCTCACACTGTTTTTCTCATAATAACTTTGTCACGCTCTACAGTCTGATTAAAATGTTTAGTTTTTCAGCTTGGATTGTACTTTTCCATTTAAAATGGTTTATAGGCCAAAAACTGTTAGGATGTTCCTTCCATCTGCAACCTTAGATCCTTCTACCGTTATCTTTTTGTATGTATTTTAATGTTAATTTAAAAAGCTAGTGGTACCAACGACATTCAGTATGTAACATATGTGCATAATAGACATAAAGCATTGGCAAAGTGGTTTGGTTTTCTGTTTTGTTTTCTATTCGACCAGTGCTAGCCTCTATCTACTTAAAGCGACAGTAAACGCCTACCTTTATGTCCCTTTTCCGTTCTAGTATAGAGGTATAAACTTGCTGTGATCCTAAGATCAAGTACTGTGGCTTCCATGACCATCGTTTACTGGCTACCTCTGTGTTATTTCAGTGCAGTGAATAGCGTGGACATGGGCAGTTACTGTGATGGGGGGCAGTAGTTCATCTCAGACATCACCATGTTGTGGCAATCAATCTTGGGATCCACTACATTTTTTTATACTACTGCAGTAGGACAGATGTGTGACAGAAGGCAAAAAGTGAGTATTTTTTTGTGTTTCCTGTATCACAAAATACTTTAAGCCTCTTTAAATACCCATCCATTTCTATTAATTCCCTTGAATCTAACCACGTGAATACAATCTATGGTATGTAAGAGTGTTTAAAGTATTTTGCCATTATCTCTAACAGGTACAGCACTCTAGATTGCCTTGTTCCAGGTTAGCTTTTTTTTTCCTTGAACAACGTTAGTATGGACCAGTTAGACCTCAACCTTCTGGAGCTTTCCTCCTGCTTTGGTAAATAAAAACGCTTTCATAAGACTATTATTAAAATCAAAGGGTGTTGTAGTCCATGAGAGATACCAAGCCAAGCCTTTTAATCCACCAAGCCTTTTAATGCATCAGCACATGGGTGGTTACTTGTGTTATTTGCTGCTGTTGGTGTTAAACACTAGTGGTTGTTACAGGAAATTCAAACCTGTCTATGACCTCTTTTGGAATGTCCAACTGAAGCTCTTTCCATGGGCAAACCTTTGCTCCATACCACAGAACAGTGCAATCTTTATAGGAAATGTCCACTCTCACGGCATTTTCCCAAGAATATGCCAGAAAGCAAGAGCCTCCCCATTTACCTGCTGCCCATTCCTGGGCCTCTCATTGCGCACCCACAGCCTCAATATATAACAGGTTGGTGGGTGGTCCTGGTCTGCCACCCACTCATGGGCCTCTCAGTTCTCACCTGCAGCCCCGATATCATAAGACAGGTTGGCGGGTGGACCTGGCTTGTGTACAGATCATTCCTATTGAAATCTGTAAACACTAGCCTCGATTCAGAGACACAAAAAAACTTTTTCTTTTCGTGCCGATCTGTTTTTTTTGTGAAATGTTTCCGTTCTCGTATGAGCGTTCGAGCGATTCTATGCATGCATTGAAAACCTTCTGTAAAGTTTCCGTCCGTTCGTACGGCAGATTACGAATTACAAGGATGTAATTTTCCATCCAGACTTTTCCGTTTCATTTTCACGTTACAACGTAGGCTTTCATTATTGCCCTTTTCCCATCGTATCCTCCAACGAATCCTTTACGCTTCCCGATAGATTCTGTTTCCCTTTTTCAATAAATATTCGCCCAGATGGAAATCCTTACGATCTTGCGCCTGCGCACTACAAACTTAACTCATTTAAGTGCTTGCCTACATATTTGCCACCCTCACTTCTACTACAATGTTTAGCTAAAGCACTATCCTCCATCTTCCCTTTTGGACCCTTAAAGCTCACCCAAACCACTTCTCGGTTAGGTTCTTCTTCCATTTTAGCCCCCTAAAACTTACCCAAATCACTTCTCGGTCATGTAAATATTCATCTTTAAATATTTCTGGGCCCATTAGTTTTGTGTTAATGTATTTTGTAAATGAAATGACAATGTAACATTTTTTTTTTATTCCATCATAAAATATAAAATTTAAAAAAATGTTGAAAATGTCAAATTTTTACAACTATAAAAAACAAAATACATAGCAATGGCAGGCCACTGAACATTATTCTTCATCTGTGGTCCCCCAACGGGTTGCGCAGCTCCTGCATCTTGCCCACCAACTGAAGGACCCTGACACTCAGTTGTGCCACTCTGGCACGTGTGGTCCCTGTTAAAAAACGTAAAATTAAATTTTGGTATAACCTTGTTGGGGGTCATACTGCAGTGCCCCCCCCCCCCTGTATGGTCCAAACACCTAAATCTGGACTTCAAAAGCCAGAGGGCCCTTGCCACCATGGCCCGGGTTTTGCATAGTGCCCGATTAGAGAGCCCCTGGCCCGCATTCTGCAGGCAAAGAACGGGCATCAGGAGCAAGGGCGAGTGGCACATCTTGCGGTTCCTGCAACCAAATATAAAATAATTACACAAAGCAAAGGTAACCAACTAAAACAATAACTCCTACAACAAATTAAGATTCAAGTTCAACAATCCTAATATAATTCACAAAGGACATAAGTCTAAAAAAATATAGCAATTATATGGGTGTGTGGGAAAATAAATGTTTACATGCTAAGGACTAATTTAGGTCAGCATTAAAATGCATCTATAAGGCATACATGAAATGTATTGATTCAGGTATGCATTGCTATACAATTTATGGCCTCGTCCATGCTGATACATGCAATGCCTTGGTGCTAAAGGCGTGCAGCCACATAGCCGCAAAACATGTTTAACAATAGCAATCTGAGCCCTCAAAGGTCCCGTAAGTGGATCGGAAATGAAACGGATTTATAGGGTGGAGATCCGTCGGAAAATCAGCTCTCTGAATCAGACAGAAACCATCCCAACAACGGAAGTTATCTGAACGAACGGAAAATTTCAGATTTTGTTTGGAAATGTTCCGATTTGCTTCCGTTCATCGAAAGAGCATATACACATTTTCCCGAACGTTCGTGCGAGTAGAAAATGGACGAAAAAAAGCAAAAAAAAGACTAACACCCACCAAAACTTTCACAGACAGCTACGGAAGTCCGGACGAATGTGTCTCTGAATCGAGGCTACTGTCTTGCACAAAAGTTCCACGTTCTTATCAGAGTCCAGGGAAGTGTTTTATCCTTTAAAGTGGACCAACACCCAGGATTTTGACTATCCTGGGTTTTGGTCCACTTCAGGGGGGCACCCCGATTAGGGGTGTCCCGCTGTGTAAAACCCCCCAGAAACCCCCAAACTCACCTCACCACGCTCCCACGGACAAGCGGCGGACAAGGCAGCGCGTCCGCCGCCGCCTCCCGCGCGCCCCTCTGACAGTGCCGCCGCCGATCAGGTGAGTTCTTTTGGGGTTTTGGGGGGGGTCCCTCACCGCGGGACATCGCGATCTCGGATGTCCCGCGGTGAGGGGGGTGATCGGCCCGGGAATCTTATAGATTCCCGGGCCGATCACCCATGGGTGACGGTCCACTTTAAAGATTGCAAGCTTATATCAGAAAATTACTTTACCTCTGCTTACCCCACTTCGCTATTACAGCCGGGGGACATTCCATTCACTTTAAGACACATTTTAAATGTGTTAAAATGTGTCTTAAATTGATAGCGCGTCCGCCGCCGCCTCCCGCGCGCCCCTCTGACAGCTGCCGCCGCCGATCAGGTGAGTTCTTTTGGGGTTTTGGGGGGGGTCCCTCACCGCGGGACATCGCGATCTCGGATGTCCCGCGGTGAGGGGGGTGATCGGCCCGGGAATCTTATAGATTCCCGGGCCGATCACCCATGGGTGACGGTCCACTTTAAAGATTGCAAGCTTATATCAGAAAATTACTTTACCTCTGCTTACCCCACTTCGCTATTACAGCCGGGGGACATTCCATTCACTTTAAGACACATTTTAAATTGATAATATTAGCTTTCATAATTTTATAGCTCTGAAACAGATGCTGCCTTAAAAAAGGCATAATCAAGAAAAAAAATTGTCCATTACTTAGGTGTCACACAAATATATTAAATTGTCAGCAGTGGATGCAAAAATACATTGTAGTCTATGTCCCAAAATGCTTCAAAAAGTTTCATTCTCCTCAAAATGTTTTTCGACATTAAGAAAACAGCACAAAGGGCACTTATTGTGGTCTGCTGCCTCACAAATATATGCCAACATGTTACATTTTCTTTTTGCCTCTTCTCTTTACACACAGCCCTCAAATGGACCCAGTCTAAAAGGCATAAATAATGGGGATCCACACAAGGTCTTGGAAAAGCATCTAATTGGCTGCTTCTGTAATGTAGTATAGAGGAGCATGGTGAAGATACTCTGCTGACCTACCCTGGGAGTTTTCTTCCCCTAATAGCTGCTTTGGAAAGCTCAATGCTTAATGCACTTCACAGAGCCTCTGTGGAATTATGGTCCTACTCAAATATCCACATGTTGAAACAATGATTACATGAGGAACTTATTGTGGTACCTAACCGCCAACCTCCCTGTAGGTGTAGATGCAAATGAAATAAACCATACTACCATGTACATCTCACCATTTATCTTTGTTCTAGAATAAATGTGATCACATTGCTTTCTGATTTTCTAAACATTGAGGATGGGGGAGCACTGTGTCCATCTCTTTTGGGAAAGAATATTCACTGCAATCCTGCTATTTTGTAAAGTCTTCAAAACTCAGACTTTCCCCTACTTTTCAACTATAAGTAAGACTTATTGGCACCCCTTGAACCCGCAAATAAGTATCAAATTTTAGCAAGCAAAGTAAATACACATGTCTCTGGGTTTCTAAACAAAACAGCTAAGATACATTTAGAATATGACCTTCTATAAATAATAGCCAGTGTTTGACTTCACCAGGTATCTATTCATATATTCTGTAGCTGGTAGCTGTACTGTATAAGGTAGCTGCTTATATGTACTGCGCATTCTCCCTGTTGGAAGTGGATCCTATAAAACACTCTTCCAGCATGCAGGAACAATGGCTGTTTGTTCAGCAACAATCATGAACATAAACATGAACAGGATACATCAGCAACACATCTCATCATGGAGAAAAGGACACATGGCTCCTTTCTGTTAGTAGGATAAACACATTATGCATACAGTCACATGATCTGCCTAATACTTCCATTTTTTTTTCTTTTAAACTTTATCAACAGCAGTGAGTCACATACTGGATGTAGTTGTTGCATTAAAGCTATTCCAGCACCCCCTATTCAACAACTACTTATCCTATTCATTCCATTGTGGTTCTGAATTCCTCAAACGTGACTCTTGATAGTGGCTTAGTCATGCCATCAGCTATCATCTTGTCAGACTCACAATAAACAAACTCAAGTATCCCACGTGCCACTAATCCACGCAGGTAGTGATGTTTCACATCAATGGGCTTAGTCCTTGCACTGATCTTCTCACTGCTGGCAAGTTTAATACATCCTTGGTTATCCCCATAGATAATGGTTGGCTGAGTTACTGGATAACCGAAATATTCCCTAGGTTGTCTCAACCAAATTACTTCTTGACTTGCATGAGCAGCAGCCATGTACTCTGTTGAAGACAACGCAACTGACACCTGTTTCTGCTGGACAAAGAAACTTTCTGCCAGGCCAAGAAAAGCTTCTCCTAACTAGAACAAGTAACCACTTGATGATTTCCGATCACTTGAATCTCCAGCCCAGTGTGCATCTACATAACCTTTGAGGGTCAGATCTCCTGATGCAGATATCTTAAGATTTAGCCTTTGAGTTTCTTTAAGATATTGTAGGAGTCTCTTAATTGCATTCTAGTCTCTTTGGCGAGGCTTGCTTACACATTTACAAAGACCTCCAACTGAGGCTGTGATATCTGGTTGATTAGTATTTGCTATGTACAGAAATGCCCCCACTGCTTGTTGGTAACTCTCATTGTTGGGCAGCAGATCTTCTTTGCCCTCTAACTTCATGTACGATGGATCCATTGATGTTGATGCACCTTTTTGGCTTTTAACATTCCAAAATGGTTTAGGACTAAGGAGATTTTAGAACTTTGGTTAAGAAGAAAACTTCCATCTTCCTCTCTCTGGATCTGGATTCCCAAAGAATATGTCCCATTTCCAAGATCTTAAAGACATCACCTAGTTTTGCAATTTCTCTTCCTTCCTGATGGGCAGTGATTACATCATCTACATATATAAGAACATAAATACATTTCTCTGCTATACATTTTGTGTAAAAATTAGATCCGCTTGAGATCTTTGAAATCCTTTATCAATGAAGACTTTTGAAGTTCCATGCTCCTGCCGACTGTTTAAGACCATAGAGAGATTTTGCATGTTACAAACAAGATGTCCTTCACCTTATTTTATAGCCTTCAGGTTGAGTCATGTACAGCTCTTCTTCAAGGTCACCACCAAAAGGCACTTTTGATGTTGAAATGTCTCACTGTCATCTGTTGAACAGCAGCTACAGTCATTAAAGTTCTGAATGTGGTTTGCTTAGCAACTGCAGAAAATGTAGCATCACAATCTTCAACATACTTTTGCGAGTATCTTTTGGCGACTAATCTTGCCTTAAACAGGTACACTTTATCTTCAAAGTCATATTTGTTCTTGAAGACATTTACATTAGATCACTTTCTTGACTGTGGTAGCTTAGCAAGCCTCCGTGCATCTGCTGCCAAGACTGTGGCTCTGGTTCAGGAAGTGTTCTGACCATATAAGAAAGACACTTAGCTGGGGTTCCTTTGTTTGGCCTCTATGATCTCCAGACTGGGGGTCGACTTTCTTCCGCTGTACCTTCCTTAGTGGTTTCAGAGTTTATGCAAACTTCATTGCTTTCCTTTTCAGCATCTGGAGCTTGTGACTGAGATTCTTGTTCTTTCTGCTTTTGTTGAATTACTGGCAAAACGTCATGAAATTTGATTGATACGGGGTTCTCATCAATCACTATCTTTACTGTCTTGTTGGCAGACTGTTTTGAAGATAGCATGCTGTCATGGTGGCTTCTCTGCAAATAGCTGTAGGTAGGTTTACATCAAACAGCATACTTCTAGCACTTTCACAGAGCTAGTGATTGTTTCTTTCTGCAACATCATTTTGTTCTGGGTTGTATGGAACGGTAGTCTGGTACATGATTTCTTTCTTTTCAAAATGTTTTGAACCTTGCCACTTGTATACTCAGTTTAATTATCTGCAGGCAGGGCTTTTGGCATTCTTCCAAAGTTGTTAAACATGAAAGCAAGATATTTAAATTTCTGTGACACTTCATCTTTGCTGTGCAGCAGGTAGACAATTGTGTATCATCTGTAAAAATCATCAATGAATAATGATCTGTGCAGATCCAGTGCTGCTATTTTTAGGAAATCATTTTCTGGACATTTTCCCTTTAAGACAATGGGTGCATTTCATCACTTGGCTGCATTGATCTATTGTAATTCCATCAGCAATCTGTTGAACTTCCTTACTGCTTCTGGTTGTCTATGCCCAAGACGTCTGTGCCATACATGGATACAGTTTTCATGCAGGTCTTGTCTGGCAATGTACACACTTTCTTTGCAGTTTAGCTGATAAAGTTCACCTATAATTGTCCCTTCTGCTAGGGTGTGTTCCTCCTTTGAAATCATGCAGCTATCTCTCTTTCAAAGTAACTACGTTCCCCTGTTTTGGGAGCTTTTACACTAACAAAAGATTGCATTCACTGGGAACATATAACATATGCTATACTGGGATATTTCTGGTTGGCGATGGGGAAACAGGGCAGTGGTTATAACCTCTCCACCTTCTCCACCTTCTGAAGTCATATAGTGACTATAATGATTAGCTAAGATGACTTGCTTTCATCGAGTTTAGAGATAAAGCTTTTGTTTGTCAAATGGCTTGTTGCACCTGAGTCTATACACCATGCATTCCTCGCAGCTGTGTCTGTGTTTACATTAAACACACAAAACATTCATTACATAAATCCTGTGTTCTATAATGCTGCCTCTGCTCTGGATTTATTACTTTTTCTTAGAGACTCAGCTTTTCTCTTGTACTTATCAGGAAGTTTGCCTATTTTACTCTAGTGTGAGCTCATCATCTGCTGGGGCATCTAGTGACAAGTGTGTCATAACTTTCTGGAAGATCACTTAGTAGAAGTGCAGCAACATGAAAATCTTTATTTTTTTTTCCCAATGCCTCTAAGGTGCTCCACAAAATCTAGGGTGTCTCTTATATAGTCCAGCATATTCTGCCTGTCACTTGGCTTACACTGATATAGCTTCCTCATGAGATAGAGCTTATTGATAAAGTTTGATCTTTCATGTACTTTTTGTAACTCATCCCATATCTCCTTTGCAGTTGCACACTTGCATATATGCACACTCCGATTATCCTGTATGCTGAGGGAGATAGTGCTGTATGCTTTCTGATCCTTTTCTAGCCAATCATCTGGTAATTGATTAGGCATAGGTTCCTGAGTAAATGTCCATGTACCTTCTCTTATGAGTAGCATTTTGACCTTGAATTTCCAGGGCTGGTAGTTCTGGTTTGTCAGGCATGTCACTGTGAATTTGACAGGATTGCTTTTAGCAGACATTTTCTCTGTTTTTCACGCTTCTCTGATTCACTGTTGCTCTGGGAAAATCCGCCTCTGAGCTATTCCAGCTTAGGGCTTTTCCTGCTCTGCGCCCATAGCCGTTGGCAGCAGATTGTACATGACACTCTTCCAGTGTACAGGAACAATGGCTGTCAATTCAACAACAATCAGGAACAACGTCAGGAACAACAGAATACATCAGCAACACATCTCATTATGGAGCAAAGGACACATCGCTTGTTTCTGTTAACAGGTTAAACACACTGCATACAGTCACATGGTCTACCTAAGATTCCCTGTTTATTTTCTTTTAAACTAACTTTATCAACAGCATAACAAGCAGACAGTCACATACTGGATATAGTTGCATTAAAACTATTCCAGCAACCCTGCCCCAAGTCTAAATGACAGACTGTTTGAACATTGCTAACATGATATACCATATCACATGTGGTATGTGTTTATGTGTTTCTATTACATTTCACTTTACTTTTTCTGACTTTGCTGAAGCAGATTTCCTTGAAGTTCTTTTATTCTGCCAGTCATTCCAATTAAAATGCTTTATATCTCAATTTACACATCCTAACATTGACAGTTGTATTTATTTCTCTTCAGATGTTTTTTTTACATTGTACTTGCTTTTGCTTAATTCCCTTCCTAATCCAGAACAATTGGTTATGTGAATTGGAATACACTCCCTCATATGTAAATGAGCTTTTTGAGTCTCTTCCATACTTCATTTACTACCGGAAAATAGACACGATTCTGTCATTTGAACATTTGCTCTCTTCTATATACTGGCCACTGTGAATCCCGCAGTCTGCACTACAATTGTTAAAAAATCATAAGCTGAAAAATGTACATGTACCTTCTGATACTGATTTCCCAGAGTAAAACTGAAATATTATTTGACCTTTTGCCTCCAGTCTGTTTCATTTCAAGTACGGTATCTGTATTTATTGCACAGCTTATTAAAAGTGCAGTGTATCCACTCAAACGATAAGCAATGTTTAATTCATTTAGAAACCTAATACTTTGGTGGCTTTAAAAATAACAGTGTGGTAAATTACATAAATCCCCATTAAAGGCATTTCCTGCCTTGTCCAAACTACTGTGGGAAGCCCTTGAAGGATCATTTATTTTATATGTTCTATATTATAGGGACTGTCCAGGCAAAAAATTAAAAAAAATATTCAGCAGCTTTCCTCGTCTTATCTGCCCTCTCCCTTCCTGTAACCTCGCCACAGCACATAAGCAGATATTTGGCACTGACTTCTGGCACTTCCCTTGGTTCCCCTAGTATTAGACCACCAATCATAAGACTTGACTGGTTATCTATTGCCTGGACAAGCCCTTTAAAGGCCAAACCCCATTAAAACTGTAATTAGAATAAGAGAAGGAAAGTATTTAAATGTACATTCCAGGCAAATGGTTAATTTAGCCTGCTTTTTGCATTTTTCCCATGCTGCCTGTAAGGAGCTGAACGCTTTTCCTTGTGCTAGGATGAGTCATCAGCTCTGCATGTATCTCTACGGGGGACTGTGGATTCAAAGAGGGGACCCTGAATATTTATTGAGCAGAAAGTTACTAGGGATTATCAGGGAATGCAGTGCTGGTGAATAAAAGATACAGACCCTTAAAACCAACACAGGGCAAGATGTAAGTAGGCTAATTTAACCCTTTGCATGGAATTTCTCTTTAACCACTTTAGAGTTCTTTTTTCTGGTGGACATTCAAGTAAACCCAAAGTCAAATAACACTGAAGGTTCATTGAATAGCATCCCCCTGGGGTTCTTATGCTTGTAAAATTGGGTACCATCCCAACCCCACAGAACCTGCTGGGCTCTCCTCACTATCTGGTCACTGACGGCACTTGCAGGGCTCTATTTTGCAGAGGGAGTGGTTTTAATGGTAAGATTTTAGATTTTGTGTTTAACTGGGTGCTACACCCCTACCCCCCGCACAAGGAGCAACATCAATTTTGTTCAACCAACATACTTCAGTGCCACTCTCACAACTCACATGATCGCTGGCAGCCAGTCATGTGGGCATGCCAGTTTAGTGAACCCAACTGACCACTAGAGAAAAGGCTTCAGTTGCTGTAATAGTGTATCCCAAAAGAGTAAGTATAAGGCTTCCTACTGGTCTCAAAACAGAATGCCCCAGATGAGGCTATTCAGCGGGCCTGGTGTGTTTTTTTTAAGTTGGGTTCTAAATGCATATATTCTTTCGATTCTAGTCTTCTTTATTAAGCTCTACTACATGTGCAAAATAAATATATAATACATTTTTTTCCCCAGAAACTGAATACACAAGTTTTCTTCTGTTTAACATATGATTAAGCAATCCGGAGGCCTATTGGCACAGTTTTTCATTTTAATATTGTGCCTGGCTACATAGTTCCCAAACACTGTTTTTTGGCTTAGTCCATTGTTTTCCCTACATCTATGGTTCAGTAAAAAAATTACAAAGTGGCTTATTTCAACACTGCTAGCCAGTTTTATTTTATAGTTTGTCAAACATTTTCATACCTAATTTACTTTTCCAGGCTATGATAAATGGCAATCAGATTCTGGGAATCTGATTTCAAGCTGTCAGTGATTTTAATTCTCTAATTATTTACCCTTTCGTCCCGCTACTAGAAAATTAAAACCAATTATATATATAAAAGCAAAATATGTTACTTTATATGCTACTTTTTACTGACTGATATATACACTTGACACAAAAAGTCTGCACAGCCTTTTCAAAATGCCAGGGTTTGTCGTATGAAAATAGCAGACCAAAAGAATCGGACCAGAAGTTTTCCACATTTTAGTGTTCACTATAATCGTCAAAACTCCATTAAAACTCCATTAAAACAACTAAGTGAAATCATTTAGGGGATAAAATAAAAAATCTCAAATAATGGTGCTGCATACGTGTAAACCCTTATAATTGGGGATGTGATTGTGTTCAGAATTAGGTGATGTTAAAGTAGACCTATCACCTGAAATATCAGCACTGGAGTATAAAATACTGACTAGGTCTCCCGATTTAGTATGCACCACTGTGTGATCCCCCATGTGCAGGCCCGCAATCACTTACCTTTCTAGCACTCCCAAGCAGCAATATCAGGCCACAGCTGCATCCCCAGCCCCCCTGCTGCTAAGCACCACAAACTACAGGGAAGCTGTCGATGCGCTCTCATTCGCTCCTTATGCCAACAGCGCTTGAAAGGCTACTTTATATCCTCTATACTGTCTGTATGTATATATGTATATAAATAACCCCTTCGCGTAGCGGCCTGCCCGCTCCCACCATGCCGGCATTTTTTTAAAAAGCAAACACTTACCTGCATGGTTGGAGCGTGGAGGCCGGCGCAGCTCTCAGGCACCCTCTGATGACGCGCCCTCTGATGACAGCTGAGAGCGGCGCCGGCCTCCACGCTCTGACCATGCAATGTGAGCAATCTGTATGTACAGGGTGTGGGAAACATATAAGATAGACTCTTATTCAGAGTGAAGGTCCGCTTTAAGTGGCGTAGAAGCGAGCACGTAGAATCTACGTGCTTGGCACGTAGTGCATGTTATGAGCCTTTAAACATCCCAGATGGCGGCTTATGGAAGCCGCCATCTTATCAGGCAGCCTGCAAACATGAAGTGCCTCCTGACTATGCTGCTCTGCATTATGGGACTGCTGATCGTTACCTGACCCCAGCTCTGTCTGAGCAAAGCACAGCTATAACCTGCCCCCCTGTACCTTATCCCACTCTCCTCTCCTCAGTAAGTGTGATGCTTCTGAGTCAAGATGGCGGCGCCCATATCCTAAATTCCTGAACAGAGTTGCAGCCCAGTGGGGGAAAGAATAATAAGTTAGTGACTAAAAACGTAAAATATATTAATTTTAGATGCTGGGGAACCGTTTTGGGCTTTTCATTGAATCACGCTGAAGGTCCGGTTTAAGTGCCAAGCACGTAGAATCTACGTGCCTGACTTTCCCCCCTGCTAGTTAAAAAATAAAAATAAAAAATACTCACCTGACCCCTCGTTGGATCCGGCCAGGTCTCCTCTTTAATTTGGTGCCATCAGATCCCCCTAACTGTAAAACAAAAAACAAATAAAATAAAAAATGACATTTACTTACCTGCAGTCGCGCTGCCTCCCGCCGGGTCTCCTCTTCACTGGGGGTGCCTCCGATCGCCCCTCCCAGGCTGCTTAGTCTTCAGGAGAGGGATCAAAATACCCTCTCCCTTTGCCTTCCGATGGGCGCCGCCATCTTGACGACTATCCGACAGCTGATCGACACAGGAGCTGACAATCGGGTGAGGTGAGTAAAGAAAAAAAAACATTTATTTTTTTTTAATAAATGACATTTTGTGTAGTGTGTTTTTTTTAATGTTAACCCTTGGTGAACTGGTAAGGGGTCCATGAGACCCCTATATCAGTTCACAAGGCTGGGGGCTGGCAAGTCACCTGCAACTAGCGGGTGACTTGCCATTAACCCCCGCACCCCCAATTACCTGCCTCCCCAAAGCCCGGGGGGGGGGGGCAGAAGAGCCTGGGCCCACACAGCGTATGTGGGCTTGTAGGCTGCAGGGAGGGGGGGGCCAAAAAAGCTGGCCCCTCCACTCTGTTTCTACAAGCCCCCATAGCTGGTCCCGGGCCGGAGTTTGAAGGGTAAGGGGGACCCTACGTCATTTTTTTTTTTTTAAGGGTTAGAGTTAGGGTTAGCCTAACCCCCCCCGGGAGGGACCCTATGTCATTTTTGGGGGGATTTTTAAGGGTTAGGGTTAGCCTAACCCTTAAAATTCCCCAAAATAGGCCCCCCCCCCATGGGAGGAGGGACCATATGTCATTTTTTTTTTTTTTTTTAAGGGTTAGGGTTAGGCTAACCCTAGCCCGTAAAATTCCAAAACAAAATGGGGTCCCTCCCCTATGTCATTTTTTTTTAATTAACCCCTTATGCTCTGTCGCCCAGCAGCTATAAAAGGCTTCCAGCAGCAGCTAGAGAGCAGAAGTCAGAGTGATCAGCATGGGATGCAGTGCTCCAGGATGGATGGGAGGTATTTTTTTCTCCATGTGTCTGTGTTTTTTTTTTACTTTTAACCCCTTGTGAACTGGTAAGGGGTCCATGAGACCTTATGTTTATAGTGTGGATAGTAGTATTTTATTTGTAAATGTTATAAAGTGCTCTTTTCAGTTTAGGGGGTCTCCTGGGCAAGAATGGGGGGGCTACCGATACATATGTGGTACCATTGTAATCAGGAGAAATGGAGCTTTCACATGCAATATGGTTTTCATTAATAAAACAAATGTTTTATTTAAAATAAAGGGGACAATTGTCTAAAAAATATTATATTTATTTTTTTTGTTTTTTTACGCAACAATATTTAAAAAACAGTAGAAAAATTACAAACAAGATATTTCATGTTAAAGCCTAAACTCTGCTGCAAAATATATATATATTTTCCTGAAAATTCCGGGAAAAATCACGGTTAAACATGGCGCAAAATGGGGAAAAATGACCCGTCAACAGAGGGTGACAAAACTTCAAGTAGGCTGGCAGTTAAAAGAGTTAATAGTACCTATGCATGTTGGGTATTGTTCTGCTCGGCGGACCTTGCTCTTTCAGATTTAGCTTGTTTTTTCTTGTTTGCATATTTATATTTTAGGAAAACATGTTATTTATTCAGTTTTTTTATTCATTTTTTAGGGAAACCCTGTGCAACCTAAGAATTCTTTGAGGGATTACTTCCAGAAAGGTGAGCCTACTACAACACGCTGGGTACTCTTAGAAAGCTTAACATGTGTACTTTCAGGGAATATATGGTTTATCGGGGATATTCCAAATATAAAGGGTTGTTTTGGTTGCAAAATTGCAAGGTGCGCACTTTGTCTGCAGAGCTGAAATTTTCAAGTTAAATTATTGTTATGCGCACACTTTGCTTTGTGGTGTTTGCCAACTCTTCCTTTGACAGTAGCTATGCATGTTGGGTATTGTTCTGTTCGGGGGATGTTGCTTTTTGAGATTTTACTTGTTTTTTCTTGTTTGCATATAGTTTTTTTTAGGAAAATGTGGCTTGATTCTTCCTTTTTATTCTTTTTTAGGGAAACGTGGTGCAACCAAAGAATACATTGAGGGATTACTTCCAGAAAACTAAGCCCACATAAACAAGCTTGGTACGCCTAGAAAGCTTGAGGCGTGTACTTCCAGAGAATATATAGTTTGTGGGGGGGGTATTTCAAATGTAAAGGGTTGTTTTTCTGGAAAAACTGCAAGGTGCGCATAGCGCAGTTGTATTTTATCTGAAAATCTCCTAAAGCTCTGTTTCAGTTTGAGGGAGTCTCCTGGGCAGGAAAGGGTGTATACCAATACATATGTGGTACCGCTGTGACCAGGAGAAATTGGGGTTTCGCACGCAATAACATTTTTTTGAAAACTTACATTATTTATTACAAAAAAAACACTACAAATTGCATAGATTTTTTTTATTTTTTTTTGCACATATGTCACCAAAAAGTATTGAGAATACACTAAAACAAGGCCAAAGAAGACATTTCATGTTGAAGCCCAGACTCTGTTGAAAAAAATAAATAAATCATTTTCCTGGGAAATCCCTGGAATTTTTTTCAAAAATCACAGTTGAACATGTATGCGCAAGATAGTGAAACATGGTCTGGCAACAGAGGGTGACAAAAGCTGCAGGTAGGCTGGCAGCGAAAGGGTTAATAATCACATTTAATATTATCTGCTAAAACAAGACTTGCAGATCATTTTATTTGATGGGTTTGCTTTTCTAATTTTGTCATTGCTTGCAAATGAATAGAACAATCTTTCGTAGCCAAATACACACACCTTATGCTTTGTTTTGAAGTGACAGAATAAATGTAACCTTATTATTTATTTGTAATATGAGTATACAGTAAATCATTTTACCTTGCCTGAGCGTGATGCTTTGTTTAAGCTCAGAAACCCCTTCTGAAGACAGGTTACTGGAACTGAAAGCAGACTGTATAAGAAGTCTTGTCAGCTGCTGACTGCACTATATGCCTCACAAAATGCGTAATCCAGAGTAATAGTGACCTGGCCTGCTCTGGCACAGCGCGAGGATTTCCACTGTGAACAATGGAGAGGCTTGCATTAGTATAATTGTATTAAAACGCACACATACGCTCTGCCTCTATCACTCTGGGGCTTGTCTATCTCAGCTGCCTTCAAGAGAGGAGCATATGGTGTGTCATTACCAAGGCCCGAGGCCTAGCAGAAAATAAAGAGAGCTTAACACTAAGACAAACAGATGTATTTGAGGGTTCTCTGCTCATTAGAGAGAATACTTTATCTAAGAAGGAATTTGTTTAGATTTGTTTCTGTTCTGTCTCCAGGCTTCTAAAAAGAAGGCATTTTGTTCCTGTTAATAAAGCCTGTAACCCATTAGATAGCAGAAAGGTCCACACTCAGCACTTGTTTAGACTGTGCCTGTGAATGAAAACAGATTGTTGTTAGTTGTATGCTATACATCTTCTGTAATTTAATGAAAAGACCAAGACCGCTATATCCTGAAAACAACATGCCCAGTAATAGCATGTTGGATCCATACTGGCCATAGATGTAGTGTAGCATCTTCAGAAGACTACTGTTTTATGTTCAGATGTTTTATTGCCCCCAGATCTATCCAGTGGTAGCAATACATGATCGTTCCCAAACAATCATGACAAATGGTGGTAGGTTTAGGCCTAACCTTGTAGCATCTAAAGCCTATCTGGTCTAGTGACCAAAGGAAACAACATCAAACTGGGGATTTCTATGTTTGACGTGGCTTCCTCTTTTGTCACTGGAGACCAAAAGTACATTAAAGCAGACCTCCAGTCAAAAAAAGAACGTTTAGTAAATTGCTTACCCTCTGATGATCAGTGGCATAACCAATTTGAGAGGGTCTAACCCCATGCAGATGTTATGGAATGCTATAAAGATTATTCGCTGTTGAATAACATGGTGGCGGCCATCTTGAACACACACCTGATAGTCCTGTTTACACATGTGAATTAGGGGGGAGCTGTGCCAGCAGCAATTCACACCAAATTGTGAGAGATGCCTCAAAAACAAGGAGAAGCTTGCCTGTCATTTTTTACACACACAGACACTGAATAAAAAGCTAATGTAGCAAAGGAAATCTGTGTGAGGGGAACTGTTACAATGTACCTTTATGGAAGTGGCTGCTGCAAAAGCATTCTGTCAGGGGGATACAATGTATTTCAGCAGTCAACAAAGCAATGACGAGTCATTACAGCTGATGGCTTACTACTTCTGGCTAGAAATAAGAGATGATTGCAAAGAGCTATGAGGCAATTTTGACTTTTCAGAAGCAGGTCTCTTTGTGGCAAGATGGCCGCTGCCATGCATGTTTTCTGACCAGTGCCTGAAAACTGCTTCTAACATGGACAAACAGCATGGATTAGACCCAATTTGTATATGGGGGTGATTTTCCTATTTGTATTCTTATTATTTGTATTAGAAAAATATTTAAGAAACAATTTAATGTTTTAGGAGATGTATATGCTTATTTTTTCAGAGGGCAAGATTTGGTGACAAAGGAACTTTGAGTCTACTTTAGATCAACCTGCACCGTCCTGCTATTTTTGCCTTGGAATTAATGAGTGTTTGCCTGAACTTTCAGGTACCCCATTCTACTAACACAGGTGTTGGGAAGGTTGAGGACCTCTGCTTGTGTTGCTACCAATATGAGATGTGTTGACAGCAGGACCAGTCTACTTGACCAACCACCCTCCGAGGTCTGGTATGTCTTATGATCACATGAAATAAAAGAACCGTCTGCTGTCAACGAAACAGATCTGTCTACTTTTAAAACCCCTTTTGTCTGTTACCTTTATTAACTTACATATGACGCATCAACACGTCTTTGTCTGGGGTAGGTAAGGATTTTATGGTCTGCTGTATTTAAATCTCCTTCAGTGCCTTCAGAATGTTCTTATTGATATAAGGCTTCTAGCCTGTCATGTAAAGGACATTGTTCTGTCAGCCTTATTAGGGCTTTGAAGGTTGGGTATTTGAAAATAAACACAGTAGTGCGGATTAATACTTCAAACAGATTTTCTTTCTGCGCGTATTTTTATCTTCAGAATGGGTTAATCAGTCTTAAATGGGGTTGCTTGCAAATTACCCTTTGTTCCACATTTCACATCTCGTTACTGCTGTTTTGTTAAACAGGCGATTCAGTCTATTGAGAGCAAGAAAGGCTCAAGCAAACAGATCCACTTTGCTGACGCTTGTGTTCATTTGAGGATAAAATTCAATCAGGAAGAGGTTTCTTTTCATCTCTAAACCATGTTTAGAGTTTGCAGTATCTCTGGGCCTGAATTTTTGGTGTTTTAACACTTTCATTAAAGTTATTTATTTTATATAGGATATACAGATGCTGAAACTGCAAATTAAGCTGGAAAAGATCATAGTGTTATCAATTGTACTGTTCATGTAAGGTATAGGTGTCTACATATATATATATATATATATATATATTTTAATATTAGTTTCCAGGGGTTCCAATTAATTAACTTAACTTCGATTTTTGCAAGGAGCAATGAGGCTTAGGCCCTTATTTAAGAAGGGATAGCGTCAGGTAGTGGCTGGTTAATGAGAGGTTGCGACTGGTGAACGCCGGACACGGCACGCAATTACACATTTATCAAGCAGAATCTGTTTAGCGACTGGGATAGCGCCATGTAGTGTGATTCATCATTTTCACAGCCTCAGTGAACAGCGCCAGCGTTCAGCCTTGCACAGCGCCAGGTATGACCTCTCGCTACCTGACGCTCTCCCATACATTTCAATGGATGAACCTTTTCTTCTCTTTAATCGGGGTATTTGGGGTATAATTCTGTGACCTCTTCTGGCATTGAAAAAGCAATTTTTTCATAATTTTTTCATTTTTTTATATATTTCTGCAGAAATTACATTACAGGTCTGGCATTAAAGTGTTCATGTTACAATGTTGTTACAATGTAATTCCATATGTTTTCGCTTTGTTACTAGTGGATAGATGCTTGAAAACAGACTTTAAACACACCGCCTCCTGCGCTCTGGGCTTCAAACAAGCATTTTTCAGCGCCAGAGATTTGGGAGGCTGTATTTTTGCTGAATATGGTGTGAGTCGGTCGCTATGAGCAGTCGCTAACATGCGCTCCCATACAGCGCTGTACTGGTCAAATAGCGACTCCTCACAATGTATTCAACATTACTGAACAGCAACTGAGTCGCTATAAACTAGCGACCCACGGCCGAGCACTGCGACTACTAGCGGGCGCTCTGAAAATGCCTGCTACAGACGCTCATCTGTCGCTACCTGCCGCTAATGATGAATCAGCCTGTTAGTGGTCAAATGCCAGTGTGTTTGCTTTCCTTCCCTTCTAAAAAATCTATTTATCCAAATAGTTTCATTATCCAAAATATAGAAATAGAAACATAGAAGATTGACGGCAGAAGGAGACCATACGGTCCATCTAGTCTGCCCTTATGTGTATACTGTATGTACTCTTTATCTTAGGATAGATGTATGCTTATCCCAGGCATGTTTAAATTCGCTGACTGTTGAAATATCAAACATTGCAAAAAAAAAAAAAAGTAAAGACAGAACTTCTCCATGTATGCATCATATATGTCTTTTACATACATGTTATCACTGCACATAAAGCTTCTGCAAATACAATTAAGAAAAAATATATTATGATGTTTCCCCTGGTTCCCAACATGTGTCGCCCTCTTGCTTCTTCAGGGATGAACCAGATCTTTACAGCAACAGAAACTCTATTTAATAACCGTAAATACATCAGTTTACATTAATCAGTGTTACATATTGTACTTACAAATTCCTTACATTGTATCTATAAAGAAGGGGAATTTTCATGTGGAACTCAAATGATGTTTACTATCTCACACTCTGGGTCAGCTTGAAACTAAGAGGCAAGTATCAATGACGAAAAGATTGAGTATGTATCCCCAGTTGTTTCTATATAGTCAAAATCCTTTGTCAAATATGAAATATTACTGATTATTCAGTATTTAATGTAATTATTAAATAATACATAAAACATATTTTTATTAAAATAAATAAAAAAACATTAGTTTTCATATTTTTATTTAACTTAGCTTATTATATATTCGTTCTACATACTTATTTATCTGTCTTTTCTATTTAAATATATGTTATTTCTAGAAGATAAAATATTTCCCGGTTTCTCTCTTCCCTCCCTCTCCTCTCCTCACCTCGATTTACTTTCAGTTCACGCTGACGCGGGCATGCTCCTGGTTAGAGGGTAACAGGAACACCGGCTCATTCAGGTTCGCTAGACTTGGCTAGAGCGGAATTTTAGATGATCCTTAGGCAAGGGGGGGGGGGTGGATCTCAGGATGCTGATTGGACAGGAGGCCACATGTGCGCCGGGGAACTAGGGAGAGGTTAGCTCGGGCGACCTGAGGGGTTTCACACAGCGGGCCATACCCAATCGGGGTGCCACGGGGCCGAGCACCAAAACCCAGGATAGTCAAAATCCTGGGTTTTGGTCCACTTTAAACTCATTTTGGTGCAGGTGGGCTACAATATCTTTTAAAAGTTGGGGAAATCCTGTCCATAAGAGCAAGATATTGTCTGGGTGTCTTCCCTCTCCCAGACACTTCGTTCCTATACCACCAGGTACAGGTTGGCTAAAAATGAAGTCTAGCAACTTTAGGGGGGAAATGTGGTCATGTTTCTCCACCGAGAGTTTGTCCAAGTAAGTACGAACAGCCCTCATTCCTCTATGATGTGTTATACTGGAAAAGAGGGAGTGACCAGTACAGTGTAGGGAGGAAGTAACAAATCTTGTATTATTCCCAAAAGGTGACCACTATCTCTCACATATGAAGGTAATGCATTAACATGTTTCTTGCTTTTTCTGTCAGAGAACCCACTCTGGAGATGATGGGTCTACCCGGGGGATGATGTAAAGCTGAGCGTATTTACTGACCGATGCCCAGGGAGGACACATAAAACAGTAGAGCTCTTTTGGAGGTAAAAGCATATATTGTATTGATAATGTAGCAGTTGTTAAAGGGCACAACAAACTGTGTCATTTGATATAATACTGTTACTATGTTAAAGGAGCAGTATCGCAAATCTTTCTTGGTGACTTATATTTAAATGGTACTTTGAATGTAGGTAAGTGTTGGAGTAAGAATTACACATTTAGAAGAAAATGATGTCTGTTTTGGAGCTGCTGGAGACTAATAGCTCATGTTTATGTCTGCTGACACTCTGGCCTGTTCCACGCTGAGGAGAGGGGGAAACAATGTAACAAAGTAATCAGCTGTTCAGTGCTGGCAGCCATCCAGCATAAGATAATATTGCAACATTGCCTGGCCAGAACTCATATATCTAAAACAGAAAGAAAAGCTCTAGAAGTCATTTAGCTCATTGGTAAATTCAATGTCGGTTTGAACCAGAGAGTCATTGGTTCGAATCTCAGACTCACCAGTTTTTTTTTTTTGGGGGGGGGGGGTTATTTTATTTCAGAATTGGATATTTATGTTTACATCCTGTTTTTTGCTCTAAACATTTTTTATTTTGACAGTTTTCCCTTCATGTTGGCTCTGCTGCAGAATCTTTCAGTTTACCATTTTCTCTTTCATATTCTTATTTTTCATTTTTCCATATGATCTTTTTTTCAGCTGTTTTGAGCAAAGCCCAACCCAGGATTTTCACTATCTGGAGTTTTGTTTTGTGCCCCTAGGGGCATCCCGACTTGGGATGCCCTGATATGTGAAATCCCCAAGTTCGCCTGTGAAAACGTTCCTTTCCCTGTCCCACAGCGCATGCGCAGGCTCTCATCCAATCAGCTCTGTTTGCACGCAGATGGGGAGCCTGAGCAGTAACCTTCCTGGCCGCCCGGCCTGTCTAAATGACTATCTGCGTGAGCGCGCCAGAAAAATGGGGGGGATCTGTGGTTATCCAGGGGTCGTTTCACATAGTGTGGCATCCCAATTTAGGATGCCCAAGGGGGAAGGTCAATGGCCGGGTCTTATAGACTTCAGGGTCGGCCACTCAGTGTTTTGTTCCACTTTAATACCTTTAGATTTTCCTGCACAGTTATTCAAAGAAGAATTTCAGTTATTTTCAATCAGTTTAGTTTATTTTGTATAAAATTTACACATTTGAGTGACCTGGTCTCATAACAAAAGCAGCACCTCACACACACACAGCCGTTACCACTGATTACAGTGTCAGCCTCTGAGGTAAAGTGTTGCTAGGAGACCAGTGGGCTAAATGAAGCAGCTCACTAAATACAACCCAGCAGATCCCCCTATTCAGCAAATGGACTGAGCCATTGTCATTATACAATTTAAAAGAAAGGCAGATATTTTTTCCTTTTTCTATCGCCACATTATTTATACACATGTTAGAAGCTATTGTGTGGCTATTTAATTATTTATCTTTTTTAATGCAAATTTCGCGATACTGCTTCTTTAACTAGAGAACATATGTATCAATATATAGATGTATCGATTAGAAAGCAATTGTAGAATCTTGACGCTTGCAGACAGTAAAGTGAACTGAAAGTAAATGGAGCTGAGGCGAGGGGAGGGAAGATAGAACCAGAGAGAGGGAAATATTTTATCCTCTAGAAAGAATATAGATTTAAATAGAAAAGAAAAATTCAAGAGAAATGAGTACATAGAAAGAATATATAACATAAATATGTAAAATAAAATATAAATTCAAATATGAAAATATGATTTGTTTTTAGAAATTTTTAGTGTTTTAGTATTTATTAATTACTTTACATTAATTGAAATAATCAGCAATATGACATATTTGATAAAGGAATTAAAGGAACTATATAAAAACAACTGGACAATTGGGGATAGAGACTCACGGCCTTATGCATGAGGGGATATCGACAGGTAGTGGCTGTTAAGCGACAGGTAGCAGCAGGTAGTGGCATGAGAACGCCGGCCGCAGCACGCAATTCCACATTTATGATGGCAATTCTGTTGAGCGACTGGGATAACGCCATGTAGCGTCCGATTCATCATTATCCCAGCCTCAGCGTAGAGCGCCGGCGTTCAAACTTTCAGCGCTTACCTCTTGCTACCTGTCGCTCTCCCATACATTTCAATGGACGTTCTTTTACTTCTCTTTAAACAGAGGGTTTTTATTAATTTTTTTTTATTCTCAAATAATGTTGTGATCTCTCCTGGCCTAGAAAAAAAGCCATTTTTTTCATTTTTTTTTTAATATTTATACAGAATTGACATTGCAGGTCTGGCATTAATGTGCTCATGTCACAATGTTATAACAATGTAATTCCATATGTTTTCACTTTGATACTGGTGGATACATGTTCAAAAACAGCCTTTAATCACGGCACCGGTGGTGTGTGAGGTTGTTTTTTTGATGAATATGGTGTGAGTCGGTCGCACTGACCATTCGCTCCCATACAGCGCTGTACTGCTCATATAGCGACTCCCCACAACGTATTCATCAATGCTCCACAGCGGCTGAGGCGCTCTGAACTAGCGAACCACGGCCGAGCACAGCAGCTACTAGCGGGCGCTCTGAAATGCCTGCTACAGATGCTCATCTGTCGCTACCTGGCGTTAGTAATGAATCAGCCTGCCCATCTTTTCCTCATTGATACTTGCCTCTTAGTTTCAAGCTCACCGAGAGTGTGGGATAGTAAACATCATTTGAGTCCCGCGTGAAAATTACCTTTCTTCACAGATACAACATCAAGAAAGTATAATATGTAACATTGATAAATGTAAACGGAGGTATTTACTTTTATTAATTAGAGTTAGTAGTCGACATTCTGAATTTCTGTTGTACACAGATCTGGTTCAGCAAGAAAGTGACACATGTTGGGAACCAGGGGAAACATCATAAAATATTTCCTTAATTGTATATGTAGAAACTTTATGTGCAATGATAATATGTATGTAAGACACATCGAATGCATACATGGAGAAGTTCTAACTGTTTTTACTTGATTCATTAATTCAAATAAATGTAGTATATTTTGGATAATGAAACTTTTTGGATAAATAGACACTGGCGTTTGACCACTAAACCTCAGTAGTCCTTTCAAAAATTGATGGCATTAGCCACATGTGTTCAGCCCTTGCCTGACCCACATACTAAACATAAGTGATAGAAGACAAAAGGTTTTCCAGAACCCCACCCAATAAATTATCAGAACTGAACATCTTGTCAAATAATGTACCTTCCAGTGTTGGACTGGATCTTTCAGCTAAATACTAAAAAAGGCAGTCACATTATTGCGAAATAAAAAAGTGCAATGATTTCTAATTAAATACCGAACGTAACTTACTGAATAAATAGCAAACACACAGAACACTTCAAACCATAAACCTAGTCTGTACTGTACTCCCTGATGGTGGCCCTGGGCCAGTGCCTGGGGCCCGCAGAGGATCCTCCGAAGGGCCATATCAACAAAGGTACCTTCTGTACTATTATGTGGATAATGTGTTTTAATTTTGTATTAGTTATTTTAATATGCTTATCCATTCCTTGTCATTTGTTAGAGGTAGACCTGTGTATTGTTACCACACACTAGCACTGGTAGTTGTGTGCATTGCTATAGTACAGAACACAATTGTTATAGCTGCTTTGCAATACATTTATCAACAGAGCTATTTCAAATGACAGTAGAGAATAGAGAAAAAAAAGGTTTATGTGTACTTGTTTTTAAATGTAAAGGTCACCAGAGGCATATAAACTAAATTGAGCTGCAGGACCCAGCATGAGTGCATTCATAGGCCCTTATTTAACAAGGGATAGCGCCAGGTAGCGAATGGTGAGCGAACGGTAATGACGCTCACCGCCACGAGAACGCCGGCTCCCCTCCGCAATCACACATTTATCAAGCCGATCCTGCTTAGCGACTGACAGAGCGCCAGATAGCGAATCATTCATCATTATTCCAGCCTCACCCCACAGCGCCAGCGAGCGACCTTGAACAGCGACAGGTATGACCTCACGCTACCTGGCGCTCTCCAATGCATTTCAATGGAGCAATCTTTAAATATTCATAATTAATTGCTATTATTTTTTTTTTTTTTATTTTAATGTCAAAAATTCTGTGACCACTTCTGCAATGTTAGATATTTTTTTTAAGCTTAAAAAAAAAAATTGTGCAGAATTGATATTACAGGTCTGATATTAATGTATTCATATTACAAAATGTTTTGAAAAACATGTTTTTTTTTTTTTACTAAAAATATGGTTGTTTGGGGGTTAAAAAACTACTTTTAACCCATCGCCACCAGCGCTCTGGGGTTTAAACATGCATTTCACAGCGCGAGAATTTTTGGAGCATGATTTGTTAATGAATATGCTGGGAGCCGTTCGCTATGGCCGTTCGCTGTCATGCGCTCCCATACAGCGCGGAACCTGTCAAACAGCGACTCCTCACCCCGCATTCAACATTACCGCACACCGACTGAGCCGCTGTCAACAGCCGAACAACGGCCAAGCACAGCAAATACTAGCGGGCGCTGTGAAAATAACGCTACTGTCGCTCATCTGTCGCTACCTGGCGCTATTAATGAATCAGCCTGATAGTCTACTGTTTAGCGGATCAAAATAGAAAACCCCAGGTAGCCAAATTTGTTATCAGGTCTAATTTGTATACATCCAGCCTTACTGTCCCCACATTAGTGGAGTAGCTCAGACGCAGCCTCCCCTCTGCCCAGGACCTCCTCCTGTCTTTAACCAATGTGCTGCTCCACTCATCTAGAATGTTCTCCCCCTTTACAATTAGCCACTCCCTAACTCAGAAAGGCCTCAAAAGTGCCTTCAAAACTAACCTGTTAAAAAGAAAAATCCATTTAATCTGAAACAGGCAATCCACTGCACAGGCTTAATACATACTACTTACTACCCAACATTTTGTCTCCCCAGTCATCCCTTAGATCAGTGTCCTTGAGAGCCACCAACAGGTCATGTTTTGCAAATCTCCACAAAGATGCACAGGGGGAGTAATAAGTGCCTCGATAGAGCTATATAGCTGACTATGGGTAGATCCACAAAACATGACCTGTTGGTCATGGTTCTCGAGGAGAGGGTTGGGGAACATTGCCTTAGACTTTTAGCATTCAAGGACAGGGCCCTCATTCCTAGTATACTTCTATATCCATGTGTATTTGTTGCATAATACCTGGCGCATTATAGGTATATTTCTTGTTTTACCCTGCCTGTAACTTCAACCTTGTACAGCACCATGGAAAATGATGGGACATTATAAATAAATGAAATAATAACTAGAAGTTTTGACTCCATTCCCTACAGCAAAAACAACATATTTAGTTTATTACAATGCTTGCTTAGTATAGGCACCATCAATTTTATCATATTGTCCCTATTAGTTGATGAGCCTGTTTCTAAGATGGCTGCCGGATGGAGTGGAATAGAGGTACTCAGTCCTTGCATTGAATAGTGACCACCTTGTGTGCTCAGATGTCAGCCTGCCTGAGACACCAACATGTGCAGGAATCCAGTGTGATTGGAGGTTCAGGATGGATTCCCACATATGTTGATTGCCCTGCTCTTGTACCACGATGATGAGACTAACAGGGCAAGCTCCAGGTTTGTGAGAACTATTTGGCAAGATATTGTCAGTGGGCCCCCATTGCGGTATCTCATCATGTCTTCCTTCCGCTCCACTGCCATGATGGGTTCCCCTCTGCCACTGCTGATTTCCTCTGCCAGCAATCGTCCTCTAGTCCTTGCCACCACCTATGCTGACCTAAGCGGCCCTTGGAGATGTAAGGGGCATGAGCACTTGCCCAAGTATGGACTAATGATGATGACTGGTAAAAGTGAGATACATGTACTAGATGTAAAGGACATTTATTTAGTATGTCACATCAAGAGTGATGGAGGCCAGAGGCCATCAGAGGCCTTCTTTTGGCCTGCAGGGGTTAAATATAATAATCTGTCTCTGTTTGCATAGATGTACAAACATACATATTCAAATCTATGTACACAAAGCTGCTAGCTTGTTTAATGCTCATATTAATGAGGGAGCTGACTTGGTGCTTTGTATGTTTGTGAGCATATATTGTTATCACTGAAATGCTATTTGTACTATTATCTGCACACTGGGGCCCCGAAGTTCTAATAAGATCAAGGTTAGCTGTTAGAATCTATCCTAATAAAGGCGTTTAATTAAAGAGGCATTATAATTCCCCTAAGCGCTTATACTGCGTGCATATCTTTGCTCTCAATCTTCAGGATTCTGTTAAAAGGCATTTATCAATTAACAAGACCTTGAGAAAGGTCTTTTCCATGCTCAGCCATAGGGAGAGAATCTAGTGCACAAACTCTTGTTTATCTATTCTTATCCTACGGGACTCTAATCAGCTTTCTCTGACACTTCTCACATTCTTGTCAAGAAGGTTTTTCTCTCTTTAATCAACATGTCAAGGACATTTTAAAAGACAAAACAAGACCAAAACCCACCTCTTTCTATAGAGAAAGGAGCTTAGTTCAACGTAACCCATTCAGACCTGGGCTTGGCAGCTATTTGAATAGCGTCCTTGAAGGGAATTTATTCCTATAAAATGAAGCAGTTGGAAGCATGGTGCATAATCTGGAAAGTAGGAAAAAAGAAGCCTGATATTGAAGTAGTAAACATGCTTTCCAACTTTTCAGGGTGGGAAAGAGGGACAACTGTTAAATTAGGCCACGCCCCCTCACTGATTGATGGATAGGAGATGTAAAAGTTACAACAAAAGAACATAGGCAAATGAATCATTTATTGAAGCAGATCTGCAAGTTACACCTAAAAGAAGGACAAAGGGGAACAATGGGAGACAGGGGGACAGTCCCCCCAAATCAGGGACACTTGAGAGGTATGGTAGTAAAGTCTGAAAAAAAATCCATGATTGGCAAAGTGAGTCTGCCTAAAATTGGTCCTTTTATAGTGTCCACATACGGCATTTGGTGGCAATGGCCACAACATTCGCATTTGCTGAGCTTTCTCACGCTAGGAATGCTGAAGGTCAGGAGTGGCCGCGCAACCATATTTGGAGAGTGGTTGTGGAAAAATGGAAAGGAAGGGGCAAACCTTGGGGGTCTGCTACAGCATCTACAGTGCACTGCACACTCAGTGCGCTAAGGAGAAGGACAGGATTCAGGTGAGCTCCTTGCAGTCTTGTTATAGACATTGACCAAACCATCACTTTAAGAGCCAGAGTTACAAATAAGGGAGGGTCTCACAGAAATGGGAGCCTCCTGCCGAGGCTGCCATACCAATCCGAGGCATCACATGGATGAGGGCCCTATCCCTGCAAATGAAGAGAAGGTAACAAAGTATGGGATGAGGTTGTATTTGAGAGAATATGAGAGGGATGCACATGCATGTCTGCTGAACCTTATTGGTCACCTAGAGGAGCATCCCCGACATCCCTGCAACTGAGGTGCATTACTACCCCTAGCCATTCAGATGCGGGTGCACGCCACACTCTGCAGGTAAACTGGGGATGGGGCCACTCCCACTACCTATGTCGGCGCTCTGTGCGTTATTCCGTGCGTTAGTGTGCATTGCATAAAGCAGAGATTGGACGAGAGTCTACACATGGCCATGGGAGCAGCAGAAAGGTAAGCTGTGTGGGTGATCTGGGGGTGTTTCACATGAAGGAGCATGCCAAATCGGTATGCCTCAGGAAAACCGACTTATTACCAGGAAAACCTAATCAAAACCCACTGAATTTGTGAAATATATTTGGCCAAAGCCCCTGCCAATACTGTAGAACTAGAAAAGGATATTTTCACTTTTCGAATTGCCCTGGAACACTGTTTTTCTTGTTGTCCCTCTCTGTGAGATGGTAGGAGATCAGTCATTGTTTAGGTGTGGCAATGACATAATTGCCACACACAACAGTGGAAATAAATGAAGGAGGCTGAGCTTTGCAGCTAAAACAGGCGCCATTATCTGGGATTAGAGTGAAGCAGGAGCAGTGAAAATTAGCAAAAGATGCTCTTCATAGGGGCAGCACAGTGCACTACAATGGGGTGCACTACAGTTAAAAACCTCCAGTATAGTGCGGCTAACTGGTAACAGGCTTTGATCTCATAAAGCTTCTGCATAGATATTACCGGGGCAAACAATGGACACACTTACCGTGAAAAAAAAAAATATTTTTTATCCAATACATACAATTTAGTGACTAAAAACTCTTATAAATGACCATTATGATGATGACCATAAAAATAACATGCCTATTATATTCTATGGGAATTGAGAGCTCTTCAACAGTAAACATAGGCGCACTAACAGATGCTGCACCACTATATACTCCACTGTATAGTCATAGGTTAGTAACATGCACTAACATTAAGCTGACCATTTTTTCAGAGTTTGGGATATTTAATTAGTGACAGCTTAAAGAAGGTCTCGAGTCAAGAAAATACACTTTAGTAATTTACTCCCCTAAAGCCCCTGTTTTTTGACAATCGGTGGCATATGCTGTTTGAGAGGATTTAAAGTCTCTGTCCAGGCACACAATAACTTTCTCCCACCCTTGGGAACACTATAAAAAAAAGCTATTTCAAAGCACCTGAAAATCTTTGACTGTATGGAAATACCTTTTGTATTCTAGGCAAAACTGATTTCTTTACTTCAGTTTCTGCGTCATGGCTGAACTGGGAAGGGCTTGTTATGGAGAATATTTGGGAGACTCAAATATGCCCTGCTGGGGTCAGAGAGAGCTGTAAGACCACTGTGGCTTGCTTTGATTGCTCAAGCTGAGAGCTCTTAGGGACAGAGTAGCTGTAGAACCATTTTTGCATGGTCTTGGAGAAATTACATTTAAAAAATTGCAACCCTGTTACAACTTCTACCCTAGGCTTCTGGAGGTAGGCCAATATACCTGAGAGCCCTGCTTGCACATAAACATAAATGGGGAGTTGGGGAGAGCCTTTGCTAGCACACAGACACTGCTGATGAGCTGGGAGCTTCAGCCCTACCAGCCAGAGATAGATTTTAACTGTTTCCAAGCAAAATATTAGAAGAGTAGCACTGATGTAGAATGGCTGTAATGTCCTTGGCTGTCTGTAGTTTGGGACTATGCTATAAGCAGCCCACACCAAACAGAGATTTACCAAAACAGGGATCAGCATGTCTGTCATGCTAAACACACTCACACACTAATCACCAGCTGCTTGAGGGGATGAATGTAACTATGTATCAATGTAAGGTAATGGAAGTTTTTACAATGTTTTAAAAGCTTTCTGAGCAGTGATGGGTCATTATAAATCATTAATAAAGCATTAAAATAAAGCATTATAAAGAGATTTAGGATAAATTTGACTGTAGGACTTTTTTTTTAGAAGCAGGGCTGTCGAAGTTGTGGCAAGATGGCTGCTCCCATGCAGTTCATTAGCATATAATCTGCCTGCTACTCCACGGCATCTGAATGGAAATAAGTCCTCTCAAAATAGCTTACATCACTGATTGTTAAGAGGGGGTGTAGGAGAGAAATTTACCCCCATAATATACATGGTATTGTGCTTCTGTCTACACATTGATATCCAGGTACATTATGAGTGTGACCCTTGAACTAGTGAGCTTACTATCTAAATCTTGAATGATATTTGGATTTGGGGGTTGCAGAACCAGAATATTCCTGAACAATAAATATAAGTGTTGTTTTTGTTATTTCTAACCCACCTAGCTAATAGAGCTTCCATGTATTTCCAAGTCTACATCTGGTGGGATAGTTCTAGATATAGTGCAGAGCTCCAGCATAAAGCTCGTTCTATATACACTTGCTGTCTACGGTATAATGTTTTACGTTTTCGATATTGCTGTTCAACTTCAAACTAAAGCCTGCATGTTTTATAGGAAATACTAGCAGAAGTAATTAAAGCTTTTATTTTAAGAACTAGATAGTTGGCCTGAACATTAGCAGAACATAATCTACAAATTATGACTAAGTGATACAATGCAGACGAGGTTTAGTGGTCTGGAATGGTGGAGGAAATAAAGATGTTTCAGTGCGAGCGCTGCTGTATAAATCTTTTATTTTACATATTGTGTTTGACGGTCTCTGCAGGCAGAGATAATTCTTGGCTCTCTGCGGCTTAAGGATATGAGAGGAACACATCACAACCTTGTAGGATTTTGCAGCCTGGAAAGAGAATATTAAGAAAAATGAATATGGAACTTGGGCCTAGCGTCTAGTAAATAAAACTTATGAAAAATGCATGGTACAAGACAGCCATGATTGTGACAAAAGACCTTCTTCCTACTGTAATGAATCTTAAGTGCATTTGTGCCCCCGCCCTCCAGAACTGCACATACCTTCTGCTGCTTGTAATTGTTTCAAGTAACCAGAATCTCTGGCAATGCTGGGTGTGATATCGTATGGTGCCCACAGCCCTTGACAGATGATGCCTGGAGTCATGTTTAAGTAGATCAGTAAGTGATATTATTGCTATTCAAAATAACTGCCTGGAGGTAGTAGGATGAAGCCTGAAAGTGTCACTATACACAAGTCACCACTCCCTCATTCATGGTGTACTGCACCAAATGGCAGTTGATCAGGTAACCAACGGAAACCATTCGGGTTTGATGTGCAAGCCCACTGGGAAATCCAGATTGGTCACCGGCAGTCATGTGAATCATGTGAATGCCAACCACTCGTGAATAATGAAGTGGTTAACATATAGGTAAAGGATCACTTTAACTTAAAAAAAAAGCTAGGCTGAGACTATAAAGGGCAAGGGTCCCAAAAGTTATTATTTCCACTGTATTTACTATTTTATTTCTAACTGTGATCCCCAATGGCCTTTTTTTGTTTGACTTCACATTTTTAACAAAAAGTTTCTTGTACCTTAGTCTTCAAGTTGTTAAACCTTTAATTTTCCAATTAAATGTCTGGATATAATCTAACAAGAAATCCAAGACTGAAATAGTGTTTCTGGCTTGCCTGGAATATTTTATAAGCTTTATTTTAATTTAGTAGATTATATTTGATATTTATTTGATAAACATTAGATTTTATATTATTACAGTCTAATTGTGTCTTAGATAGAGGGTGAGCCCCAAAGATACCTTTTCCTGGTGGGTCATAAAAATGATTTCCTCTGGTAGACCCTATGTGCTCCTTTCCGGCCCAGCCAACAGATTTGCAGCTGTATTGCAAATAAAAGTATTGTTTTGGGAAGCCGATTACATTTATGCACACCATACTTTTCAATTTTTTTGTATCTTTAAACTTACGCTGTATTCTTTACACTTCACAAATATTTGCTGTTTTGTGTTGCTCTAAATCTCAATAAAATCCATACATTTAAATTGGATGTCCTAACCCCTCTGCCCTACCTTCCTCCCCTGGCACTGGGGGAAGTCCAGCACTGTCATCAGCGAAACGGGCAGTGACCCCACAAAGCAGCATCTCTGCAAGTAAACATGCTTGCTCTCTGGTTGTGTTTTACCTTACTTTTGGGATCCAGCAATGTCTGTATAGGCAGTATCCACAGTGTGGCCGACAAATGTTTTTAAAGCGATTGTGGTGGTTCTCAACAGCAATTGTTGTTGTCCGGGTTTACATAAAATACGTTTTGGTTTGCTTAGTGTGGGTGGGGGATCCTAATTGAGCCACTTGCCCCCCCCTCCCCCCCGAATAACCCCCTGCAAGCCCAAGAAACCTTAACCTAATCTGTGTTCTCTCGCCCCCTGTTCTGCGGCTATCAGGCTGGAACAGGACACAGGGTTAATGGGGGGTTGAAATGTCGCCCAAGAGCAGACCTACGCTCATTTTATGGTCCAGTTTGAAATATCTAAATAAATGAGTGATTACATTTATCCCATGAGATGTGATTTGTGCAATATTTTCACACCTAAATTAAAGCAAGACATGTTCCTTATTTCATCACATCACATACTTAAAAAGAAAGTTTCGCACGTCAAGGCCAAAGTCATAAAACGGTCAAGTTAAACTGCCTGAAACAGAAGTCGGTGTATGTTATGAATATCCGTGACTGATTATTCTTGTAGTAATAGAGCTTTAGTGTATCCCATTGTTTGATGTGAACATTTCCCATTTCGACACACATCCATGCTTTTTCCTTGCACATGCAGCACCTCTTCTGTGCCCCAACTTCTTCTCAACTGCAGCAGCAAGTTTGGAAGGTTTAGACCTTCAAAAACAGAATGGAGGTCAAGAATTTTTGGCAAAGCAAGACATCCATCTGGTCATGAGACTAGGGCAGATTAGGGCTTTAGGAAAAGACAGGATAGGTCGGGTTTAATCCAACACCAGCAGCTGTTTTAATGGCTTAAAGCGGAATTATGGTAAAAATGACTGTAGTTCCGCTGTACTATATAGCAGTATGACAGCGTGACTTGGGCTTCCCCGCTGTGTATCGCCATGGATAAAAAAAAAAATGTGCGTCCGGATACTAACTGCTTCCGCTGGCCATGTTTGATAGGCTGCTCGAAGTGACGCTCCCACATGACCTCGAGCAGCCCCTGGCCCTGGATGCTGATAGGTTGTGCCGCAGCGTGCACAGAAGAGGCCCAGAAGTGGTGAGTATCTGGGAGCCTGCTTTCTTGTTTTATCAGTGGTGATGGGCAGTGGATATATTGCTATGTAGTATGCACAATAATAACCTTTATTGTGGACCAGCCTTTCCACCTGTTACTGAGTGGTTTAGAGGGCGTGGAGCTCTAGTGTGCACTTCTATTGGCTGGGGGGACGCTGGGCCGGGGTTTAGGGGGGAAGCCAGGGACCCAGAATTTACTCCTTCTGAAGCTATTGGCAAATGGCGGAGCGCGCGGGGTGAGCATCCCTGCCAAACCTGAACTTCACTTCATCCTAAAGGCGGTATCTCTCTTATTGTCTCCCCTTTATGCTGCTATTTATGTGCATGCTGTGCTTGTTTGATTAATCTAAACCTCTTTGTAGGGATTTATATTCACTGTCTTTATTGTGGTAGCTTGAACATTTAGGTTTGATATTGTTTTTCAGTTGTTGCATCATGTTACCTTTGGATTTTTACATTTTTCATTTATAATTTATTTGTTTCACCTCTAAATTATAGCACTCACACTTTATAAAGATTATTATATGATTGTATATAAGCATATATCCCCCTTTTGTTTATCAAGATATATTGGTGTGCACTTTAGATAAAGAATATGGAGGTCACTTTGTGATACCTCCATGTGTATTGTATTATTAAGAGGTAGAGACAAGAGACACCGCCTGTGGTATTTAACCCTTTATTGTATAATATTGATGTTATTTATAGTTCAGGGTAGACAATTGGTTTTAAAGTCGGTGTCTATATGTTTTTAGATTTTTTGGTTTGGCTTGTAACATATTAAAATAAAGTAACCTTTTTGATTATATGAAGGTTGTTGCGCCCGTTTATGGTCCACAATAAGGGTTATTATTGTGCACGTCTAGTTTAAAAGGTGGGACCATCGGAGCACCTCTTTCTATTTATTTTTTCATTAGTCTTATTAGAATAGTGGTGCCCGCCCAAATATTTAAACGTTCTTTCTTGCTATATAGTATAGTAGAACTTAACCATAGCTCCGCTTTAAGTTTTGTCTGACTTCTTTCACCCCAAACAGTTTTTATGACTTGTGATTATATTTAAAGGGAAAGTCCGCTTTCAACGGTATTTTAAAAGTCTATATTTTTTGTGCCAAAGGGATGTCCTCAAGGTACTGCGCATATCTATTTATTTCTGTATGTACAGATGTGAGTCCAGTACACACAAAACACTACTTCTGGGCATGAGTAAGTTTGAGCGAGCTCCCTCACCTCAGCAGCAGCCATAGCAGAAGTTCTGTGTATGCAGGGCTCACTTCTTTGCTCTCTTCTTGTAGATCTTGGCTTCCTACATTTGCTAAAATGGCATTGAAAATTGACTTTCCCTTTAACCTTTTCCTTATAGATGACCCATAGATTTTTCTGACTATAGATTGAGTTTAAAGTGGATGTTCAAAAACACATCCCCAACTAATTCTTTCAGGCATTTTAAATTCAAAAAGAAATACGTGCACCCAGGGCAAAGATTCGAAATGGCGCCCCCACCTGTGCTCAGGCCCCCTTTGGTGCCCCCCTGTTTCCCCCCAAGCTACGCCCTTATGACTACAGTTGGTGATCTCCACCAATCGATATCTCCCAGCATGGTGGTAAGAAGATTGTAGACACCAGGGTGTTTTTTGCATTTGTAGGGGGCTCAGCAGACTTAAGATTTGCTATAATGACTTTTATATATTACTAAAAAATCTTTCATAATATCCCTGTTTCCAAATGTCACTCTGCACCCCTGATTATTACCATTCAGCTGCACAAAGCTTCAGGCACTGGCACCCTGGACAAGTCTAGTAAAGTATTTCCTTACTCCCTGCAGTCAGGCCCAATTTACCATTTAGTGCACCAGCCTTGTGATTGATAGTAGCTCTGACCTTTCTAATGCAGGCTGCTCTGAGCCATCGCTTGGTGGAGATCACCCACTGGGACCAGCAGAATAGAACACCTACACATAAGCTTGGGGAGGAGCCACCCAAGCAAATGTGGACAATGCTATAAAGAAATCCATCTTTTAATTGCGCTAGATTAAAAATTAACCTTTACAAAACAGCATTCAGGCCATAATTCACTGCTTGTGACTCTTTAACAAACCCCCAAAAATGTAGATTACATTTCATTTAGTTAACATGAGAATTGTACAAAGGCTCTTTTGTGCCGCCAGCCTGTCCCCAATAGATGAGGCAACACTTCAGATAGCACAGTTGTCGTCTGACTTGGCATGTCACTCATTGTTAGGAAATTGATGAGGACATTGTGAAATACTTAGCAAAAGCTAATGTCACATTGAGAGCAAAATTGCCAAGTCAGGACATTAAGTTTTGTACATGGCTGGAAAAAATTACCCATTGAAAAAGGACAGAGCAATTATGAAGCTGCCAATGAACAGTGCTGCCATTTTTCCTTACATCAGGACTTTTGATTTTTTCTTTCTAATTTGGAGCCGAGCCATAGAGGGTTTGATGAAAGATATTGGTGTGCAAATGTTAAGGGATAATGGTGCTGGCTAAATTAATTAGATAAAAGACCATTTACATTCAATAAAAAATGTTGATGCATACAAATGGTTTAATATCTGACAAATAATCCTCCGAATTCTCCTTTATACATGTTTTGTTTGTATTATTTACATACACTTGGAGGCATGGTGTTTGTCATGTTTCACTGCTCTTTTATACCCTTAAATATCCATTTATTAGGCGGCTGAATTTATGCTCCTAAACAATTTCCCTAAAAATGTGCATAAATATGTCTGATAGCAGTAGCAGAAGCTGTGGCCTACACTGCTGTCAGTTGTGGCCGCCGGCACCTCTGCCTATCTCTACCCACCTCACCTGTGCTCAACTCACTTCTTTTTACCTCTGCCTGTTCTTACATTTTCTCATCTCACCTTTTCCTGACTCATCTCTTCCCATCACATCTCACTTTTTCCCGCTTCACCCCTGACCATTTGTTTGAACCTCACCTATTCCTCCTCACTTCTGACTACTTCATTTCACCTCACCTTTACCATTCTCACCCCTTTTCTCCTCTTTTTCCACCTCGCCTCTACACATTTCCTTCTGCCTTACTTTTGCTCTCCTCTGCCTACCTCTACCCATCCCTTACCACTTCTTTTGAGTTCACATCTTCTCGCCTTTCCTCTGCTAGCTTCACCGTTTCCCATCTCATGCTTGCCCACTTTTTCCTGGCTTCCGTCTGCATATCCATAAAAGTATATATACGTCTTTAACCCTTTAAGTGTCAGCTATGCAAATTTCATATAGCTGCCTTTTTAACCGTTAAGTGCAAGCTACATGAGACTCACATAGCTGACTTTACTCTGTAATAAAAATAAAGATAGAAACCCACCTCCACCCACAATCAATCCAGGTCTTCTCTTCACCCGGGTGGGCCGCCTCCAATCCCTCCTCAGGGCTCTTCTGGCTTCAGGAGAGGGCATACCCCACTGCTGACATCGCTGCTAGAAAAAAAACATGACATTTACACACCTGAGCTCACAATGCCTCGGATAGCTCCCCCTTCAATAGTCAGGAAAATCCCAAAACAGCCCCCCCCCCCCACTTTTGATGGTGCTAGACACTGCCCAGCCCCTCCTTTTATAGGAGGAGCAGGGTCATCTCGCTCCTAAACATTTCCACCTCCACCTCCGGCTCGGCTCAGACAGGTGCTGGTAGGATAGGTCCAGTATCAGAGGTGAGTAAAGAAAAAAAATATTTTCACTTTGTGAACTAGTAAGGGATCCATGAGACCCGGGGGCAAGTCACCTGTGGCAAACGGGTGCCTTGCCATTGATCTCTGGCCCCCATTACCTGCCTCCCCAAAGCCCAGGTGGGGGGCAGAAGAGCCCACAGCCCACCAAGGCTATGTGGGCTTGTAGCCCTCAGGGCCATGGGCTGCCAAGGCTGGCCTCCACACCCTGGTCTACAAGCCGTGCATAGCTTGTGCCGGGGCTGGTTTTACTGGGAAGGGGGACCCCACACCATTTTTTTAAATGTAACCGAGTGGAAATGAGTGGATAGTAGTTGTATTTTATTTGTAAATGTTATAGTGCTCTTTTCAGTTGGGGGGGGGGGGGGTCTCCTGGGCAGGAAAAGGGAACTACCTATATGTGGTACAGTTGTAATCGGGAGAAATGGGGCTTTCACATGCAATATGGTTTTCTTGAATAACATTTTTTATTTAAAATTCATTTTTGACATTTTTCACTCAAATATATAAAAAAAAGCACTGAAAAAATTACAAACAAGACATTTCATGTTAAACCAGACCTTCAGCATCATTTGATAATCTGTATGTACAGAGTGGAGGAAACATATAAGATAGGCTCTTATTCAGGGTAAAGGTCCGGCTTAAAGCCCAAACTCTGCCGAAAAAAAAATAATAGATAATTTTCCTGGAAAGTCCTGCAAACATCACAGTTAAACATAGAACAAAATGGTGAAAAATGACCGATCAACAGAGGGTGACAAAATCTTAAGCAGGCTGGCAGTTAAAAGGGTTAAAAGTACCTATGGGTATTGTTCTGTTCTGGGTGCCTTGCACTTTCACATTTAGCTTGTTTTTCCCTGTTTGCATATTGATATTTTAGGAAAATGTGTTTGTTATTCAGCTTTTTTATATATTTTTCAGGGAACCCCTGTGTAAACAAATAATTCTTCGAGGGATTACTTCCAGAAAACTGTGCCTGCAAGGTGTGCATAGCAGTTGTATTTTATCTGAAAATCTCCTAAAGTGCTGTTTCAGTTTGGGGGAGTCTCCTGGGCAGGAATGGGTGTCTACTAATACATATGTGGTAACCGGGAAAAATAGGGCTTTTACATGCAATATGAGTTTATTGAAAAAATTAAATCTTTTGTTACAAAAACACCAGAAGCTGTAAAGATTCTTTTAAAAGAATTAGCACATCTTTCACCCAAAACTACTGAGTATACATTTAAAAAAAATGACAAAAAACACAAACAACACAACAACACAAATTTAATGTTAAAGCCAAGACTGCTGAAAAAAATATATAATTTTCCTGGGAAACCCCTTAAAGAATCACAGTTGAGCATGTATAGCGCTAAATAGTAAAAAATGATCTAGGAACAGGGGGTGACAAAATCTCTAGGTAGGCTGACACCCTAAGAGGACCAAAACCCACTGAACGTGTGAAATACATTTGGTCGAAGGCCATGTGGATACTCCCTTCTTAGTGTGTAGAACTAGAATTAGATATTTTCGCTCTATAAATCATTCTGGAATATTTTTTTTTTTGCTGTTCCTCTCTGTAACATGACGGGCGATCAGTCATTTCATAGTTGTGGCAATTACATCATTGCCACACACTACAGTGGCAATAAATGGAGGAGGCCGAGCTTTACAGCTAAAACAGGCACCACTATCTGGGATCAGAGTGAAGCAGGAGTAGTGAAAATTGGCAAAAGGTACTCTTTATGGAGGGAGCAATGCAGGTTTTGGTCCGCTTTAAAGGGCTAAGGTTACAGCTTTCCTGCATTAAACTTTTGCAACGTTTGCAACTTCATGCTCTATACCAGTGATGGCAAAACTTTTAGGGACCAAGTGGCCAAACTGCAACCCAAAACTTTATTTAAGTGGCAACCTAATGGCTCTTGTGCCAGTAGGGAGATGAAAAAAAAATGCGTGTATCAGAAAGATGGCAGGTGCCCACAGAGAGGGCTCTTGGTGCCAAGTGAGCGCAAATACGATAAAGGAGGTGCAACAATGATGAGGCCCCACTGACCTTGGTTACACCCCAAGTTACGCCCCCGAGGTCACCCTAGTCTTCTAGGCTTGGAGAGCCGCTGATTTAGACAATCGAAAGCCATCAATACTCATTTTCTGTGTGACCTCATTAATGATGAATGAATGGCATGGCTTGCATTTATCATGATGTATGAGCAGTCTTTGTCCTACATGTTATAGAACTGTTCAGGGCAAATGCTTGTGGTCTTGTTGATTATCTGGTTCCAGCAGGATCACCATTCTATAAGGTATACGATCAGGTGACAACCACAGTCACAAAATCCAGACTATCTATAGCTAGTAGACCTTGCTGAATGATGTTCTACACCAGTAGTCCTCAAACTTCCTCCTCAAGGGCTGAGACAGGCCAGGTTTTGCAGCTCTCCACGCTACTCCCCAGGTGAATTAACTGGTGCTCAGACAGAGCTATAGCCCTAATTATTACATATGTGCATCAGCATAGAGAGCTGCAAAACCTGGCCTGTCTCGGCCCTTGAGGAGAAAGTTTGAGGACTACTGTCCTATACTGACGCTGTATAGAGTACAGGTAAGCCAGGACCTGTGAAGAGGGTTTACAACCCTAATCACACAGTGAGAGCTCATCCAGGCTGGGTCCCTGATAATGGGGGGACTGAAAGCCACACAACACACTGCAGCCTATTCAAGAAGAGGAAAACTTGCCCCTGGTTCCCAACTGTTCTTCTATCTTCAACTTTATTCTCTTCCTCTCAGTCATTCAGCCATGTCACTCCCATCATGGAGGACACAAGGAACACAAGGGGAAACTTTATTTAATGATTATTTTGGCAATATATCTTGGTTTTCAAAAAGGAAAAAAACTATAGACAACATTGCCATGTGTAGCCCGAGTTTTGAGAGTGCCTGGACAATGATTTTAATGCACCCAAGGCCCAACTTTGTCTGGCTGTTTTGAAATGATCATCAATCATATTTTAAATTTGAGCACTTTAAACTTCTATTTTACAGGTATCTTATTAAATTAACTTTTTTTTCTGGTCTACGTCTACTGCAATTGCTATGCTTACATCTGCAGTAACTCAATATGTCTGTAGCCCTCTAGCTGGCCAGTTTGGCAATTCTTCTCACATTGTATAGGGCTTTAAAGTGGACCAAAACCCAGGGAATGTCCAGCGCAGGCACGCTCCCTGTTAGAGGGAAGCGGGGGATGTTGCCTCCAGCACGCTCGGAGCTGCTGGTCTTAGACGCCAGTTTAGATAGCGTTTATGTCATGCTTCACCTATGCATGTTTGACGCTTTACAATCAGGCAAATGGGCAGACTGGTCGTTAGAGCGAATGTATACGAACCAAGGCACATGGCGGGGCACACATTAATGGAGGATACCTGGTTTTCAAAGAAAAATAGGGTTTGGATCATCTTGAGCATGCAAAAATGTGCGGGAGCCCTTGGTGTGGCTCTCCCGCTGCTGCCGGGTCACCCTACTGCATTCAGAGTGGCTAGTGTGGCTGGCAGCAGGGGAGTGTCTGTGGCCTGAGCAGTGGTGCCTGAGGCTGCGGCGCCTTGGCCGGGTGCTGTGTTCCCATTTGCCATGCCTGACTTCCGGGCTCTAGGGCCTGTGGTGGCGTCAACCTCGAGGCATGTTTCAGGCCTGAGTAAGCACTGCCATCAAAGTACAGGTGTCAAGTATGTGTTTTTATATACAAGTGGGTGGTTAATTGGCCAACAATTTAGACTTTATTTAACAGGTGAGCACAGGCATTTGCAGTCTAGAGGCTACAACATCACAGGCATCTGCACATTGGCCAGCACACTTCCGGGATTCCCTGGGGCGCCTCAATGTAGGGAAGAAGCCGAGAAGAGACCCTCTGCACCATGGCACCATCCCAGTTTACCAGGAGTACATTATGCTGATTAGTACCCATGCTATGTCATGCTTCACCAACACATGTTTGCCACTTTACAAGCAGGCAAATGGGCGGACAGGCGACATAGTGGCTGCTGGAGCGAAGGTATATGAACCAAGGCACATGGCAGTGCACACATTAATGGTGGAGGCCTAGTTTCAAAGTCAGGCAGGGTTTGGGTCAATTTGAAAGCACAAAAATGTGAAGACCACAACCCTGTCTGCCTGTTGAGGGCCTAGACATGAAACAGGCCACCACCGTTAGTGTGCCACCCCACATGTGCCTTAGTGAACATGCCATACACTCTGGCCACTGCAACATGTATCACCCTTGCCTGCTTGTAGGGGACGCTGGGGAGGTGTAGGCCGAGGGGTAGGGGACACTGTTTCAGGATGAAATGGGAGCGATCCCATAGACCTTCCAATCTGCCAGTAATGGTAGCCTGGAGAGCTCAGATCGCTACCTTGCCTAGGTGCGCCAGCGATTCTAATCCACCAGTAATGGCGGCTGGAGAGCTGGGGTCCACCAGATTTCCTAGGTGCATCAGTGAATTCAATCCTCCAGTAATGGTGGGCGGTAGAGCGGGATACACACTACATGGCATGCCCCTACAGGAACCAGCAGGAAGAAGGCAAATCACACTGCAAGGATGCACACTACATGGGATGCCCCTAAAGGAATCAGGCGGGAGGTGAGTGACACTGCATGGATGCACACAAACATGGGATTTAGTGAGGGAAAAAAAACAACCAACCCTTATGCGCATGCCAGCGAGATGGCCACAGAGCACCGAGAACCAAGGACTCACCGGCAACAAATGGCTGGAAACTTGGCCTCCGAGGCTAGTTCGCAGGCCAAATCTATAATTGCTCACCTAAATTGAAAGCTTACACTAAACATGATCGCGTACGCCTGGCAGTGAAAATCTAGGGCCACTGAAAATAATACGTGGTTCGCAAATTCCCAGTTCCCAAGTTGGTTTCTGCAAGAAAACGAGCAATCATGGAGAGGCTTTTGAATCAGGCTTATGATGTGGAGAATCCCTTCAAATTGAAATGCTGGTTAGATTATGATATAGTTTATGCTGCTTGGGTGGTTTGAGATATCCTGTTTTGCCTAGCAACTATTTAGATGCAGGTTGAGGTGGAGTCATTTATTTAATAATATCAGAAATAGGTTTCCAGTAATTTAGCGTTACATCTTTTGCTGGCAGCCCCTTTGTGGTGAATGAAATGGGTAACTGCATCAATTGATCATCACATCCAGAGACAGAGATGAAACAAGTGACTGAAAAAGAACATTTTGTTTGACACATCCTAGAAGATGATTGAAAAGATTGACATTTTTCTTATCCTGAAATGCAGCAAGAAGTGCTGTAACACAGATTAATTTACACATACCTATGAACATTGAAATATGACTCCCGCAGGGATCAGCAATTCCTAATTGCTTTTCACAACTAAAATGCAGTATTTGGAATGAGGCAGAATCTTATTCGGCACCACTGAACATAAGGATTGTAGGAGAGAATCCAACTGGGGTTCAAAAGCACAGCGGACCTAAAACATGCTACAGAGTGCAATTAGCAATATCATTAGGGGCATAAAAAGATAACGGTAATGTAGGGGTGTGTTCAGAATCTGTATAAATGCAGTAGGTACAGTATAAATATCCACTGTGGCAGGAGTGAGATAAGTAGCTACATGGGTTGTCACGTAGGCTGTATGTTGCTATTTCATATGCAACAATGGCCACTGTTCGAATGTGTCTGAATTGTAAATAATCATTAATTAACTATATTATATGAAAGCAATGTCTTGAAACTGGTTGATGGTCTCCAGTAATCTCATAAGACTATGTTATCATCTCATTTTTTTACTCCCCAACCTTCTGTCTCGTTACCATCTACAGGTAACATTAGTAATCTGAGGTCAAAATGGAAGCCCTTAGAGATAGTAAAGTGAATTTTTCTGATTAGAGGAATTTTTCCATTCCACACCCAGACATTCACCTTCAGCTATTGGTGGTCCACAATAAAATATTAATCAAATTAAGTTTAATTATGCTTTATTGAAGCCTGTCTGCCTAAGTCTATAAGCTTGTATTATGTAATAGATAATTTACGTTATTGCATGGATTATTACAGTATATTTTACATTTTACAGCCCAAATATTTGCAGGTCACAAGACTGTCTTTCCCTTTGGGACACAGACATTCATTACGCCCAGGAGATGTATTTCTTTCTGTTTATGTCCCACTCACTTCTGTATATCATTGCAAAAATCTCTGAATGTAGCTCTCTAATAATTGAAGTTCTCAGACCCTACAGATTCTATGTGGATGTTTAATGACCAGATAAAGCCATAAATAGGGGTGCTCCACTCCAGCACGTAGGGAGGGTGAAGCCCTTCTGGAGCCCTTTTTTGCAAAGTTACACTAAATAACTTCAGCAAATTGGGCAGGTGACCTGTTACTAAGATGGCCATTCATGCGATAAATAAGAAATGTTATGCCATCCAAAATGACCCTCGACCAACCCCCTAATTCCATGCCACTCCATCGCAGCAGGCATTTCCACAGATCCATCCTGGTCTGATGGTGGTATATTTTTTGTTTGCAAATCAAAGTTGCCTCCCGTTCCTCCACTTCCAAAATTGATGTTGTTTGTTAAATCTCTTTCCATGCTTTCAGATCTACAGGAATCAAGACACTTGCTCTCAAAAAGCAATTGTAACATAGGTAAATGAGGTTCTGGTATTGTCTGTCTGTCTGCAGCTTCCTTCACAAAGCCCAAGATTTGAAGTAAGGCCCCTCACTTGCCCTTGTGAAAATTTTTGTTCTAAGGTGACTATTATGTTCTCTGTCTGTATAAGAACAATCATTTTTGTTAGTGATGCAGGAACTACTGGTGATGACTATTCTCATCTGTGGGGATGTTATGGCACAAGGGGTGATGGTCAATGATGCCATGTTTGTTCCCCATAAAGGCCCTAGACCTGCAAACAATGTGTATTGTTGGGTTGGATATCAGATCTGCAGCAATAGCCAAAGATTCAAAACCGAGGTTCTTTTTCTTTATTCTGGACCCCTCGGCTATCTTTTTTTAAAGGATTTTATTTCATTGTGATTTTGCCCTTGGCTATCTTTATTCCATGGGTACAAACTGTTACAGCAGACTTTTGTACATGAAAATAGGTTTACAGAGTACACCAATCTGTGTCATAGGTGGAGTATTGGAAACTTAGACAAGTTTGTGAGCGGATGGTGAAGAACTTTGGAACTGGTTTTGGGCCCTATGTTCTAGGCAATGGATGAAATTGTACCTCAGTGTTTCTCCCTCTTCTACATTGGCTACTAAAGCAGGTTTAAAGGAAGTATGTCCAATATTCTAATTCATCTGGATTGACCAAGGGTGGTTTGGGCCAGTAACATTGTCAAAATGGCAGTGAAATCTTCCTTAGTTAAGCTGTGTCATATGACATTGAGATTCTATTCCCAGTAGTGTGATCTGCGTGTTTTTCTGTTTTTTGTTGCTCTCAGAATGCTGAAATTGGTTATTTTGGTCTGGCTGGTCTTTCGCTTTGAGCCACTGTCAGAGGCCTTATTGTGTCTTATTGTAAATGTGGTCTTCCTAGACCAATAGTCTCAGAACCTGCATCCTTGTTGTCCCGGACTCTCTATATGACCAACGCAGGCATACAGGTTAATAAGATTTCTTCATCACCATAATTCTTTTACTCATGTTTTAAGAGAAAATGCATTTTTCTTCTGTGCAATTGAGCATCATATTTAGCCGCGCAAATGTGCGAAAAAAATAAAGCTAAATATGGTGCTCAATCAACCCTAATGTGTCTACTATCCAAGTTCATTTCTAATATGGCTTCTTTCTAATCTTTTCAGCATTGTTTTACCAGAGGGCAAAACTTTCTTTGTTTATGGAAAATAGTCAATGTCAATAGTATATGGGTGCTATGAGGTTTTGTCGGTAGGGGAGGGTCTGTGCAATCAACATGTTGCCATCAGCTAGTGTATATGACTATATACATTCTATTTTTTAAGGACATTACACAAATATGAATGGCTCTTTTCACCAAGTGACTGTCCATGTCTGTAAATTAGCCCTTTGGACCTGTCTGCTTAGCTTTACAAATTTTGACAAGCTTGGTAACAAGCTATACTATATGCCTTACATTTATGTTTGGGAACGTATTAAGCCTAAGTCTATGATTTGTTCCCAGTTTTGTTGTAGCCTTGGATTCTCACCTATGTGTTCGAACTGTTGGAAAAAGGACAAGAGGAGTGTCCCTGAATAGAAGAAGTTTGTGGTGCACTAACTGTAAAATCCTGTTTGTACACCACTTGCACCGTATTGTTATGGCTGCATCTTTGTTTCTAGTCTTAGCTTTGACCGTCACGTTATAGCCCAGTGGGGAGATTTTTTCTTCCTGTTCCCCAAAGTGACTATCATGGGGAATATATAATATTTTTTTCATGGTTTCATTTTCTATTTTTTATTAAATTTATTACATAATCCCCTTGGAAAAAAAAGAAGAGGGTACGGAAGAGGGAAATAAAGAAATCAATACAAATAAAATTTGAAAAGCTAGGTAAGTGGCAGGAAATGTATTGTACATGGAGGCGAACCTTTACAATACATTATTGATGTACTTGCTTTAAAAATACTTGCTGTTTCCATCCTCTATCCTATGGTGGTTTATGCAAATTTATTTTAGCACAATAAGAAACAAACAAGGTTAAAAAGTATAATTTCACAGCTTACTTAGGAATTTGCCTCCGTGATGAAAAGCTCAAACCTTCTTGCTGAGAAGTTATGTGAATTCTCAGCAGGGGAACAACATGATGGATTTTCATTCTAGTGGAAATAAGCACAGAGTTTCTGATAAGAAAAAAACCTGAAATGACCAATATCTTCACTTCATACTGCCTGTACACCTAGAGCGGGCCTGTGTTGACAAAGGATTCATGGCTGCTGCTCCTCAACCTCCCAGTTATCCCAGACAGAGAAAAAATATAATGATTGTAACAGGGCTTACATCAGAATGGGCGGATGCCATTTGGGTACCAGATATTTAGGAAACCAACAAGCCATTTGTAAAGTAGTTGCAGTCATTTTCTGTGATGGTTGCACTCTGTTTTCAGGTCCTCCAACATTCCATCTTTGATAAGAAATTGGCCCAGTGTGTCCATGTGTTTGCCTGAGAACTATATGCTTTACATTTATGTCATTGTGGGCAGTTGCATAACCAATAATTATTTTCAAGGAGATATAGTTATTTTAAGTATGTAAAATAAAAAACAAAGACTTTTCGAATGATCTATGATTTTTTTGTTAACTGTTTAACATTAAAAGCTGTGAAGAGTACTGGGTGCTTTGCTAGTTATTTTAGTAAATAAAGGGCATTTCTATTCAAAATATAAAAGAGTGGTGAAGGATTTGTGGGCATGTACTATCAGAGAGTCAGGTGGGCCTGGCCTAATGCCACACTGAAGATCTGTAGTTGGTCTCCACTCAGACACCGGAGCTAAGTATAAATAGATTTTCCATTTTTAATAGACTTGCATTTTAACATGTATTTCATGTTTTTGATAGTGCCAGAGAACTCACTAACTGAATATGTATGTTCCTGCTTGTTTTTGGTAGTAATGATTCAGATTTTATTAGTACCTTATGAACTAGTCATGTATCCATATTTAATAGCAGTTATGGTCCTGTTGTAAAGCAAGAAAACCGTCCTTTATTCAGTCCACGTTAAAACATGAAACAAGTTCTCCAAATATACCAGTGTAAAATAAGAGGCAAGTCTCACCTCTCACACAATAATACTCATCACTGCTTTTAGACTCTTAGGCCTCGATTCAATAAAGGTAGAAAAAAATTCTCATGGTATTAAAAAATTCAATTCATGAGAAAAAAGCCTGAGAATTTCACTGTAGCTGAATCACCAGAAAAAAAGACAATGAAAGTCAATGGTACTTTTTACTACTAAGGAAAAGTAGAGAACTTTTTACACTGTAGTAAAAAGTGCCATTGACTTTCATTGGCTTTTTTTCTGGTGATTCAGCAACAGTGAAATTCTCAGGCTTTTTTCTCATGAATTGAATCTTTTACTACCATGAGAATTTTTTTCTACCCTTATTGAATCGAGGCCTTAGACTTTTAGTTACAGAAAACTTGCCTGTGACATGGCTGCCACACCAGAAGGGGAGGACTGACCACCCAATCAGGCAAGCAAGCTCCAAGCACCACACCCCCAGTGAAAAGACAAGGATGTAAAATATATATGGTTGATAGATCAGGCCTCCGCCAGCCGCCACGTCACCACACATATGTTCCCGGAGCTAGCGCTGGTTCATGGCCATGACATGGTTCAGCGTCCATTCAATGGATTCAATTTCAATGGAAGCTGGCCCTATATAGGCCACATCCACCCACAGCCGTGAACCAGCACTAGCTCCTGGAACGTGTGTGTGGGGGCAGAGGCAGGCGCCTGCAGAGGGGATGTGTGTGGCAATGGTGCGGGTAGCAGTGGCAGGTGGCGGATGCCGGTAAGATGTGTATGTGTCTCTGTCTGTCTTGGCATCAGGCAGGAGGCCGCTGGTAAGGTGGGTAAGTGGCACTGCCTGTAATGTGGGGCATGCTGCAAACTACCTGTAATGTAGGGCATGCCACACACTCCCTGTAATGTGGGGCGTACAACACACTGCCTGTAATGTGGGGCATGCCGCACACTGCCTGAAATGTGGGGCATGCCACACACTGCCTGTAATGTGGGGCATGCCGCACACTGCCTGTAATGTGGGGCGTACAACACACTGCCTGTAATGTGGGGCATGCCGCACACTGCCTGTAATGTGGGGCGTACAACACACTGCCTGTAATGTGGGGCATGCCGCACACTGCCTGAAATGTGGGGCATGTCACACACTCCCTGTAATGTGGGGTGTACAACACACTGCCTGAAATGTGGGGCATGTCACACACTGCCTGAAATGTGGGGCGTGTCACACACTGCCTGTAATGTGGGACATGCTGCACACTCCCTGAAATGTGGGGCATGCCACACACTCCCTGTAATGTGGGGCGTACAACACACTGCCTGTAATGTGGGGCATGCCACACACTGCCTGAAATGTGGGGCATGCCGCACACTGCCTGTAATGTGGGGCGTACAACACACTGCCTGAAATGTGGGGCATGCCGCACACTGCCTGAAATGTGGGGCATGCCACACACTGCCTGAAATGTGGGGCATGCCACACACTGCCTGAAATGTGGGGCGTGTCACACACTGCCTGTAATGTGGGACATGCTGCACACTGCCTGAAATGTGGGGCATGTCACACACTGCCTGTAATGTGGGGCATGCTGCAAACTGCCTGTAATGTAGGACATGCCACACACTCCCTGTAATGTGGGGCGTACAACACACTGCCTGTAATGTGGGGCGTGCCGCACACTGCCTGCAATGAGGTGACTGGCAGGTGGATTTTAGCCCACCATTTGGTTTAGAATTTTTTTTTTCTTATTTTCCTCCTCTAAACCCCTGGTGCGTCATATGATCATGTGCGTCTTATGGAGTCAAAATACGGAAAATTAACCAGTATAAAAACATAAAATATGAGTACATATATACAATATTTGATACATACTGCCTACTGTGTTACGTTTAATAATAAATATAAAACCATACTATACATAGATAAATGAGTATCAGGAACACTATTATTACCTTAATCCTAATCTAGTAGCATCAAAACTCCATAGTCATATGATGGCATATAACTAGACTGACATAAAAATATACTGGATTAAACACTATAGCTGCCAAAGACTGAATCTGTAAGGTAAAGTAAATACATGACAGAATATGGCCAAACTACCCGTATATATCTATAAATAAAGACATGTATATATACAGTATATTTATAAACCTAAACATTACAAAGTCCCTCAAAAAGTTCTTGTTCTCCGCACCCCCAGGCATCTCAATATGGGATGCCCATTTCTGGTTAACTATGACTGTGATTGCCTGGGGGGGGGGGGGCAGGATTAGAGGATAGAGCTTGAAATTTGGGCTTAGGTCTGTTATAGGCTAGATTTACAATTCTTTTCATAATTTAAGAGGCATAAATATAACAAAGAAAATGTCATGAAAAGAGAGCATGACATAAACTGTTAACTGATAGCAGAGAATGACTCATGTCGGATACAGCTTCCTTATTGCTGACACAGGTTAGAGCCTTTTTTAATTATTCATATGTCATTTCTGTCATTAGAAGATGTTGTGCCCTTGAACATAAAAACAAAGAATATATGGCTTTGACACATCTTATTGTTCATATGTCGTAGATTTTGTATGTGTTACATAATGACTCGGTTTGTGGGTCAGTAGTTGAATAGAATCAAGTCCAGGATCAAAGCAGCTAAACATATGATGAATAACAGTCATTTTTTTTGCCAGGTAACAATACAATGCGAAGCCTGGCTTTATACAACATCTAGAATCCGTTAATTTCAATTATTTGCATAAGAAGCCATTGTTCATACACTGTCATTAAAATAGAAGTCTGCCCTTAAAGCGGAAAAACGGAATTTTGACTGTGCCTGTTTTTTTTTCTCCCCCCCCCCCCCCCCCCCCCGGTTATCTGACGCTCTCGTCTTATCAGCGCCACATGCCGTATATATTAATGAATGTCAATACACCGGTGTTTATTCGCAGAGCGCGGTAATCAGGACTGCATCCCCAGGCACACCTCCACCTCCAGGTTATCTGTATGTCTCGGGGCAGCAGCGCACCTCAGCCCACAGATGCTAGAGATACGGCCGCGTGTTTATAACGCCAAGGAAGCCACTGGAAAAGGTGAGCTTTGTGGCGACCCCAGGGGACTGGTTTTACACAGCGGGAAAATTCCAATTTGGGATGGCCAAGGGGAAGGCCAGGCTTTTGTTCCAATTTCACTCCTGAATGGGTGAAATTTAGTAACTTGGATTAGATAAGGGGGGTGGCCTGGCATTCCATTTCTACACTGACGGGAGATTGGTTGGCTTATGCCTGCCTTTCCCCATTGGTAGCAGTGGAATGATGGCACATGACCACCATTCTGCTTGGAAGCAGGTTGGCTGTGACAAACGCTCGGGGTTATGGCCGCTTGTTAGGGGTCCTCAGGAGTTTAGATGTCAGCAATGCATGTTTATATATTGGTATGATGTCACTGGCTATTTACTATATATATATATATATATATATATATATATATATATATGTATATATATATATATATATATATATGTATATATATATATTCACCTATTTATTAGAATGTGTAACTTAATGTAGGTTTATTTTTCTAATATACTCATTTGGGTTCTGTCTCTTTGCTGTTGGATGCACTTTAAAGTGGACCAACACCCAGGATTTTGACTATCCTGGGTTTTGGTCCACTTCGGTGGGGCACCCCGATCGGGGGTGCCCCGCTGTCTGAAACCCCCCAGAAAGCCCCAAAAAACTCACCTCTCCCCGCTCCCACGTGACCGCGCCAGCCAATCACAGCGCTCAGAGCCGCTGTGGTATGCGCGTCCAAGGCCGCCTGGACGCGCATACCAGCTCAGCTGGCTCTGAGCGCTGGAGGCCGCGTCTCGCGCTTCCCTCTAACAGGGAGCGCGCCTGCACCGGCCATTCACAAACGGCCGGCGTGGGTGCGCGCCCTGCTAGAGGGAAGCGCGAGACGCGGCCGCGGCTCGCGCATGCGCCGATGGAACGGGGCTGAGGTAAGGTTTGTGGGCCTCCTGGGGGGTTCCTCCCCACGGGACATCCCGATTTCGGATGCCCCGCAGGGAGGGATCTGATCGGTCCGGGAATCTTATAGATTTCCGGGCCGATCCCCCCTGGGTGTTGGTCCACTTTAATCATGGTTTAAAAGATAGAGTATACAGCGGTTTCCTTTTGAATAATTGCTTCTTTGTTTTGAGCCTTTTCTATTCCAAGGGCAGCCTGGGCTACTTTTTAGCCTTTTTGGGTGGTTTTAGCTATTTGTTTTTTTTTCTTAATTATTGAATAAAGTATGTTTATATATTTTTGCATTTATTATTGTCTTCTCTTTTGTAGTACACAGATGCCTTGGTACTCTCCAAGTTATTTAGCACTACTGTAGTCTATTGGTTATGGGGCTTGGGGCCTGATTTAATAAGCACTTCTGCCAGATTACCTCACATCGGTGCAAATTAGAGTAGTGCAAAATAATGTAAATAACTTGTACATGTTGCTGCACTGCAAAAACACATTTGCTAAAACATTAGCAGTGCAGCAACATGTACAAGTTATTTACATTATTTTGCACTACTCTAATTTGCACCAGTGTGGTGTAGTCTGGCAGAAGAGCTTGATAAATAAGGCCCTTGGGCTTTCGACTAGATATTAGCCTTTATAATCAGATATTATTATTAGAAATGCATATTGCAGGTTTGGATTCAGCCAGAATCACCATCCAATGTGCCTATTCTTGCAGAAATGAAATGGGTGGAGGCAGCCTTTGAAAAATAATAAAAAAATGTAGAGGTGTTTACTCTCAGTCTGGTTCCTGACAAGAATGTTCCACATGGATCTTCCAATTTCTTGAATTGTCCACGTGTGTCCAGTGGAGTAACTTAAAAAGTGTTAGCGCCAGGTAGTTATTTAAGAAGGGTTAGCGCCAGGTAGTGCCTCGTATCGGCAGGTAGCGTCTGGTGAACGCCGGGCGCTGTAGGCAAAACCCCATTTATGGAAGTGAATCTGGTGAACGACTCTAACAGCGCCATGTAACGTCTATGGCCCTTATTTATGAAGGAATAGCGACAGGTAGCGACTGGTGAGCGGCCGGTAATGACGCGCCCCGCCACGAGAACGCCGGCTCCCCACCACAATCACACATTTATCAAGCCAATCCTGCTTAGCGACTGAGATAGCGCCATATAGCCACTCATTCATCATTATTCCAGCCTCAGCCCACAGCGCCAGCGTCCGACCTTGAACAGCGACAGGTATGACCTCTCGCTACCTGGCGCACTCCAATGCATTTCAATGGAACAATCTTTAAATACTAATAATTCATTGTTATTAATGTGTTTTTTTTTTCAATGTGAAAAATTCTGTGACCACTTCTGCCATGTTAGATCATTTTTTTAAGGTAAAAAAAAAAAAAAAATTGTGCAGAATTGATATTACAGGTCTGATATTATTGTATTCATATTACTAAATTATTTAAAATTTTTATTTTTTTTTGGTTTCCAAAAATATGGTGGTTTGGGGGTTAAAAAACTACTTTTAACACATCGCCGCCAGCGCTCTGGGGTTTAAACATGCATTTCACAGCGCTTGAATTTTTTGAGCGTGATTTTTTGATGAATATGGTGGGAGCCGGTCGCTCTGACCAGTCGCTGTCATGCGCTCCCATACATCGCGGAACCTGTCAAATAGTGACTCGTCACCCCGTATTCAACATTACTGCACACTCAGTCGCTATCAACAACCGAACAATGGCCAAGCACAGCGACTACTAGCGGGCACTCTGAAAATACTGCTACAGTCGCTCAACTGTCGCTACCTGCCGCTATTAATGAATCGGCCTCTATGTATTATTACAGACGACTCAGTATATAGCGCCAGCACTTTAGCTTCCAGAGCACCAGGTATTACCTTTCGCTCACTGTCGCTCTCCCATACATTTCAATGGCAGTTCATTTACTTGTGTTTAAACAGCGTGTTTGACATTTATTATTTATTTATTTTTTCTCAAATCATTGTGTGACCTCTCCTGGCTGCAAACAAACACTTTTAGAAACTTTTTTGACTTTTTATATTTTTATGCAGAATTGTCATTACAGGTCTGGCACTAAAGTATTAATGTCACAGTGTTAAAACAATGTCATTCCATGTGTTTTCGCTTTGTTACTGGTGGATATGTGTTAAAAAAACAGACTTTAATCACTCAGCGTCTGGCGCTCTATGCTATAGCGACCAGATTTAGAGCGCCGACGCTGTGTGTGCGTCCTTTTTTGATAAGTATGGTGTGGAGTGGTGAGAGTCAGTCGCACTGAGCTGGCGCTACCTATCGCTCCCTGCAGCACTGTACTGGTGTTACAGCGCCCAACACATATCACATTCATCAATGCCGGCCAGGTTACTACAGTGACTGAGGTGCTCTGTTACAGCGCCCGATACCCGCTTACAGTATCTACGGCGGTCGCTCTAAGCACCGCTATACAGACGCTCATCTGCCGATATCTGGCGTTAGTAATGAATCAGCCTCCACATGGACCCTGGTGCGAACATTACATTTTGTCTTTTATTTTCATTGGATGAAACGGAAGAGATAAATGGTGCTTTCTTTATCTAAATGATGCCAACTGAGCACAAATCTTATAAATGAGAAGGAGACACAATGATGCCCCCTTGAGCTTTTGGACCCCGGTGTGTGTGAGCATGTGTCATTCCTGTAATGTAGATAAACACATGCCATTTATTATCTCATGTGAAGGTGATATGCCCTATGATCTTTGCACTATATTGATTCTCCCAATAACATTTGATAAAAACATTTTGTATTCCTATATTTCTATGTATACTGATATATTGGATATAGAAACATACCCCTGTTAAACTGGCAGGTTTTCATGTAAAAGAAATAAAAACACTCCCCTTTCTCTATGCCGGGCTTTGTTACCAAACAGAGCTGCATGCGGTGCATTAATATGCGCGTCATACAGAGCTGATTGGATAAGAGCCCTCACATGCCCTGTTGGATAAAGGGAAAGGTGAGTTTTATAGCAATTGCAGGGGTTTCACACAGAGGGGCTTTCCAAATCGGGATGCCCCAGGTAAAAAGACCAATCACCAGGATAGTAAAGATGCTGGTAAATGGTCCACTTTAAAGAGGACCAACACCCAGGGGTGATCGGCCCGGAAATCTATAAGATTCCCGGGCCGATCACCTCCCACACCGCGGGACATCCGAGATCGGGATGTCCCGCGGGGTGAAACCCCCCCAAACACCCCAAATCCACTTACGTTGTCATCTAGACGCGCCCGCGCCGGCCGTCTGTGAATGGTCGGCGCGGGTGCGCGCGCTTCAAGAGTGACGCGCGGGAGGCGGCGGCGGAGGAGCCTCTTGTCCGCGGCTGTCAGAACGCTTGTCCGTCGGCGCTGGGAGCGGGGAGTTTTTTGGGTGATCGGGGGGTTTTCACACAGCGGGGCACCCCAATCGGGGGTGCCCCACCGAAGTGGACCAAGACCCAGGATAGTCAAAATCCTGGGTGTTGGTCCACTTTAAACGCATGCTTTGTTAAATGACCTTTTAGCCTACTTTTGCATTCAAAAAGCGCTCCAAATCTGTCAGATTGGGAGGGAATCTCCTAGATTCAGCCTTTCTCAGGTCCAACCACAGATATCCAATAGGATTCAGGTATGGGCTATGGCGGGACTTTTTTGATGTGGGAATGTGCTTTGGGTCAATAGACTCGATTCAGAGAGACCAAAAAAAACTTCAGTTTTAGTGCCAATCTGTTTTTTTTGTGAAATGTTTCCGCTCTCGTATGAGTGTGCGAGCGATTCTATGCATGCATTGAAAACCTTCTGTAAAGTTTCCGTCCGTTCGCACGGCAGATTACGAATACAAGGATGTCATTTTCCATCCAGACTTTTCCGTTTCATTTTCACATGTTACAACGTAGGCTTTTGTTTTTGCCCTTTTCCCATCGTCTCCTCCCACGAATCCTTTACGTTTCCCGTTCGATTCTGTTTCCCTTTTTCAATAAATATTCGTCCAGATGGAAGTCCTTACGATCTTGCGCCTGCGCACTACAAACTTAACTCATTAAAGTGCTCGCCTACATATTTGCCACCCTCACTTCTACTACAATGTTTAGCTAAATCACTTAGCACTATCCTCCATCTTCCCTTTTGGACCCTTAAAGCTCACCCAAACCACTTCGCGGTTAGGTTCTTCTTCCATTTTAACCCCCTAAAACTTACCCAAATCACTTCTCGGTCATGTGAATATTCATCTTTAAATATTTCTGGGCCCATTAGTTTTGTGTTAATGTATTTTGTAAATGAAATGACAATGTAACATTTTTTTTGTATTCCATCATGAAATATAAAATGTTTAAAAATTTAAAAAATTTCTAATTTTTACAACTATAAAAAACAAAATACATAGCAATGGCAGGCCACAGAACATTATTCTTCATCTGTGGTCCCCAATGAGTTGCGCAGCTCCTGCATCTCGCCCACCAACTGAAGGACCCTGACAATCAGTTGAGCGACTCTGGCATGTGTGGTCCCTGTTAAAAAAACGTAAATTAAAATATTGGTATAACCTTGTTGGGGTCATACTGCAGTGCCCCCCCCCCCCCCTGTATGGTCCAAACACCTAAATCTGGACTTCAAAAGCCAGAGGGCCCTCGCCACCACGGCCCGGGTTTTGCATAGTGCCCGATTAGAGAACTCCTGGCCCGCATTCTGCAGGCAAAGAACGGGCATCAGGAGCAAGGGCGAGTGGCACATCTTGCAGTTCCTGAAACCAAATATAAAATAATTACACAAAGCAAAGGTAACCAACTAAAACAAGAACTCCTACCACGAATTAAGATTCAAGTTCAACAATCCAAATATAATTCACAAAGGACATAAGTCTAAAAAAATATAGCAATTATATGGATGTGTGGGAAAATAAAGGTTTACATGCTAAGGACTAATTAAGGTCAGCATTAAAATGCATCTATAAGGCATACATGAAATGTATTGATTCAGGTATGCATTGCTATACAATTTATGGCCTCGGCCATGCTGATACATGCAATGCCTTGGTGCTAAAGGCGCGCAGACTCCTCCACATAGCCGCAAAACATGTTCAACAATAGCAATCCGAGGCCTCAAAGGTCCCGTAAGTGGATCGGAAATGAAACGGATTTATAGGGAGGTGATCCATTGGAAATCAGCTCTCTGAATCAGACGGAAACCCATCCCAACAACGGAAGTTATCTGAACGAACGGAACATTTTCGATTTTGTTTGGAAAATGATCCGAACTAACGGAAATGTTCCGATTTGCTTCCGTTCATCGGAAGCGCATTCCCGAACGTTCGTACGAATGAAAAATAAACGAAAAAAAGCAAAAAAAAAGACTAACACCCACCAAAACTTTCACAGACAGCTACGGAAGTCCGGACGAATGTGTCTTTGAATCGAGGCTATTAGCAGGCACTTTTTGGATATAGCTTTAAGAGGTGTAAAAGGATAGTTTGTATGGGCCCACCTACTGCAAGGGATTCTGGGAGAAATTCCATTATCCTTGGCTTGTATGCCCCATGCAAATACTTTCTGTTTTAGGAAAGCACTCTCTGCTCATCATGAATACATACATTTGTTATATGCAGTATTCTTCCAGGACATGATATATCCCCCCAAAAAATAGGCCAAGGCTTCTGAATTCTGAAATTTTCAGAAGTGGAGGCATCCCAATGTAGGATGCCCCTTTGTGAATCTCCCCAGATCGCCTCATCTTTCCCCTTCTCCACAGCGCATGTGCGGGCGCTCATCCAATCAGCGCTTGATGCAGAGCATACTGATGTGTGACATAAAGCTGCTGATTTGAACTTCATGCAGGCTGGTGCCTGCTGAGACTGACTCCCCTGTGGAGTGCCTGCTCCCGTGCACCTGGCCCGTCTGAATGGCTGAATGCGCCGCTGAAGCCGCCGGGATCAGGTAAGATTACCGGTGGGCCAGGGGGTTTCATACAGCTGGGCATACCATGTTTTGTATGCTTATGATTGGCTTTCTGATTTAGTTACTAGCAAAACACGTTCAGGAAACATAGTGTCACGAGGGTCACGACTTTCTCACCTGACCTTCGGTCCCGCGTCGGCTGCGGTCGTTCAGCCGGAGCACGAGCAGGGCGGCGCCCTCGGCGGGCGGCTGTTCGGCGGCTTCCGCCCCTGACCGCCGCTCGGTTGTTTCGGTCGCGATCGGCCTCCCCGGCCTCGAGGCGCGCTCCTGGCATTCTACGTTGTGCTCGCGCGTGCGAGCACTCTGTGTTTCTGCCCTCCGGCGGCGCTGCACACAGCGCGCCCGCTGGAGGTAATCAGTTCTGGGCTCCTTGCCCTATGGGTGTGTGGGGAGGCTCCTGTTTGGGCCAATGAGCCCAGGGGTGGTTTTGGGCGGAACGCCCTGTATTAACTAATCAATCCTTGTATCCTAAGTGCACCAATCATGTCCCTCTGTCAGGTCTGCTACTTCCTATAAAGGTGTTTCCATCACACTTGACCCTTGCCGTGATAGCGTGCTGCTGGGTGTGAATTGGTGTCTGTTTCGTCTACGTTATCTTGCTGTGTATGACCATCCTTGATCGCTGCCTGGACCGACCTTAGCTTAGTTTTCCTGACTACGATTTTGCCTGCTCCTCTGTACTGCGTACCTGTGATTTCCCGGTTTGACCTTGGCTCGTCTCATCCTCGTGTACTGCGCTTCATTGTACTGATCTTCTGTGTATGACCTCAGCTTGTTTGACCCTGCCCAGTCTCGTTCCTGGTTCGTTTGCCTTCCCCTGCATAAGTCTGTATCCTTTGTGCTATAAAGTCCTGGGGGCAACCGTGACCGGTGAGGCGTGTCTAGCGTCCCGGCAGACGGGGGCTTGTCTATAGGCGAAGCTAGCAGCGGAGATTGGGGGTTGCAGACTTATTTGGAAGGTGGGCGTCCCACGGGACCTGACATTATCACGGGCCATACATTATTTCCTAGATGGAAGAATGAATGCAGCAGGTGCAAGCTATGGCCTCCGCCATCAACCAGCTGGCCCAGCGAGTAGCTACGCAGGAAAGTCGCCAACTACCTGCGCCACTGGATCCTGGGCCTTCAGTTGAGCCGAAGATTCCCCTTCCAGAAAAATTCTTTGGGGAACGGACGACTTTAAGAACTCATGTGAACTCTACTTCCGCCTACGGCCCCACTCATCTGGGTCAGAAACTCAACGAGTGGGCCTAGTTATCTCACTTCTCCAGGGTGACCCTCAGACCTGGGCATTTGGATTGGCATCTACGGATGAAGCCTTACAATCAGTCTCCGCCTTCTTTGCTGCCATGGAGCTGTTGTATGCAGACCCGGACCGGGCTTCAACGGCAGACTCCAAACTACGGAGTCTTAGACAAGCGAAACGGTCGGCTGAAGAGTATAGCGCAGAGTTCCGTCGATGGTCCATTGACTCCAAGTGGAATGACCCAGCTTTGTGCAGCCAATATAGAATTGGACTCTCAGAAAACATTAAAGATGTTCTAGTGAATTATCCGCTACCCAAAAGCCTTGATGAATATATGCAACTGGCAATTAGAGTGGATAGACTTCTCAGGGAAAGACGCCAAGAAAAAGTCAAGGATCAACCTTGGGGATCCCCTCGCCAAGAGTTAAGCCCTAGGGGTGCTGCCGCCCCTTCTTCTATGACATCTGAAGAGCCCATGCAGCTTGGCGTGACTCATCTTTCTCAGGCAGAGAAAGTTCAGCGCAGATCGCAAGGTCTTTGTCTATACTGCGGGAATCCTGGCCACTTCGCCAAGAATTGTCCTAACAAGGCTCCGGTGGCGGGAAACTACAGCGCCTAGATCCAGTTGAGGGACTTCATCTAGGCGGTCAGGTATCATTCCCTCATGTAAATCGGTTACTCCTACCAGTTATGGTTTCTTGGGGCCTTTCCAAGACATCTGTCTCCGCCTTCATAGACAGTGGAGCGGCTGGCAATTTCTTGGATAGGTCACTTGCCTCCACCCTTAATATTCCATTGATTCCGTTAGAAAATTCACTTCGGGTCCTGGCTGTCAATAATGAACCCATCATGGGAGGGTTGGTTTCCTTTAAGACCCCCTTGGTGAATTTAGTTGTGGGATCTGCCCATTCTGAGGAATTAGAATTTTTTATTATTGAGAGTCCTGTATCTCCTATTGTGTTGGGATTCCCATGGTTAAAAACCCATAATCCGGTTATTAATTGGGAATCTGGGGATCTTGTTAAATGGAGTCCATTCTGTTATGAACATTGTTTCTCCACAGCCCTTAGGTCCTCACAGGTCATTCTTGATGTTTTACCACCAGCCTACGCAGATTGGGCGGATGTTTTCTCCGAAAAATCCGCGGACATTCTCCCTCCGCATAGGGCCTATGACTGTCCCATCGATTTGCTTCCAGGTACTATGCCCCCTAGGGGGAAGATATACAATCTCACACGATCTGAAGAGCTGGCCAATCTCAAGAAGGGATTCATCCGTCCTTCCACCTCACCTGCTGGTGCTGGTTTCTTCTTTGTCGAAAAGAAGGACGGCGGTTTACGCCCCTGTATTGACTACCGGGGATTAAACAAAATTACGGTCAAGAATAGATATCCGTTACCTTTAATCAATGATCTCTTTAATCAGGTATCTGGGGCTCAGATTTTTTCCAAACTTGATCTTAGGGGGGCATATAATCTTATTCGTATACGCCAGGGAGATGAATGGAAGACAGCCTTCAATGTCAAAGATGGTCACTATGAATACTTGGTTATGCCCTTCAGCCTATGTAATGCCCCTGCAGTCTTCCAAGATTTCGTGAACTACATTTTTCGCGATTTCTTGGGTCGATTTCTGGTGGTCTATTTAGATGATATACTCATTTTTTCCCATTCCCTGTTGGAACACCGTCAACATGTAAAAGCGGTGTTACAAAGGTTACGGGAGAACCATCTGTATGCTAAAATTTCTAAGTGTGTATTTGAAGTTTCTGAAATTCCGTTTCTAGGATATTTAATCTCTAAGCGTGGGTTGGTTATGGATCCCTCCAAAGTATCCGCGATATTGGAGTGGGAGCAACCAAGAACCCTAAAGGCGCTTCAGAGGTTTTTAGGATTTGCAAACTTTTATAGACAATTCATAAGGGGGTTCTCTTCCATAGTGGGGCCCTTAACTGATCTTACTCGGAAGGGTGCTTTTGTTGAGGAGTGGCCTCCCTCAGCAATAAGCGCTTTTCAATTACTAAAAAAAACTTTTACTTCAGCTCCGGTGTTGATCCACCCCAATATCAATCACCCGTTTCTGTTGGAGGTCGACGCTTCCGAACTTGGTGTGGGAGCAGTTCTCTCTCAGTATTCTGGTAACCCGGAGAGACTGCATCCCTGTGCCTTCTTTTCACGTAAATTTTCTCCTGCTGAACGTAATTATGATGTTGGTAATAGGGAACTATTGGGTATTAAACTGGCCTTTGAAGAATGGCGACACTGGCTGGAGGGTTCTCTACACCCCATTACTGTATATACTGACCACAAGAATCTAGAATATATAGAATCCGCCAAAAGGCTCAATTCCCGTCAGGCTCGCTGGGCACTCTTTTTCTCTCGTTTTAACTTCATTATCACCTACAAACCAGGGAAAAAGAATACCAAAGCAGACGCCCTGTCTCGCAATTTCGGAGAATGTAAGGATCGATTCGATCCTGCAGAACCGATTTTACCCTTAGGTTGTATTGTGGGTGCCCTTCTCCCTGATTTGTCTAGTTCTTTGATGCCATATCAGATTGATACTCCTCCCGGTAAACCCTCTGAATGCCTATTTGTTCCACCTCATTTACGTCTCGCCGTCTTACAGGAACTTCATGATGCCAAGTCCGCCGGTCACTTAGGGGTTCGGAAAACATTGGCTATCGCCAAACGCCATGTCTGGTGGCCTACCATCACACGTGACATAACCGCCTTTGTTGAAGCATGCCCTGTATGTGCGCGGAGTAAGACAACCCATGGATCTCCAGCGGGATTATTAGTACCTTTGGAGATTCCTAGTGAGCCATGGTCCCACATATCCATGGATTTCATTGTCGATCTACCTCTGTCGCAGGGGAATACTGTAATCTGGGTGGTGGTTGACCGCTTCAGTAAAATGGCGCACTTTATTCCTTTGGTAAAACTTGCGTCGGCGCCAGAGTTGGTGCAGTTATTCATTAAGCATGTTTTCCGTCTCCATGGTATACCACAGAATATTGTTTCAGATCGGGGGGTTCAGTTTGTATCCCGCTTCTGGAAAGCTTTTTGTAATCGGTTGGGCATTAAAGTTTCCCTTTCTACAGCCTATCATCCCCAGTCTAACGGACAGACTGAGCGGGTGAGTTTAGAACAATACTTGCGCTGCTTTGTATCTGAACGTCAAGAACAATGGGCGGAATTTATCGAGTTTGCAGAATTCGCCTTTAACAATGCGCCTAGCGAGTCGACCAAGTTTTCGCCGTTTTTCTGTAACTATGGCAAGAATCCCAAGGCGTCGTCCTTCTCTGGTCGTTCCTCCAACCTGCCGGCCTTGGAGGAATGGTTACGGGAAAGGACTAAGGTGTGGTCTGAAATACAGACGAACCTTAGGAAAGCCTCTGAAAGATATAAAGTGTTCGCGGACCGACATAGATCGTGGGAACCACCATTTCAGGTGGGAGACTGGGTCTGGGTATCCACTAAAAATATTGCTCTTAGACAACCCTCGCCCAAGTTAGGTCCTAAGTACATCGGTCCTTTTCCCATCACTAATAAGCTGAGTAATGTTACCTTTGAAGTCAAGCTACCTATGGCCATGAAGATTCCGTCTACTTTTCATGTTTCCCTATTAAAATCCGCCAGAAACGCTCAGGCGTCATCTCCTCCTCCAGTTGTAATGGGAGATGAACCTGAATACGAGGTTAACAGAATACTCGACGCTCGAATGGTTCGAAATTCATTACAGTATTTAATTGATTGGAAGGGTTTTGGTCCTGAGGAGAGGTGTTGGGTACCGGCCAAAGATGTTCATGCCAGAGCCTTAGTCAATAGATTCCATCGTGAGAATCCTGATAAACCTGGGAAGGGTCTGGAGGCCCCTCGTGAAGGGGGGGTAGTGTCACGAGGGTCACGACTTTCTCACCTGACCTTCGGTCCCGCGTCGGCTGCGGTCGTTCAGCCGGAGCACGAGCAGGGCGGCGTCCTCGGCAGGCGGCTGTTCGCCGGCTTCCGCCCCTGACCGCCGCTCGGTTGTTTCCGTCGCGAGCATGCGGCGGCTCGGGCAGTTCCGCCGCGAGCGGCGCCTGGAGCGGCCGCCTCCCCGGCCTCGAGGCGCGCTCCCAGCATTCTACGTCGTGCTCGCGCGTGCGCACGAGCACTCAGTGTTTATGTAATCAGTTCTGGGCTCCTTGCCCTATGGGTGTGTGGGGAGGCTCCTGTTTGGGCCAATGAGCCCAGGGGTGGTTTTGGGCGGAACGCCCTGTATTAACTAATCAATCCTTGTATCCTAAGTGCACCAATCATGTCCCTCTGTCAGGTCTGCTACTTCCTATAAAGGTGTTTCCATCACACTTGACCCTTGCCCGTGATAGCGTGCTGCTGGGTGTGAATTTGTGTCTGTTCCGTCTACGTTATCTTGCTGTGTATGACCATCCTTGATCGCTGCCTGGACCGACCTTAGCCTGTTTTCCTGACTACGATTTTGCCTGCTCCTCTGTACTGCGTACCTGTGATTTCCCGGTTTGACCTTGGCTCGACTTGATTATTCTTCTGTCTCATCCTCGTGTACTGCGCTTCATTGGACTGATCTTCCGTGTATGACCTCAGCTTGTTTGACCCTGCCCAGTCTCGTTCCTGGTTCGTTTGCCTTCCCCTGCATAAGTCTGTATCCTTTGTGCTATAAAGTCCTGGGGGCAACCGTGACCGGTGAGGCGTGTCTAGCGTCCCAGCAGACGGGGGCTTGTCTATAGGCGAAGCTAGCAGCGGAGATTGGGGGTTGCAGACTTATTTGGAAGGTGGGCGTCCCACGGGACCTGACACATAGCATGTCCAGCTTTATTGACTTACTTCTACATTAATATATATATATATATATATATATATATATAGGCACTAGCAGAGTTCTTGTGCAAACAGAACTTTTATTCTCAGGAACAGTCACCAGTTCCAGTTCAGCATTGCATGAAAAGTCCATCAAACAAATAATAACACCTAATTCCAGAGCTCAGCCAGTAACAGGCTTTCAGGCAGACGCTGGCTCTCTCCAGCTTCCAGCAGAGCAGCGGGATTATCTCGCTCCTGCTGCTCAGTTCCCATCTCTGTTGTCTCTCTGACATCCAGCAGCATGTCCCTTTAATATCACCTCAGGTGCACACCTGAATGTTCAGCCAGCAGTTTGTGAATCCTGGACTGGAGTACGGGAGTGGCCATTCCACCCAGACTCTACAGCCACTCCTAAATCCAGGACCCTAAATCCAGTGTAAACAAAATGCTTGACAACCTAACGGTTCCCAGCCAGTGGCTTTATGTAACCCACACACCACTACCATGGCCGGATGGCATGGCGTGAGCTGTCACAAGTTCTTGAAATTCTGAGAGAACTTGGGTTTGGGCCTGGAGAGTCACTACACACACTGGAAAGTCTCTCTCCAATGTTTGTTAAAGCAAACTCCAAATGAATAACAATAGCCAACACAGTCTCTATATCCAAGGGTCTCACTAGAGGTTGGAACTATACTCCTGCTGCACCTTGTTTGGTAGGCTTCAGGGTACTCCACTCACTCTTCTTAGGCCCTCGTGGATTCTCAACATTGTGAATGTTATTTCTCTCCCAAAAGGTCGCTCTGTCTCGCATGCTGATTCAATAGGCCCTCCGGTGTGCTTCCCACACTACATGACTCTATCTGGACTCTGAACACACGCTGCTTCTCCACTGACTCAGATCACTCCACACTTCTACTGGCTAGTCCCAGTAATATATATCACCTCTGATTGTGATTCCACTCCCTAACAGCAGCTTCTGGTGGTTAAATCTATAACTGCCGTCATCTCTTATACACATCTAGGCTGTTTCTGTACAGGAATCTGTATAATATATTAAGGCCCTTATTTAACAAGGGATAGCGACAGGTAGCGACTGGTGAGCGGCCGGTAATGACGGGCCCCGCCACGAGAACGCCGGCTCCCCACCACAATCACAAATTTATCAAGGCAATCCTGCTTAGCGACTGAGATAGCCACTCATTCATCATTATTCCAGCCTCAGCCCACAGCGCCAGCGTCCGACCTTGAACAGCGACAGGTATGACCTCTCGCTACCTGGCGCTCTCCAATGCATTTCAATGGAACAATCTTTAAATATTAATAATTAATTGTTATAAATTTTTTTTTTTCTTTTTTAAATGTGAAAAATTCTGACCACTTCTGCCATTTTAAAAAAATTTTTTAAGGTAAATAAAAAAAAAAAAAAAAAGTACAGAATTGATATTACAGGTCTGATATTAATGTATTTATTTTACAAAATTATTTTAAAAATTTGTTTTTTTTGGTTTCCAAAAATATGGTTGTTTGGGGGTTAAAAAACTACTTTTAACCCATCGCCGCCAGCGCTCTGGGGTTTAAACAAGCATTTTACAGCGCAAGAATTTTTTGAGCGTGATTTGTTAATGAATATGGTGGAAGCTGGTCGCTCTGAACAGTCGCTATCATGCGCTCCCATACAGCGCGGAACCTGTCAAATAGCGACTCCTCACCCAATATTCAACATTACGGCAAACCGACTGAGTCGCTATCAACTACCGAACAACGGCCAAGCACAGCGACTACTAGCGGGCGCTCTGAAAATGCCGCTACAGTCGCTCAACTGTCGCTACCTGCCACTGTTAATGAATCGGCCTCTAAGTACCCCTGTTTTTTACCTGGGCCACATTTATATAGGAGTTATACAACCGAAAGCCTCAGCTTCAGTGGCACATGTCTCCCATCCAGGACCAACCCTGCTAACTGATATATATATATATATATATATATATATATATATATATATATATATTATCCAGAATCTGGACTACTGTGTGTGGAAGGTAGGCAACTATGGGCTTTCTGTATCGGTGACTTTGGCTACAGAGTCACGAGTCACAGCTTCTCTTTGTGGTCACATTAGACAACAAAGGAGCACAGAAAATATTTCAATCCAATGCTATAATAGTGTTGTAAAAGCTGTGGCTGGGGCTTAGATATACAACAGTGAGAGCTAAAGAATCCCACAGTAGGTGCCATACAAATATTGGAATGAAATTATAGCTAAGTATATCAGCTCCGTGGTCTCCTCAAGAAACAGACTAGTATGACTCAATGGCCTGCACCAAATTTACTATACCACAACATTTCTATTTTTAGATGAACAAAATACTTTCTCATAGATGTTTCTTAGAGACATTAAAGCATTGAAATAGAAGAACCAACATGCCCCTCCCATGCCAATGTAGTTGAACATGATAAATAAAGATGTCCTCCTCTACAAACAAAGAGGCAGACAGAATTTAACAGAGCACCATCTCAAGGGGACAGATTTGAACATACATACCTAATATTTATTATTAAGGTGTGATTACAAACAAGGTAAAACATATAGTACAGAGAACAATACAAACAAGATGCCATGAGTTTTAAGCCAAGTGTTGTGAGCACAGGAGACAATATGAAACAGAGCCCCGCCCTTGCGGGCTTACAGTCTAAAGGATGAGGGTGAATGCAAAAGGTAGGGATCACAAGTGGTAGAGCTTGAGTTGGGCTGCATGTGCCATTTGAAGGTTATAGGAGTTGCTTAAACCAGACCTGTAAATGAATATATTTTAAGTTTTTAGTCACTTTGTATTCTTTCCCCGACTGTGCTTTAAATCTGTTCAGGACTCTAGGATACAGATGCCGCCATCTTGCCTCAGAGACATCACATACTGAGGAGAGGGAGCAGCTTATAGCTGTACTTTGCACAGACAGAGCAGAGCTGAGGTCAGGAAAAAGACAGCAAACCCAGAATGCAGAGCAGCACAGTCAGAAGACGCTTCCTGTTTGCAGGTAGCCTGAGACTCCGTGGGCCGCCATCTTGGAGGTTTAAAGGCTCAGAAAATGCAATAGACACAGGTAGGATGATTTTTAATGTGGGCAATCTGTATGTACAGGGTGGGGGAAACAGATAATATATGCTCTTATTCAGGGTGAAGGTCCGAGTTATCCTGGCAAGCCAGGTTATATGCTTGTCTGAAGAAGTGAGTTTTGAGGGCACTTTTAAAGGCTTGGAGTGATGGGGGAAGCACAGGAGAAGTCTTTTAGGTGGGATTGCGAGGAGGTGACCAAGGAGGAAGACAGCAGAATGTCACAGGCAGAGTGGAGCTTGCGCTTGGGTTGGTAACGCTGAATCAGAGATGAAATGTAGGGAGGGGCTTGGTTGGAGAGAGCTTTGTAGATATATATATATATATATATATATATATATATACTGAGAAGACATTGAAACATGAATGGGTGAGTTATCCTCTGCTGCTGAGGAGGCCCTGCAGTAGATCACTAGGATTTATGAAAGCGATTGTGCAGTCAAAAAAAAAAAATATATATATATATATATATATATATATATATATATATATATCCACCACCCAGACCCACTGTTGTAAATCTTACCGGGAGTGGAAAATGAGCACTGATCTTGTCCAGTCCAAGATGGCGGATGTGGCTCTCTCTGTCTTTAGCTCTCTCTGTTGATTGATATGGAGGAGGCATGACACGGTGGACCAGCATGGCACTGCCCCTCCATTGTATATAGCTGTTTAAGTTTCTGCTTTGTAGAAATAGAAAGTGGGCTGAATGAAAGACGCAGCCCCTGGCAGGAGGAGAACAGGAAGCAGGTTGAACTTTCTGCCTGGAATGTCCCTCTAATGCAGCGGTTCTCAACCTGTGGGTCGCGACCCCGGCGGGGGTCGAACGACCAAAACACAGGGGTCACCTAAAGCCATTGGAAAATACATATTTCCAATGGCTTTAGCCGCTGAGAAGTTGTGCTACCGTTTGAAGCAGCGCTATTCAGCTGGAACGCACCCCGTTATGGATGCGCGCTCCAAACTGAACGCCTGACGTGATTGCATCATCCATCCGGGGCCTAAGGGGCGGGGGACACGGGGGGAACACTCCACAGTCCATAGCTGCGCATTACGTGTGTCCGGTGCTTGCTGCCGTCATCAGTGGGCGGACGAAGCAAGCGCCAGGGGACAGAAGCCTAGGAGGCGGAGAGGCAAGAGAGCCTGCGAGACGTGGTGCCATGGTGAAATGTTATTTATTTGGAATTGTTGTTCTGTTTAAACCCATGCTATGCCATGGTGTAATGTTATTTATTGGAATTAGTAATAAATATTTCTCAACATATAATTAAATATTGTTTTTGTGATTAATCACTGTTTAAATTATGTTTGATTTGTAGCAATGAGAATACATAATGCATATCAGGTATTTACATTCCGAATCATAACTGTAGCAAAATTACAGTTTTGAAGTAGCCACCAAAATGTTTTTTTGGTTTGGGGTCACCGCAACATGAGGAACTGTATTGGGGGGTCACGGTATTCGAAAGGTTGAGAACCACTGCTCTAATGGTTTCATCCAGGGCAGTCTCTATGAAAGACAGCTCTCAGCGCGGCCCTGGAAACTGCCCTGGCTCCAACTAAATGCTTGCAGACACTATTTTCACTGTCCAGCATAAACTGCAATACACTTCAAGACAGCCATATTGATGATGGTCTCTATTATAACAAAGCCAGTATATGTGGCTTACATTTGATAGCAAGGAGAGCTATTCTATTCTTATCACAGGTATTTAATAAGTTTAATAATTAATAATTGCTTTCAAAGCAACAATACATTCTGTTCTTTCTGACATCTTTCACAGTAAAATTGCAGACATGCAAGCTGAGTCAACTGACTAGGATATAAAAAAAAATCATTAAAACAAGAACAAAACATGGCTTTGGATGTGTCATCTGTGATGAAATGTCCTGAGGCTGCAGACCTAGCATTCACTAAAATGTTACTGCTGTCAATGACGTTTCATCCAGTGGCCTTTCCCTTTAAGATTTTATCTGTCAAAGTTCTCAAGGACATGACAGATGGATGTAAAAGTCAGACGTGCAGTTACAGGGACAAGGTGACTGCTGATCCATGTATGATAAAGCCATCTGATCTGCCATAAATCCATCACACTATACAGCTCAGGATATCATTGTGTGGTTTGCTGTGGGATTCAGTATAAATTTAGGGAAGCTGCCACCAGACAGGGCACAGTCAGTGCGACTGCCGAACTGCAGCTGTTGAGCGTCTATAATATAATACATTATATTAAGTTTACTGTAGCATAAAGGAGAGCTGCTCTCTTTTATGTGTTTATGTATGCATGGTAAGATTTTACTGGTATGTGGACTGATAAGGTGACAAGCAAGATGAGTAAGTCAATTCACTTATATCAGGATTTAATCCAGACAGCACCGGTTAACTTTCAGTAAAGTTATGGCAGTTCACAACCTTTTTTCAGTTCTCTGTGTCCTGCCAGAGGTGTTGTGTATGACTTCCTATAAACCTCATGTGTCTACCCAATCCTCCTTATAGCCTATCAGGGAAAGATGGCTCTTCAGGCACATGGCCAATGGCAGAATAGGGCTGAAAACCAGCCTGGGATTTTGCTGGCCCTTAGCCATCCCATGGTTAGCCCCACTGAGCCACTCAATGTCCTTCCCATCAGATCAATCAGGCTTTCCATAGTTGAGGACCGCAGAAATCAAGGGCAGGGATGGATAAGACCACCCTTAAAGCAATGGTACTGAAGCTTTAGTATCATAGGGGAATTAAAATGAAAATCTATATATGCCAAAATGTACTGCACTTAAAATTTACATTTGAAGAGGAACATCAGACCTTTTCTGATGTTCCTCTCTAAACATCCCTCCCCGACCCACACTGCCTTTTGGATGTCGCCGTTATCTAAAACACGACCTCCGACAGCATTCCTGGCCCATTTGCACCCCCCTTGTTAAACCGGAGGGGCGGGGGGGGGGGGCGAGCAAGCCAAGTTGGGGGGGGGGGTTATTAACTCTTCCACTTTAAAATGTATCAAATCTCACAAAATGTAAAAATGTTCATGTAAACCTCAGTAGTAAAGGTCCTACATATCTACAGTCAAATACATATACAGCATAGAGCAGCCGTACTCAACTGGCGGACTGGGGTCTGAATGCGGACCTTGGCACCAGATTTCTGGACCCCTGCCCTGACAGCCCTGCATTCTGTTGCTTCTGTGTTGCAGTACTCAGCGCTTCCCCCTTTACTTGATCAGTGATGTAGTGCTTATTCTCCCTGCCAGTGTCATGATTCTCTGGCACCTAGCATTGCAATATGAAGTACTGCACGGACAGGAAGTGGCATTGCAAGGTAAACACATACTTTGTTTTCGGTCTCTTTGCTACATCCAATCCTGTCCCGCTGCCCTAGCTCATCCCCATCTATCCCTGTCCCACCATCTCGTTCTGCCATCTCTGCCCCATCCATCTCCATCCCCCCCAGCTCAGCCCCATCCTCTCCTCTCCCCCCAGCTCTGCCCCAGCCTTTTTTAGTTTTGCCTGTGGAATCTATAGCCCCCCCCCCCCAGTGTGCGGATCTCAAACTATCCACCAATCACGACAGCCCCCAGCCTGGACTTTCCCCTCTCACCGGGTGCCTGTATATGGACCTTTACAAGTAGTGGCTGAGTAGCCCTGGCATAGAGCAATCAATAATTTTAAAAAGTTCAATTGATAAAACGCCACCAATTTAAGATGGCTAATAACGGGCGGACTGGCCATAGGGCATACCGGGACAAATCCCGGTAGGCCGCTGCTTCCCATCTGGCCGCCAGGCTGCCACACCATGTCACTGCTGCAAAGTCCCGCGGCCCCTCGCCCACCTTCTTGTCCCTGCGGCCCCTCGCCCGCCTCCTTTCCGGCTGGTAGCAGCTTCTTCTCTCCCCAGCATGTGTGGGAAGTTAAATGGTGCAGCCCTGTCTCCGCCCGGTGGATAAAAGCAGTTGCACATAGGCCACACACCTCGCTGGCCGCGTCAGGCAAATGAAGCGGCCGGCCGTGGGGGGGCAGGCGAAAGGAGACGATCGAAAGGCCGCAGGGACAAGGAGGTGGGCGAGCAGCAAGTCCAACCTGGCAGGGCTCGTGGGAGGTGAGGAGGAGGCAAGAGGCGACTGCTGGAAGGTATCTCTGGTAAGTAGAATATCAAGTTCCATGAGAACATGAGAACATCATGTTCCATGGTGGACATGACTTTTACCACATGTCTTTTAGAACCTCTCTGCCTGGGTTAAAGCAAACTTCCCTCTGTGCCAAGGAGGGTCCAGGTACGAGGCATACTAATCCTCTACTGGTAAACCTGGAAATGAAGAAATTCAATTCAACTGAATTCAGATTCATTTTATTCCTAGGTCTACATCTAAGGATGTAAAATGGTTCCCCACTGAAGTGCCCCCACATCCCCTATTACTAGAGGTGTGACTGATACATATTTGTGCAGCAGTTGTGGAGTACCTTACTGAACAGAGATCTGGGTATAAAAGGTATATCTTTATTGCTGAGGTTGCCAGTGGTGGACAGAGGTTGGTTACCGTTTAGGGTCCCTGTGAACCAGGACCCACTGCGGTGTAGGTTTTAGGTACAGAAATCTACATGTTCACATCTTGCTACAGCAGGAAAGTTGATGACTTTGTGTTTTAGGCCTTTACCTAGGGGTGGGTGCTCTGGTTAATCCTTAGATGAGGTTTTTACTGTTTTGCATCTTCTCCTCTGCCTCTGGAGGGAATCAAAAGCCCCCTTGTCACCATCAATTGTCTGAAAGGGTCTTGGTACACAAATGTAGTAAACACGGCAGTGGGCAGCTCCTGTTAACTGCCAGACTGTCCAGACCTTTCCTACTATTACATTTGCTGGATGTGGTAAAGGCATTGAAGTGCTCAGGACAATATGGCTGCTTGTTGTTCCAGTTGGACAATGTGAGGGTTTTTTTGGCCACTATAAGCTATAGTCCAGATCTTCTATAGTCCAGATATAGTCCAGATCTTCACCTGTAAAGGCCTTACAACTGGATTTTGCTTCTTATCATTAACCCAGCCATTAACTGAAACAGAAGCAGATGTGTAGATTTAAAATAGCCAATTGTGGAGCCGCGTTTTGCAGGGGGATCGCAGTACAGGTGTATTTTGGTCCTTGCCCCCACTGTGTGAAACCCACTCACCTCTTCCCAGTCACACAGTTGCCCCGGCTGGTGACAACCCTTGTCAGCAGCGTAAGGCCACATCAATTGGTAGTGATAGCAACATTGCGGTGACGGGGCTGGCTAGAAGTAGCGCTGCCTGCATGTAATGTAACATGGGGCCGGGCACAGTACAAAAGGGCCGGTGTGACCAAAAAAAGTCCCGGGTCGATTTTGAATCCCAGTCCGCCCCTGGCTAATAATAACTGAATGTCCTTAATAATAGAGTCCTAACATATGTGCCAATATTCTTCACACAAGATTGCTAGTAGCTTAAAATTACTACCACCGCCACCAATCTCCAACGTAATTCACCAGACTGAGAGCAATAATCAGCATGCCATTATTCCAACACTCTCCTAAACATCCAACATATTAGGCTCGATTCAGAGAGACAAAAAAAAACTTCAGTTTTAGTTCCGATCTGTTTTTTTTTTTTTTAAATGTTCCCGCTCTCGTATGAGTGTGCGAGCAATTCTATGCATGCATTGCAATCCTTCTGTAAAGTTTCGGTACGTTCGTACGGCAATTACGAATACGAGGATGTCATTTTCCAGCGTGACTTTTCCATTTCATTTTCACATGTTACAACGTGGGCTTTCGTTTTTGCCCTTTTCCCATCGTATCCTCCCATGAATCCTTTACGTTTCCCGTTCGATTCTGTTTCCCTTTTTCAATAAATATTCGTCCAGACGGAAATCCTTACCATCTTGCACCTGCGCACTACAAACTTAACTCATTAAAGTGCTCCCCTACATATTTGCCACCCTCACTTCTACTACAATGTTTAGCTAAATCACTTAGCACTATCCTCCATCTTCCCTTTTGGACCCTTAAAGCTCACCCCAACCACTTAGCACTATCCTCCATCTTCCCTTTTGGACCCTTAAAGCTCACCCAAACCACTTAGCACTATCCTCCATCTTCCCTTTTGGGCCCTTAAAGCTCACCCAAACCATTTCGTGGTTAGGTTCTTCTTCCATTTTAGCAGCCTAAAACTTACCCAAATCACTTCTCGGTCATGTGAATATTCACCTTTAAATATTTCTGGGCCCATTAGTTTTGTGTTAATGTATTTTGTAAATGAAATGACACTGTAACATTTTTTTTTATTGCATCCTAAAATATATATAAAATGTAAAATTTTTACAACTATAAAAAACAAAATACATAGCAATGGCAGGCCACAGAACATTATTCTTCATCTGTGGTCCCCAACGAGTTGCGCAGCTCCTGCATCTCGCCCACCACCTGAAGAACCCTGACACTCAGTTGTGCCACTCTGGCATGTGTGGTCCTTGTTAAAAACGTAAATTAAAATATTGGTATAACCTTGTTGGGGTCATACTGCAGTGCCCCCCCCCCCCTGTATGGTTCAAACACCTAAATCTGGACTTCAAAAGCCAGAGGGCCCTCGCCACCATGGCCCGGGTTTTGCATAGTGCCCGATTAGAGCACCCCTGGCCTGCATTCTGCAGGCAAAGAACGGGCATCAGGAGCAAGGGCAGGGGTGGATATCCAGAATCCCCTGAAAGAATTTAAAAATACTAACATAAAATACACATTCTAAGCTACATTATTGTTTAACATGTCATCAAGGGCTAAAAACCGCCATAGGTTAAGACATGAGTCATCAACTATATTCATTGCCATACAGTGAAAATGGATTGATGGAATGTGAGCAAACTTACACAGGAGCCATCCACCAGATAATTCTCCTGACTCAAACTGACGAAATAAGCCGGAGCTCTGCAATATATAAGTATCATTGGACTACCCTGGATGCCCTGCAAGAACACTGAGGAATCGCATAGCTGGACCAAATACTGCTTGTATGTTGTGTGAGTGGCACATCTTGCAGTTCCTGCAACCAAATATAAAATAATTACACAAAGCAAAGGTAACCGACTAAAACAATAACTCCTGCAACAAATTAAGATTCAAGTTCAACAATCCAAATATAATTCACAAAGCACATAAGTCTAAAAAAATATAGCAATTATATGGATGTGTGGGAAAATAAATGTTTACATGCTAAGGACTAATTAAGGTCAGCATTAAAATGCTTCTATACGGCATACATGAAATGTATTGATTCAGGTATGCATTGCTATACAATTTATGGCCTCGGCCATGCTGATACACGCAATGCCTTGGTGCTAAAGGCGCGCAGACTCCTCCACATAGCCTCAAAACATGTTCAACAATAGCAATCCGAGCCCTCAAAGGTCCCGTAAGTGGATCGGAAATGAAACGGATTTATAGGGTGGTGATCCGTCGGAAATCAGCTCTCTGAATCAGACAGAAACCCATCCCAACAACGTAAGTTAACTGAACGAACGAAAAATATCAGATTTTGTTTGGAAAATGATCCGAACTAACGGAAATGATCCGATTTGCTTCCGTTCATCGAAAACGCATATACACATTTTCCCGAACGTTCGTACAAATGAAAAATGAACGAAAAAATGCAAAAAAATTACAAACACCCACTAAAACTTTCACAGACAGCTGCGGAAGTCCGGACAAATTTGTCTTTGAATCGAGGCTTTTATCCTTTACATGGACATCGGATTTCCTTTCTTTAAAGATTCTCATTCTATTGATATCAAAGCACACATGTGAATCAGAAAAGAAGAAAGCACATATGGGTTGATTCAAAGAAACATGTAACAGCTTGGATTTGGGTCACGATCATCCTATTTTTCCCGAACGCTCGTGCGTTCGTATGAACTTGCGAGTGATTCAATAAGCAAATACGTTTCTATCCTAAAATATACGTCCGTTCGTATGGCAGTTCGGGAATCAGACCTATGTCAGTTTCCATCCTGAATTTTCCGTTTCATTTCTCAGGTTGCAACATTGGTTTTGCCCTTTTTCCTTTTTTGTCTGGACGTAAATCCTTCTGATCTTGCGGCTCCGCACTACAAACTTACCTCATTAAAGTGCATTCTAAATATTTGGTCTTTTATTTTTCTTTATTTCATTAATTTTGTAGTAACCAACCATTAATGAATGCATTTGCATAAGTAACTCTTACTTTGTTTAATTTTTAGTTAACTTGCATTTTTTACTTGTGGATTTAATTTTAATATTTATGCTTCAAATGGTACAACTTTAAATTTTTAGTGTGGTTACCCACACCCTCTACATACAGATTGCTCACAAATCTTAAAAAACACCCAGCAACTTCTGCATGTTATGAGCCTAGAAACAGCCAAGATGGCGGCTCAGGTATTATCGGGCAGCGTGCAAACAGAAAGGGCCTTGTGACTGTGTTGCTCTGCATTCTTTGATTTCTGACCTTTCCGTGCCCCCAGCTCTGCTGTGTCTGTGCAAAATACAGCAGTAACCCACATCCTGCACTTTATCCCGCTCTCCTCTCCTCAGTAAGTGTGATGCATCTGACCAAAGATGTGCTTAAATAATTAAACAAAGCAAAGGTAAACAACTACACCAATAAATGCAATCTAAAAATATTATTCTAGTACATCAATTTAAAAATAAATAACAAAGGACATAAGTTTCTTTAATTAACGCAAATATATTGCAAAATAAAGGTTTACATGCAAAGGACTAATTAAGGTCCACATTAAAATGCTTTTATAAGGCATACATGAATCAGGTATGCATTGCCATACAATTTATGGCCTCCGCCATGCTGATACATGCAGTTCATTGGAGCTCAAGACGCGCAGACTCCTCCACATAGCCAAAAAACCTGTTCACGAACAGCAATCCGGCTGCTAAAAGGTGTCGGCTGTGGCTTTCTTTTAAAACGCGTTTAGAGGTTTCTCTGAATCACACCTAAACACATCCAATTAACCTAAGTTTTACGTTTTGATCGTAAGTTTTAGGATTTGATCCTAAGTTTTACGTTTTGATCCTAAAATTTAGGAACGAACTTGCGATGATCGTAAGAGCATATACGCATTCGTACGTAGGCTCGTGCGAGTCGGAAATGGCCAAAAAAACAGGAAAAAATGACTAACACCCACCCAAACTTACGATTCTCGATACGAAATCAATTAACTTTTGCTCTTTGAATCGAGGGGATAGTGTAATCCTGGATTGCCATAATACTGCTGTTTAATAAATTAATGCAATTACTTTATAAAACAAAGTGTAACCAGCAGTGGTATAGCGCTATACCACTGCTCTTTACACTTTTGATTGGTGGAGCCATGCAACCGTATGTCCTGCTAGACCTGACGGCCACAGAGAGTGAGGGATGTATTGATGTGGTCACACTTTTTAAAATTATCGATTGCAACATGCTGTATATGTGTTTCACTGAATTAAAATGCAGCAGGGGTGGGTAATTCCAACCATGCACGATGCTGAAGCCACATAATTTGAGGCAGAACATTGTTTGCTCTGACCGTTTTTGGAGACCTCAAAGTTGGACATAGACCACTTTACAGAATGATGGGCATGGAGGGGTATGGCTTATGAGGAACAAGTATCCAGAGCATTCTCTGCTACATCCCTGTGTATAAGTAGGAGTGGTGCCGCCCAATTCACACTCTCAACGCAAAACATTTTTGGTGTTTAAAGGATGTTGGTGACTGACCTAGCACTCAGCCAATGCAAATATTCCACTACTGCATTTCTGCCGATGAGGTAAGAGCTCAAGTGCAGAGAAGGCCCAAATTTAGTGGGACAGTCTTCCCCATAAAGCTACCAGTGTGACATTTACATGTCTCCAGAGTTTTCTTGAGCACAATGGGACTTTCCTTCTGAAATTGAGACATCTGGTCAATTTATGAATTGAGATAATTTATTGTGGGTTATTTGGTGCCTTGTATGCCTGCTGCTTGTTTTTGTGGCTGCTGGAGCCACACATTTGGGGATTGTGCATAGTAAGTAGTGGTATTTATTTGGGCACACATACCCCATTGGATTATTTAAGAGTATTTTGATTAATTGGGATTAAATTGGTGGTGCACCTTTTCTGATGGAGAAGCTAGAAAAGCAGTGATAGCAGGTGTTAGATGCAACAGTCCAGACAGCTCCAAATTAGGAATTCTCCTGGGTCTCCTGGGTCTCTCTAGATGTCTAGGTCTGCCTCTGCATATAGCCCTACAGGCAATCATTGCATGAGAATAGCAGGTGACTTATTATCTAGTTACTGGAGCTGACTGCTTTTGTCAAGTTCTGCTTATCTTGCCTTGATTCAGTAAATACTATTAAAAGTAGGTGAGAAAGAGCATGTATGCAAAATTCACTGCAATGCGTAATTCAGATATTAACCCAGACATGCAGAGGTGCAACTGCCTAGTGGACATTTAAAGGCTTTTAAAAATACCACTTTTGATGGCATTTTTAAAAGTTTCCATTATTGTGTGTCAATATGATGTGCTCAATGTGCTGAGTGTATCTGTTATTTTTATTTTATTTTCTGTGTGTTTGCAACTCTGATTTTCCCAAGCAACAATGTGTTTACCTTAGCAATCTACATCAAAGTGGTGTTCTGATGTACATGTCATTAATTTCCTGACTCTGGCTTGATAATTATCTGGCTGAGGCAGAGATGACAAGTTCAACCCCATCTGCATTAATTAATCCTCTTCAGATCAGGGGGATCACAGTCTTATGTTCCAGTAGCTAAAGACTTACTCGTAGTGTTCTCAGCTTGGGACATAATTACTGCTGCTTTATGTGCTGTTGATGTGCTCCAGTGGAATGATTCTGGGATTTGTAGTCAGGAAATATATTAAGAGCTTTGCTAAAAGGCATGAAGTCTACTCGTATTTTATCAAGACAGAGATATAAGAAACTTGCACACGACATGCTGATAAGTAAATCACAGGTATACGGGCACAATCCTAACACAAATGTCTATTTTACATTCCAGAAGAGGAAAGCACTAAGGCAGAACACCAAAAACCTGACAAAAGTAAGTTTTCCTTTGCCAGCCACATGTGGCCTTTTTATATTAATGGGACAGTGCGGATTAAAAACAAAGGGTATATTCACCGTTTGTCCCATGAAGCTAATCTCTATTGGATGGGAACTTACCAGCCTGTGAGATTGAGTCCCGCGTTGCCCAGACCGATCTCCTGACATCTGTGTCTCCAAAACGAACATCTCCCCCTCCCCATCAATCACAGTGACTCTAGCATGTCTACTCTATTTACTGCAACCAAACTCCATTGCCCATGATAGGAGTCTACTGCAAGAGTGTTCTGTATCTTTTGGTTTATCGATGGCTGGCCATATCTGTCTGACCATTACATTTGATCACTGTCTGGAATTACTGCCTGAACCCAACAGAATTACTCACCTGGATCTATTGTATTGCTTGTGCACTGATTGATTTCTTGTGTTTGACTTAGCTAGCCCATTGACACTAATGTTAACACTTGGTGCTTTGCTTCCTAGACTGATGACCCATGTATTACCAGGTCATCCCTGCTTTGTTTTGCCCAATTTTTTATCAGCCTTTGCAGCCCCAGATATCATACTTTGCACAGATGTCATGAGATGTCATGTGGTGCCCCCCAAGGCTGAGCAGAGGTTTAGGGGTGAAGCATGCAGTTTTAGATGGAAACAAGGCTGGTTACAGCTATCCTAAGGAGACAAAGTAAGATGGAAAGCTGTATAGATATGCAATAGCTCCCTGAATACTGTATTGCACATTTGGTTTTATGGTTAAATATATCTTTAACAGACAAGCAGTTGATAGTACTTGACCTTTGGGGGGTTCGTTCTCAACAGACTGCCTTACAGATGCTGTTCAAAGGTGATGGTATACTTTTTATGATTTCTTATGCTTTTATGTGTGCAATAAGAGTCTTACACAATCATGCTTAGATCTGATAATGGAGTACAGGGCATCCAGTACAGATCAGAGCCTGTAGCCTGTCTGTTCCTCATGAAATGTTAACTATCAGGTTTTTATACAGGAGAAATCAATTTGGATTAATCTGGAAATGTGCCCTAGCTATTTGTGGGTGTGTTTGATAAGGGCATTATAAACATCTGCAAGCTAAAAGTAGGTAGATATGAGTGTGGCCAGTGAACTGAAGTATGGTAGGTTGTGAGAATCCCTCGATGGGCCCTGTTTGAGGGCATTTATCACCACACCTTAACTATGTATAGCTTACTTGTGGCATCCCAAGTGCACACACACACAGACAATAGAGCTTGGCATAATGTGCATGAGCCCTGAATATAAGCCTTTGATACTTGCATCGGGCAGGCTGATTCATCATTAGCGGCAGGTAGCGACAGATGAGCGTCTGTAGTAGGCATTTTCAGAGCGCCCGCTAGTAGTCGGCCGTGGGTCGCTACTTTATAGTCAATCAGTCGCTGTTCAGTTATGTTGAATACATTGTGAGGAGTCGCTATTTGACCAGTACAGCGCTGTATGGGAGTGCATGTTAGCGACTGCTCATAGCGACCGACTCACACCATATTCAGCAAAAAAACAGCCTCACAAATCTCCAGCGCTGAAAAGTAGTTGTTTGAAGCCCAGAGCGCAGGAGGCGGTGTGTTTAAAGTCTGTTTTCAAGCATCTATCAACTAGTAACAAAGCGAAAACATATGGAATTACATTGTAACAACATTGTAACATGAACACTTTAATGTCAGACCTGTAATGTCATTTCTGAGGAAATATATAAAAAATGAAAAAATTATGAAAAAAATGCTATTTCAATGCCAGAAGAGGTCAAAGAATTATTTGTGAATTTTTTGAACAAAAAAAAAACTGTTTAAAGAGAAGAAAAGTATCGTCCATTGAAATGTATGAGAGAGCGTCAGGTAGCGAGAGGTCATACCTGGCGCTGTGCAAGGCTGAACACTGGCGCTGTTCGCTGAGGCTGTGAAAATGATGAATCAGACGCTACATGGCGCTATCCCAGTCACTAAACAGATTCTGCTTGACAAATGTGTAATTGCGTGCCGTGTCCGGCGTTCACCAGTCGCTACCTGTTGCTACCTGTCATTAACCAGGCGCTACCTGACGCTATCCCTTCTTAAATAAGGGCCTAGGTGTGGAGCCTCTGACTTCTAAGTCGGCGCAGTTAGGGCACCATTCTACCCTTCTAGGGTGTTGTTCAACTTTGGCTTTACACAAATTCCATATTTGCCAATAGACAAGATTGAGAACATAAATAAGAGATAAAAAGGACTTCAATCTTTTAAATCAAATTGTGAAAAGGAAAGTTTCTGGCTTATTAGCAGAGGTCAAACAGAGAACAGGTCAGAAAACTTCCTGGGGGACATTTTATGCTAGTGACTCCCTAATAATGAATAATAATGAATATTAATCTTCTGTGGCTCAGCTCATTATTCTTGCTCCTGTGCCACTGTCATATTCCCAGCTCTATCAGTGAGCAACAGAGTTCTGACCCTGTCAGGTTTTTTTTTTGCCTAAACTTAGTTTTGCTTTTAACTGGTGGGGTATCCTAACTCAGTATCCCCTGTAAGCAGACCTCCAGTCATTTTTGATGTCTTTTTCCTAATACTCCAACACCTGGCAATCCAATGGGTAACTAGGAGATCTAGGTACCTTACCACTGTGTCCGGGCCATAGATCGGTCTCCTACAACCCTGGGAGCTGTGCTTCCTGGTTAAAGTGGGGCTGTGGCTGCATCCCACTTTTCCATCTAACAGGGCATGTGCCCTGCTAGAGGGATAGCGGGGATGCGGTCACTGCTCATGCATGTGCCGTTGGACCAGGAAAGAAGGTGAGTTTATGGGCGACCTGGGGGGTTTCAAACAGTGGGGCATCCCTATTCTGGATGCCCCAGGGGGGGTGAATCAATTGGCCCGAGAATCTTATCGATTTCTGGGCCGATCTCTGTGGGTTTTGGTCCACTTTAAGGCTAGCAGGTGGGCGTGGCCTCTGTACAGACAGCTCCCATTAAAAATAATGAGCCCAATAGGGACACATAAGTTCCCGGAGTATGTAGGCACCTATTGTTTTCAATAGGAGCCAGACATTTTCTTTAAGCATGTGCTCATGTACTCACAAGCTGTTTATCCGGGCAGGGTAGAAGCATTAGTCAAATGAAGTAAATAACATCTGTTGTTTCCCCGTGTACACGCATTGCAGTTAGAATCAGGTTCACATGAAGATTTTCTCAAGTCTTGAGTCACAAGTTTCAATTTGCTGTATCACTCGGAATGTAACATGTCACTGTCATATTTCATTGATAGACCACAGATTCAACACCTCAATATCAGTACTTTAGCTTTTCATCAACCACTGCAATTTATTCTGATCCTCAATTATGCATAAAACTAATTTAGAGTTTATTTTCCCAATATACCCAGTAGTAAGCAAATAGCTGCATTAGCACATTTGGACATTTTAACAAATCGAAGAGTCTGCTTTGAAACATCTAGACCACTGCTGCTATGACTGAATCCAACAATGGCAGCAATCAATTTTGACCCCTCTCAATTGCTCTTTGGGACCTTGGCGTCTGCTGTTGCTGTGACCTTGAGAAGTGCCCACCAGAATGTCTGCTGCGTATGTGTCTCAAGTTGAGACTTCTCATCCTGTTTGTGTGGTCTAGCGGCCCGCTATGTCTGGGATCCTGCCCATGACTGGCTGCTGCTGGAGCTCTAAACTGGCCAGCATCAATGGAAGCATGTTCTCCTCTGGCCATGGCTTTAGTTATGACTTTTGCTGCAAGACAATCCTGTAAACCTCTGTGTCTTTGTGCCAGACGTCACATAGGTTTCTTCTCTTCACAGAGCCATTTTTAGGGGAGTGCGAGCAGGGTGGTGACCCTGGGTGCCAAGGCGACTGGGGTGCCTTTATCCCAGCCATCCTGTTTTCTGTAGATGGGTCAGTGCCACAGTTTGTGGTGCAGGCCAAAAAACAGGCTCCTCATCCCCCCATATTTGGTTCAGTCAGGGAGAGGAGGCCCTGCCTGCTGCTATGGAAGCGTTAAAGCAAAATATATGGGTATGGGACAGCAGCACCTTAGGACGGGTGGGGGCAGAATTTTTACACTTACACACTGAGTACTATTCTGTGTAGAAACTGTCCCTTCAGATTAAACCCTACACTACTGTGTATCTCTGGTGAACTTTAAAAGCATGTGGGTTACCTCAGCATCTGCTTGTGTCCATGCAACTCACCCCCCGCCCCCCATAACAGGTTTAGTCATCCTACAGGGATTCTCAACTAGTGGTGAGCATACCACTGGTGGTACGTGAGATGGTACCCAGCGAAATTGTAGGCTCATCTGTTCTCAGTCCAATCTGCTGCCTTTTCTACTTTACCCGAAACTGCTCCAAAAGTTGAAAGCTCTTTTTGTGTGTATTTGTGTGCATCTCGTGCGCATTAATTTGCTGCTTTGTGTTTTTAAAATGGTGACTGCGCACCCATGGTATACCATACCTTCCAACAGGCACAACTGTTAAATTAGGTCATGCCCCGTATTGATTGATGGATAGGAGATAGGTTGTAACAATAATATAAATACTTTGAATAGGGAAATGATCATTTATTGATGCAGATATGCAAATTAAACCTCAAAGAAGGACAGAGAAGAACAACAAGGGACAAGGGGACATGGGCTCAAAAGAGGGACAGTCCCTCCAAATCAGGGACACTTGGGGGGTATGGTATACATATCCACTATACATACCACCCAAGTGCTATTTGGAATAATTAGAAAATGTGGAAATAATCTGGAAAGCCATGCTATATGGAGGAGATTCACAAAACGTGACAGTGCTATTGAGGTGAGTACATGTTAAGTGCATGTACATAGAAAATACTTACTTTGTTGTCATTACCCACTAGGAGAACAAGATTGTGGATGTGAGGTGTTGGCCCGCAGGATGCTTGCACCCGTAATCTAACTGCCTCTTTAATTAAAAAGATGGGAGGAGAGGATGAGTGGCCCTTCCCCCCCCGTCACAACCAGAATGCTAACATGAGGTGCTCATAGTATCGTGTAAGGCGGACCTCATACCGGGAAGAAGACCGCGCCCAGTACCTATATTCAGATATGAAAGTCTTAAAGGAGCCACAGAACTCAACCCTGTTAGCTTGCAGACTAACCTACAATCTGTCTCTAAACTTGGTTAAAAACAGAGGACTCGGTCACACACATCTGCAGAAGTATGCTTAAGCTGCACCACCAGCGCCAGGCAGGTGCCTCTGTGGGGTGCAGTCCTAACTCTAATCTCTGAGAGACCCATTTGGGACATACAATGCAATAGATAAATTGGGTCACGTGCACCTCCCAGGTTAGTTATAAAATGGTCTGAGCGGCTGCCACCCCTCCTTTGTTTCTTTTGAATTTGTGCAAGCACATGGTGTGTGGGGTCTAGGCTGTATTGCAAGGTCTTTGACCCTTCCACCCCATGGCTTGCACTTGAGGTTTAGGGCAACCTCAGGTAAGCCTGCTCCCAATTTATCTATTGCATTGTATGTCCCAAATGGGCTCTCAGAGATTAGAGTTAGGACTGCACCTCACAGGGGCACCTTGGCGCTGGTGGTGCAGCTTAAGCATACTTCTGCAGATGTGTGTGACCGAGCCCTCTGTTTTTAACGGGGAGGCCGATTTATTAATAGAGCCAGGTAGCGACAGATGAGCGACAGTAGCGTGATTTTCACAGCGCCCGCTAGTATTCGCTGTGCTTGCCCGTTGTTCGGCTGTTGACAGCAACTCAATCGGTGTGCGGTAATGTTGAATACGGGGTTAGGAGTCGCTGTTTGACTGGTTCTGCGCTGTATGGGAGCGCATGACAGCGAATGGCCATAGCGAACGGCTCCCAGCATATTCATTAACAAATCACGCTCAAAAAATTCTCGCGCTGTGAAATGCTTGTTTAAACCCCAGAGCGCTGGCGGCGATGGGTTAAAAGTAGTTTTTTAACCCCCAAACAACCATATTTTTGTTAAAAAAAAAAATAAACATGTTTTTCTAAACATTTTGTAATATGAATACATTAATATCAGACCTGTAATATCAATTCTGCACAAATTTTTTTTTTTTAATTTTATTACCTTAAAAAAAAAAAAACTAACATTGCAGAAGTGGTCACAGAATTTTTGACATTTAAAAAAAAAAAACAAAAAAAAAACATTAATATCAATTAATTATGAATATTTAAAGATTTCTCCATTGAAATGCATTGGGGAGCGCCAGGTAGCGAGAGGTCATACCTGGCGCTGTGATGGGATTAGCAGCGGCGCTGTTCGCTGAAGTCTGCAACATGATGAATCCCGCGCTAGCTGACGCTCTCGCCGGCGCTAGCCTCATTTAGCGTGATAAATGCGTGATTGTGTTCGCAGCCTGGCGTTCTGGAGTCGGTAGCCGCCGATAGCTGGCGCTACCTGGCGCTAGTGAGACACTACCTGGCGCTATCCCTTGAAAAATAAGGCCCCAAGTTTAGAGACAGATTGTAGGTTGGTCAGCAAGCTAACAGGGTTGAGTGCTGTGGCCCCTTTAAGACTTTTGTATCCTAATTGCCCTGCTAACGTGCACCTCCCAGGTTAGTTATAAAATGGTCTGAGCGGCTGCCACCCCTCCTTTGTATATTCAGATATACACACCATGGCTATCATGTCAATTTGAATCTTTGTATATGATCTTAATCTATCATGATGGAATATATTGTACCAATGTCAGATGTTTTTTTTTTGTGTACTGATGCTTCAATAAAAACTATTGTACAAGAAAATACTTACTATGGTTAGTAAAATGCAAGCTACTTATTTAAGAAATGTATATGATGTCCATTGCCACTGACAGCACAGTTTTACCTTTCTGCTTTCATGTATTGTAGATATACGCCATTGGTTCAACATAGCTGACCTAAAGCACTGGCCATTGACATACATATTAAAAGCAGAAGTAAAGTTCATGAGAAAAGCATTGAGGAACACCATAATTTTATCATATCCACCAACATTTTCTGTTTAAAGAGGAGTAACCCCCAGCCTAGAGTCTTTGTTGGGCATTCAGATTTGGGATGCTCCAATCTGTGAATCCCCTGGGAATAGCTATGTTTAGTCACTAGTGATCTCACAGCTAATGCATGGGCATCCTCAACATTCTGGCTGCTGTGTACTCCCACACCAAATCTGTTTAAATGGCCACAGCAGGTACGCATAGCAGGATGGAGGTGGCTGCAGGGATGCCGGCCGCTCCTCCTCTATTCAGCTTTAATTGCACAATATAGACAGCTTATAGGAGATCCTGCACTGCTGTGGGATCACTGGTAAGGTAGGAATACTGGCCTTTCTCTTTACTTACACACGGCAGGGCATCCCAAATCAGTGATGGTGAATAAAACCTAGGAGAGTGTAAATCTCAGGCGTTGTTCTATCTTCTGTCTGAACAGGACGTGAGGCTAGGCCTTCCACACCAAAACAGGTAATGAATCCTTCCAGCTCTTTAAAGACTAAAATATCTGTAAGGAATGATGTCCTGGGAGGGCTGGAGTTGAGCATTAAATGAACCAATTGTAAGTGACCTTTGGGCCATTGCCTGCCAGCCATCCTGCATGGTTTGATCCTGTCTCCGTTTTATATATCCAGAAAGAATGATACTCTGCAAAATATTTTATGTCTGGAGACCAATATTTGTCCAAGCATCTGATTTAGGAGGAAAGCCCATGACCCGCCTAGGGCAGGCGTTCTATTTGAAACATTTTTAAGAGATATATTGTCCACATCTTAGAAAAGTGGCACCAGACAATAAGGAATTTCAGCCCAGAAGCAGAACATCTGGATTTGTTACAGATGTGATCCTCTTAATCAAATCTGCCAATTTCCTCTTCTTTAGAAAACGATGTGGACAGTTCCGGTAGATAAGCCTTCCACAGGCAGCCAGGCATCAACTTTTTAAAAGAACAGATTCATCAAAAAGCAATTCTTAACTGATGTGACCCTACTTGTGAAAATACTGATCGCTACAGGGTTATATATTGCATTATCCAAATTCTTGTGGTTTCTTGTTAGCAAAATCTAATAACAGATTAATTGCATGTAATAGGTCATGTGCGCTGAACGGCCGTCTTTAATAATGCTATTGTGGCAATAGATGAGCAGATGGGACGGGGGATTTCAGCCTGTCCTTTAGCAAACCAGCACTGTTAAGTGGTTTGCAGTAATCTGCCTAATGAGAAAATAGGTGTGCATTACAAGTAAACACTGTATATTTATTTCAGATTAGAGATTAAGCAAGGTGGGGATTTTTAGGGCTGACAGAGCCGGGAATTTATGGGTATTATTTGCTGGGAAGGCCATCTTTTTTTGAAAAACTGTAAGGGTCCTTTACAACTATCCAGAGAGTATGAACATTGTAACACACTGTAAGACAGCAGAAAGTCAGTCAGCACAGTATAAAGCAGCCTATGGAAAGTACAGGTAAAGCACATGCAATGCACTGACTTTAGGGGGGTTATTTAAGAAGGGATAGCGGCAGGTAGTGCCTCGTAGCGGCAGGCAGCGTCTGTTGAACGCCGGGCGCCGTACGCAAAACCACATTTATGAAAGCGAATTTGGTGAGCAACCATGTAGCGTCCGATGTATTATTACAGATGGCTCAGCGTATAGCGCCGGCGCTCTAGCTTCCAGAGTGCCAGGTATTACCTTTCGCTCAGTGTTGCTCTCCCACACATTTCAATGGCCGGCGTGTTTGACAATTTTTTTTTGCAAATCATTGTGTGACCTCTCCTGGCTGCAAACAAACACTTTTAGAAACTTTTTTGACTTTTATATTTTTATGCAGATTTGTTTGGCACTAAAGTGTTAATGTCCCAGTGTTAAAACAATGTAATTCCGTGTGTTTTCGCTTTGTTACTGGTGGATATGTGTTCTAAAACAGACTTTAATCACACAGCGTCTGGTGCTCTATGCTATAGCGACCAGATTTAGAGCGGTGACGCTGTGTGTGTCCTTTTTTGATAAGTATGGTGTGGGTTGTGGTGTGGGTTCGTCGCAATGACCTGGCGCTACTTTTCACTCGCTGCAGCACTATACTGGTGTTACAGCGCCCAACATACATCAGATTCATCAATGCGGGCCAGGTTACTAGAGCAACTGAGGCACTATGTTACAGCGCCCGATACCCGCTCACAGTGTCTACTAGCAGTCGCTCTAAGCTCCGCTTTACAGACGCTCATCCGCCGATACCTGGCGTTAGTAGTGACTCAGCCTCCATGTTGTAGTACAAAACCCACCACCAGCTCATAGTCCATCACCATGGTCTCTGTTGTCTTATCGCTTATTCCTGCTGCCACTGGTCTCCATCTTGTTACCCTGCTCTCCGCTGCCTCACCACTCATCCCAGCTGTTGCGGCTTTATATTTCTTGCCTTGAATAGTGCAGGTCCCTCCTCTGTTTACTCCATGGTCTGGCAACCATGAGCATTAGGTAGGGCTATTTATACAGCTAAAGCATGTTTTTTTCTGGGATTTCCATGAGATTACAGTGCATGACTGTGGCTCTTAGGGGCACTAGGAAAGCACCCCTTCTGAGGTATAAATGTCCATACCTGAAGTGGTGAGCCCCTAGACTCAGACTAGCCAGGTTCCAGAGTCAAAAGGGATGGGTCCTGTACTATTACTGCAATATTTTGCATTTGAGAACACACTTCAAACACACCAAAAAGACTCCAATCAAGTCCAGAAGATGCAGGGGTTCCAGGAGAAGAAACCAGGATATTGAGAGAAGAACAGCAAAGCAAGAAGACATCTGGACCTCTTTTTAATACATTGTGAATGAGGGGTATTTTTGCCTGAATTTTGCCTATCCTGAGTTTTGGTCCTCTCCCCGGGGCACCGAGATCGGGGGTCCCCGCTGCGTGAAACCCCCCCCAGGACACCGAGACCAGCTCCCCTCTTCCCAATCCAACGGCATGTCTAAGAGCAGCGGCTCTGAACACCCTGACGGCCGCATCCTCCGCTTCCCTCTAACAGGGAGCGTGCCCACGCCGGCCATCCACAAATGCCTGGTATGGGCCCGCTCCCTGCTAGAGGGATAGCGGGATACAGCCGCTGATTTTAGACATGCTGTGGGACCGGGAAATGAGGTAGCTGAAAGGGATGACCTGGGGGGTTTCACACAGCAGGGCATCCTGATTTTGGATGCCTCCTTATAAATTCCCTGGCCAATCAAGCTGGGTTTTGGTCCACTTTAATAGTAAATTGGTAAGAAAGCTTTCTGCTTTTTTTATTGTCTCATGGGACAATCCTGCTTTTCGCTTTTTAGATGTATAGAGATTGTGGTGCATGGCCTAGTGGTTAGGAACCTAATCATGTGACCTGAGGGTTGAAGGTTTCCCATGCTGGGGCAAGGCACCAATCCCCTAACCGTTCCCAGGCACCATGACAGCCCACTTCTCTGTGTGTGCACTTACAGACCACTAATGTGGTGTAATTCACTTGTGTGTGTTATACTCACAGCACAGATGGGAAAATGCAGAACATGATGTACCACTTTCATTATTAGAGGGGGTGGCATTGTAGTCCATACTAGGCCTTGGTCTAAGTTATAGTCCCTGTCAGTCTGAGGGGAAGCTTTTCTGTTTGAAGTGCACTGTCCAGTATTGTGAAGACATATTCGCTCATGTACTGATTATTTACTCAGCTCCATAATTGTTCTCTGTTTGGCATTGCTCATTTTCTGGTATAAATGTACGCTCAAGAAGAGAAAACATGACTATTTTGTGTCAACCCTTATGTTTTTGATATAAAAATGAGATCCTTTGCAGTACACAGTAAGGTTGTGGCTTTTACTTAAATTTTTTTCATTCCAAGGTTTGCCTCTTTACATGCTAAGACCTTACAATCAGGAAAAAAGAAGCAGACAGCAAACCTATATTTTTGAAGAAAACTTGTGTTATGTAGGGTATATGTAATTAGGAGTCTTCTGAGACATAGATACATATTAAAATACACCTGTTGCTAAATATGACCATCATAAACAACAGTACACATACACCATTTACTATAAGCTATTAATTTTTAACGCAGCCCAACCTCCATCATGTTTGTATAAATATCCTGACTTGTTCTGAAGGAGTCATACTAGCCCATAATTTCTAATAGGGACCTAACTGTCAGCACTAAAACATTGTAACTGTTTCCCCGGGGCTCTCTGCCACATTTTAAAGGCTTTTGGGAGGCCCCTCAAGTTAACTGGTATAGGGGTCTCACGGACCATTTACCAGTTCTCAAAGAGTTAAATGTAAAAAAAAACATATACACAACGAGAATACAATTTTTTACTTATATTTTTTAATACTTACCTCTGAACCATCGCGAGCACTGTGTCTAATGTGGAACACTCTGGCTTCTGGTCTCCCTCCTGCTGATGGAAGTCTTTTATACTGGCTGAACATCGAGGGTTCGTTTACAAAAAATAACAAAGCCTTTTTTTCAATTTATAAGGGTTAAAAACCCTTAAAAACTAAAAGCAAAATTAGATAGGGTCCCGCCTTCCCAGTTAAACCAGCCCGGGCACCAGCTATGTATCCTTGTAGACCAGGGCACGGAGGCCAGCCTCGGTGTCCCCCAGCCCTGAAGGCTACAGGCCCACTTAGCCCTAGCAGGCCACGGGCTCTCTTGCATGCCTCCCTGAGCTTTGGGGAGACAGGTAATGGGGGTCGGGGGTTAATGGCTTGCCGCAGGTGACCTACCAACCCCCCAAACCTTGTGAACTGGTATAGGGATCTCTAATCAGTTCACAAAGGGTTAAACGAAAAAAGATACACACACACTGCAGAGAGAAATTACATTTATTAAAATAAAAATGTTCTTTCTTTTCTCACCTCCTGTATCCAGAAACAATGAGAAGGCGGATGATGTCATCATGCCCCTCCCACAAAAGACAGGGCTCTCTCATGAAGCCTGAAGAGCCTGGGGGAATCAAAGGCCCCCCCAGTTGAAGAGAAGACTCTGCCAGAGGGATCGTGTGGAGGTGAGTTACTTTTTTTTTTTTTATTGTACCAGCAAAAGTCTCAGTGTCATCAGAAATGGGGGGGGGGGCACCTGACCTATCTCGGGCCCTGTCCTGAAGCTGGAAGAGCACAGGGGGATAGGAGTTCCCACAGGTAAAGAGAAGACCTGGCCAGATTGATCGCAGGCTCAGGTGAATTTTTAACTTATGGCCATTTCTTCTGGCGGGGAAAACAAGAGTCTCACGTAGCTGGCACTTAAAGGAGACCAAAACCAACTGAACTTGTGAAATAAATGTATCCAAAGCCCCTGTCAATACTCTCTTCTTCGAGTGTTCAACTAGAAATAGATATTTTCACTTTTCAAATCATCCTGGAAAACAGTTTTTGTGCCTTTCCTAACCGTAATATTGCAAGGGATCTGTCCTTGCATAGGTGTGGCAATTAGATCATTGCCACACACAGCATTTATGAGTACTGAATGGAGGAGGCGGATCTTTACAGATAAAACAGGAGACATTATATGGGACTAGAGTGAAGTGGCCATTTTTATAGGAGGAGCAACTGAGGGGATGCCAGGTAAAAATGTGGGTTTTGGTCCACTTTAACAGTAGGAGAGGCATCTACATGAGACTCACATAGCTGGCACTTAAAGTTTTAACATATATATTTAACTTGAGCTGACTGATTGCCTTGACCTAAATTAGTGTGTCTGTGCCCCTTGGCTACATTATAGGCCCCTGGGCTGGTTAAGGAACACGTGATTATGCAGGCTATAGTGTAAGCAAGGCTCACGTGGTATGTATATACCTTGTAAAGCGCTACGAAAGATGATAGCGCTATATAAATTAACATTATTATTAATAATATTAATAATAATAATTTCCTTGCATTCATACACTGAACCTTTAGAGCTGTAAGATCACACTAGACTAGAATTGACACAAGACATGTCATTCCCTCAGGAAAGGTGAGTATAAGTGGTATGAACAGGGCCGGCTCCAGGTTCATGTGGGCCCTTGGGCGGCATGGTCTCAGTGGGCCCCTTTGTGTTGAAGAGTCGAATCACATCACTGAGGGACGTCCCAAATTTCGATGTCCCCCTAAGGATCAAAAGAAAAAGAAACCTTCTTTAAAAAAAAACTTACTTCTACAGTGCTTTCCCTCCAGGAACGCACTCCCGGTCTCCTTGTTGCTGTCTGCTGTCTGTTTGATCGCCCGCAGCTTGCCGACCCGCCAGTTTCTTGGAGGCCCCTTCCTCTCCCCCCGGTGGGGACAGCACAGGCAGCAGTGGAACCTTATTGCTGCATAGTGTTGTCCCCGCCCAGCAGGGAAAAGAAGTTTCACCGCCACCTCGGTCATCGCTAGCACGCTGTGAGGAGGTGTGGGCACCAGCTGTGGTGGTGCCCTCCCAGTCCGGCGCCGGTCAAACGCTGTCGCAAAGGCCGGGCCTGCTTTGCCGAGTGCTGACTCCGGCCCTGGGTATGAACATATTTCAGTATGTGTTTGTGGATTAGGAGGAAAAAATAGATTTGGAGGTTAAATGTCCACTTTAAATTTTAGAAAATTACATAGTAAATAAAAAGGGATTCTTTCTTGTAAAAGTGAGTTAGGCCTTATGAGGTTTCCAATTATTTACATTCCCTTTCTTACTGTTGAAAAAGTTGAAGTAGTATTTTAGAAGAAGTTTTTCAAATAGTTTAGCTGCCACCCTCCAGTATTTATCTGCTGTAGACATATCAAGCGTAGTTGTGTCTGGAATTAAAAGAATGTCAGACATGCTCTTTCCTCATCACAATCACTCTAGATGGGCAGATAAGAAGTGCTGATGCCTCTATTGTATATACACTGTGGCTCTGTGCCCCTAGCCTCTCCTCCTCTCTGTGTATCTGTCTGCTTTCAGAGTCTCAGGAAACATGAAGAGTTGCTTTTAGGTTTGTTGTGGGAATCCATTGGGGAATTATGTATGCTTGCTCATCCCCATATTATGGTTTGCACAATTATTGATTATTGTACAGCAGTCCTAAATATTTGCTTCTGACAAGCATTAATGTTGCTCAGACTCTGCTCAGGTCATGGCTGCTAACAGTGCACAGCGCAAGATCTGCCTTTACCTCTACGGTGACTAACACCAGCTCCAGTTCTGCAGCTCTTGTGAAAGGTTGAATTTACTAATATGCTTCAATACAGGGCAGAGAAGCACACTACTACTATCAGTACGAATTTAGTGCACTCCCCTGTCATTAAAGCTTTTAATATTGTAACTGTAACATTTCCCTTACACACAGGGCCACCTTTCAGCTAAAGCAAAATCAGATTGTTATTGTTAATATATATATATATATATATATATATATATATATATATATATATATATATATATTATAAGTTTATATATTATAAGTTTATTAATAACAAATGTGACTTGCTTAAGAAATAATAAACTGGCAGAACACTCCAGGCCAGAAACACTGTTGTAGAGGCTGATTCACTACTAACGCCAGGTATTGCCAGATGAGTGTCTGTATAGCGGCAGTAGCAAAAAAAAAGCATGCAACTCAAAAATTGATCAAAAAATAAATTTTTATTAATTACATATTTATAATCACTACATACAATACACTCAACATATTAAAATCCCTGAGCCTGATGAAGTGGGTGATGTGCCCACGGAACGCGTGGCTCCTGGTGTGGTAGGCAGTGGGGAGACTTCACAAATGTTATTTTCATGATACCTTGGCTTTATTTCTGGTGATGTTTTTTTTGTGATAGATTTGTGATATTATTTTTTGATTGGTATTGTGATATATATCAGTGGTTCCCCTTTGGGATGCCTAATAATATATACAGGTGATTATATTTTCATTGGGGAATAGAGTAGATTGATATGTTTATCAGTTGTTGTTATGGTTGGGAATATTAATTCTTAACTGATTGTTTGACTAGTAGCACTTGCACTTTATAAATGTATAGATTTTGTAGTGATCCGGATCATAGGCAGGATTTGCACATGTTTAGTTGCACTGTTGGAACACTTTGTTGAATGATTTGGCACATATATATTTAGGCATTTTATATCAATTAGTGTGGTGAGACTCTCATCATCGCCTACACACCTTCGTGTTGGTTTGTCCTGTGTGTTATTGTCCCGTTTATGTGTTTTTTTAAGGGATTTTAATATGTTGAGTGTATTGTATGTAGTGATTATAAATATGTAATTAATAAAAATGTATGCACAGCCTACATGCTTTTTTTGTTCCTGGTTTGAGCTCTTTTGCAGCTCTGGGAGTGGCACCTCCTACAGATTGAATTGGGTATAGTGCAAGTCCCCATTTTTTCCTTCTTGTATAGCGGCAGTAGAGCGACTGTTAGTAGACGCTGTAAGGGGGTATCAGGCGCTGTAACAGAGTGTCTCGGTCTCTGTATTAACCTGTCCAGCTTTGATGAATATGATGTATGTTGGTCGCTGTAACAACAGTATAGTGCTGCAGCAAGCGGTAGTACTAGACACACACAGTGTTGGCGCTCTAAAGCTGGGTGCTGTAGCACAGAGCTGTGTGATTAAAGTCTGGTTTTGAACACATATCCACTAGTAACAAAGCGAAAACACACGGAATGACATTGTTTTAACAATGTGACAATAACATTTTAGTGCCAGACCTGTAAATACAATTCTGCATAAAAATATAAAAAGTCCAAAAATGTATAAAAGTGTTTGTTTGCAGTCAGGAGAGGTCACACAATGATTTGAGCAAAAAAATAATAATAATTTAAATTGCCAAACACGCTATTTATACACAACTAATGAAGCCCCATTGAAATGTATAGTAGAGCGCTACAAAGCGACAGGTACTATATGGCGCTCCTTAGCCTAGAGCGCTGGCGCTATACACTGAGCCGCCTGTATTAATACATGTGGCGCTACATGGCGCTGTTAGAGGCGCTCACCAGATTCACTTTCTTAAATGTGGCTTTGCCCAGCGTTCACCAGACGCTGCCTGCCGCTGCAAGGCACTACCCGGCGCTAGCGTTTCTTAAATAACCCCCTTTGTCTAACATCTTCTGCATTGCCCTGATGGAGGATCCTCTGGTGGGTCAGTCCGATGCTACTTGTACATGTTTGCCTTATTACAGTGTGCAAACTATGAGTTCTGAATAGACTGACAAAGAGACACAATTAGAGCCATGATTCCCTATTCCCTATAGTCAGCAGAGAATATAGCCATAAGTGCTGATTATGTCAGTGAATGCCTCCCTAAGTCAGACGCATGTACTCATGAATGGCACAGTGAATGCATCTATGTGCTGTAATGATTTTGCCAATCAGTGCTGCCGTGATTGTTCCCAAATGCCAAATGGAATGTAGTCATCAGTGTCACAGGGCTCCTGCTCATATACCATGATAAATGCGCTCATCAGTGCTATAGTAAAGCTGTACATATCTTTCTTTTTAATATTCTACCACTACTCAACCATTGCTTTTATGCCCTCATCCTAGTTAGTACATTTTGTATGAAATATGCAATCTTTAGAAAGCTTGTTCTCTGGGAATTAGCAAAGAAGAAACTGGTAAAAAAAAAAAAAACTAAAAAAAAGGATATGAGTATCTGCTGATTTCTAGGTATAAATATATGGAATCCACTGGGGTGGACTGGCCATAGGGAGAACAGGGAAAATTGCCGGTGTGTACAACTGGGCTGGCAACTCAGTCAGACCCTGTGCAAAAATACACTCACAGGCTGATTCATTACTAACGCCAGGTAGCGACAGATGAGCGTCTGTAGAGCGGATTTCAGAGCACCCGCTAGTAGTCGCTGTGTCGCCCAGGGATCATTGTTTCAGAGCGCCTCAGTCGCTGTCTGGCATTGATGAATATGATATGTGAGTCGCTATACTACGCTGTATGTGAGTGAACCGTAACGTCAGCTCAGTGCGACTGACTAACACCACATTCATCAAAAAAAACAGCCACAAACATCGCCGGCGCACAAAATCATGTAGTAGTAGCCCATGGCGCCAGAGGCTGTATGATTAAAGTCTGTTTTTGAACATGTATCCACTAGTAACAAAGCGAAAACATATGGAATTACATTGTTATTGCATTGTAACATGAAGACTTTAATACCAGACATGTAAGGACAATTCTGCATAAAAATATTATTAATACAAAAAGTTTTCAAAAATGTAATTTTCTTGCCTAGAATACACGTCAGAAGGTTTGTGTTTTTTTGGGGGGGGGGTAAAAAAAATTGGGATTAGGAAAGGGATTTAAGGATCGGTCATAGAAATGTATGGGAGAGCGCCAAGTAGTGACAGGTTAGACGTGGCGCTCTGCAAGGCTGAACGCCGGCGCTGTACGCTGAGGCTGGAATAACGATGAATCGGATGCTACATGACGTTGTTCTAGTCACTCACCAGATTCGGCTTCATAAATGTGTAATTGCGTGCCGTATACTTGGCGCTACCTGCCGCTATACAGGCACTACCTGGCACTATCCCTTCATGAATAAGGCCCTCTGTCCTCTACTAATCCCCACACCCCAAAGTCCCTGTCTCACAAGTCTCCTCCCAGACCCCAACCAAAACACCTCAGCCCATGTTTTACCCCTGCCATGCTTATACCACCAGCATCAGGTCTGTGGGGGCAATAACCATTCCATACCCATATCCATAGTAACTCCGAATGCAATACTAAAGGTTCATTACCATCTCTTAAAGAGAGGACATTTCCGCACAGACAAAACTACTGATTGACTAGATCAAAAGCACCCTGGGGCATGACTGAGAGCTGGTCATGGGCTCGCAGGGGCTAGTATTCCCAATAGCAGTGGCATAATAAGACAAAGGCTTTGGTAACAATACAGGCAAGTGCTGCAGTGGTGTCCCCACAGGCACCATACATATAAAGGTTTTAAGCTGGATATATACCTGATGAAGGTATCTAGCTCGAAAGCTTGTGGTGTCCACCTCTTCCTGAATAAAACCTGGGACCAGCACCCAAACTGTGCACCAGCATCTGGTATGTGTCTGCAATCTTTATGTATTTAAGGCTGATTTCTGGCCCTGAAAGGGAATGTACATTACATGTACATATTACAGTATATGTACCACTAGCACGTTGAGTAAGGTAATTACCTTTAATATTATACAGTACTATTAGATCAGCTACAATCATAACCTACGGGATCTGATACAATGAATGACACATGCATTAGGGTCCTGATTTATGAACGATATGCGCCATTCACTTCAGGCGTATGTCCATTGCACCCAAAATTTGCACCGAATTGAGAGCATGTGTATTTATGTATTCTTATGTCGTTTGCAATTGGGGCACATATTGTTTCTGGTCATTTAACAAAGTAGCGCATCTGGCTCCCAGACTGTGTGTGCATTTTCAAGTACGCCTGTTTTCCCTGGCGCATTGAAAGATGCTTCCATAGGATTGAATGGTTTGTTTTTCTGTGTGTTTTGGCCTATTTGGTTATAGTTTTCAACCAGTGAAGGCATGGTTGTGTTTGTATGTCTTGTCCCGCGTCTTAGATGTTCCTATTATGTATTTTTTTTTTTATGTTTCGCTCCTTTCTTGATCTCACTAAACTCTTTTTGGTATTTTGTTGCTACAGTTGTTGTAAAGTGTATATTATGCCTGTAGCAGAGCGAATACACACGGCGGATGTCTGTTTCAGTGTGTTTACATGCACCCATGCTTAGAATTACATACATCTGGGTAATGCCCTAACCTCACAGACTAGCGCAGCCGTTGCCAGTTGGGCATAGTACCTTCCCTGCACCTGCAGATCAGCCAATCTTTAATGTGCCTTTGAATTTTGTGGCACAAATGCAATACATCCATTTTTTCTGCAGTGTTAAATGTGCTGCTTGGCCACACACGCCGTTCTGGCCTACATTGTCTCCACTCATCTTACATGCAGCAAATCTAGGATTGGCTTGAGTTTGGAGTTTGTTTTGGATGGTATTTTGTTTTGGTGTGTCTGGTGTACTTTGCATCAAGATGTTGCTTGTCCTGTTTGCCTGTCATTTTCACATAGTTCACGCTGGTTTATTGTTGTGATTGTTTAAGAAGAAAAAAAACACAACCATAAGAACACACACACACACACACACAAAAAGCACAAGATGCACACAAGAGTCAACAAGCACAAAAGTGATTAATGATTTGTACAACCAAACAAACAGGATATGTCAGTATAAGGCGCGCAGGGAACAGTGTAAGATGTGTGTGAAGTACGCCGGTTCATGACTTTGATCACATGATGGCAGAGCATTGGTCCCATGTACACTGATGAGTCCAACACAGATTTATGAAACATGTGCGCCAGTTCAAAAACAAGCCCTTCCGCTACATGCCACTTGGATGCGCCAAGTTGTGTGGCGCACAAAACCAGCACAAGCGTATGTTGAGATTCTAGGGTGAATTGCATGTGCCGTTTCACGGACATCCGCTGACAGTTACATAAATCAGGCCTGGGTTCCCCTGCAATGCCTTCCAAGCAGAGCAACATGGTGTCCCTCTCTAATGGAAGCCAACTGTAGTAAAAGTGTTCATCCCCACCAAGAGAAAGTATAGTTTTCAAACTAACTGTATATTTTAACTGGACCAAAGAAAAAAAACTTTGAGGCTGATTTATTAATAGCGCCAGGTAGCGACAGTTGAGCGACTGTAGCGTATTTTCACAGCGCCCGCTAGTAGTCGCTGTGCTTGGCCGTTGTTCGGTTTTTGATAGCGACTCAGTCGGTGTGCAGTAATGTTGAATACAAGTTGATGAGTCGCTGTTTGACAGGTTCCGGGCTGTATGGGAGCGCATGATAGCGAATGGCCATAGCGACCGGCTCCCACCATATTCATTAACAAATCACGCTCCAAAAATGTTCGCGCTGTGAAATGCATGTTTAAACCCCAGAGCACTGGTGGCGATGGGTTAAAAGTAGTTTTTTAACCCCCAAACAACCATATTTTTGGAAACCAAAAAAAACAAGTTTATAAAAACATTTTGGAATATGAATACATTAATATCAGACCTGTAATATCAATTCTGCACAAATTTTTTTTTAATTTTTTTTTTACCTTATGGCAGAAGTGGTCACATTAAAAAAAAAAATATTAACAATTATTTATTAATATTTAAAGATTGTTCCATTGAAATGCATTGGAGAGCGCCAGGTAGCAAGAGGTCATACCTGGCGCTGTTCAAGGTCGCTCACTGGCGCTGTGGGGTGAGGCTGGAATAATGATGAATGAGTGGCTATCTGGCGCTCTGTCAGTCGCTAAGCAGGATTGGCTTGATAAATGTGTGATTGTGGTGGGGAGCCGGCGTTCTCGTGGCGGTGCCCCTCATTACCGTTCGCTCACCAGTCGCTACCTGGCGCTATCCCTTGTTAAATAAGGGCCTTTGACTTTTTGGTTGGTATTCGTGACTCCTGGGGACAGCATGTCTTGGGATGCCCAACAGTTGGAATCTGTGCCTTTTCCCAACCTGATCTGCATGTAACAATAATCTGCCACTATATTCAAGTTCAGCACAGAAATTGCATGCAGCGACACCTCTCGGGGTGGAGGCAGATGCCGCTGCTTTTACTTCCTTTTCCACATTGGAATACAGTGGTGGATCGTGGCTCAGTACGTGCAGCGATTCCATCTGTGGGGCATCCCAAATCACCATGCCACCGATATATGATTTTCTAGTAGGGAATAGGATAAGAGAGAATATATTATCATTAATTAGTCCTGCACATGGGAGGAAGGTATATATAGTTTACATACTTATTCACAAAGAAAACTTTCTAAAAAAATATATACAAAAATATATAAAAATATATCAATCATAAATACAATAAAATATATAAATTACAAATATAAAACTAAAACTGGACTATAAAACTCAGTAGGTTTCTGTTAGTGTTATGCTGATACAAAATCAACCATATCATAAGCACTGCTTGTCCACAATTATCCTTTCATATGTTCTTTCTTTTTTAAATATATAAAAAAAGTTACATAAAAGCTAAGTTTAGCGTAATCTTTTAGTCGTCCTTACATAAATATGTATTTTATGTAAATAACAGAGACATTTATTTACTTATTTTGCATACTTCTATAGTGCTGACATATTCCACGGCACTTTACAAAGTGCATAGAAACCTTCCCATCAGTCTGTAGGCCATCCAAACTGACAGCTCCTGTCATTAGTCCAAGGAGATAATAGACAAATCCTTTATATGTTCTAGTAAAAGAAATACCTTAGCTTGCAAGTAATGGTAATGTTGATGCTTCAAAGCAATCCTACATAAATAGTCCATTTTGTTGATCTCTTTTTTTTTTTTTTTATTTAACCTCATTTGCATTTCAAAATATTTTATGTCCTTTTCACTCCTGAATTGTAAAACTGATAATTGATCACCCTGCAGCTAAATGACTAAAACATATTTTCCAAGTTGTTTTTCAACACATAAAGTATCATTTCACTTTTCTTATTTGATAATGTGAAAATTAAAATCTTCCCCGCTAATGACATCCCTCCCCATTTACACCTCTTCTATGTTGTAATGTAGCCCCACAGCTAAAGGACTAAAAAAGAAGAAAAATACATATGCTAAAATGAGCAAGGTACCATTTGTATGAATATATAAGGCATTTTTAAGCAATATAATAAATAAAATAATAAAATAATTTTGAAAAGCAATGAACATATGATGGGCTGTGTGGTACATGGTTCCTCTATTGATTATCTGTTGAAATCCTCTCCCATAGGAAGCCTAGTGTCCTGGCTTTGGGGAATAGAACAGTAGTTAGATATATATACACTACTTGGATGGCCTAGATTTTTGCTGACACTCACACAACACAATACACTCTTTGTCCTACTTTACTCAAGTTCGACCAGGCTAGATTTACAGTCCACATGTACAAGAGGTGCCTAGTTCCACTTTAAACCCTTGAGGATTATTATCCCTGTTGAGTTCAGAAAAGCTGCTTACCTTTCTGACAAGGTGGAGAGAGGATACACTTGCCCTTCAGCAATGGAAATCTTGCAACCTGGATTAGGTTCCATTTGTTGTTGCAAGAGTAACACTGCCTGTCATTATGACCACAAGCGGCTGTCCTTTCTCTGAGATGGAAACCAGCCTCCCGTATAACCTCCTTCTCAAGTACATGACACCATTCACACAGCCAATGCTTTTACTAATGTTACCTCCTTCGTGCCATTTGTGCCATTTTTAGATTTCAATGAAGCCTTCAAACACTGCTGTTAAATAATAAAGAGACATAAGTAACAATTCCTCCTCTGTACGTACTCCAAATATTTTTTCTTGGATTGATTCTTGGGAAGATGATTTCATTTTCTGTCCTGAAGCAGGGTGCACCTGTCTGTACCTGTAATGTGGGCTTCTTCAGCTTAGAAAATACTACAGTGGACAATGCCTGTCCAGCAAAACATCTGCGGATTCCAGCCTGTGGCAGTGCTTGGTCCATCGGGAGGAAATGTCTGCTTCTCAGTTGCCTCCAGGTTTTAGCAAATTAAATCCCACTATCATTACGAAGACAGATATGAAGACAGATGAGAAACAGAAATCAGGTGGCTTGTGAAAGACAAGGGCAGGAAATTAAAGAAGGCTGATAAAACAGACTGAGGCCAGTCCCAGGCATCAGAAGGCAGGAGGATGAGCAGGCTTCATCCCACCAAGCCTCAGGGGATATGTGGCGGCTGGCTTTCATTCAGACGTATGGACTTGGATTGTCCCGAGTGCAAATGAGTGCATGAAGAGGAGGGGGACAAGAGGAGCACACATGGTGCCATAGAAAGGAGCAGAAAATGTTTTATAACATGTTAGATGTCATATTTTACTTGATGGGTGACACTCTGTGCACCTTAAACTGGACCTTAACCCTTTCTTGCAACTCTGAAAAGGAGGATCCTGGCCCACAGGGACATTAAACTAACTTTGAGGCTGATTTAACACTAGCGCCATGTACTGCCATGTGAGCGTTTGTGTAGCGGAACTTAGAACGACCGCTAGTAGATGCTGCTTGCGGGTGTTGGGCGCTGTAACCTACGGTAGCGGCTGGTCAAGTGGGGCTGTAGTATCCCGTCCAGCAGTGATAAATGTGATGTGCAAATAAGCGCTCTCCCTGATTCACTGCAGAGCCAATCACAAACGCTAGGTGGTGTCCCGAGGTGAAAGCGCCCAAGACTACGCTACATCTAACAATGGGACAATGCTGCAGCATCCGATAGGTAGCGCCAGTTAAGTGCATCCGGCACTTGGCGCTGAAGCCCGTATTAAAAAAAAACAACACTCACCCAGCGCTGGCGCTCTAAAACTGAGAGCTCTAGCATAGAGCGTCAGATGCTGTGTGATGTTTCTCAACACATATCCACCAGCACCAGAGCGAAAACACGGAATGACATTGTTTTAACACTGTGACAATGACACTTTAGTGCCAGACCTGCACATACAATTCTGCATAAAAGAATAAAAAAAATAAAAAAACAATAGAAGTGTTTGTTTGCAGGGCAGGAGAGGCCACACAATGACTTGAGCGAAAAATGTTACAGTTTACTTGGCCAACACGCTATTTAAACACAACCAAATGAAGCCCCATTGAAATGTATGGCAGAGCACTACTGAGCGACAGGTACTACATGGCGCTGCTGGGCGCCGGCGCTATTTGCTGAGCCACCTCTAGTAATACATGTGACGCTACATGGCGCTCACCAGATTCGCTTTCATAAATGTGGTTTTCACATACAGTGCCCGGCGTTCACCTGCCGCTACGTTCTGCTATGTGGCACTACCTGGCGCTAGCGTTTCTTACATGACCCCCTATATCTAATCCATCACACCATCAGTGAGTCCTGCTCTGTCAGAGCTCCATCCATCAGAGTACACAACATATCTAAGCTGACATGCTGCAGCCACACCTCCTCCAATAGAGAGGAGACATGCTTTATGTAGTGTGCAGTTGTTTCCTGTTCTCCATGTCATGTAGCTATGCATCTTTATCTGTAGAGCCATCCCAAATCAGGTGATTGTTAAAAGGGACCCTTCCCTGAAGGTCTGCTTTCAAGCGACTGACTAAGCAACCAAAAATCAAACCAAATCAGATACTTACCTTTTGTCCTGTGACACTGATTAGTGCTAGTTCGGCCCTCACACACACTCTCTGCGCCATGTAGTCGGTTCTTCAAGCTCACAAAACCTACGATTTTTACTTTCCTGGATTTTGTTCTAGTGCCACAAGGGTATCCCAATTTGGAATGGCCAGCAGTGTGAAACCTCTCAATTAGCACAGTAAAACTCACCTCTTCACAGTCCAACGACACATGTGGGGACTCTCAACCAATCAGAGAAGTTTGCCGTGCTGTGCCGTGCCTGTGTTATCTGGCAAACAGCTCGGCAATGTTCGGCAATGAGGAGCGAGAGCAGCTGCATCCCCGCATCCCCTATTGGATGAGAGCCCGCGCATGCACCATTGGGTGGGGAAAAAGTAAGCTGTTACAGGCGAGCAGAGGGGTTTCACACAGTGGTGCTTTAAGGAAAAAGTTGAAAGCTTTCATTAAAGTATCATTGTAAGAAACATTCATTATAATAATAAATAATAAAGTAAATCCCAAGGAAACATAATAAACTAGCTCAAGATGTTATGTAGTAGTGCAGAATCAATAGAGGGCAAATGTAGGCCGTAATGCTGTAAACTATCTGTTGGGTCACACACATGAAACAGCACTTACTGCCAGTAAAAATCCACCTGTGCTTAAATAAAATAGCTTTAAAGGGGAGCATCGGCCTAGATGCTATAAGACTATGAGATCGGTGGTCTCCCTTTTTGTGGGGAATCCCTAATCGGTAAATGTGTAACACCCCTGGGATCACATTGCCGATCACTTTTATTTGTGCATACCCGCTCAAGCCATTCAAAAAAGTGATGGTGGGGAGTGCCACGCTCTTCATTCAGAATTGCTTAAACGCTGGATGGAATGCACGGCGGTGATTGGCCAGCAGCCCATGTATACACTGTGGGAACAAAGGAAGGGTTAGTTTACTTGCAATCTAGGGGGATACGCAAAGTGAGGCATCCCAAATGGGGAACCCCCAGGCAGGAGAAAAAACACCTGGGACAGTAAAAATCCTGTGTTTTGCTCCTCTCCCAAGCTTTGCAAGAGCGAGAATGAGATGTCTGGACACACACCCAACCAGCTATTGGACCCTATATATGATAATATTTTATTTCCAATAGTTTTCATGTCCCCGGGAGTGAGGGAGAGGTTGGGCATTTTACACTCTGGGAAGGGTAAAGGATAGCTTGAAATTTTCTCATGACCCTCCAGACATCCACCATCCTCAAATAGGCAAGAGCTTTTAAAATATATAAAACTGATTTATGAAAGATAACCAGAGCACATGTTTTGTATTTCTGACATTTCCTTGGTTGGGATAAAAGTCTATTTGTGGACACCAAGAGGGTTTCCAGTCTCATGGAGGTATCGGTAGGGGCTCTTTCATAATTTGAATATAAGTTAGAAGGGTCATACATTTCTTTACTATTTTTTTCAAACCAAAAGTTACTGGCTCATGCATGCCAGGTATTTATAACCCCAAGCTCTCACTCACTCTCAAACAATGTTTATTTTACCAAGAGATAGAAAAAAAGTTATGGTACCTTCTCTTTTTAGGGTAGTCCACCGCTCCGGGCACATATGCTCTTTACTGCATGAGTGTAGTCACTAATGTGAAGGGTGATTCACTATTAGCGCCAGGTATTGCCAGATGATCGTCTGTATAGCGGCGCTTAGAGCAGCGCTGTAAGCAGGTATCAGGAGCTGCAACCTAGCGTTGTGGTCGCTGTAGTAACCTGGCCAGCATTGATGAATATGATGTGTGTTGGGCACTCTAACAACCGGACAACGCTGCAGTGAGAGGTAGCGCCAGCTCACTGTGTCCAGCACTCGGCGCTCCACACCATATTTAACAAAAAACTACACACACACAGCGTCGCTGCTCTAAATCTGGTCGCTATAGCATAGAGCGCCGGACGCTGTGTGATTAAAGTCTGTTTTTGAATACATATCCACCAGTGACAAAGAGAAAACACATGGGATGAGTGTTTTAACACTATGACATTAACACATTAGTCCCAGACCTGTAATGACAATTCTTCCTAAAAATATTTTAAAAAATTAAGTGTTTGTTTACAGCCAGGAGAGGTCACACAATGATTTGAGCAAAAAAAAAAATATAAATACATTTTTGTTGCCCAAAACTCTATTTAAACACCAACAAATGAAACCCCAGTGAAATGTGTGGCAGAGCGACACTGAGCGAAAGGTAATATGTGGCGCTCCTGAACCTAGAGCGCTGGCGCTATACGCTGAGCCGCCTCTGGAAATACATGTGACGCTACATGGCGCTGTTAGAGGCGCTCACCAGATTCCCTTTCTTATATGTGGTTTTGCATACAGCGCCCGGCGTTCACCAGACGCTACCTGCCGCTCTGAAGCACTACTTGGCACTATCCCTTCTTAAATAACCCCCATAGTGTTTACACACTGGTGTATTCATGGAAGCGTGTTGTGCCCAAGTGCACAGATGGGAAAATTGCGGAGATCAAATTCTATTTGTGTGTGTAAGAACACGATAGCCACTATTAGCACTATTACTATTATTAATTTCTTAAAGTTGTCATTGCGTCAAAATACATATATTACATATTTAGAAACTATTGATTTCTGCCTTTTTTTTAGATGTGCACATTATTTTACAGAGTAGGGCTTCACATAAGGGGTGCTTATGAATACACAGGGTGTGCATAAAACCTGGGAACCCAGAAAAGGCAATAGGATTCCCTAAAATGATCCTACCTATCCCTGGTTTAGCACTGCCTGATGTGTATGCATCATAGGCTTCCTTTGTAAAAAATTGTACTTAGCACATACATCATTTATAAAGTCATCACTGTATACTTCCAAGGATCTGTTTAAATATTTTTCACCTGCACCTAAAGCATACAAATCTTTATGTGCCATTTTATCCAATGATCCAGGTCACAACAACATCCATCTTCAGCAGAAATGAATAAGTAGTTCATGTAAAATGCTCATAAAATGCACTTACATTTATTCATTGACATGCCTTTTATACACTAGAAACAAATCAGAACAACAATAGCGAAACGTGTTGCACTATTAAAATGTCTAGATTTTAAATACAAAGGTGTGAACTCAACCTTACTGCTTTGTGAGGAAAATAATCAGCTAAATTGTGTGCTTTCAGTAAAGCCATATTTCAGCCCCTGATCATTTTATAAATGTCCCTCAGAGACTGGAGACAGTAATCATTGATTTACATTTACTTTCTGAAATTGAAAAAGTTGCACTTAGCTTTATGGATAGTGTTTCTCATGCATGACCCATTTCATTCAGGACACTGTGCTCTATTTTCAGCTGCATTAACCTGGAATTAAATTAATTGGAATTAGGGTTTTTTTTGTTCCATCAGCTGCTTAATTCAGTCCAGGTTAACAGAAATGGGAATTAGTGAGCAGTAAAAAAATAGTGCAGCAGTTGGGGAGGGGTGCAGAGGTGCAGGCAGTGGTGGACTGGGGCCAAAACTCAGCCCCGGATTTTACCAGCCCATGGCCAGCCCGATACATCCCTGCAGACATCCCCAACCATGATGCCAGGGCATTGGGGGCTGGGGTTCTTTGGCTTGTGACCACAGTGGGGATGGGTAAAGGGGGGTAAGAGGGAGGCTAAGAAGGCAGGAAATGAATGTGGGTGTTAAAAGCAGACGCCCAACTGGGCCGCAAAGCAGTGCAGCCCACTGGGCATTGTCTCGGTCTCCTTATGGCCAGGCCACCCCTGGGTGCAAGGTTCTAGATAAGAAAAAGACTAGTGGTCAGATAAGTAGCTGTCAAACAACTAAATGTTTAGTTTGCCCAAAAAGCAAAAATACTTTCCCACTATGGGTTCTGCTGCATAGTTGTTAACTTTAATGGTATGTATTTAAAAATTATATGGGTTTCTCCCTCCAATACTGCCAGACTAGCGCATTAAGCGTGGAGGAGCAATGAGCTAATGATGGTTGGCAACAGTCTCGTCCCCACACTGTTACCCAGGAGAAGGGCAGATATTTGGGAAAGGGCATCTGCAAGCAACTGGCCGACATGGCAGCCCCTGCCCTCTGAACTAGTGTAGAGGTTTTCATGTTCACCCGTAGTAAATGTCAGGGTAAACAAGACCTCTAGCATTCAACACTTTAACATTAAAGTCTTCTTAGCATTCATGTTGCTTTCAGCCCTCTCTAAGCCTAATCAGAGTGTCCTTGATTTCCTGACTTGTCGTTGCCTGTGATAATTCTTCATCAGATGAGTATAAGTCCAGTTCCAGTAGGGGCCTACTATTAAACTTGTATGGACGACCCCTATACCTGACCATAGAGCAGGGGGTGGCAATGCACCTCTTGATTATCCTCATAAGCTTCCTGAGCAATAGGAGAGCAGAATATTGAATGCTCTTGTATGACATTTTAAGAATTAAAACAAAATGGCAGAGAATGTGCAGCACAGTCAAAGGCCATACGGAATAAATGCACAAAAGGTGTTAAACATTAACTATTTCCCCAGGGGCATATCTAGGAGGGAGCAGGGGGGCACTTGCCCCGGGTGCAACAAGTCAAGGGGAGCACCTAAGTACAGGTGGAGGGCGCCATTTTGAATCTTTGCCCTGGGTGCCAGCAAGCCTAGCAACTCCTCTGTATTTTCGTATGTCAGAACAATAAAACAGTAAAACTTTGGTAGATAAATGGAACATTTCTTTTTTTTTTACTGGTTTGTACATCAGGAAGAAGGGACTGGTCTGGAACCCAATTAGGGACTTTCTATCTGGTTGGAAGCTATAGGTGTCTCCAGTTATAAATCATATATATATATATTATCTCCAGTCTGCTGCATAAACTCTGTTATTAATCAGTGAGGGGTTAAGTGCAAGGTGAATGCCCATCAGGTTTCAGGCATAACGCCTCATGTTCACCCTTTTGAAGTGGACCAGCAGCCATAGAGTACTTGTGCTTGGCTTTGAACGAGCAGCACATCTGTGGAATTCCCATTGTGCGGCCTGAGAGAGCCTCAAAGTGTTAACACAAAGGTACATTGTTGTTCCAGGCCTGGCAAATATTTAATCTGTGCCTAAAACAATATTTTATGAGAGACAGTGTTCTGCTAGAGAAACACAGAATTCAATTGTAGATAAGAGCTGCCGGCCTGCTCCGTCTGGCCTTTCCATACCTGCTGTAAAACATCAGCCATGTTTGATCTCTGGCTCCCTTTCATGTGAAGCACCTCGGAATTAAAGAAAGAGCTTCCTTTCCCCACTTTCCCCAGCGCACCAGCCGCTTCTGATATCTCCTATGAAAAGATCCCACTAGCCTCTGACTGCAAAGCAAGATTTATTATTAGAGCTGCTCTATTTTTCCAGTTTTCATTTGAGTCATGATTATAAGAGCCAAGTTAATTTGCACACATTATTCTTCTGCATTGCTGGATATTAAAACTCTCCTGCCGAAACACTGTAATCAAAGGTTGGATTATCATTCAGAGGAGAGAAACTATTCAGCTGCAGTCAGCCATGATTCTGACTAGATTCTCTCCGTCTACACCTGCTATTCACATGTGGAGAGCTTACTGCCCCTTGTAGAGAGCACCCACTAGCTGCTAATTATCTAATTTGGGAGCATTTATTTCTAGAAAAAGTTTCTACCCCACTGTAAAACCTTGGTGTGTGGGGTGGAGAAGCTCCACAAGCTTTATCAAATAAGGAAAACGAAGGCAGATCATAGCTCTTCGAACTTTAAAGGTCAAATGAGCCTGCTTTCTGCTTACCCCATGCTAGCCTTAAAGGGCTACATCTTTTATTCAGCCTGTTATAGGCCCTTTCAAACTTTCCATCTGCGTCAAATTGGAGTAGAATTACTCCAAAATGTCACAAACAGGTAGAAAGTAGAAGTAAATGGGCCCTTTCATACTCAATACCACCTCCTGGTCCATTGCCGCTGGACCCCCAACACTGTTGTGGGCATGCCGTCCTAGCTGGATCCTGAGAAAGTGGCTATAGCAAGTGGTGAACCAGAAGAAGATGCTGGTTCCCGTCGCCATCCCTGACCTTTGGTGAGGGGGACAGGAAAAAATAGTGCAGTGTAGGGCAGCACATAGTGCCACCGCTGAACCGCACCACGATGGAAGTCAAATGAGCCTGCTTTCTGATTGCCCCGTGCTGGCTGTCAAGGGCTACATTTTTTATTCAGCCTGCTTTAGGCCCCCTTCATGCCTTTCCATCTGCATCACATTGTAGTAGAATTACTCCTTTCACAACTTCCCCTCTCCGTCACCTTGGAGTAGAAAAACTACAAAGTGTCACAAACGGGTAGAAAGTAGAAGTTAATGGGCCCTTTCATACTCACAACCACCTCCTGGTCCATTGCCGCTGGACCCCCAACACTGTTGTGAGCATGCCGTCCTAGCTGGATCCTGAGAAGGTGGCTATAGCAAGTGGCGAACCAGAAGAGGATGCTTGTTCCCGTCGCCATCCCTGACCTTTGGTGAGGGGGACAAGAAAAAATAGTGCGGTGTAGAGCGGCACCTAATGCCACAGCTGAATCGCACCACAATGGAGGCATGGCACACAGCTGTGTACGGCACTGTATTTGTACACAATGCATCGTGCCAACAGCATCACCATAGGTACTTGGGAGAGGGGATGGGTGGGATTTATAGGGTTGTGTTACGCTTTAATGAATAAATAAAACACCAAAGTACTAACGTGTATTTTGAGAAGATATTTTCTTCTGGAAAGATTTCCGAATCTAAAACGGAGCAATACAGATTTCCTTCTCTTCAAAATATCTTAAGATTTTAAACTTTTTTAGGATTTTAGTTGTTAAGAAAATGTGGTCTTTCGAAGTCATCAGTATAACAACAGTAGTATTTTTTTCTCAAAACCAAATTACTTTTTTTTTAACCTGAAAGCATGTAGGTTGTCCAAAATAGATATAAATGGTCTCAATATGTGGCACAGTGCCTCGGCTCTTGGGCTTAAGTCTAGATATATTAACAATATAATACAATATTTACATCCTACCCTTACATACATGAAATTTTGGGGCATAGCCAAATGGATAAGCCAACTGTTATTTAGTTTCTAATCTTAGGCCCTTATTTAACAAGGGATAGCGACAGGTAGCGCCTGGTGAGCGACCGGTAATGACGGGCACCGCCACGAGAACGCCGGCTCCCCACCACAATCACACATTTATCAAGCCGATCCTGCTTAGCGACTGAGATAGCGCCAGATAGCCACTCATTCATCATTATTCCAGCCTCAGCCCACAGCGCCAGCGTCCGACCTTGAACAGCGACAGGTATGACCTCACGCTACCTGGCGCTCTCCAATGTATTTCAATGGAACAATCTTTAAATATTCATAATTAATTCCTATTAATTTTTTTTTTTTTTTTTTTTTATGTGAAAAATTCTGTGACCACTTCTGCCATGTTAGTTAATTTTTTTAAGGTAAAAAAAAAAAAAAAAAGTTTGTGCAGAATTGATATTACAGGTCTGATATTATTGTATTCATATTACTAAATTCTTTCTAAATTTTTTTTTTTTTTGGTTTCCAAAAATATGGTGGTTTGGGGGTTAAAAAACTACTTTTAACACATCGCCGCCAGCGCTCTGGAGTTTAAACATGCATTTCCCAGCGCGGGAATTTTTTGAGCGTGATTTTTTGATGAATGTGGTGGGAGCCGGTCGAGCTCTGACCAGTCACTATCATGTGCACCCATACATCGCGGAACCTGTCAAATAGCGACTCCTCACCCAATATTCAACATTACTGCACACCGACTGAGTCGCTATCAACAACCGAACAATGGCCAAGCACAGCGACTACTAGCGGGCGCTGTGAAAATACTGCTACAGTCGCTCAACTGTCACTACCTGCCGTTGTTAATGAATTGGCCTCCCAGAGTGAATTGAGGATGTGACTAGCAATGTCATTGCTTCCTCATAATAATGACGAGGTGGGGAAACGCAAACAAACACGAGACTTGGTTGTGCAAGAATTTGCAGATATAAATATGTAAAGGAAGAGAGGAGCTTTCCTAGGATGGAAAGTATTTGCACAGGACCCAATACAAGGAAAGATAGCATTACCCATCGATCCTTGCAGCCAGCGGAGCTATGCAAATCATCTCTTTATGTCTCTGTGCCATCCAAGGTCCTTAGAAACGCTAAGGGTGCAATGCCAAGGATTAGCTTTAAATTTACATAGCCAGACACATCCAACTAGTGGAAACGTGTTTGGAGCTTTAGGCTCTCATCAGTACTAGGGCGGATGTTTCTGGCTGTATGGGGAGGCTGATTCATTACTAGTGCCAGGTAACCGCACATGAGCGTCTGTAAAGCAGCGCTAATCGGCCTATAACACCAGTACAGAGCTATATGGGAGCGAACGGTAGCGACTGGTCAGTGTGAGCGACTCAAACCATATTCATCAAAAATACAGCCTCACATAGCGCCGGCGCTCAAAATTGTATCGCTGTAGCCCAGAGCGCCAGAGGCTGTGTGATTAAAGTTAGTTTTTGAACACATAACCACTATTAACAAAGAGAAAACACATGGAATGACATTGTTATTACATTGTGATGTTAACACTTTAATACCAGACCTGTAATGACAATTCTGCATAAAAAAAAAAAAAAAATCAAAAAAGTTTTCAAAAATGTATTTAAATAGGCCAGGAGAGGCCACACAATGATTTGATACAAAACAAAAAAAATTATTAAAAGAAAACCCAGTTTAAAGTCCATTGAAATGTATGGGAGAGCGACAGGTAGCGACAGGTAATACCAGGCGTTTTGAAAGCCAGAGCACCACCGGGATCCGCTGAGCATCTGTGATGATGAATCGGTCGCTACGTGTCGCTGTAAGAGGCGCTCCCCAGAATCGCCTTCATAAATGTGGTATCACGTTCACCCAACGCTACCTGTCGCTTACAAGGCACTCCCTGTCGCTATCCCTTGATGAATAAAGCCCGTGGTGAGTACCAAGCCAGTATGTGGAGAGACCCATGTTAGGCTTAATATAGGGGGGCTAAAGAGACCAAAAATCCTCTACTTAGGTAAAGGAAGAGAGGAGCTTTCCTAGAACGGAAAGTATCTGCACAGTACCATAGCTCCGCCTGCTGCAAGGATAATGCTATCTGTCCTTGTATTGGGTACTGTGCAGATACTTTCCGTAAGCCTAACATGGGTCTCTCCACATACTGGTTTGTGTTCAGATATAAATATCAAACTTTACCCAGCACAGTAGCTTCAATTAAAGAATAAGACAGTAAGATACATAAAAAAAACCTCCACCTGCAACGCCACCTGTAAAAAGAAAATGTGTTTTGCGCCATGTCAGGGATTTGGAATGTGCAACTGTCATCAATAGAGCTACCAAAAAAATAGTTCTTTGGTACTTTAACCTAGTAAAAAGATTCCTTCTGTGTTTTGTTTCTCTGGTACTCATGCACTAATGTTAACTAATGTTCACATTGTGAGTACCATTAGAAATAATAATAATAATAATGGTACCAGTACAATTCTAGCTGTAATTTTCTCCGATTTTCACAAATTCTTTCTGCATTCGTTCTCGTTCTAATGAGCAATCTTAGCTGTCATCTTCCAGTACTTTCTGTCAGTTACAATGCTGAGTGTTAATTATTCAAAATAAAAAATGGCCTTTGGGCATGGTGGTTATGGTTCATGATCATTGTGTTTTTAAACTTGAGGGTGACTTCTTCTTTTCAAACTTTCAAAAAAGTAGGACCTTCCACCTTCCAGTTTTTCAGATTAGCATTCAGTCATGTACAGACATGCTTTAACTGTATATGTGGAGCTTGGCAAAATGTGGCTCTAGCACTTGTGCCATGGACCCCCCGCCCACACTTGCTATGGATGTGCATAAAACTAAAATCTCATAAAAAAAACCTGTGTCGGAAACTGCTAAAGCGTAGCAAGAAGAGAAGTCACAGTGTCTGGGGCAGCTTGTATAGGTTAGGCCACTAAACATACATCATCAATTGTGGCCAATGGTGGCCAGGAACGCAGGAGACTGCAATAGCAGACATGTATGGGGGTTCAAACTGAGACAACAGCTGGAAGAAATAGAACAGACATGGTCAGATGTGGCCAGAAAATTTGCAACAGAGCTTGGTCAGACATAGCATGAGTTGGCAACAGGGCTTGGCACTGGATGGGGTCAGACAGGACAAGAGCAGCAAGTAGAGTAAGTAGGTGAGCCTCGAAGGGCAAGGCTGGAACAGTACACACAATAATAATGTGGTCAGCGGTGTACCTGGAGATAGTCACCAGCATCTGTCATTGCTACTCAAAGGAGATGCTGAGGGCATATATAATAGGGCCCGGATCTCCACATGTAGAGCACACCTTACAGCAAGGTAAGAACCGGATCATTATAATAATGACATCGCTGCCAAACTGCCTATATACCATTCATAACACACTGACCATTTGGTATTTAACTGACATTATCTCCACATGTATAGGAACACAACAGAATACCTTGCAACACCTTAACATGCCAGCACTCCAGGCACCGGGGCACTCTCAACAGCATGTAAGTAACAAGGTCCTTTTACAGTTTCCTCTATCTACAAATAGCAAAGCATGTATTCTGCATCTGTAACCTCCTTGTATGTACATGTATATGCCACTATTAGAAACCACAGGCTCCCACACTGAAGAAGCCGTAGGCGAAACGCGTCTGTGAAGGAGTCTCCAACCACTTGCTACAAACCTTAAAGGGTTAACAGCTGGCTACAAACTGAGGAGCAACTACCCACACTTTGCTACAAACTTGAGGACAATTTATGGATTAAGGACACTAAGGACGGGCAAGTAACCAAGCCCCTCCTTTTCCCCATTATCTATACCCAGAGACTTTATCTGGATCGAACCACCTTGTTATTTCTGCGGAAACCAAAACAATAATTTTCTGTTAAACCGGACCTTCACCATGATTTAATGAAAAGCCCAAACTCTTAAAAAACGGTTCCCCAGCATCTGAAATTAATATATTTTACATTTGTAGTCACCAACTTATTCTTTCCCCCACTGGGCTGCAACTCTGTTCAGGAATTTAGGAAACGGGCGCTGCCATCTTGACTCAGAAGCATCACACTTACTGAGGAGAGGAGAGTGGGATAAGGTACAGGGGGGCGGGTTATAGCTGTGCTTTGCTCAGACAGAGCAGAGCTGGGGTCAGGTAACGGTCAGCAGTCCCAGAATGCAGAGCAGCACAGTCAGGAGGCACTTCCTGTCTGCAGGCTGCCTGATAAGATGGCGGCTTCCATAAGCCGCCATCTTGGATGTTTAAAGGCTCATAACATGCAGTAGATGCAGGTAGGATGATTTTTAATGTGAGCAATCTGTATGTACAGGGTGGGGGAAACATATAAGATAGACTCTTATTCAGAGTGAAGGACCGCTTTAAGCACCAACACAATATCTATCAAAGAGAAACATTTGATGTAAAAGAATCCACATTGTGAACAGCATATGTATAATTGAATAAAAAGCAATCAGAGTAAAGTGTAGAGGTTATACATTTTTTCCAGGGGACACACTGCCCCCCCCCCCCCCCCCCCCCGGAACCTCGGCCAGGTTTCCTTACCAACCGAGGATCCAAAAGGACCCTGAGTGAAGCCCCTTCACGGAAAAAAAAAACCCTTTTCCCTTGCACTATTGTGGCCAACAAACAGGCCCAATAAACCTCACCACTCTGATATCTACGTAACTAGTAGAACACTTACTTACACCCATTCAAACCCCTATCCCTCCTCCCACTCCTCAGGCATATATCATTCTCTAAAGGCACAGTACCCCACCTCAAGTAAATTTGTATAATTGTCCCAAAAAATCAGATCAGGCTATTGCGTCTAACTGGGGCCCATTTGTTCCCACATGCACTGAAGCCTCTAACCATCATCCTGAGCGTTCCTGGTGGCAGATTCATATTAACTCTTCAGCTACCAAAAAAAGACATTTGTTATAGACAGACTTGCTTTTAATATGAATATTGTGAATGTGTTTTCATGCTGCTTCAGAATGACATGCCTACAAATCTTTGTTGGATGAAGATTGGGGAAATTACACCCAGGAGTACACATGCTTTCTCTGTCTTTGATGTTTCTCTGTATTTTTTTTCCATTCCATCTTCCACTTCATGAGTATTTGATATTTTACAGAATATGTTAGCAAAGTGGGTGAACCACAACATTTATAATTTTCACAGACATTGCAAAATGCATATGCCTATTAGCAGTTTACAGGAAAATAAAATTACATTATGTTCCATTTCCAGACTGGAAAATAATCTCTTTTCATTAAAATACCATCTTATGTTTTAGGAGAGATCACTGGCAGATCATTTCACACAATAACAACGCCTTCTGTGTGCTCACAGGCTGCACATGAGCGCTGCCAATAAAAGACTTCTCAAACTCATCTTCTCACTTTGCTTGAAATGAGCTCGGCTGCAAAACTTAAGAAAATGAGTTACTTTAGAAACAATTTAACAAGCTCTGGTTCCAAAATGTAGATGTCCTCCCATTAAAAAAAGCTTCTGTTTAAATTACAGCATTCTGGGTTTTTTCTGTGTTTGCCATTTTATAAAGGAACATTATATATATATATATTAACCTTCAACTATGCTAATAAGGTTTGCATTACAATATTATAGATCTATACACCACCTTCTGATAATGAAATCCCCATCACCACCAGCACCCCTGTCATAAAGTGCACAGCCATGCTGTATATGCCCCTGGCCTGGTGATTTAAATGCTTCCTGCAGATAGTAACTGAAGCTTCTACCATAGGATGGAGGCTAGCAGGCTGATTCATTACTAACGCCAGGTAGCGACAGATGAGCGTCTGTAGCGAGGATTTCAGAGCAAATGCTAGTAGTGGCTGTGCTCGGCCATGGTTCGTTGTTTCAGAGAGCCTCGCTGGCCGGCATTGTTGAATACAGTATGTGATTTGCAGTACTACGCTGTATGGGAGCAAATGGTAGCGCCAGCTCAGTGCGACCGACTCACACCACATTCATCAAAAATACAGACTCAAACAGTTCCGGCGCTCAAAATCGGGTCGCTGTAGCCCACAGCGCCAGAAGCTGTGTGATTAAAGTGGACCAACACCCAGGGGGGATCGGCCCGGGAATCTATAAGATTCCCGGACCGATCAGATCCCTCCCCGCGGGGCATCCGAAATCGGGATGTCCCGCGGGTTGAAACCCCCCAGGAAGCCCACAATCCTACCTTTTCTACGTTCCGCCTCCCGTGCGTCCCTCTCGCGGGTGCGCTCCCTGTAAGAGGGACGCGCGGGAGGCGGCGGCGGACGCGCTCTGCTTGTCCGGCGCTGCCTCTTGCTTGTCCGCCCGCGGGGATTGGCTGCAGCGAACACGTGGGAGCGGGGAGAGGTGAGTTTTCAGGGCTTTCTGGGGGGTTTCACACAGCAGGGCACCCCCGATCGGGGTGCCCCACCGAAGTGGACCAAAACTCAGGATAGTCAAAATCCTGGGTGTTGGTCCACTTTAAAGTCTGTTTTTGAACATGTATCCACTAGTAACAAAGCGAAAATATATGGAATGACATTGTTATTACATTGTAACATGAACACTTTAATACCAGACATGTAAGGACAGTTCTGCATAAAAATATTATTAACCCAAAAAGTTTTAAAAAATGTAATTTTCTAGACCAGGATACATGTCTGAAAGATTTGAGTTTAAAAAAAAAAAAAAAAAAATTGGGATCAGGAAAGGGATTTAAGGATCGTCCATAGAAATGTATGGGAGAGTGCCAGGTAGTGAGAGGTAAGACGTGGCGCTCTGCAAGGTTGAACGCCGGCGCTGTATGTTGAGCCTGGGATAATGATGAATCGGACGCTACATGGCGTTGTTCCAGTCACTCACCAGAATCGGCTTCATAAATGTGTAATTGCGTGCCGTGTCCGGCGATCACCTGCCGCTGTACAGGCACTACCTGGCGCTATCCCTTCATGAATAATGCCCTTAGTCTTTTTGGGAGTTTCAGCATACATATCCTCTTTGCCTGACTAAATATTATAGGAGTTGTAGTCGTTCATACTTAGATAACAAAAATGAAGGAACCAAAATTGATTTATTCACCCCTAGAATAGCATGTCCTAGTTACTTGTGTTTAGGCTGCTGTTAGTAGTCCGTGGACATGTCCTTTGCTTTTTGGACCGGGAACGAAGGTGAGTTTTCTGGGGGTTTCACAAATCGGGGAACCCCCGATTGGAGTGCCCCAGGGGAAGAGAGTATGCCCTGGAGTCTCATAGACTCAAGGGTGGGTTTTGCTCCTCTTTAAGACTGTCTGCTATTGCAAACATCTGCATTGTGTTACTCCCCTTTCAATAAGCTTATGTCACTGATGGTCACTGATGGTCACTAAGCTTTAATTATTTTGACTGGAGCTCTAAGTGTTGGGAATTCCCTATATTTATACATGCTTTTCCTCAGTGATGCATTTTTATTGCAAGTGTTATGGTTTTGCTTTAAAGAGTTTGGGTGGGGTTATTTTATTGTCTGCTATAACCCCTAGCGCTTCAATTAATCATTTTATAATATTCACAAACTTTACATATTTGACTAGAACCCTGCAACCCATGACCAGCCTGAGACATATCTGCTGAGCTTCTGCAATGTGCTTTATGGCCAAGAAAGGCTGGGGACAGATCATGGACTGGGGTTTATTGGCTGAGGGAGTATAGTGGGGCCTGGTATAGGGTGAGGTAGGGATTGTATGAGGATATTGAAAGTAGCAGCCCAACAGGCACTGCAGCCTGTATATTCTTCGAGGTCTCTTGAACTGCTTGAACATCAGTTTGCAGTATCAATTGATGGCAATACACACACTAGGGTCCTCTTTAGGAATTAATCCATATTTATATTATGTGCTGCAACAGGGACGTTTCTAGCCCCAGCAAACCGGGCAACTGTCTGGAGTGCAGTACCACCGGTGACCACAGGGGGCTAAGCATCGGCTGTCAGCTGAGTTCAGCTCAGACGGTGGAGTTTTTCCAAGATGGCCCACCTCACTCAGGACACTGGCAAGCAACACTCACTGTTGCTGAGGGACCGTGAAGGAGTGAGCAGAGCACATGGCTCAACTCCAGCTCCTTCCTTCATTCTTTACTTTTTTCTTTCATTCCTCTTTTACTTGCCTCTCTCTTCCTTTCTTTCTGGTTTTTATTCCTTCATTCTTTCTTTTTCCTTCCTGTCTTTCATTGCACTTTGTTTCTTTTTTTCCTTCTTTTATTGTTCACCTTGGTCTTCCCTTTTTCTCTTCCCTTCCTTCACTCATTTCTTTCCTACCTTTTTTCATTTATAACTTTCTACTTTACTTCTCCTTCCTGTTGTTCTGATCTGTATCAGCACAGGAACATTTCAGGTATTGAGGAGTTAATAAACTGGCTTGACCCCCCCCCCCCCGCGCCCCTCTGGGTTTACAATTTACCACCTTAAACTCACCTGTCCAGCCGCATCACGCTCCTGCATTCCTCTGTCTCGCGCCTTCTCCGTGGTGCAGCACCATCTTGAGGCCCCATCATGCTCTGCACCACTCCTCAGATCTGGCGCAGTGTCACTGCATAGGTTGCAAGGACACTCTGCACAAGTCCTGCAAGATTTGAAGAACGGCGCGAGACATTTGAATAGGGACGGCGAAGGGTGAGTGCGGCTAAAGCTTTGCAGCCTTCACTCTGAAACGGCTAAGGGGGGTACAATAGGGGCCAGGAATGCTGCCGGATGTTGGTGTTTTAGATAGCACCGAGGAACATCAGAAAAGGACTGATGTTGGTCTTTAAGGAAGGGGAAGACATTTTCTCTCCCACCCTGGGAGCTATTTAGGCTAGAAACTGCCCTGTGCTGTAGGGTTAAGAACTTTCAGTATGCTAAGTTGTGTGTGTGTCCATTTAGCATATAACATTTTAATGGCTGTGCTCAACCTCAAAAGTCTCCTTCAATGTGTGCCATAAAAAAGCAGTCTTCATGGACTTCAGAGCATACTCTCTCCTGCCCTCCTTACCTTTCCCTGAAAAGCAATGAGCAACATTTCTACTTTTGGCGATAACATTGTTATAATCATTCTGTAATGTAGTAAAGCCGCAGTCAAAACATCTCCCTTGGAAGCTTACAGTTATTGTAAGTAAAATCATACCGGTGGCAACTATCCATTAAAACTTAGTAGGGAGCAACATCAAGGGCACTGCTACTGACAGATATAAATAGTCATTTTACTGGTGTTAATGGCAAAGCCGCTGCTATTGCTGCTCTCCATCGACAAAATTCAACTACTCAGCTGTCAAACTGTCCTTACAGTTTTATTGCGTTAAAGACCACTAAGACAAAGTCAAAGATGCAGAATGAATAGATAAGAATAAGTTAACAAATGTGAAATGCAATCTCAACTCAACCAGAAGATTAGGCGCAACGTTCGCAAATATAATTTTCCAGAAAGATGCTTGGAACAAACTTCCACCAGAGAGAGTCGAAAAAGCAACAGTAAGTGAATTTAAACATGCCTGGGATACGCACACATTTATCCTAAGATAAAGAGAACATACAGTATACACATAAGGGCAGACTAGATGGTCTCCTTCTGCCATCAACCTTCACTGCAATGTGAAAATAAATCCCCGCTAGTGTTAGGGCGAGCGCTGCACGCCCGTCTCACAGCATTTCACCTACCTCCATGGCTGCATGCAGCCGTCATCCATCTTCCCTCAGGGCTGCTTCCAGCTGCCGCCCTTCCCCCAAAGCTTCCTCCTTGCATGGTCAGGTGCGCACACGTCTCCGTCCACTAGAGGGCGAGCGCACAGGATCCCTGAGATTTAAAGGGCCTTTACAGCACTGATTGGTGTTTATGTCATCCAATCCTGCATCATCTTCCCCTATTTAAACAGGCACTTCCTTCCTTCAGTGCCGGATCTTGGTCTCTCCATGCTTGTTGAAAGTCAGACATTCTTGGATTGCTCCCCCGTGTACCGACCTCTGCCTGTCCCCGACTCTGAACCTTTGCTGCCTGCCCCGACCTCGGCTACTCACCTTTACCGCGAACCTGTGCTGCCAGCCCCGATCTCTGCCTGTACTTACTACGCCTTTTTGCCTGCCACTTGTGTACCTCACTGAACCTCGGCTGACTGTGGGACTGGGCCGCTGTTAGGGGGTAGCGACCTGGGGGTCACTCGCCGCACAAGACCAACCTGCCTTGCGGTGGGCTCTGGTGAATACCGGTGGCCTCTTAGACTCCGCTCCCCTGACACGGTACCCGCCATCGGTTCCACAGTTAAAGCGGATCCACACCCGAGTCCGCTCCACACGGTCCGTGACAGCTAGCAGGATGGAGGTAGCCCACTGTCTTCCTGCTGCAGTCCAGGTCTCCTTGTACAAATATCAACTTTTTACTTGCCTATAAAGAACTGAGCTACTTTTTATATGTGTCTGTGTAAAGACAACTCCTTACTCAAGGTTAACTGCATGTTAGCCAGTCTGTAACATGTAAATGACAAAAAAGAGCTCATCTATGTGCAGTCTGTAGAATAACCTACTTCCTGCTCTCATCTCAACCGTCCTTCCACAACAGTCCACAAGGACAATTAAGGAAAAAATTCACCCAGCTGGTCTAGGGGTGAACCTGATTCCATGGCGGAAGCGGGGCTGTCTTGGGCATCTACTGCAGTGGAAGAAGGGGAAGAAGGGGAATGAATGTCCTGTCTCCCTTTCACAGGTTAGTATATCAGCCGATCCCTGGGTATACGCACGGCCGGGACATAGAGGAAGACCACCAGCCCTAGGGTCTTATATGATCCACTAACTATGTAAGGAAATTGTCAGCAGATTTTCTACTCCACATCCTCTCCGTTGTACAAGTCGTGTTATGTCTACAAGTTAGTTTAGCACCTACGGAGTGTATGTATGTGAGCTAGGACTTTTATGGCCAAGTTTGTTGAAATGCTCCTAATTATAGTGTTTATATGATATATCTTTATATATATATATATATATATATATATATATATATATATATATATATACCGGTATATATATATATATATATATATATATATTTATAAAACTTTAGTTTGCAGTTTATTACAATAAAGGCTGTGACCAGTGCACATGCCAATATATTTTTTCTAGTTATTTATGCTGCAATCCTATATAGGTTTGTTGAAAATGCTCCTAATTATAGTGTTTTTATGATGCTTATATATATATATATATATATATATATATATATATATATGTGCAGTATAATACCAGTAATAAAGGCTGTGGCCAGTGTATGTGCCAATATATTTTTTTCTAGTTATTTATGCTGATGTACGGGTGTTCGCAATCCTATATAATTCACTACACAAGATTATTATGATACATTTTATATTGCCACGGAGTAGAACAGTGTCATCTAGGAAACTGCAGACTAAATAAATAGTAACATATTGAGAAAATGAAGTAAAAAAGCAAACCAGGTCTATGTGAGCCGCAGCCCACACAGGGCGAGTTATGGGAGGTGAGGTGCTATGGTTAGCACCCAGCCATAACAGTCAGCAGGTCTGCCAGGAAGCGTCTAATGTACAGGATGAAATGACATCTAAATGATTTATATGTGCGTGACACTACAATGCAACATTCCGAGTTTATTCCACAATAAATATGTTGTTGTATGCAAAGCCATGCTATATATTGAAGAAATGACACCCATACATAATAGATAGAAGGCAGAGAGCTAGAAAATAGATCATCTCTATTGATATATTAGGATTCCGGCTTTTGCTGTTGGCAAAAGGAAGAAAGTAGTGTGAGATTTGCATGTGCATGAGCTGTACACAGACACACACAAAGACATATATATCACCGATATTTCATCTTCTGTTTCCATTGCTAGTGCTTCTCTTTCCTCTCTCTACATTATTAAAGCAATAACCCACTTGCCGCTGACACATTGGCCCAGAAAGTTTCTCCATCCTCCTTATGCTGCTTGGGTGAAAATTGGCTTATAAATCAAGAAGAAGAACCATGTTTTTACTCTACGCACAAACTATTTGGTTTCCTCTTAACACCTTAAGCACTGGAACACTTGGGTGGTCAGGATATACTGGCTGTGCAAGGGAAGCCCGTCCTTCCCAACCCAAACAGCAGACGGGTGAAAGTCTTTAGCATAATTATGTTGCAACACAAGATATGCTTGATCATAGAGACACCAGCTTGCCTAAATTCAGAAGTTTAGATTTCCTTATGATTTATGTATTCTAGAAGGCACCAACCAGACTCTACTATTTATGAGATACCTCCAAACTTTCTGAGTGAATCCTGTAATTACAGATAGGCACTATTCAATTGGGGTCATCCTGATACTTAAACAGACTTAAATTGAGGCAGCCATGGCCCCACCTTTTCTCACTTTGAAACAGTAATGATCCATTTCAAGGCACCTGAAAATCTACCCTGCGCTGCAGGAAATGGAGGTAAAGGGATATGGGACAGGCATCTGGTGGGCTGCTTGCTGCCTAATTATTGCCGTTGGCTTTACAGGCCATACCTGGCCATTTGTGTCAAATTGGAGTAGAAGTACTCCAACGTGTCACAAACGGACAGAAAATAAATGGTCCCTTTCACATCAATGCACTGCAAAAGGCAGCATGCAGTGTTTTAACTGCAGCACAACACAACGCATCTCAAAGAAGTCTATGGACAATGCAGTAAAGCACATGTATTGCGCTTTACCTTTTGGGCATTGCGGTGAAAGGGCTATACTCACCCTTACTTCACGATCCATCACCACTGGTCCTATGCCCCTATCCTGACCTTTTCCCTCCGGTGTCTGGTCTGGCACTGCCAGCTTCTTGGGGGCCTTCAGTCCTCTGTTCCAGCAAGATAGGTGGAAGGCCCCTAAGAGGTGACTGCAGCATTGTCTGACCAAAGGAGGATGCTGGTCCTGCCCTCTGCTCTCACCGCCATGGGATCCCAAAGCAGGCAGAAGGTTGTACTATGTTTGTGCACTTCCACTGCAAATGCGAAAGGGGCCTTAGAGACAGATCTTTTAACCAGAGCATTATGGGTTTGATTCCCGACTGGGACAAGACTGAAGGCACCTCACCCCTAACTGTACTGTAGGTGCCATGCTTGCGGCAACCCTCCTCTCCAGGCACGTGTTCACATGTGGGTTTGTGTTTGCTCTCACTGATTGGATGGGTTTAATGCGGAGGACACATTCCTATGTGTGTGCATGTGCATAATAGGCAAATAAACACATATTTCATTTTATTGTAAAGCAAAACAAAGCACAGGACTTTGACATAAGATCCCAATTTGGAATGCCCCGATGTGTGAAACCTCCCGGATTGGCCAGAAAAACTCACTTTTCCCCATTCCTATGGCACATTCACGGGCTGTTATCCATTTAGAGCTGTTTGCATATGCAATGTTCGTCAAACATCTCTGATTATGGCAATGAGGAGTACGAGCGGTCACATCCCGAGCAGTGGGCGTGCTCCCATCCCTGTGTTTACATCGGCAAGGGAACCAGGAAGAAGGTGGATTTTGAGCTGCCCCAGGGGATCACACATAGGGCATCCCAATCTGGGGTGACCAAGGGGAAGGGCAGTGGCAGACACTGGAATATTTTAGATCCCAGGGCCAGCCCTTTAACCACATGACTGGATAAATCAGGAGAAGGGGCAAACAAGGGTTTCTACCCTGGGGCCTTCACCACTTGGGGTGACTCCTTCACCTGTTAGTGAGGGAAGTGATTAATCTACAGTTACTTACAGAGGGCCCCAAATAGACTTTCTGCCCAGGTGCCTCCACCACACTTCACCATGATTTAATGAAAATCCCAAACCCTTAAACAATGATTCCCCAGCATCTAAAATTAAGATATTTTAAGTTTTTAGTCACTTACTTATTATTCTTTCCCCCACTGGGCTCCAACTCTGTTAAGGACTTTAGGATACGGACGCCGCCATCTTGACTCAGAAGCATCACACTTACTGAGGAGAGGAGAGAGGGATAAAGTACAGGGGGGTGGGTTATAGCTGTGCTTTGCTCAGACAGAGCAGAGCTGGGGTCAGGAAAAGGTCAGCAATCCCAGAATGCAGAGCGACAAAGTCAGAAGGCACTTCCTGTTTGCAGACTGCCTGATGCTCCATGAGCCGCCATCTTGGAAGTTTAAAGGCTCATAACATGCAATAGATGCAGGTAGGATGATTTTTAATGTGAGCAATCTGTATGTACAGGGTGTGGGAAACATATAAGATAGGCTCTTATTCAGAGTGAAAGCCCGCTTTAATCCTGCTTATACATAACACAAACAGGGGGCATAATTACGTGTTAGGAGCCTAACTAATGTATTTTAAACTGTAATCTCACAAGGGCAGGGCTCTCATATTGTCTTTTGTATTAATAACATTTTCTTTGAATTTTGCAGCAACTAGTTTGTAATAGACTTTGTAATGTATGTTTCACCTAGAGGCCGATTCATCAATAGCGCCAGGTAGCGACAGATGAGCGACTGTAGCGTAATTTTTTCAGCGCCAGCCAGTATTCGCTGTGCTTGGCCGGCATTAGCTTGATGACAGCGACTCAGTCGGTGTGCGGTAATGTTGAATACGGGCTGGGGGGTCGCTGTTTCACAGGTCCAGCGTTGTATGTGAGCGCCTGACAACGAATGGCCAGAGCGAACGGCTAGCTTCATATTCATCAACAAATCACGCTCCGAATGTGCTGTTGCTGTCCATTCCTTGTTTAAACCCCAGAGCGCTGGCGGCGATGTGTATTAACTAGTGTTTAACCCCTAAACAACCATATTTTTTGAATGTAACATTATACATGTTTTTAGAATCATTTTGTCATATGAATACATTAATCTCAGACCTGTTAGATCAATTCTGCACATATTTATTTTTTTTTTTTTTTTTACTTAAAAATAAATCCTAACATTGCAGAAGTGTTCTCCGATTTTTTGACATTAAAAAAATAAAAAAAAAAATTATTACCAATTAATCATGAATTATTATAGATTGCTCCATTGAAATGCATTGGACATCGCCAGGGAGCGACAGCTCATACCTGGCGCTGTGAGGGAATTTGCAGCGGCGCTGTTCGGTCCAGGCGGCTTCATGATGAATGCCGCGCTAGCCGTCGCTCTCGCCGGCGCTAGCCTCATTTTGCTTGATAAATGCGTCATTGTGACCGCCGCCGGGCATACTTGAGTCGGTAGTCGCCGTTAACTGCCGCTACCTGGTGCTCGTCGGACACTACCTGGCGCTATCGCTTGAAGAATAAGGGCCCTAGTCTTTAAAAATACTTTGTACAACGCTATGGAAGAAGATGGAGCTATATAAATAAACAATAATAATACTGCACTGCACATTGGCAGAAAAATATACCCACAGCAATACCCAAAACATTCCCTCATCACAACTAACAAGGCTAATAACTCCTAAGAATCCTAAAAAACAAACATACCGAAAGGCCAAAAGTTGGCACTAAAGCACACAAATATATCTACATATACATGTACTGTAAAAGCAATAATAAATTACTCAATACATTTTGAAAACATTTAACAAAAACACAAATTCCAACTATGGTAGTAAGCCAATCAAAGCAGAAAAAAGAATATAAATAATTTGATGTGTGTTTAATAAACCTACTTTCCTATAAATTAAATATAGAGAAAGACATTTGTGAAAAGTTAATGTATGCAACATTACAGTTGCTGTGCCATTAATGCCCGTGTAGGCCTATGGGCTTTTCACTTGGTTGCACATTTATCACAAGCCGTCCTAAAAAAGTCTTTTTTGGAGGGCAAGCGCCTGAAAACTGCTGTGCAATTGCAATCTCAAATTGTGATAGCAATTTCCTTGGAAACTGAGCATCCATAAACTGGATCCTAACTAAATCCAGCCCCTCGATTAGCCGCCGGCAGTCATGTGGTCTAGAACCTTTTCAATTGCTGGATTTCATTGGGAGAAGAAGGAGCAGGTAAGGATACTGGGACTTGTTGGGGTGTATGCAAAGAGGGCATTACCCCCTCCCTATTGGTCAAGAAGAGTCAGTCAAGCTAGCACAGTCAGTAAAGCACTTAGTCCCAGACTCGTGACTCTGTGCCCCTTGTTGGCGGATGTCACATAGTTGACAGGAGAGCCTCCGTGGTGTCTACCTGATTGCCCACATCTTATCTTACAGGGGTTGCCGGGGCACAAACTAATCACAAGTATGGTGATAGCTGCAAAGCTGCTGAGACCAGCAGGCTGCAAGACAGGAGGTTGTCTGCCGAGGTCTCTCAAAGGAGTTTCTCTGCAGATAGAGCCTTCGAGATAGATATCCAGATATCAGAGATGACCGCTTTGTCAGTCAGGTTTTACTACATGGCATTGTTCAGGGATGAGGTAGTTCCTTCTTTCTTAGGCACATGTTTTTCCCTTGTCTTCTTAATGTGGAGGTCAAGGCTTTTTCCTTTTGTGTCCAAGTGTTACTTGCCACGAGAACTGATGTTTACATGCTTTCAACTACATTTCAAGACCTCCCAAGTGTCCCTGATTCGGAGGGACTGTCCATGTCCTTCTGACCCTCATTGTTCTAATGTATCCCTCTTTGAGGTTTAACATGCATATCTGCATCAATAAATGATGCATTTGCCTATTCAAAGTGTTTCTATTGTTGGAACTGTTACATCCTATCTCCTATACATCCCTTAATGAGGGGGCCTGGCTTAATTTAATAATAGTCCCTCTTTCCCACCATAAAAAGTTGGACGGTATGCTTAGGGCTTACGTTGTTAGAGCAGTTGGTTGCCCTAGATCTCTTTTTTTCCGCATCAGGCTTCAGTGAGCTACATGTGTTAGAATACAGCCTGCTTTCTGGGTGTGTACTCTTGTGACATTTTACAAGGCCGATGTGAAGGTTTTGGCTAATGCCACATTTGGTTGTATAGTATGTCAGAAGGATATGGATCCGCTAATGTGGATCTAGAATTTCAGCCTTTCTGTATAATTCAGCTATGTCTGATATGGCTGACAGTCTGACTGTTACTGGGACTGTTGCCACTCTGTAGGGGACTGCTATGGGACATCCCAGGTGTATCTGAATCAGTGCGCCACAACTGAATAAGAAAGAAAAGTACATTTGGTGTACACACCTCTAAAATGCATTTCTTTCGATAATGGGACACCACTCCCACCCTGTTTTTTCTTGCTTGCAACTGTGTCAGTAGTCGCTAATGCCGTGGCTTATGTCTATGTTGTGCCTAGGAGCAAGGGTCAGGGTATTGTTTCTTCCAGCGCTGCATCTGTATTGCTTTTCAGTTAATGGACAGTGGTCAGGGGAGTAGTCTGTGTATATGTAGCCAGGAGGAGCTTTAGTTTTAAATGTCTTTCATTCACACCTCAGGCAGGCTCTTGATCCACGTGTCTCTGAATTGATGTAATGAAATAAAATTAAAAAAAAAAAGATAAATAGATTTTACAGGTAAGTACACGTAATTTTCTGGATGCCTAGGGCTCGTTTACAAGCAGCCCCCCCCACTTAATTATTCCCTAGGTAGAGGTAGAGTAAGTTTTGACTGTCCACTATAGGAAGTTCTAAATGACCAAATGGGGCATCCAAAGAAAAAGTATGTGCAGCATATAATGAAAGGCTCCCATATTCCTTACTTATGTGGGGAGTTCACTGAATATATTACTCCTGAAAATGACTTTGCAATTGTATAGGAAATAGGAAAAATAGCTTTGCAACTAAAATAGGAAAATGAGGTGGGGGGGCTTTCATGCTGCATGTATTAAAGGGAATGGTATGTATGAAGACAAGGAATGCTGTGCAGACTATGGTTGTGGCAATGACTGCCCAATATATATAACAGGTTGACTGACATTGATCTAAATCCTGCTGTGGCTGCTGCAGGGCTGACAGTGACAGGTTACCTTGCCATGAAAGGCCTTTCCTGCACTCAGGCTGAGCAGTACACAGCCTAGATATGATCACTGATAGGAAGCCTTATTTAAGAAGTGCCAATGCTACACAACGCCACTTGTTTGGCCTCAGCCGCACTCAGCGTCCGATTCAAAAATGAAAAATACCACAGTGGTGAAAAGGTTGCAGTGTTGGGTGCTCTGTTTGAAGCAGCACCAGATGATACCTGGCAATGTAGGTCAAGGAAAATAAAAAAAGAAATTGTGAACCAGATGTTGCACTCAAACACCCCCCCAAGAACTAAATAATAGGAAAGGTGCAGAATCCCCCCATCCCATTCCCCATATAGGCAGTGTGCCGACCCCCCCCCACATTCCCCATGGGCAGTGTGGCATTTCCCCCCTCCCATTCCGCATATGCAGTGTGGAATCCCCCCCCCCCATTACATATAGGCAGTGTGGCATTCCCCCCTCCCATTCCCCATAGGCAGTGTGGCATTCCCCCCTCCCATTCCCCATAGGCAGTGTGGCATTCCCCCCTCCCATTCCCCATAGGCAGTGTGGCATTTCCCCCCTCCCATTCCGCATACGCAGTGTGGCATTCCCCCCCCCCCTTTACATATTGGCAGTGTGGCATTCCCCCCTCTCCCATTCCCATAGGCAGTGTGGCATTTCCCCCTCCCATTCCCCATATAGGCAGTGTGGCATTCCCCCTCTCCCAATTCCCATATAGGCAGTGTGGCATTCCCCCTCCCATTCCCCATAGGTAGTGTGGCATTCCCCCCTCCTATTCCCTATATAGGCAGTGTGGCATTCCCCCTCCCATTCCCCATAGGTAGTGTGACATTCCCCCCTCCTATTCCCTATATAGGCAGTGTGGCATTTCCCCCATCCTATTCCCCATATAGGCAGTGTGGCATTCCCCCTCCCATTTTCCATAGGCAGTGTGGCATTTCCCCCCTCCCATTCCCCTTATAGGCAGTGTGGCATCCCTCCTCTCCCATTTCCCCCATCCTATTCCCCATATAGGCAGTGTGGCATTCCCCCCCCCCCCCCCTCCCATTCCCCATATAGGCAGTGTGGCATTTCCCCCTCCCATTCCCCATATAGGCAGTGTGACATTTCCCCCATCCTATTCCCCATATAGGCAGTGTGACATTTCCCCCATCCTATTCCCCATATAGGCAGTGTGGCATTCCCCCTCCCATTCCCCATAGGCAGTGTGACATCCCCCCCTCCTATTCCCTATATAGGCAGTGTGGCATTTCCCCCATCCTATTCCCCATATAGGCAGTGTGGCATTCCCCCTCCCATTTTCCATAGGCAGTGTGGCATTCCCCCATCCCATTCCCCTTATAGGCAGTGTGGCATCCCTCCTCTCCCAATTCCCCATATAGGCAGTGTGGCATTTCCCCCATCCTATTCCCCATATAGGCAGTGTGGCATTCCCCCTCCCATTTTCCATAGGCAGTGTGGCATTTCCCTCCTCCCATTCCAACAGACAAAAGAAAAAAAAAAAAGTAAACTCACATATACACCACCCCCGAGCTGCTGCCCGGGCCACCACAGCCATGGGAGGCCAGAAGATGGGGGAGCAGCAGGCGGGCAGGCAGGGAATCCCTGTCTGATGTCCCCACCGTCCACGAGCCCCACTGCCCCCACCGCCACTGCTTCTTCTCCAGCAGCGCGAGCAGGCACACCTGCGTCGAGCGTCGGCCATACCCACCCACTGCACAGAGCCAAGTGTGTGCTCTGTTCCTTGCTGACAGAGGAGCTGCAGTGGTGGTAGGGACAGCTAGGATTGGGGATGGCAGGTATAGCACCTGCCGCTCCTCATCTCTTCTGGCCACCTGTGGCTGTGGAGGCATGGCTTGCAGCGTGGGAATGATTATATATGTGAGTTTACTAGTTTTCTTTACATTCGCCCAAGAAGATGTGCAGATCGCCCATATAGGGTGAAAATAAGGTAATTAATATCAAAACACATTTATTTGTCCAGCACTTTCAGCAGGACCTAGGTGTCACAACATTATTTTTTTTGGGGGGGGGGGGTTATTAAAATTGATTTTATGGTTTCTTTTGCTTAACAATGTGTAATTGGGACAACAACAACTGAAACGCAACCTAAATGCACTGTAATGTTTGTCCACTTTGTCCCCAGCAATGATTTGGGGCAATCATGAAATGCTGACCTGCGCGAAGAAAATACAGCGCCAAAGATTTAAAGGTGGAAACAAATCATAAATATGCTGTTGAGCAATGGAAAAAAAGGTGGTCCAAACTGGAGCTCACTGGCGCTGGGATAATCAGCAGCCAGGGCCAACAGGCACTGACATAGGTCGGCAAATAATTAATGCAACTTCCAAAGCAAATTTGATTAGCATCCATCAGGTGTTATATGGCGAGGCCGCAGACTGATCTATACCCCAACCTGATCTGCTGTCACCCAGGGCCACTATCAGGATTTTTTGCATACAGATGCAGCGTCTGGACTCCCATGGTTGTTTTCTGCACAGCGACTGCTAGCACCAATGTAGTCCACAACACCAGATAAGACCAAAATGCCAGCACTCCGGAAGCTGGAGCTGTAGCCACAAATAAGATGTTAAATGGCGCACATCATCATTAATAAGGCCCTTAATTTAACTTTCCTAATTTAAAGATGATGGGTGCTTTCTTGTTTGCCGACTGTTACAGCCTCATGTTTGCCAATGTTTCATAGAAAAGAATTGAAATAAAAATGTTGCATCCATTCTAGCAGGGAAGGAGTTACTGGTGGGTATTACTAAATAGATAGAGAGTATATGCCCCCTCCTTCCCCCAGCACCCCCACAGGGAAATGTTTCAAATTGAGCAATCACAGAATCCCCAGGCAATGCTTTTTATCTTGGCCTCTCTCACCTTTACCTACCTAAAGTGTGTTCCAGGAGCCGCAGGAGGTGTAGTTACCACTAATGGAAGAGTCTGAAACAGTTTTTTTTCTGTTTCACATCATTTCAAAGCATCGAGGCTGGGGATCCAGGAAGATACAGAAATAGAAGGCAGGTAAAGAGCAGTCCTAACGATACTGTCAAAGTTTCATTTCATTTTTCTTATTTTCTTTTATTATTCAGAAGACTTGACCATACAGTATAAACTGTACCTCCTGAGGGTGAAGGGATTCAGACTTTACATATCCATTTTATAACCATTTCCCTTTGGCCCCTGCTTGAACTGGCTGAGGCTAAAGAAGATGAAATTTAAATTAGACATCAAGACAGTAGCCATCAGACTGGTGTGTTGGCAGATGCCAGCTGTCTGCTAGTACACACAGGCATAGGACTGACATCTTAGATAATCTGGCATTTGTTCCATCTTTCCCCTACTCTTACTATATGCTAAAACTAATTGCTTAGGGTCCAAATGCAGGCAACAAAAAATTCAATTGTGTGATGATTCTCACCCGTAGAATTGATTTCTCTTCTATATCCATTCCAGATTGTCAGCAATCAGTAATGAGTGGTTAACTCTCGACCGAAGGGCATGGACTGCAAGATAGAATGAGTGGTTCCTCCCACCCCATATAAACTTCCAGGTGCATCTCCACAATCCAGTAATTAAAAAGCAATAGACCAGGCTGCCCGGGAGAATAAGGCATCCTAAAAAGCCCTATGTCCTTGTAGGAGACAAGAAGAGACAAGTTCCACTCTCTCTCTCTCTCCTTTCTTTTCTTTCTTTTTTAATGCTGAACAACTATTTACATATCTACAAGCTCCAATAGGACTAGGCATCTGAAAAATAGATATAGTAACCTAACAGATAGGGAGGGCTTGACAGCTTGGAGTGGATAGTGAAATCAATTATACAGGTGAGAATCACAGAATATTCTCTCCTATTCCACTTCAGGCCGTCACCAATCAGTAACGAATGGGACCTCCAAAAGCAGTGCCCTTAGTTCAGGGTGGGATCCCAAGTATTACATCTTATTCCTTTAATGAAGAGTTAGCTATTCTAAAATCAAACTTCTAGCTTACTACAGTCTGTAATACTTTCCCACCAAAGGTGGCAGCCGCAGAGGCTCTAACATCTACATAAAATTTGGTGCAAGTATGAACGAAGGACCAAGTAGAAGCTCACTACATCCAGAGAATGAAGGACTTTCTCCTTATGGCTAACTGGAGCAGGACATAAGGAAGGCAAAACCACCTCTTTATTAAGATGAAACCCATTGTACCGTAAGTAATTGCCACTAGAAAGATGACCTCAAGTGTCATTAGGTTTAGCGATGCTTCTGCCAATGGTCGCCTTCCAACATCCTTACTATGTCTGAGAAACTTCTTCTTGGCCAGCGAGGAGCCACCAGAATGGTTGGGATTTCCATGCGGGCTATCTTTCTTTAGTACTCAACCTATAAGTGGAAACGGAGGGAACACATAAAGAAGCCTGAATGCTGAATGCTTGCTAGAGGGCCCCATGGACCAAGACACAAACCTCAGAACCTTCCGATGTGGCGAGATGCGAATAGATCTACATCTGGCCGACCAGAGCACATGCAAAGAGACTGAAAATCCCTCTGACTGAGGGATCACTGTCGCTGAAGCAGGACTATTCTGCTTAGACGATCGGCCTGCAAGTTGTCCATTCTTGGTATGTGAATCGCCGAGATGCATGGGACATGCTTCTCGGCCCAAAGAAATATCCGGCTCACTTCCTTGAGAGCTCTGTTGCTCCTGGTGCCTCCCTGGTGGTTAATATATGCTGCTGCCATCAGATTTCCAGTCTGAATCCTGACAGTAAATGCTTACTATATTCTAAATTGCTTAGGGTCCAAAGGCGGCAAGAAAATGGTGGAAGGACTTAAACTTAAACTTAATCAGGGGAGACTTAAAGAACTTAATGTGTACAGTCTGGAGGAAAGAAGGGAGAGGGGGGACATGACTGAGACCTTTAAATATGTGAAAGGATTGAATAAGGTTCAGGAGGGAAGTGTTTTTAAGAAGAAGCTTAATGATAGAACAAGGGGGCACAACCTGAAGCTAGTCGGGGGGAAGATCAGGAGCAATGTTAGAAATATTATTTTACAGAAAGAGTAGTAGATGCTTGGAACAAACTTCCAGCAGAGGTAGTTTAAAAATCAACAGTCACTGAATTTAAACATGCCTGGGATAAGCACACATCTATCCTAAGATAAAGAGAACATACAGTATACACATAAGGGCAGACTAGATGGACCGTCAACCTTATATGTTTCCATTTTATGTTGTGTGTAGGGGGTTAAAGAGAGTTTCCCCAAAACACACATACAAACATTCACTGCCAAACAATTGGAAAAGGGGCAACATTCTGAAATAAACAGACATGAACAAACAAGGGGAGACAAGGGGAACATGTAAAAGAGAAATGCAGAGATGGAAAAAAGGAAGGAAACACAAATAGAGAGAAAGACTAAAGTAAGGTGGGAAAAAATGAAAGACAATAAAATGTGGATAAGTGTAGAAGGGGGAATGTGTTTTTTTTTAAAACAGGAAGATAAAGAAAGGAATATAAAGAATAGATGAAAAGAGTGGGAGGAAACACAAGAGAGAGAAATGGAAGGAATGTGAAATAAAATAGAAGTCATAACTGAGGAGGAGAAGAACAGTGTTGAAAAGAGAAGGCGCAAATGTAAAAAAAGAGATGGAGAAGGGAGTGTGAAGTTATTGTGAGATGTCTACGCTTATCCTCATATATCCCTACACGTCCTCATGGGATCTATCTATTATTCACAGAGTTTATTGTCTGGTGCTATAGCCCAAATAGTCTTGAACAGAAAACATTGTAGTGGGCAGAGGTGTTAATGAAGTCATCATATTGGTCACCATAGGGAGCTGCCTGTGCTATGTAAAACATTCAATGTGATTATGATGCCTATGCTTTGCTTATATAGCCAAACTCTTATTTTAATATATATATATATATATATATATATATATATATATATGAAGTATGTTTATTTACTGTCCATTTTAAAAGAGAAAACAACCCGTGTCACATCTGGGATAAGTAGGAAGCAACTAAATGTTCTATCTATAGTGTAATGTACGTATCTATAGTAAGTGTCTATGGCTGCCCTGCCATCTGCTACACCGGCTTCAGTCCTTTAAGTGTCCATTACTGTTACCCAATCTCTCAGGAATCTGAGATCCTTTGTTGTAACACTGAGAAAGCGAAAAATAATAGTATGCTTTTTGTTATTTTCTATATGAAAAATCCTGTTTACAGGCCTGATACTATGATGGCGTGTGACACATGGGCACATATCATAGGTGAAAAGTACAGGTGCATGTCAGCGCAGTGTAAAGCCCACATTAACTATCAGCATACAGCAGGGCAACATTTTTTTCTGCCGCAGGGTTTTTGATTCCCATTTTACACGTTACACGGCATGTTGTTTTTTTATTTTTTTTTGTGTGCAATGACATTTATTCAGTTTTTTGCTGAAACCTATTTTTAATAAGCAGGTATGTTTGTCACATATGTAGCATATATAACATTATTTCTTTAGCTTGATGAAAGTTAGAAGGATTTCCACTGTGGTTTGCCCAAAAACCAGCACAATGCACCACACTAGTGCCTACAAATCCAGCCCCATGTGGTTTGAAATAGATATGTGTTAATGCAAATCAAAGTGGTTTAATCACCATAAAAGCTATTTAAGCTTTCCTTTAAAAGGGCCTCAGTGGCATCACTTCACATTTGTATTCGGCCACAAATAGGTCACCTTTACGTTGCCCATAAAGGGGGCATTTATGGCTTAATGGTTAAGGAACAGTGGGTTGCAGGTTCACAATCACTGCTTGTGTTGGTCTCACTATGGGGGTGGGTTAAAATGCACAGAGAACATTCCTATGTGTGTACAAATATACAATGGCCAAAAAGATACAAAACAGGGGAACCTTTGCATTGTCCACAATTTTGATTTAGGCCAATTTCTAAAGTGATCTGTATAAGGTAGAACCTCACGTATGCCTAAGAAGCTTTTAGTGCAAGTGACAAATGATTCCCTGCTGTGTATATCTGGATGATTCAAGTGGGTTTTCACTATCCCGGGTTTTGGTCCGTCCAGGGGTGGGATTCAGCAGGTTCCCCCTGCTTCTGCAGAATTAGTTGTTAAAATTGTAGCAGTTCTCAGAACTGACAAGAATTGGCAGAAAATAGGTTATACAATCCCCTAATATTGATTCAACACATTTTAATGGTATTACACAGTTTGCTCTTTATTAGATTGTATTCAAACATTTATTTAAAAAATAGAAATGTGTGCAGCACTTGACAACTTTATATAAAGGGAACCGGTAGTTACAAATTTGAATCCCACCTCTGGGTCCACCTCCCTGCTGTGTGAAACCCTGGTGTTCACTGAATCTACTCACTTCTGCTCAGTCCAATGGGGTATGCATGGCTGCTCATCCAATCATACAATATGCGCGGCCTGAGAAGCTGAATGGAATCCCCAGTCACACACATCGGTGGCATGTGGCATCACTTGCATCCTTCGACTGCAGGTGGCCACGCACAGCTATTCAGTTTCACAGCTGCACGGCTGAGAAGGGAAGCGAGTGGTGCCTGCGCCTGCGCCAGCCACGCATGTGCAGTGGGTTCCTCAGAAAGGTAAGAATTGTGGGCAATCTGGGGGGTTTCACACAGTGATGCATCCTAATTCTGGATCCCCCAGGGCAGGGAATAAGTGGGCTTGGATTCTCATAGACTTCAGGGCTGGTTTTGGTCCACTTTCAGATCTGCTATTAGTTATGTATAGACTGTCAAATCTTATTAATATTAATACATTTAGCACGTTGAGAGTGGCCTGATCTGCTTATATACATCCGCCTTTTAAAAAGATCCAGTGTTGACACATACAGTAAAGTATATAGGCGATAAGGGACAGTCGTGCCATTGGAATTGAACCTGCAACCCTTCAGCCCTCCAGTTGCAGGTTCAATTCCTGGCCATGGGACATGATGAAGTGCTCTTGAGCAAGGCACCTAACCTCCCCAAATTGCACGCTGTAATAATGGCGACCAATACCCCCCAAAAAATCAAAAAGATTCAGACTTTTATTATACTTACTAAAATATTTAAAGAACCCAACATCATAATAATGTCATTAATTCCAGCCAACCATTAAGATGATCACAAAGGTGGTGAAAGGAAAATTTAGCTATCTAAGCTTATATTTCTAAATCAGAAATGTCTTTTTGTCGCCTAAAAAATGATACAGATGTCTTGATTCCTGATTCATTATTCTTCTGTAGAGAAGAAATAATCTCTGTGTGTTACCATTAGGTACTAACACACACAGACCTATAGAAACAGAAGCAGGTCACATGTCTTCCTAGTTTTCGATCCAGGCATTTTTAGCATGTTTAATAGTGGCCATCCACGGGACGAGTATTTGATTCAAGCCCAACTAAGAAGTTTAAGGTCATGACCCCCATACCCTAATGGCAATCCTGAATAGAGATGAGCGAACTTTTGAAAAATTAAATTCAACTGATTCGCCGAATTTTCCGACAAAAATCGTTTCGACCCGAATTTATTTGCAACGAATGGCTATTAAAAATGGCTATTTCTGAGCCTCCTAGAGCCTCAATAGGGTTGTAAACCATTCTGCCTTGCTGTAACACGCATAGGATGCGTGTTGGGTTAGTGAAATAATACTGTAAATAAATATCACATGCAGATCAGAGGCATCGCTAATAGAATCGCAGAGCGGCACAATTGCAGAGTTGAAGTGGCATCACTATGAGGGGCCCCTATAGTGCCTGAAAAACACACCCTGGAGCTGGCAGCAGCAGGAGCCCAAAAATTAGCTGAATCACACCCTGGAGTTGCAAGCAGCAGCAGCAGCTGCAGGAGCCCAAACATTGCTTTAAAGAGACACTGGAGTTGGCTGCAGGAGGCCAAAAATTGGATGAATCACACCCTGCAGTTGCAAGCAGCAGCAGGAGCCCAGACATTGCTTGAAAGAGACACTGGAGTTGGCTGCAGGAGCCCAAAAATTGGATGAATCACACCCTGGAGTTGCAAGCAGCCGCAGCAGGAGCCCAAACATAGCTTGAAAGAGACACTGGAGTTGGCTGCAGGAGGCCAAAAATTGGATGAATCACACCCTGGAGTTGCAAGCAGCAGCAGGAGCCCAAACATTACTTTAAAGAGACACTGGAGTTGGCAGCAGGAGGCCAAAAATTGGATGAATTACACCCTGGAGTTGCAAGCAGCAGCAGCAGGAGCCCAAACATTGCGTGAAAGAGATACTGGAGTTGGCAGCAGGAGCCCAAAAATTGGATGAATCACACCCGGGAGTTGCGAGCAGCAGCAGCAGGAGCCCAAACATTACTTTAAAGAGACACTGGAGTTGGCTGCAGGAGGCCAAAAATTGGATGAATCACACCCTGGAGTTGCAAGCAGCAGCAGGAGCCCAAACATTGCATCAAAGAGACACTGGAGTTGGCTGCGGGAGGCCAGAAATTGGATGAATCACACCCTGGTGTTGCAAGCAGCAGCAGCAGGAGCCCAAACATTGCGTGAAAGAGACACTGGAGTTGGCTGCAGGAGCCCAAAAATTGGATGGAATCACACCCTGGAGTTGCAAGCAGCAGCAGGAGCCCAAACATTACTTTAAAGAGACACTGGAGTTGGCTGCAGGAGCCCAAAAATTGGATGAATCACACCCTGGAGTTGCAAGCAGCAGCAGGAGCCCAAACATTGCATCAAAGAGACACTGGAGTTGGCTGCGGGAGGCCAGAAATTGCTTCTCTGCACCAGATACTATGTAAATTGGCAATATGGGATACCCTGCGGCCTAGTGTTTTGACAGCAGGACAAAAACCAATTCAAAATGCAATAGCTTGATTAAGCTGAGGATAAACAAGCGTATTTAGTATAACAGATAGGGTGCTACGTGCAGGTTTGGGATACCCTGCGGCCTAGTGTTTTGGCAGCAGACCAAAAACCAATTCAAAATGCGATAGCTTGATTAAGCTGAGGATGAACAAGCGTATTTAGTATAACAGATAGGGTGCTACGTGCAGGTTTAGGATACCCTGCAACCTAGTGTTTTGGCAGCAGGACAAAAACCAATTCAAAATGCAATAGCTTGATTAAGCGGAGGATGAATAAGCGTATTTAGTACAACAGATAGGGTGCTACGTGCAGGTTTGGGATATCCTGCGGCCTGGTGTTTTTTTTAAAAGCAGGACAAAAAACAATTCAAAATGCAATAGCTTGATTAAGCTGAGGATGAACAAGGGTATTTAGTATAACAGATAGGGTGCTACGTGCAGGTTTGGGATACCCTGCGGCCTAGTGTTTTGGCAGCAGGACAAAAACCAATTCAAAATGCAATAGCTTGATTAAGCTGAGGATGAACAAGCGTATTTAGTATAACAGATAGGGTGCTACGTGCAGGTTTGGGATACCCTGCGGCCTAGTGTTTTGGCAGCAGGACAAAGACCAATTCAAACAGATAGGGTGACATGTGCTGGTTTGGGATGCCCATGTGGGCTGGTGTATTTAAACCAGACAAAAACCAATTCAAAATGCAATAGCTTAATTAAAATGAGGCTGAACAACGCTTATTTAGTATAACAGATAGGGTGACATGTGCTGGTTTGGGATGCCCATGTGGGCTGGTGTATTTAAAGCAGACAAAAAAAGATTAAAACTAAATTAAAACTAATCCAGTTATGAGAAATGCTTGTGTGTAACAGATAGGGTTAAACATGCCAATGCATAGATGGGATGCACAGTGGCAAGGCAGGTTTACACCACAAAGACCTGAAATTGAATTGAAAAATGATCTGTCTAATGAAAATAAAAAAAAAAATTCCCTGTCACTTCAATGCTGTCCCTGCCTGGATCGTTCCGGTTTTCCCTATCTTTCACTATCTTTCCCTGGCTCTGTCTACCTCTCTTTCTGCCTCTCTGTCGGTCTCTCTGACTCTCCCTACCTCTATCTAACTCTGTCCCTGTGTGTAACAAGCTGTGCTCTGGCCGCAATAGAACGCTGAACTGCGCACAAGGAAAATGGCTGCTGTTTATATAGCACCGGGCTTCCTGGCTGCTGATACGCTGCATGTGACTTTCCCATGATAACTTGCCCCAGGGAACATGTCCGGATATGTGCTTCCACCATTTTAGAATGCCTGTAATTGAAATAAATGGAGTTTAAAGGAAAACTTCGATCGATCGAATCGCGGGGAAATTCAGATTTGTTCAGAATCAAATTTTTCCTGAAATTCGGAACGAATTCAGGTTTGTCCAGATCGATTCGCTCATCCCTAATCCAGAACTTCAGAGTAAAAAAAAAAGTGAAGAAGATATAGCAACACACGCTACTTTGTGGCGTCAATGGTAACCAAACCAATACATTAGCGCCCTCTGCTGTATTATAAAAATATAGCATGCAGCATGCATAGGAGAACTTAATCCAATGTTGCTTTATCCTTTTTACCATTATTATAATTCCAACAAATTTTACAGCACTTAAAACAAAACAGGGCCTGTTACACAGCTGTCATCCAAAGCATTGTAATCAAAAGAAACAAGGAAAGATCATCACCCCCCATTAATAAAGCCACTTCTCCACAGCCATCTAAATCCACCCCTTGCCATCAAGGGGTCCTTTTCATTTTCATTTCCTTTTAACCCCCAAACCAACTCGCTTTTAGACAACTATAAACTTTATGCAGACCTCCGTTAAAGGGGCAGTCATGGTCTAGTGGTTAAGAAAGCGCCCTTGTGACCGGGGGGTGGCAAGCCTGATCAGGACATGAGGGAAGTGCTTTTGAGCAAGGCACCTAACCCCCCAATTGCCCCCCGGACACCATTGCTAGGGCATGTATGCATTCACTGCTTGTGTTTGTCTCAAATGGGTTAAATTAGGTGAAAAAACTCTTATGTGCTTGAAAGCATACAGTGGCTATCTATGTCCAAAAATCCCCCCCCCCCCCCCTAATAAGGCCTCACTACCCCTACAACATGTTGTGGTCTCTATCAAGCCCAATAAGTCATCTATCTCCCTCTCTCATATATAATTCACACTTATCCAGGGCTGGTGTATCTTCTGAAAGGATTTTGCCCCATACATGGCTGTTCTGAGCTGACAAACATGTAAAGAAGATCCTATGATTAAGATATGGTCACTAATTATTAGCAACTGGGAAGTTTAGGCTGCAATGTAAATGGCCTCTTTGTAATTGTCTGATAATTACTATATCAACTGCAACTTCCCAAACTCTATGCCTAGGAGTCATTCTTGCCCTTTTATTTAAACCTTATTAACTTCCTAGCGACCTCCTGTCATCTCCAGCTTAAAAACATCTTCCACATATTCCTCTTGCCAGACGTCACTAAAATGCGAGTGCATGCCCTGGTCATATCCTGACTGCGCTACTGCAACATCCCTCTTTATGGCTTACCAACCATCCAATCTATTCTAAACTCTGCTGCTCGCCTCATCCATCTCTCCTCTCACTGATCCAACTCTGCTCCCCTGACACAACAAATCCTGTATAAAACACTTTCTCCAGCCAGGCTCCTCCATACATTTTATCTAATCCAGTAACATCAACCTAGACGCAGCCTCCACTCTGCCTCCTCTCACTTCTGCCTCCAGGACTTCTCATGTTCCTCTCCAATATTTTTCTAATGCCCTACCCCCCTCAATTCACCATTCCCCAACCCTCCAAGCTTTAAAAGTACCCTCAGAACCAATTTATTCAGACAAGCATAACGCCTGGCTGCAGTCATTCTTTAAAGAAAACTTGACACAAAATCCAAAGCTAGAAGTTTGTGATCCTTCACCGCCTTATCCATGGGTTCCTAACCCTCTCCCTCAAGGCCCACTAGCATGTCATGTTTTGTGGATCTTCACACAGATGCACAGGTGAGGTGATTATTGCAGCAGCGAGGCTATAGAGGCAGCTATATGGAGATCCACAAAACATGACCTGTTGGCGGACCTTGAGTTGGGTTGGGAAACACTGCTTTAGAATGTAAGCTCTCCTACTGTATCATGGCTTGTGCTCCTCTCTTATCCAACTGACCATCTCACACGAATTACTTAATATTACAATTGATTTATTTATTAGTATCTTTGAAGCAGTTGGATTAGGTTTTGATTGGGTTTAGGTGGATTCTGATCACTGTGATTTTGTACTACTTAGCTTTAATATTTGTATTTCAGCATTTACTTCTCTATATACTTCTAAAATATAATTATATTTAACATTTTGTATAAGGCACTTTTTACACTTTATTGCTGTACTTATGGTATATTGAGAGGACTTATATGAGCAGCGGAGCCGTCTTTGTGTTGCTTTTAACTAGTCTTGTCTCATCTTGTCTGGTCTTGTATTTTTTAAATATTTGTGTATTCATTAAATCGGACCTTCACCCTAAATTTGAGTCTATCTTATATGTTTCCCTCACCCTGTACATTAAAAATCATCCTACCTGCATCTACTGCATTTTTATGAGCCTTTAATCATCCAACTTGATGGCCCATGAAGTCTCAAGCTGCCTGCAAAAAGGAAGTATCTCCTGACTGTGTCGCTCTGCATTCTGGGATTTCTGTCCTTTTTCTGACCCCAGCTCTACTCTGCAAAGCACAGCTACACACCCCCTCTCCTCAGTATGTGATGCTTCTGAAGTAAGATGGCGGCACCCTTATCCTGAACAGTTGCAGTGGGGGAAATAGTAAGTGACTAAAAACTTAAAGTATATTCACTTTAGATGCTGCAGAATAAGTTTTTTAAAGGTTTGGCCTTTTCATTAAATGATGCTGAAGGTCTGGTGTAATTAACACATTTTCGATTATTTTTTGCTAAGTGTGGTGGTGCTTTTTTTGGGCAGCTTTTTGCTGCATATCTTGTGTTGAGAATATTCATTTGAACACCTCATTTGTAATAGTCTATGTACTGGGCACTCTACCCTGTTTTTTTAATCACTACTTTTTACCACACTACGAAAGAAGATAACGCTTTATAAATTATAATAATTATAACAAAAGAAGATGTTAAAACAAAGCTTTAAAACATTACCAATATGAATTATTAACCTATTTTCATATATTATTAGGTAATCAGCACCACCATTAGAAATATTTGAGCCCCATTCAACCTCAAGGTCAACCCCCCCTTTCCCACTGCCCCCTAGACCCCGTTCTTATTATTTTCCTTCATGTGTCAATAAGATGCCTTGGACACATCCAGAACAGCCCGTGCCTGCCACAGCACAGGCAAAAAGAAAGCTGTCTGCTGTAATGTCTTCAGTTGACCTTTTTATGGGCAATAGGAAGTTTCACACAGTCCAGGGCAAAATGCCTTCCCCAAGAAACAGAACAGGGGCTGATCAGTGGTGGCTTGTATTAGGTGCACAATATAGAAGCAGGTCTTGATTGGTGGCTCAATTGTGGACTGCCAAAATCCACATGAAATTGAGTAATATTAGATCTCAGGTCATGAAAGGGACCAGAAAAAAATAGTCCACATTGTTGTACCATAGTATATCCAATATAACCAAACTGTTGTGTAGCCTCATGAATGGTGATACTACATAGGCTGATAAACTGAGTAATTCATATATTAGTGCTAATCAACACTTTGATGTCCTGCCTATAGACCCAGCTCTTTGCATTCTAAGTGGACCAGGACCAAGGTATTTTACTAACCTGTGTTTTTGTCTTCTTTAGAGGGACATCCCAATTTGGCTTCCACTTTGTGTAAAAGCTTCCATGGTGCGGGGTGGCCCCTGTCCAATCAGAATTCACTGCCATGAATATTCATTCCTGGCAAGAAATTATGAATAAAATGATTGACCAGCTTGTCCTGCTCGCCCCTGGCTGCATCAGCAAGGGGGTGCAGGGGATGCCACCTGAGACCTAGATGATTATATGGACAATCCAGGGGGTGTATCCCAGCCCTGGAGTCTTTTAGACTCTAGACCTGGTTTACCAAGGGTTTTGGTCTGCTTTAAGGCGATCTAATTTCCTGAAAGACCTCTTATCCTCAAGCATCCCTTTTGAACATAAGTGTGAAGCTCTACAATTACACTGTGTTCCAGTGCTGCTGCTAAGGCTGTGGTTAACAGTGGGACAAAGAGTCTTCTCCTCCTCACATGACTGGTCTAAAAGTACCCCTACAATCTGGTAGCTCACCAGTGGTCAGGTGGGGAAGGGCAAAGGGACTGGTAAGTCACGGGGAGCTAGCTGCATCAGTCTATGCAGGCAAAAATGGGGTACTCTCATGGATAACCTTGACACACTACCTCTATTGCAATGAATGAAGAGGACATGGCAGCACACCTGTGACTGAGTTGCAATCCCGAACCCATGTGCAAGACCCGGACAGCATGGGATGACTAGGACTGATCAGCGGAGGGGGGCAAAAGGTAAGTACCATTTTGGGTGTTTTTGTCTTCTGAATTACCATATTTTTCACTCCAAAGTCGGAGAAAATGTTAGTGTGTCTTATCGGGCGAATGTAAAAAAACATAACCATGCACGGCTGTCACCAGGAGGCCAGATAATGGAGGAGTTGGGAACAGGCAGGGTAACTAAGCTCTGCCCACTGTCTCCCCACCTTTTTTTCCTCCAGTGTGGGGGGGGGGCATTATTCTGCCACACTGCCTATATAATAGAGCATGGGGAGGAGGGATATCACACAGAGGGGGGTGCCACAGTATCCAAAACTCTGAACAGAGTTCTGCTTCAGCAAAGACCAAATGATATCTAAGATTAGATTTACTTGAAACATAGTCAGTACCTAACTGTAAATGTATCATTTCTTGTAAAGTCTATTTTATTCCGTTTTGTAATTAGTAAAAAAGCAGCGAGGCTTAAGCCAGCATCTGATTTTATAGATTGCTTCTCTGTAAACGACATGATCCTTCTTAATCAATGCATTCCCTTCCAACCTTTTCTGCAAGAAATGCAGGCTCAGATGTAACCTTTGCAGCTACATCTGCTGCCGTATGGATTACTTTCATTATGCGCAACGTTTGGACCAGGAATGGTCGCTGCAGCAGAATGAGAGCTTTGTGGGCTCATTGACTTAGCAGAAATACAACTGTGTGCTTCAATAAAATTCAATTGAACTAAAACCTCAGGAATGTTAATTTAATAGGAACAGCAGCAGGGTCTTCCAAAAGCCCTATAAAAGCAATCCAATAATCCTTATAACGTGATCCTTTCTTGGCAAAGAGCAGCTGTAACCTAGACAAACATGGCTGCATACATTTATTGACCAATACCTAAAGCAGGCTGTAATTGTTTTTATCAATTGACTTATATGGTTGTGCGCAACTTTTTTGACTAAGGTCAAGGATCAATCAGATATTTAGGTGTCTCCTAAAGACACCAGGAACATGGCTTGTTTTGAGACAGGTTCCATCACGGTGCCACCTCAAATACTGAGAAAGTGGTTACTCCTTTAACACTAATTATCTACAGGAAATTCCACATATATAAATAGAACAGCTACAGGGACAGTCAGTATGGAGTAATAATAATAATAAATCTGGGTTCAGATCAACACTGGAAGTTTTTTTGCTTTTTAGGGTTTTCTTTTATTCTTTACATAACCTGCTCCTAAAATGTAAAGTCCACTGCCACACATGCATCCATTTCTTTGAAAGACATTTCCTTTGGTGGTCTACAGATATGTTAGCTGTTTGACTTTCTATAGGACAGATTCAACACCTTGAGAATTTAAATTTTGGCACAGTTTTGAGGGAGAGTAAGCATTTTCGCATGCTATTTTTCAGTTTTTCAGCACCATTTTTTCCTTTGCACATTTTTTTTTGCAAATCAAGTGTGAACATGCATATCAACAAATATATTCTCATGAAGAAATGTTCCTGGAAGCAAGAGCATGTTAGCATAAGTCAGCAGAATAACCTGACCTTCCCCATGCAATAGTCGCCAAGGCACGCGGGAATTGCTCTTCACCATTTACTGGGCGAGTGTGGCCTTTTTGCATGCGAAAATAGATTTTTCCACAAGTATGTTGTGCTACCACTCTCAAATTACCTCATTACTACTGACCGAAACACATGCTTACATGCAAATGCACATCGGCAACCACCTTTTTTTATTGTGTATATTAGTTTTAAATATTCTTAGATTTTATTTTATTGTGCACAAAGGGGTCCATTCAGCATCAGAAGATAAAGAGTGCTACATTTTAGGGGAGAAAACTGCTATTCACTTAAAAGTAAATGACAGTCTTCTCTCCTAAAAAGCAGCCAACTCTATCACTTGGTGCAGAATCAACCCTATTGCCAGGGAAGAGTTTGTGGGGGGGGGGGGCATAAGTTTGCCAGGCACATTCCAGGGGTAATATTGGATAGGTTGAGGGGGGACTCCTGGGTGAATACAGGAGGAACACAGTCTGGTGAGTATTGATAAATGTAAAATACAATAACAGTTTAAAAGAGCACTAAAAAATACAAAACAGAAAAAACTATTTCAAGACTGATACATTACAGAAATAAAAACATATCTAAAAATAATGTATATGTTGTGAAACAAATAGGAATAAACATTACACATAAACAGTTAACAAAAATTGATCAAATCATTTTAAAAAAGGGTGAAAGGAAAGACATTTAATATAAATAACACATAGATTACAATAAAATAAAGACATTATAATAAATAATACCATCTAAAAGCAGCAAATAACTTTGCTTTTTGCATATATGCTTATAGATTTGCTTAGAAGAGAAAGCATGTAGCTACGTGCACTAACTTGTGCAAATAAGATACATGCTTTCCCTTCTAAGCAGGTCTTTTAGTATATGTAAGCATACATATGCATCTCTGCAGATAGACACATGCTCATCCCTGTATATATATATATATATATATATATATACACAGATCTGCAAATTTCATAAGAATATATATTCATTCATATTATATGCAGATAGACACATGCTCATCCCTGTATATATATATATATATATATATATATATATATATATATACATACACATATTTGCATGGTGTTGAATCAGCCCTATACCATCCATAGACATCACTGCTTGGACATGATCGCACAGCTCGAATGACCCCACACACTTCCCATGTCCCAAGTGTATGAAGCGAAAAAAATGGTATATCAAAACCGCTTTAATTTATTTAACATTTCTTTTTCAACTTTTATTGGTGTCATATCTTTGACAGCAGCCTCTCCCTGCAACTCGAAAACACCCATTACTATTGTAGGGTGTGAATGCATGCTGGGGCTTATTGTTCCTTGACAACTAAGAATTATCAAGTTTGGAAAAGTAACCTACACGATTATAGGCACAGATGAGTCTCAAAAGTGGAATGTGGAAATGATAGCCGACTAATAAAAGGGTTGAGGAGCATGTGAGGCTGTGATAAAGATCTGTGTTGCTGACCATGGTAAAGGCATAATGGAACTGTAAACTCTATTTTCTGTGCTTTTGGGACTTGCTCTGATGGCAATTGAGGTATAGTGAGAAGAACACGAGAGAGATCTGTATCTGTTTTTTGAGATAATGCTGCTTAAATTTCATTACACAGGGGATGGGTTTTTAACATCCAGATGCCCTTCACTCCCTAAGCCCCTCACCTCAGATCAAGGAAAGTCAATTATCGGGTCTGCAGCTGGGGTAGGCATTGGAAACCTTAAACATTTTTGATGGACGGTTTATTTTTAACAAGGAATTTTAAACAGATTGCAATTTTGTTTTTTGTACGGTGTTGGATATGTTTATGGCCAGAGCTCTACCACCTGGGATCCTCCTTGTTCCTTAAAACAGCTGTCAAACATCAAGTAACTCTACATGAGTCCTATGAAACCTTCGCCACCACCCTTGCAGCTTCATTTCTAATGGACAGCAAAACTGCCCTAGATGGCGTGTGAACTCTACCCCGACCAAGTGAATGCATATCTGGTGCTGGTGGATCATAGATCACCCTGAAGTTCTTGCAATCCCCCCACCAACTCCCCATTTTTCTCTTTAAAACTCATTTTTTAATTTAAATTAAGTGAAGTTCAAGTCCATAAATAACCAGTATAGGATCCTGGCAACTGAAAACAATACTGTATATATACGTTTCAAATGACCCTCATAGATTTGTTTGATAGGTAATAGGTAAACAACTCTTCTGCATCAATGAAAGCAACTTAGCCATGGGCAGTGATGCAAACAATTCTCTGTATGTGTAACCAACCCCCTTAAAGGATAATTCAACCTTTGTTTTAGAATTGCAATACATGTGATTTACTTATCATGCGATTTCCAAGTTCCTCTGGATCTGTGTTGCTCAAGTGAGAGTGGCTTTCCTGGCCTTGAGTTAAAGGAGCACTATCTCGTAATTGTGCATTGTTAAAAATCAACACGTTGGTTAATGAGAGGAGGAGTCACTTATACACCCAAAATGAATAAAACTCTTACCAAGTTTGTGGTTTATTTTCACATGGTAGGAACAAAATCCAGGGGTGACAGGTTTAGTCTATGAGGGGTGATAGAGCCTGTCACCCTGGATGTCCTTTTCTTTCCATTAAAATAAAAGAAACAAGCCTGGCTGGATATTTCTTGATATCGGGTGTATAAGTGACCTGTCCTCCTGCCATCCTGCATATTTATATGGATTTTTATCATTGGGCCATTTTTTCACGATAGTGCTCCTTTAAACTCTTTAGTAAAGCTTTTGCCTACAGATCCGAGAATATATAAAATAAAAACACTCTCCCCAGGTGAAAACACTGCCAGCAATCATTTAGCTAATGGAACACAAGACTGTGATCCCCTCACCTGAAGAGTCTGAATTAGAGCACCGGGTTGGACCTGTGAGCTCAGGAACGTGAAGCTTTATCTCTGCCTCAGCCAATCCGATGATTAGCAGGCCAGTGTCAGGAGGTCTCTGCATAGTACACCAAACACATCAGTTTTCTAACAAACACATTGTTGCTAGAGAAATCTGTTGCAAACAAATAAAAATGACACAAGTTAACAGATAAAACAGTACCTTGAAGACATCATTTAGGCACGCAATAATGGTCACTTTTTAAAATGCCATTGAAAGTGGAATTATCCTTTAAAGCATCTAAAACAGTTTCATTATCCTGTCTTCAGCTCTCATTCAGCACACCTCCAGCATGGTCTTGTACCCTTGTTGATTGGGGGTAATTATCCCATAAATTCCTAAATCATCACTGCTGGTCGTTAGGAAAGCTGGCTGCTTAGTCTGTGACAAAAACCATTGAACAGAGGGAGTGTGATTGTTTGGGTCTCTTTTCTGCAATCCAGAGTTGGCCTCCCTGAACCAATTGGCCTGTTGCCACCAGTCGGCTCACCTACAGCAAACAAGCCCAGCCCTTTCATCAAGGTCCACCGATAGGCCCTGTTTTGTGGGATTCCATATAGCTGACTCAATGGCACTGTCTGAGCACTAATCACTCCACCATTGCAAATGTGTGGAGATCAGCAAAACATTGGCCTTGGTGGTCAATGTGGGTTTTATTAAGAATTTTTGAAACAATATTTGATTTTAGTAGCAAGAATATTACAAGTATGATCACCTGTTGCAGTTGCAAAAGCTGCAATGTTTTTTAAGCAAAACAGTTATTTTCCAGTAACATTTCCAGTAATTTGCTGTGTGGTTTTATCTCAGTACAATAAGCAAGGATCCATCACTTTGGATACAATAACATTATATACATATGTATAATACATAAAAGAACTAGTCAGACATTCTGTGCCCTTGAATTTGCAACCTGTTATCCTCGGGCAGCTGGCCTTTAGGCCATGGGAAATACAACTATGAGAAAGAGAGTTGTCAGATCCACGAGTTGATTAACTGCCTCTGTAACCTCCATTTAGGATCATACTGAGTCGATTACAGGAGACAAGGAATCTGGAAGCTGCTCCCCTCCAGATACAGGCGTCCTAGGAGTTTATATTCCAGAACTTTAAATGGATAAAATCACTGTCACAAAATGAGTATCAAAATCACATACCAGAGTGTCTACCCTCTTAGCTCCACACTATTTTCTTCTATATAAAGCACAAGAAGTATTCACAAAATGAGTAAAGGTAGTCTGTAGATTATTACACCAATATGCGTGTTTATCTTTTCAAATCTTATGGAGGTGAATAATTTATCCTCGGAAGCTACTTGACCCAAGTGTAATTTATACCATACTGAAACTAGCCCGGGGATTTATTGTAAAAAGGAGAAAATGGTTTGGTTCTTTTGTTTTTAAATGGGCAGTAAGTAAATTAGACTATTGTTTATTTCAGTTATAGTAGTTTGCTCTGATATATCTCATGAAAATTAGAAAAATGTTATGTTTTAGCAATAAAACAAGAGTTAAAACATGATGCCATAAAAAAAAAAGAAAAAAAAAGTTGTCTTATGTGATTATCAATAAATGTTGGCTTTCTACAACAGGGAGGTTAAAGTGGACCAAAATCCAGGATTTTGACTATTCTGGGTTTTGGTTCTTGCCCCCAGGGCATCCTGATCGGGGATGTCCTGCTGTGTGAAACCCCCCAGGTCACCCAACCTGACTTACCCTTCCTTGGTACTACCGCGCATGTGTGGCCTCTCTTCCAAATCCCCGCATCCCCGGCTGTCCTTTAACAGGAAGTTGGCCATTCACAAATGCCTGGACTGGGCATGCCTCCTGCTCTGGAAAGAAGATGAGGGGGTTTCACACAGCGGGGCATGCTTTGAAATACCAGCAGATTAAGAGGTAAGAAATAGAATCACATATGAAAGCTCTGAAACAAAGATAAAATAAAAAAGAAATGTCTTTATGCTTATACGTATTTCTGCAAAAATATTTCAGTGTGCTTGAAATATCACAAATAAGATGATGAACATGGCTCCACCTATTGCTAAGAATCAAGGGGAAATCCCGTCATTCTTGGCCTGTGTGAGATGTGCTTTTTAAATAGGGTTTTTTTTGGTCTCCTTTAAAACAATCCATTAAGCATAACATTTGTAAAAGTGGCTTGTGCCCTCTGTTACGGTTATTAATTAATTATTAATCCTAATACAGCCATAATGTACAGCCTAGTGCTAATGAGGGCCACTAGCCTAAAACGTGTTCATAAGTAGCTGTGTAAAAAAAGGTGATATACTCAAATATTGCATGCCCTGCTGCCTGGCTGGCTACTGTTTTAAGAAAGTTCTCTCTAAGTTAGTATTTCTGTAAATAAAACTGAAAGGGCCTAGCTCTAAACTTTGTTAAGTTTGAATATATTACGTTTCATGTAAACAACATTTTGGGACTATTACAAAGACTTCTTTGCCTCAAGTGTGAGGAAAAATACAAGACTAGACCAAGGGACCAAACAAGAATGATGCAAATTGCTGTCCAACAATAATAGGCAGCATCAGGTAAGCATGGGAGCCTCTGGTCTGATTATGGATTATGATTAAAAATAACATTCCACGTTTTTAAAGTCTATTTACAATGAGAGGTTAGAATTCAATTTTCCCGGTGTGATCCCATTGAGAAAATACAACCTCAGTTCCTAACCAAGAAGTTCAGCTAACAGAAAGCCATGGCTGTCACAGAGATCAAAGGAGTGCCACAGGATCTCATGCTGGTCACCAGATTTTAGACCTGTTGACACATATATGGCTTCTTTGTTACTCTTCATTTCTGCTGACTAAAGTAGGGGTAGGTCATAGGCAGTAACACAAAAAGTGTTCTGTTCCTTTCCCACTTTAGGGAACAAAAATGCCAAGAACTACAGAATAACTGTGCAACAAGAGCCTAATTCAGCAGTTTAATAAATAGTCCGTGGATGCTCACACAGCCACCTTGTAGAAGGAATTGAAGTTGTGGACAGACCGCCAGGCTTGGTCCACCGAAAGGCCCCGATTGCGGCTACAACTCTGGTAGAGTGAGCTGTCACACAAAAAAAGCTCCTTACCCCCGGCAGAGTAGGCCAGAGCCTAATTTGATGGTAAATAGTGGGTTTGGCATCCACCAAACCCATTCGGTTCCAGCTGGAACCACAAATAATACAATTCTGTGAGTACTCACCTGTAGAATTGTTTTTGTAGTATACAGCACGTCCTGTTTCACTTATTCCTTACGTCTGGGTTATCCACCACAAGGTGGCGCAGTGGACTGCAGAAAGACTTGTGGCATCTCCCGGCCCTATAAAAAGCCAGGAACCTCCCACAAATTCCCAGTGTTACAAAGCAGTTAGACAAGAAGCCGGGAGAACAATAATGAAAGAAATCCCAAAATGAACATTTGAACAAATCACCATACAGAGGTGACCAAGAATAATAATAACAAGGGAGGGATGAAACATGACGTGCTGTATACTACAAAAACAACTCTACAGGTGAGTACTCACAGAATTGTATTTTTCCAAGTATACAGCACGTCCTGTTTCACTTATTCCTTACGTCTGGGACATCCAAAAGCAGTGTCCGTAAGATAGGGTGGGATCCCCAAAAAGCAACGGGGGGCAGTTCAAACCACTGCCGCCTGAAGAACCTTGCGGCCAAAAGCAGCATCAGCTGAGGCCCTAACATCAACCTTGTAAAACTTGGAAAAAGTATGAACAGAAGTTGCGGCCTTACAAACTTGTTCAACAGAAGCTTGGTGCTGAAAGGCCCAAGACACACCAATAGCACGTGTGGAATGAGCAGTAAGACAGAAGGGAGGATCCTTCCCCTTAGCAGAATAGGCCTGCACCACCACCTGACGGATCCACTTGCTGATAGTGGATTTAGCCAGAGGCAAACCCTTCCTAAGACCAGAAGTGAGAACAAATAGAGCATCAGACTTCCTAAAAGTCTCAGTAGCAACCAAAGAGAACTTCAGAGCCCTGACCACATCCAGAGAATACAGAGTCCGCTCCTTGGAATTAGCAAGATTAGGACACAATGAAGGCAAGACAATGTCCTGATTGAGATCAAAGGTAGACACAACCTTAGGCAAGAAATCTGGCTTAAGCCGAAACACCACCTTATCCTGATGCCGCTCAAAATAACGAGGTTTGAAGGAAAGCGCCGCTAGCTCAGAAACTCACCATACAAAAGTGATAGCCACCAAAAAGGCTACCTTAAGAACCAAAATGGGCAAGGCGGCCTTACAGATAGGCGGGAGGCCCTTGCATAGCAGACAACACCAGATTCAGATCCCAGACTGGTAGCAAAGGCTTACGGGGTGGACGCACATGAGAAACACCCTGGAAAAAAGTTTTAACCAGCTGGTTATTGGCAAAAAACTTTGGAAAAAAATTGCCAGAGCTGAAACATGGCCTTTGAGGGTACTAAGTTGAAGGCCCAAATCCAAATCATGTTACAAGAATTCCAGAATTCTGGGAAAAGAAAACACCCTACAGGGAAGAGACTTGGACTCACACCAGGCAATGTAAGCATGCCAGACCCTGTAACAGATAAAAGACGAGGACTTCTTCCTAGTCCTAATCATGGTATCAACAACAGAAGCAAGTAACCCCTTTTGCATCAAGATGGAGGTTTCAGCAGCCAAGCCATTAAAGCCAGCGTTTGTAAACTGGGATGGCGTAGCTGCCCCTGAGTGAGGAGATCTGGATTCTTGGGCAAGACGTACCGGTCTACTGCCAACTGCACGACGTCTGCGAACCAAACCCTTCTTGGCCAACAAGGGGCCTCCAGGATGGCAGGTACCTGCTCCTGGACTATCTTGCGCATGACCCTGCCCAGGAGAGGAAACAGAGGGAACATATAGAGAAGCCGAAACTTCTTCCAAGGAATAGTCAATGCATCCGTGGTGAAGGCTAGAGGAACCTAAGACAGAGAGACAAATCTGGGAAGTTTGTGATTGTGACGAAATGCAAACAGGTCCACGTCCGGCTGCCCCCAGCGATGACACAGGAAGAGAACACCCGGTTGTTGAGGGACCATTCCCCCATACAAGACGTCCCCCTGCTCAGGGAGTCCGCCTCCTGGTTCTCCACCCCCGGAATGTAGACCTCCGAGATGCCGGGAACATGCTGTTCCACCCAAGACAGGATCAGGGACACTTCCTTGAAGGCTCGCTTGCTCCGAGTTCCTCCCTGATGAATGATGTAGGCAACCGCCGTCTGGTTGACTGAGGGGATCTGAACAGCCCGACCCCGAAGGTGAGTGGTCAGGCAAGAAAGAACCAATCTGATCGCCCTCAGTTCCAGGACTTAGATGGAAGCATGGGCCTCTTGTGGGCTCCACCGACCCTGGAACCTCGGGGACTTCCAGAAGCCTCCCCAACCGGTCAGGCCGGCATCTGTGGTGACCTTCTCCCAGCACGGGGGCAGGAAGGTCCTGCCCACTAGAAGGTTCCATGAGTCCAGCCACGACGAGAGGGACCGTCTGGCTAGAGGGGACAGAGCAAACTCTTGATCCAAGGACACAGGGCCCCGATCCCAAACTGACAAGAGGAGTAACTAAAGATGTCTCATGTGAAACTGAACAAAGGGGACTGCCTCGAAGTAGGGCACCATCAGGCCCACCAACTACATCCACCGACGGATGGAGGGATGAGGACATGATAGCAGAGCCCGAGCCTGCATCTGAAGATCCTCCACCTTCTGCTGAGGAAGGAACACCCCGACCAGGTATCCAGAGTCATGCCCAGAAAGGACCTCACCAAGGACAGAGAAGACTTGGGAAAGTTGAACACCCAGCCGAAGGACTCCAGAGTGGAGGTCAGCAGCTGATTGTCCTGCTCGGCCCGAGGAAAGGACTGGGCCACAATCAGGATGTCGTCCAGGTAAGGAATGATGTGGATGCCCTGGATCCGTAGCAGAGCCATCACTCCCGCCAGTATCTTGGCGAACACCTGAGGTGATACCGAAGGGCAGAGCCGCAGACTGGTAATGCTGATCCTCCAGGGTGAACCTTAGAATTCTCTGATGACCTGGAAAGATAGGCACATGAAGATAAGCATCCTTGATGTCCATAGTGCTCATGAAGTCGCCCGGGCGAAGGGTACTAACAGCAGAGCGTAGCGTCTCCATATGAAAATGCTTGAATCTGACAATTTGTTAAGTCACTTCAGATCTTGTAACTGGAGGACAATACCTCCTGTCTGTATCCACTGGTCTGAGACGTGAAGCCTCCAGACGTGAGCAAAGAGCTGAAACCGTCCCCCCCACCCGGATGGGTGAAGGCGCCCCTTCATGTCTGAGAGGGCTTGTGAGAGAGTTTGGGCTTGGTAGCCAGGAGAGACCGGGACAGCCACAGGATCTGCCACGGCCCCAAGAATCTCTGCGGCCACTAGAGAAGAGGGAGCCACGACCGAAAGGAACGGAGGAGGATGGAGGACCCCCGAAATGGCCTCTAAATCAGAACAAAGTAAGAGAGTACTATAGTACCCCCCCCCCCCCCCCCCCCCCGCTGCCAGCTGTAGCACCATCAAGGAGACACTTGAGCAGCCACGAGGCAATAGCAGTAATGGCAGGGGCACAGGTCGGACGCAATCCAGCCCCCACACAGGTAAAAGCATGGCAGGCCAATTGATCCATGGGGATCAGGGAACTCTGGACGCTGTTTACCAGGACGAAAGAGCTCCCCCTGTATTCTCTTAGCCACCTCAGGGGCAGCAATGTGTAATATATCAAAAATATGTGACAGCAGATTATCAGTGTCCTCAGGGTACCATGAATCCTCTCTGGACACTGACCCAGGGTCACTATCACAACCCTCCTGCTGGTTCCCAGAGGAGTCAGAATCCTGGGAAAGTCCCCCCATCTCAAGGGGGTGACAGCCACCAAACTCATCAATCCCCACATACACCTTAGCAAGGGGGGAGGGCCTGGGATCCAGGTGCCGCTTCTTGCCAGAGGCCTTGCTAGGAACAGGCCTGGCAAGCTGCCTCTCAATGTTAGCCACCCGCAGAGCCCCACAGGGGCCTAGTTGCAGGAGTGGGGGGGTAGGGGAGCAGAGGGAGGCGCAGAGCTGGGAAGCGAAGCAGGCAAACCAGCTTGTAGCGCAATGACACTGTCAGCACACGGCATTCGCACACCGTGACACTGTCAATCACAGGGGATACCCACACATGGAACATAGTCGGGCTTGCCCCGCAGGGCCCCCAAGCGCGCTATCCCCTGAAGCCTCCATATGGTGATTAACACAGGCGCAATAGACCAGTAGTGGGTAAAGGCTTAAGACAGAAGCCACCCGGGATGCCCTCCCACGGGATGCCCCCCAAGAGTCTATTTTGTGAAGGGGGAGTGAGGGGGAGGAAGGAGTAAGCCGGGAGAACCACAACCCAATGGTATCCCGCCTGAAAGACATAAGTAAAAATACACATGAGCATCCCGCAGCACATGAAAATCCCAGGGTCAATAAAGCCCCCCCCAAGGGGGACTCACGGACCAAAGACACCACGGGGTCACTCAGGCACAGACCGCTAGGTAAAGCGATACACCAGGGAAAGCAGCGCTGCAGCCGGGAATGAAGAAAACCAGACACGCAGGTTGTACAAAATGGCGCTGGCTGAGGTACCTCGAGTGGCGGGCCGCAGGGGAACAGCGCGATCCACAGCATCACCAGGCCCCGCCCCCCTCGAAGAGCACGAAAACGGCGCTCACGTGACCCGGCTGGGGCAATGACAAAGCAAAATTAGCTCAGGTTATAGCGCCCACAGCCACGAAGCGTAGTACAAAGCTGCGCGGTAGCTAAAAACACACCAAAATCGCCAAATTACCTCAGAAAACACCACACGTGACCTGGTCGGCGCCATGACAAAGCAAAATGACCTCAGGTTATAGCGCCCACAGCCGCGGAGCGTAGTACAAAGTGGCAGCTAAAAACACCAAAAGACACACCAAAATCGCCAAATTACCTCAGAAAACCGCACTCACCACCACTGCCACCCGCCCCCCCCCCCCAAACGGAGTCAGAGAGGGGGGAGAAGAGAGGGAGTCGAGGGAAGGCAGTGGCGAGCGTCCATGGCCAGGGAGGGGAGGGGGGGAGCCCCAGAAGTAAAAGAAGAGGACATAGTCTCCAAATAACTCACCCCTCAGAAGGCAGTGCATGAACTCCACATCTCAATCAGGCTCACCATAAAGCCTATGGCCGGCTTCCCTTTGTAGTACAGGGTCTGCGGCTTGGAGCAGCGCTCCTGGAGCACTTGACCCTAGTGCTCTTCTACCTTCACCCGATCTGTCAGCCGAGGCTGGGAGGCAGTGGGAGTCCAGAATCAAATGGGAATAGACTTGCAGGGCTGCAGGCTTGGTTGCCTCGCTCACCTGCGCAAGAGAGAGAGAGACATCTTCTGTTTTCGCAGTCCGACTGCAGAAGGAAAACTGGGAATTTGTGGGAGGTTCCTGGCTTTTTATAGGGCTGGGAGATGCCACAAGTCTTTCTGTAGTCCACTGCGTCACCTTGTGGCGGATAACCCAGACGTAAGGAATAAGTGAAACAGGACGTGCTGTATACTTGGAAAAGATAAGTGTTTGATTAGATTTGTCTTGCACAGCAACTGTTGTAAACGCATCCCACTGAACCGGTGGGAAGGAGTGATCCGACTAAGAGTGGAGCCACTACTCTAGGGATGACCAAGCCACGCGTGAGATGGTGATCGATCCCTTCAGGCGCCCTGGTATATAGCTGAGCTTATGGAACTGCCTCGAAGGATGCCACCATCAAGCCCAGGAGCATTGTTGTACACTGGGCTGAATCCTGAGCTTCAGAGTCACCACTCACTCCTGCAGTCTTTGAAACTTCTTCGTTTAGGAACAGTCTGGCCTGGACCATGTCCAACTGCCTGCTCAGGAAGCATCACTGTTGCAACAGTGTTATCTAGGATAATTGGTCATTCATCCGAATCTGGTAATTAGTACTGTTTGAACATCTCTGTCGACCTCCGCACAAAACAGAGCCCTGACCAAAAGGTCGTACAAGTACAAGACAATGCAAGTCCCCTGACAATGGAAGATCACCATGACAGCCGCTAGAACCTTGGTAAAGACCTTGGGTGTGTGGAAGATGCCCCAACTTGGTAGTGATGTTGGCATAGGTCAAATTGATAGAATAAGTGATGTCCTTGGAAGATCTCCCTGACCCAGGCAGCCAAAACCTCAACATGCCAGATTTGTGTTGAAGACAGGAAATCCTTTTTCAGAAAGGGGTGACATTTAGAAGAGATTTTAAAAGGTTATTTATTTTTTATTAGGGCGAGTACTCATTCAGCTTTTTCCATTTCTAGTCAATAGGTTTATTGAAGTGCTTCTGGTATGAAAATCCCTCATGGAACTAGTCATCATGATAGGCATCTGGCATTCTGGTCTCTCTGATATCTTGGATAACTTAATCTCTGGCATCCCTCTGTTGATTCAGCAAAGAACACCCCCCCCCCTTCTCAGAAGCAGAGACCGGCGTATCCTGCTCCTCCAATGCCACCTCCTTTTCCAAAAGAGACCATTCCTTGGTTCGCCGAAATCAAAAGTTATACTCCTCTGACATGGACTCGGCCAAGGAGATTACCATTGGTGTTTTCTTTTCCAGCCCATTCTAGGAGGATGCGTATCATAGCAGCAGAGCAGGTCCCTCACAGGAGGCCCTCCCCATCTGCCAACTGAATCTGGCACCTTGCAAGTCACTGTTGTCCTGTCATTGGGACCCATGCTCATAGCCGATGTCTGAAACATAATAAATATTTGATCACAAAAGTGATTACACAGCAAAAAGGTTACCCAACCCTACCTGTACCCTTGATGATCCAGGTCCGCTTTGGGCTACACACAATTTGTGAAACTGATTGGGGCAGAAACTGCTGCACATGCCCGATTTTGGGGGTTCTCCAAACCGTACCATCGCTAGAAGCCGTCTGGCATCCTGTGGTAGCGGAAGTCTAAAACTGCTGTTCCGGAGGGAGGGGGGCATCACTGGAAGCCTTGGGGAGCCCGGAAACAATGCTGTAGCAAGCCTTCCCTAAGCAGCACATGGTTCCACACAGGGAAGTAACAGCACTGGAGGATGTGGTGGGGGGTACCGGGTCATACAGGATCCCTCTTTGTATGCATTCTTTTCCCTCTGGTGTAACAAAATAAACACTGTCTGTCTCTTAATCAAGTACCCATTAGGAGGGGACTGCAAGCTCTTCAGCACAGTGACTCCTGTTGGTCACTGGGATAGCATATCCTGAGACTGGACATGCAACAGTCCCCACATCCAGAACTTCCGCTGCCCCCTTGCCCGGTGTTACCGAGGGCAAGACATTGGCCTTCTTGTCCATCAGAAGGCCAGTGAATGCGGCCCCTACATCCCTACACAAGAGAGAAACATTTCTTGTGTCTTCCAACATCGACGAATAGAGCAGACCTGGGAGATCCAGGAAGCTGCGCCTCTAAATCTTTGCCCAGCCTATCGGCAGCTAGCAATAGCCATTTGTAAGTGATTAAGTGTCCCTGGAAGGACAACTTAACAGGGAACAACCTTTTAAGAGACCCCCAATGCAGGAGATTCAGGACACCTAAAGAGCGAACAGGGGGTTAAAGATAGTCTCTACCCTTCAGATGTCTATGCACTAAATAGACATTAGAATATCACAGACTGTCCCTTAAATGCACCCATAGACTACCAAAGCTCCCCTACTAGACTTTATGATTTTTTTCATGAATGGCATATGTTTAGTGAAATCTAACTTGTTGGACTTGCCATTGGCTCAAAAGGCGCCTGCTTCAACATATAAAAACTAAGGTTGACACAAACACTTGTGTAAAGACATGTAAAGACCACACTATACCACAAAGAATTTGGGGTACACAGGGCTAACTACCTTAACAGGTAACAGATATAAAGAGTGACAATAAGACACAGAATACCTGCCCTGCAAGTGGATCTTTTAGCTTAGTTGTAAAGGTGTAAACCCCCATGCTAAAGTGATTTTGTATTTAAAAAGAAACTAAAATTAAACCAATATCTTTCCTGCTACTATTATCAGCAATCCCCCTTATCGAACAGGGTCCCTGACCATAGAAAATGGTGGAGGTTGTACGAGGGGCAGGACAGACTAATTCACTAAGCTGGGACAGAGGTGGGTTAGCCCCCCTTCCTTAAAGTGCACCTATACTCAGAGAGAAGTATATGTGGTCACCTTCTACCTCCAGCCCAGTGCCCCAAAACGCCTGTGTTTCTTTTTTTAACCTTTACCCAATATCCATAACACCACGAACTGGGTGCAGTCAGCCATATTGCTCCCTGGCTAAGCAGCCCCACTCCCAGTGATGATGCAATCAGTTAGAGTACACACAGCTCAACAATGGGGAGAACTTTAACCTAACTGCCCTTATGTGACAGTTTGGTTGTAACTAAATTAGAATATGGTAGGCCATTCACCATAATACTACTTGATGTTTTTTCCTGGCATTTTTATGGATATTGGGCAAAGGCTGAAGTTAAAAAATACAATTCTGTGAAACTCACCTGTAGAATTGTTTTTAAATATATCCAGTCTAGGTCATCCCAGAAGTGATGACAATTGGGTTTTCAGCCCCCAGGGGCGCTCGACTGCAAGATCAAAAGCTGTCGCTCCTCCCGGCCCCCTATAAAAGCAGGTGTCTGTCTCACTATGAAGAAAGAGACAGGCTGGGAGGCCAAGAAACCATGTTACTTCACATAGCTTCAGCATGTACTCTCTCCAACAAAAACCTTAAGGACAAAGGTCCAATATAAAATGGTAATCACCATAACAGGCAAACAGAGATAATGAACAAGGGCAGGGTGGGACGACCTGGACAGGATATATTCAAAAACAATTCTACAGGTGAGTTTCACAGAATTGTATTTTTCACTATATCCAGTCCAGGTCGTCCCAGAAGTTATATCAATTGGGACATCCAAAACAGTGTCCATTAGGGCAGGATCCCCAGCGCGGAACAGCATGTAGTTCATTTCACTACCGCCTGAAGCACCTTTCGGCCAAAAACAGCGTCAGCCGAGGCCCTAACATCAACCTTGTAAAATTTTGTAAAGGTATGAACAAAAGACCAAGTGGCGGCCTTAAAAACTTGTTCAACAGATGCCTGGTGCTGAAAAGCCCAGGAAGACCCATATAGCTCTAGTAGAATGAGCTGTAATACGAAAAGGGGGTTCCTTTCCCTTGGCAGAATATGCTTGCACCACCGCCTGTCTGATCCACTTACGGAGAGTGGACTTGGCTGGTGGCAAACACTTCCTAGAGCCCTCTGTTAAGACAAAGCGCAAATCCGTTGGGAGCTTGTGATTGTGTCTGGACGCAAACAGGTCGACATCCGGATTACCCCAGCGGAGACACAGGGCGTGAAAGATCTTGTTGCTGAGGGACCACTCCCCCAGACGTGAGGCACTCCTGCTCAGGAAATCTGCCTCCTGGTTTTCTACCCCGTGGATGTAAACCGCCGAGATGCAGGGAACATTCTCCTCTGCCCAAGTCAGAATCTGGGTCACCTCCTTGAGGGCTCGCTTGCTCCGAGTCCTGCCCTGGTGATTGATGTAGACGACAGCCGTCTGATTGTCCGAGCAAACCTGGATCGCAAAACCCCTTAAATGGGGAGTCAGTTGAAGAGGCACCAACCGGATCGCTCTTAGCTCCAGGAGATTTATGGGAAAGTGGGCCTCCTGTGGCCACCACTGACCCTGGATCTTCTGCGTTTGCCAAAAACCTTCCCAGACGGTCAGAAAGGACTTGCTCACCAATAGGTTTCTGGAGTCCAGCCACAAGAGGGACTGTCTGGCCAGGGGAGACAGTCAAAACTCCTGTTCCAGAGCCTCCTGTGTCCGGTCCCAGCCAGTCAACAGATTCAACTGAAGAGGTCTCATGTGCAATTGGGCGAAGGGCACTACCTCGAAGCACGACACCATAAGGCCCACCAGTTTCATCCCCAGACGGATCGATGGCCGCTGACAAGACAGCAAGGCCTGCACCTGTGTCTGGAGGCCCACCACCTTCTGCTGTGGCAGGAATACCTTGACCTGAGAGGTGTCCAATGTCATGCCTAGAAAGGACCTCACCATTGAGGGAGTGATAGAGGACTTGGGGTAATTGACTACCCATCCGAAATCCTCGAGAGTGGATAACACCGTCCGGGTGTCGCTCTCGGCCTGCTGAAGGGACTGAGCCGCAATCAGTAAATCGTCCAGATAAAGCAGAACACGAATGCCCTGGCTCCTCAATATGGCCATGATGCCCGCCAGCACCTTGGTGAACACACGGGGGGCTGAGGATACCCCAAACGGCAGCGCCACAAACTGGTAATGCTGATCCAACAGCGCAAACCTCAGGAACCTCTGATGTCCCTGGAATATCGGGATGTGTAGATAAGCCTCCCTCATGTCCACCGTGGTCATGAAGTCGCCGGGCTGAAGCGAGCTCACTGCGGACCATAAGGTCTCCATGCGGAAATGTCTGACTTTGACAAACCTGTTGAGACCCTTCAGGCCCAGGATAGGTCTCAGCGTTCCGTCCTTCTTGGGCACCGTGAACAGATTGGAGTAGAAGCCTTGACCCTGTTCCTGACGAGGTACAGGACAAATCACACCTAACCACAGAAGGTGTTGGACAGCCATTCGTAGGCCCTGTGCCTTCAATGGGTTCTGGGATATCCGCGACTGAAGAAATCTTGAGTGCGGACAAACTGCCAGCTCTATTTTGTAACCGGAGGACACCACCTCCTGAATCCACCGATCCGAGACATGCTGTCTCCAGATGTGAGCAAATAGGGGGCTTGGACTTGGATCCCCAAGTGGGATTGGATCGGCAGCGGGACCTACCTCGTCCCCAGGAATTTCAGTGAGTACCTGAAAATGAAGAGCCTCTTCCTCCTCGAAAGGAGCGTTAGGCAGATGAGCCCCGAAAGGGCCGCGCAGGCTTCCGTCACTGAGGGAGTCTTCCATCCTTGACCAGAAGGTCCAGACGCTCCCCGAATAATCTTTGGCCCACGAAGGGGATACTAGTGAGCGACTTTTTGGCCGCGGCATCAGCTGACCATTGCCGCAACCAGAGCGAGCGGCGAAGCACAACAAGCAGGGCCGAGACCCTGGCACCGAGCCAGACACCATCATCCATGGCAGAGACAACAAAGGCAATAAAATCCACGCAAACCTTGAGGTCTTTATACTCCTCCGCCCGCTTGCGGGACTTAGCAATATCCACAAGACGTCTCACCTTCTTCCTGATGGCTAGGGAGACAATAGCCGTGGCACACACAGGGCGAAACCAAGCACCGGCAAAAGTAAAGGCATGACAGACCAGAGAATTCCCGGCAGGGAAGAGGCCTGGACACACACCAATCAATGGAGGAACGCCATACTCTATAATAGATAGCAGAAGAAGTCTTCTTCCTGGCCTGCACCATAGTAGCCACCACAGAGGCAGACAAACCCTTCTCTATCAAGATGGAGGTTTCAGCAGCCAGGCCGTCAAAGCCAGAGTTTGTAAATTGGGATGGCGTAAGGATCCTTGAGTTAGCAGATCTGGCACCCCTGGCAGATCGTACTGGTCTACTGCCATTTGAACCACGTCTGCGAACCCCACTCTTCTTGGCCACCTGGGGGCCACTAGAATCACAGGTACCCCTTCCAGAGCAATCTTGCGCAGAACCCTGCCCAGAAGGGGGAATGGTGGAAACACATACAGGAGACGAAACTCCCTCCAAGACGTGGACAGGGCATCCGTGGTCAATGCCAGAGGATTCTGAGACAGGGATACGAAGGTCGGGAGCTTGTGATTGTGACGGGAGGCAAACAGATCCACATCTGGTAGACCCCAACGATGACACAGGGACTGGAATACCCTGTTGCAGAGGGACCACTCCCCCTGACGGAACGTCCCCCTGCTCAGGGCGTCCGCTAGCAGATTCTCCGCCCCCGGGATGTACACAGCCGAAATGCATTGGACATTGGCCTCCGCCCATGTCAGAATCTGAGACACCTCCTGGAGAGCACCCTTGCTCCGGGTCCCTCCCTGATGGTTGATGTAGGCAACCGCCGTTCTGTTGTCCGAGCGTACCTGGACCAACAGACCCCGCAGGTATTGGGTCAACCGCTCCAGTACCAACCTGACTGCCCGCAATTCCATAATGTTGATGGGTAGATGAGCCTCCTGAGGGCCCCACCTCCCCTGGAAACACAGGGACTTCCAGAACCCCCCCCAACCTGACAGACTGGCATCCGTTGTGACCGTCTCCCAGGAAGGGGCTAGAAAGGACCTGCCCCCTATCAAGTTCCTGTGGTCCAGCCACCAAGCAAGGGACTGTCTGACCGAGGAGGGAAGCACACAGACCCCATCCAAGGACGCTGGGTTCTTGTCCCACACTGACAGAAGGTGAAGCTGCAGAGGTCTCAAATGGAACTGGGCAAAGGGCACCGCTTCGAAACTCGCCACCATCAGGCCCACCAGCTGCATTCCCTGCCTGATGGAGGGCTGCAGGCACGATAGCAGAAACTTCGCCTGCGCAGTCAGAGCTTCCACCTTCTGTTGAGGAAGGAATATCCTTGACTGAACCGTATCCAGAATCATTCCCAGGAACGGAGTCACCGAAGAGGGGGACAGAGAGGACTTGGGGTAATTGATCACCCAGCCGAAGGACTCCAGGGTGGACACTACCAGCCGAGTGTCCAACTCTGCCTGCCGCAGAGACCGAGAGGTGATGAGTATATCGTCCAGGTAGGGCAGCACACGTATGCCCCTTAGCCTTAACAGGGACATCACCCCTGCCAGCACCTTGGTAAACACCCTGGGAGCCGAAGTGAGGCCGAATGGCAAGGCCACAAATTGGTAATGCTGATCTTTCAGTGCAAATCTGAGAAATCTTTGGTGTACCGGAAACACCGGGACGTGAAGGTAAGAGTCCTTTATGTCGACGGACGTCATAAAGTCACCTGGGCGCAGAGAGCCGATGGCCGAGCGCAGAGTTTCCATACAAAAGTGTTTGTTTTTGACAAATTTGTTGAGGATTCTTAAATCCAGAATGGGCCTGACTGACCCATCCTTCTTGGGTACTGTGAAAAGGTTGGAATAGAAACCCATGCCCCTGTTTCCTAAGGGGACCTTGCAAATGACCCCTAGATCCAGGAGGACCTGCACGGCGATAAAACCTGAGCTGAGGCAGGGTCCTGTGGAATCCGGGACCCCAACGAATCTGGTGGGGGGCCGTACAGCAAATTCTATCTTGTAGCCTGAGGACACTACCTCCTGAATCCACCGGTCTGAGACGTGGCGCCTCCAGACATGCTCGAAGTGCTGCAGACATCCCCCCACCCTGACGGGCGAGGGCGCCCCTTCATGCCTGGGGGGTCTAGGGAGGGGCTTTGGACTTGGGTCCCCAGGAGGAACCGGGACGGCATCCTCTGTTCCTGTACCAGGAATCTGCGTGGGACCCAGCGAAGGAAACCCCTCTGCCTTGTTTAGTCCCACGGTAGGGGGTCGATAGGGAGCCTTGGCCACGAAAGGGCCGAATCTGTCGCCTGCGCTGGGGTAACTTGCCTCCCTTGGCGAAGAGGTCTAAACGGTCCCCAAACAGGCGTAGCCCCTTAAATGGAAGTCCCGTAAGGGCTTTCTTGGCGGCATTGTCGGCGGCCCACTGGCGCAACCAGACCGCGCGGCGTATAACTACCACCAAGGCAGACGACCTGGCACGCATCTTAATAGCATCGTCCGATGCAGACAGGATAAAGTTCACAAACACATCACAGCTGGACAGTGCATTGACAGTATCAGAAGGCAACTCATCTGTGCCATCGAGAGCACTCCTAACCACAGTCCTGAGCGCCACTGCCGTAATGGCTAAGGCACAAACCGGGCGCAGAATCGCTCCCCCAAAGGCATGGCATGCCAATTGGTCAACACGCCGGTCCTCAGAATCCCGCAGCGTAGTAGTGTCAGGGGAGTGCATAATAGAGGTGTTGGACAACCCTAGAATAGGAGCATCGACCTCAGGTGGCGATGACCAGCACTTAACCAAGTCAGCAGGGAAGGGATATTTCCTATCCACACTCTTAGGGACCCCATGAAGTCTGCTGGGATGTTCCCATTCTTTAAGCACGAGGCTATTAAAATGGGTTTGCTCGGGAAATTCCAAACGAGCTTTAGCAGTATGAAAAAGATCACCCCTTTGCCGGGGATCCGCAGCAGGGGAAGAGAGGGACAATACCTCAAAGATCTGAATCAGCAGTCTATCAACATCATCCGAGATCAATGCTCGGAACCAGACTCTTCCTGACCCCTGGACTCGTCGTCATAAGACCCCGAGTCAGAGAACAGTTCCCCTTCGTCTGAGGGGGTATGGCCATAAGAATGCAACAATTCATCAGATTCTATAGGGAAGAAACCCGAGTCAGGGTTCAAATGCCGCCTCTTGGCGGTGGCTTTACGCGCTAAGGAATTAGCAAGCAAGTTTTCAACACTGGCCAGTCTAGTGGACAAATCAGGATGAGAATCCCCGCTAGTATTGGGGGTTAGACTCAGGCGTGGGGGAGTAGGTGAAGTGAGGCCCAGCCACTGAAGAGGAGGGAAGCACCGATAGCGCCTGCTGTGCACAAGGAACACAGACCCGTACATTGTCACCGCTGCTAGGTAAGACCCCACAATATCCTGAGATGCCTCCATATGGTGATTTAATCGGCACAATAGGCCAGTAGGGATTGACGCTGTAAGCTACCCTGGATGCCCCAATGACCCGCGGGGAGTGGGAGTAATTTTAATTCACAACCGGGAGCTACACCGGGCCGGGAGAAGCCACCGAGATCCAAGGACTGAAAGACATAAAGGGAACATGGATGTCAGAGCCATGCGCAAGGGTGTATAGAAGCTAATGGAAAGTCGCCAGAGAGGGCACTTACAGACAGAGAGGGGAGGACGGTCTTCACCACGCGCGCGTGAGTAAGAAATGGCGCCAAGCGAACCTCGAAGGGCGGGCCAGAGCTGACCGCGACACGGAAAACGCCAGAAGCCAGAACCACGCCCCCCAGAGAGCGCGAAGCTCAAAAACGCGTAGCCAATAAGGACAGCAGGGCAGTAACGCCTGAAAGGAATTGATCGAGTGGATTACCTCAGAAGAGCCACTACAGGCTAAGAAAAGAGACGCCGCAGCGTCCGCGCAGCCGCCGCCGTCCATGCAATGCAACAATATAGTAAAGACGCTGCGGCTATCAATACAAAATAACATAAAAGCGCGGCTCTGACACCCGATCCCGGTAAAACACAATACTAAAGCCATAAACGTGTAATAGGGTACACCGAGGCCGCCATACATACAACCCCTCCCCCCCCTTTCTTTTCCCCCTGGCTAAGGGGAAAAACGAAGGAGGAAGGCGACCCGTTACACAGGGTCCACCGCTACACGGGGCGTGGGGCAATGATGCGGGAGGGGCATCCCCTAAGGCTCACCATCAGCCTTGACCGCCTACCCTATGGTGGGGGACTGCGGTGGAGCGTGGCTCCATAAGAACACATGGTGCTGCCTACCTTCACCCGACCCACATCACAAGGAGGACGGGTGGAAATAGTCCCACAGGGCCGCGGGCTGTAATAGCCCCGCTCACCTGCAAGAGAGTGATACTTCATGTCTTCGCAGTCAGCACTGCAGAGAAATCTGGGGATTTGTGGGAGGTCCCTGGGTATATGAAGGGCCGGGAGGAGCCTGTTTTTGCATGTCTGCAGTGCACAGCGCCATCTGGCGGAGGATAACCCACATGTAAGTATTATATATGGAGCAGGACGTACTGTATGCTTAGAATATAGAGACACAGGCTGGTATGGGGCACTGGGCTGGGGATGGAAGGTGACCACATAAACTTCCTTTGTGAGTATAGGTGCACTTTAAGTAGCTAGTGAAAAATAAAGGGACACAAAGGCATCAAAGAAATAAACTTTACAGTTTGGATGCAAGTTTACTCATTCAAACCTAATTGGAAAATAAGCTATTGGGGAGCATGATAGTTTAACCCCTATGTAATCTCAATGTTGCAAGCAATTTAGTGTAAAAATTGATGAACACATCAGCGCCTATTTTAATGCAAAGTGTGATCGTTTTATGTTGCAAGGAGAGCAGTTTGAAATTTCCAGAGGGGTACAGGAATAAGCAAATGGTTATGTGGCTTATGTGTCTATACACAATATACAGTTCCTTTCAATGACTCCATTGTTTTTATAATTCGGAAAAACTGATAGTATTTTTCAAGCTCGCTAGTGTGTCTACTAAAGAACTGAAATACTTTTTTGGTCGAGTTTTTGGGGAAACTGTGATATATGAACGAGATGATGTCTCTGACATTTAGGAGGACAATTCCATTACATTGTTTCTAATTAACTGAAGAGAATAAAATGGAATTTTTGCTGGATTCACTTTATCATAACGGCAAAGAAAAGGAAAGTCAAATTTCATACTGTATCATGTTCCTGTCAAAATGCATATTGTCACAACACCAAGGAACCTAAAATTCAGTTGTGTTTTTATTGTAGGCTTTGTCTTTTCATCTTACGCAAAACATTGAAAAATATGAAATGTACGCCAAATATAATTAAAAATAGAAAACAAAATGTGATATAGAAAATATGAAGCATACCAAATTGAAGTTTCTCATAAAATAATCTCTAACATATTACAGTACTGGCATATATACTTAAATCTTCATAATTTACAACTTTAAACACATTTTTACAGTTTAAAAACACATTAATAATAAAAACCTGGTTTAACAGGTCATACATAGGACTTAGCTGATTCAGCCATATAAAAAGATGAGGTTGTGCAAATATGCAAAGTCCTAGACACTGGTTAGCAGTTCAGATGGACAGATCTCTGTTATCAAATGGTGTATAAGCGGAGGTCAGAAATGCTTCGCTGGCTAGATGTGAGTTTCATCTTTTTTCCAGTTCTGAGGGTAACCTTGCCTTGGATAATTGTTGCTATTCTGAATATGTTCCAATGGAACCACAACATCATCAGTAGGGTGAGGTACTTTGTTGAGCTCCACCACTCGCGGCACTACAACAGACCATCGATCTATAGAAGACAAAAAAATTAAGTTATATGAAACAGGAAAGCACTCTTATTTGCACCAGAGCCTACAGTGCAGTAACTAAATCTAGCAGGCCCCCCGGTATGAAAACTGAAAGTGGCCCATCATGGCAAACTTTTTCCTGTCATTTTAACTAAATTGACTGAAACAGCAGAGCTTCTTTTTTCTGTACATGATTCAAGAAATAAGGTGAAGAAACAACATTTGGGCCCCCTTTTGCACCCTGGTGCGGTCGCAACCTCTGCACTCCCTATATTTACACCTATATCACTAATGGTCACATGCAGATCAGATTTCTTAACCCACTCACTATACTGTACTACATTTATCCAGCTTTTCTATTATCTATGGCAAGTGGTGAGACTGTAACCTAGATTACCGTTTTTCCATTTACTTCAAGTACCACCAAATATAGAATTTATTGGAAGGGTTTAGTCTTGCTTTGAGGACCTAAAACTTTATGCACTACACCTAGTTCAGTAGGATTTTGTCAGCAGTACCAGCATCAACCAGAGAATACTATGGGAGAAACACTGGGCCAGGGCCAGCTTAAAGTGATACTGAAGGCAAAGGCAATTGTTACACCATTGTGTCGGGTTACATTTGGCACTGTACTAAACGGTTTTCCATTTTTAAACTTAAGCAGAAATGACCGAAATATCGGGGTTCAGCCAATGACATTCTCATTTTCATCCCATCCCCCAATCAGCTCAGCAGAGCAGGACAGGATGGTCCCTCCCTCCTCCATCTCCTCCCATTGCTGCTAGCACAGAGAGCTGATTATTATGCAGCATCACAGTTCCAATGACCATGCTCACTTTTTTCATAAGAAATTATAAGCTGAACATGTAAACCTCGATATATCAGACATTTCTTCTTTCATTTAAAAACGGAACAGTTTAGGACAGTGCCAGATGTAGCCTGATGCAATGGTGTAACAATTACCTTTGCCTGCAGTAGCACTTTACAGCGGACTAAAACCCACATTTTTAACGGGCATCCCCTGAACTGCTCCCCCCCATGTAGAGAACCTTTTGGCAATTTTTACAGCTCCTGCTTCACTCTAAGCTCTCTGGCTAATCCTGCTTGTTTTGGCTGTATAGCTCTGCCTCCTCCATTCATTGCTACTTTTGTGTGTGGCAGTGATGTCATTTCCACACCTATGCAATGACTGATCATCTGCCATCTTACAAAGAGGAGCAGCAAAAAAAAAAAAAAAAAAAAAATGTTCCAGGAAGCAAAAATATTCATTTCTAGTTCTACACCCTAAGAAGGGAATATCGGCAGGGGCTTTGGCTGAATTTATTTCTCAAGTTTACGCGGGTTTTGGTCTGCTTTAACAGCATTCCTAAGAAAGCTATACTCACAGTATATACACAGTGAGCCCAATCATTTCCTGGAACAAAATGCCCTGTACTGCCACTCCCCAGGGCAGCAGTCTTCTATGTCCCCCTGCCTTTACCTCCTGGCTGCCATCAGCACCACCAGAGGGAGTCCAATCGCTGTTACTAGTGCTGCTGCAAAGTAAGGGTGGCAAACCGTTGGATAATATCACCTCACTGATGGTGAATTCAACAGTGAAAAGGCTATAAAAGTCAAACTGTACATACAGATATTAGCATATATTCCAAACAGTGGCAAAGGTTGATAATTATAATTAGCATCTTTTCTGTCCACCGCTAAAAAGCCCCCCAACCCCAGGTATCCTAGGACTACAGAGTGTGAGCATTGTGTTCTAATTTCTTGCGGTTTGGATTATTTTAATGAAGGATTTAAAGTGGACCATCACCCTCGGGTGATCGGCCCGGGAATCTATAAGATTCCCGGGCCGATCACCTCCCTCCCCGTGGGACATCCGAGATCGGGATGTCCCGCGGGGTGAAACCCCCCCAAAACCCCCAAACCCCCTTACCTTAGCTTCGGCCGGCCGCCGCCGCCTCCCTCGCGTCACTCTTGACGCGCGCGCGCCCGCGCTGGCCGTCTGTGAATGGCCGGCGCGGGCGCGTCAAGAGTGACGCGCGGGAGGCGGCGGCGGAGGAGCCGCTTGTCCGTCGGCGCTGGGAGCGGGGAGAGGTGAGTTTTTCGGGGGGTTCGGGGGGGGTTTCACACAGCGGGGCACCCCGATCGGGGGTGCCCCACCGAAGTGGACCAAGACCCAGGATAGTCAAAATCCTGGGTGTTGGTCCACTTTAAGTCCTCATTAAGTATAATAACCTCCCTCCTGCCATTCCTTGGGACCACAGTTCGCTATACTCATCTAGACCAGGTAGAGTTTGCAGCTACTTCTGGTTCCCTTGTCACACAAATGCCTGGTCTGGGTGAGCTACACAACAACGCTTTCATCCTGGGAGAATTATTGTATTCTTGGAGGGTATTGCCATGTATAAACTGGATTATACAACAGGTTGTTGACATATACATTGCTGCAGAAAAGCAGCAAATCTAACCAGCGCCGGCCGCGCAGCAGCCGATAGCAAGCGCCGGACGCGCAGCAGCCGATAGCAAGCGCCGGACGCGCAGCAGCCGATAGCAAGCGCCGGCCGCGCAGCAGCCGATAGCAAGCGCCGGCCGCGCAGCAGTACCGATAGCAAGCGCCGGCCGCGCAGCAGCCGATAGCAAGCGCCGGCCGCACAGCAGTACCGATAGCAAGCGACGGCCGCGCAGCAGCCTATAGCAAGCGGCGGCCGCACAGCAGTACCGATAGCAAGCGGCGGCCGCGCAGCAGTACCAATAGCAAGCGGCGGCCGCGCAGCAGTACCAATAGCAAGCGGCGGCCGCGCAGCAGTACCGATAGCAAGCGGCGGCCGCGCAGCAGCACCGATAGCAAAACGGCGGCCGCGCAGCAGTACCGATAGCAAGCGGCGGCCGCGCAGCAGTACCGATAGCAAGCGGCGGCCGCGCAGCAGTACCGATAGCAAGTGCTGGCCGCGCAGCAGCAGCACTAGTAACAGTGATTCTTGTACTAAATGCCATTGAATTTAAAATCATCTGCATAAACCATTCTAATAATATAAGTAAATAATATGAATGCTACTTTATATTCCTTAAAATGTGACATTTGCAAGATGACCCAAAAATAGGTTACTGCAAAAAAATCAGCAGAAACCATCTATTAAACATGCTGCGCGCATAAATAATGTGTTTATTTTTTGCTAAACTTCACTGCTGACAGTCCGTGCTTGATGGATCATTTAGTCCCGGGATCAAAACATTACCAATAGAACTAATCCATTAGGTATGCTTGCTATCACAGTATGCTAATAAGGCAATGACCTCACTGGAATAATAGCAATGCATGAGCAGGGATTTAACTGGTCTTATTAGAAGTTCTGTGATGTGTGGCAGTAAACAGACAATGGAAAAAAGGCAAACATGACAGAGCAAGCAATGCACTTACCTCTTCGTAGGTGTCGCACAGTTTGGGAAAAGCCATAATACTGATATGTATCGTTTTTTCCTGGATCCTCATTTATAATGCCAAGATTCTGATTCCAGTGGGACCAGTTCACTTCATCAACCCTAAAAATGAGAAAAACTGCACATTTAATATTGTTCCCTGAAGAGGAGTCTAATTAATCTGTATTTGGTTACTTGGACCTGGGCTGGGCCATTTACTTAAGAATCCCCACTACCACACTTTTCTTTCTAAAACCAAAACATGTTATTAATTAAAAGTAAAATTAAGTTTCATTTCATAAAATATGCATTTTACATATCTGTAAGGTCACAGCATACAGCTCTGTTTGCAGACAGAGCCTGGCATAGAGAAAGGGAAGGGGCCACCCCCCCCCCCCCACGCTTCTGCCTCCAGCCCAACTAAATGGCCGGATGAGGGACCCTAGCTTATTCTTTAGATTGCTATAGATGACGGAGATGCAGTCAAAGGTGGTGAGCACAACAATGGGCGCCACAGCATTATATTTTTTGACCTATAATACAAATAAGGGGGGGTGTCAGTGCATCCTATCGGGCAAATGTAAAAAAAAAAAAAAAAATACAAATAAAAAACAACAATAGCAAAAAACTAAACTCAAATACCTATTGCTCTCGTGCTGCTGGCTGGGCCACCACAGCCATGGGAGGCCAGAAGATGGGAGGAGCGGCAGGCGGGTGAGCAGGGCATCTGATCCCTGCCCAATGTCATTCTTGCTGTCCCTGCTGCCGCTGCAGTGGCGGGAGCACACACAGAGAGCTTGGCACAGGCCATGCCCACCCGCTGTATGGAGCTGGGTGTTTGTGTGTAATTGCAGCACCGGATAAGAAGCAACCTGGACAGCACCACGGGGGCGATGGGTATGTGAGGTTTTATGGGGTAGGGGGGAATGCCACACTGCATATGGGAAAGGAGAGGGGGGAATGCCACACTGCCTATGGTAATGGGATAGGGGGAATGCCACACTGCCTATGAGAATGGGACAGGGGGGATGCCACACTGCCTATGAGAATGGGACAGGGGGGATGCCACACTGCCTATGGGGATGGGATAGGGGAAATGCCACACTGCCTATGGGGATGGGATAGGGGAAATGCCACACTGCCTATGGGAATGGGATAGGGAAAATGCCACACTGCCTATTGGAATGGGATAGGGAAAATGCCATACTGCCTATGGGATGGGGTGGGGGTATGCCACACTGCCTATGGGAAATGGGGTGGGGGAATACCACACTATATATGGGAAATGGGGGGTGCCACACTGCCTGTAAGTGGGGGATTCTGCACCTTGCCTTTTTTGAATTGGGAGGATGGTGTTTTAGCACATTTGGTTCAGAATATCTTTTTTTCTTACTTTCTTCCTCCAAATTCTAGGTGCGTTTTATAGGGGGAATACAGTATGTGTCATCAGCCAGCAGCAGAAACATTGTACCAAAAACCAGAAGAGGACTGTACAGCCATGGTTTGAGCCCGCCCTCTGCCGCCAGGTCCCATACTGGAGTCCTGGCTGTCCTACCCTGATGGCTATCCTGTGTATATAGCAATGAACAGCTCTGTCAAAAAAAAGTTTCTAGGGGAGGGCGATCACCGTAGGTGCCAAGACCATAGGGGGCACCTTATCCCCAGCCATATGGTTTTCTGCAGATAAGTCAGGGCCACTGTTAGTGCTGCAGGTCATAAGACAGACCACCTCATGCCCCCATATTGTGCTCAGCCATGGGGAGGGGGCACTGCCTGCTGCTATGGTAGAAGCACAGAATGGCACAAACCTGTATGGAACAGCAGCAGCACCTTAGAATGGGTGAGGAGAGGGCAGAATCTTTCCTTCCCCCACTGAGTGCTATTTTGCTTAGAAACTTCCCTGGTCAGAGCCAATACACCCATAGACATAAGAATAAATAAACAAACAGTGTATGTTATACTACATGGTTTCATTAAATCCAGTAATTCTAAAATAGTTGCATTATATTTATTTAAATTAACTTAATAGACACATTTTCCAGTAATCTAAACAATCTGATGCTGGATACTTTTTGCCTTGGTATGACCTGGAAAACCACTCATTTTTCGCAAATTGGCTGTTGTTCCTAGCACAGGGGGAGCATCCTGATTGCTGATGCTCCCTGCACGCTAACCTCAGTAAACCCAAGGAAACTTACCTTTTCTACTTTTGTGAAAAATAGGTTTTCCTGTTCAATTTGACATCCAATTATACTGACCACAGTTTAATTGGCACCACATCTAGCCAGATCTTCCAAACACACGGTTTGTGACAAATGTACAAAATGTGCCTTTATGTGCTGCTTAAATGTTAAGTGTGGGCACTGGGACTTCACAAATAAAGGAGAAAAAAAGTCAACCATCTGCTGAACCACGCCAACTTTTCCATTACACATGAGGACAGCACAAGAATAGACAAGGGTCTAATGAGGTCTAATTATGAACCAATAACAGATATTCCATTAAATACCACCATGATTGCCAGCCACTGCCTGTCTCTCATATTTACTAGAAGATTTAAATACCATCTGTTAATTCATGCTGTGCCTTGTGGTATAGCCAGAGACATAATTAATATGCAAATTACAATGTGCTTTTAAAGCAGGAACCAACACGACACCCCTACTTAATGATCATCAATGCTGCCTTTGGGAACCTACAGTAACCCTTCAAATACCAAGCTTCTGAAATAGCCAAGAAACATGCCAAAAGGTCACAGTACACAGAAGGAGAATGATTATGTCTAAAAAAAAAATTAAAATCACCACAGAAAAGGCATAAAATATGACCGACATGTCACTGGAGAGAAAAAAAAAACAAAAAATAAACTTTGAAAGAGTTTATCTCCTTTTCAGTTCCAGTAATATTTCTGAGCAATAATGATTGCATAATGGTAGACTTAAGAACCATGGCTTCTACTCTTTAGCAGTCTTGTATGACAACACAGTCTCAAACGAGTGACAATTTATTCATCTATAGTCCCTGCATTGCTTAACTTGCTTGGAAATGGCAGCAATACGAATGAGCCAGTGTTTTGTTTGCTGAGGGATTGCTGCATAATCTAGCAGCAACAAAACAATTCTGTTAATGAAAGTGTCCTCTTTTTTTTCTACTAATCCCCAAGTGGGTAAGGCAATAAGATAAGAATCTATTTATAGTGCCTTTTGAAAGTATTCATCCCATTGGCTTTTTTCCTATTTTATTACAACCTGTATTTAAAAGTTTGTTTTAATCGGAATTGTGTGTGATGCATCAGCACAATTTAGTCTAATTTGGTGAAGTGAAATTAGAAAAATGTACAAGAATCTATTTATAGTGCCTTTTGAAAGTATTCATCCCATTGGCTTTTTTCCTATTTTATTACAACCTGTATTTAAAAGTTTGTTTTAATCGGAATTGTGTGTGATGCATCAGCACAATTTAGTCTAATTTGGTGAAGTGAAATTAGAAAAATGTACATACAAAAAAATTTGGGGAAAAAAAAAAACGGAAAATTGGCACGTGCCCTTTGTTATGAGGCCCCTGAAAAATTTTGGTTCAACCAATTACCTTCTAATGTCAAGTGGAATAAAATCCACATCCAAGTGTCACATGTTCTGTTAGTATCACTATTAAGAAAGGGACAACACTAACCAAACACCTCCATGAAGACCAAGGAGATCTCCAAATAAGTCAGGGACAAAGTTGTTGAAAAGCACAAGTCAGGGTTATAAAAATACAATTCTGTGATTACTCACCTGTAGAATTGTTTTTACAGTGTACAGCATGGCTTGCCTCAGTTCAATTCTTAACGATTGGGTAATCCGCCACAAGGTGGAGCAGTCGACTGCAGAAAGACTTGTGGCTCCTCCCAGCCCATATAAAGGGCAGGTATAACACAGAGAACCCCAGTTTTTTTGAAAGCAGTAAACAAGAAGCCGGGAGGCAAGACCATGTTAACAAAAACACAGCCCACTAAGATAACTCTCTCTCAAGAAAATCACCATAAAAAGGCAAAATTGGATAACGATAACAAGGGAGGGATGAGGCAAGCCGTGCTGTACACAGTAAAAACAATTCTACAGGTGAGTAATCACAGAATTGTATTTTTCCTTGTGTACAGCACGGCTTGCCTCAGTTAAATTCTTAACGATTGGGACATCCAACAGCAGTGTCCAAGAACAAAAGGGTGGGATCCCCAGTGAGCACCAGCAGGCAGTTTAAGACACTACCGCCTGAAGCACATTGCGACCAAAAACAGCGTCAGCTGAGGCCCTAACATCAACCTTGTATAACTTAGGAAAAAGTATGAACAGACGACCAAGTAGCGGCCTTACAAACTTGTTCAACAGACGCCTGGTGCTGAAAAGCCCAAGAAGCACCAATAGCTCTAGTGGAATGAGCCGCAACCCGAAAAGGAGGTTCCTTCCCCTTAGCAGCGTATGCTTGCCCCACCGCCTGTCGGATCCACTTGCTGATAGTGGACCTGACCGGAGGCAAACCCTTCCTAGGCCCAGTAGGAAGGACAAACAGAGAATCCGACTTACGAAAAGAAACAGTGGCGGTCAATAGAATTTGAGCGCCCTGACTACATCCAGAGAATGAAGATTTAGTTCCTTAGAATTAGAAGGCGCAGGACATAAGGAAGGCAAGACAATGTCCTCATTCAGATGAAAGGCAGAAACGACCTTAGGCAAGAATTCAGGCTTGAGACGGAATACCACCTGATGCTGATGCAGTTCAAAATAAGGAGGCTTAATAGAGAGCGCCGCCAGCTCAGAAACACGACGCACAGAAGTGATAGCCAGTAAAAAGACCACCTTAAGAGTCATAATGGTCAACGCAGCATTGTTCAACGACCCAAAAGGGGGTACCCTGGAGAGCAGACAGCACCAAGTTCAAATCCCACACCGGCAGCAAAGGCTTACGTGGATGTACATGAGTAACTCCTTGGAAAAAGGTCTTGACAAGCCTATGATTGGTGAAAGATCTTTGGAAGAAGATTGCCAGGGCCGAAACCTGGCCTTTGAGGGTACTCAGTTGCAAACCCGACTCCAGACCATGTTGCAAAAACTCCAAAATCCTGGAAATGGAGAAGGTGCGAGAAGTAAAAGATTTAGACTTGCACCAGGCAATGTAAGCATGCCAGACCCTGTAATAGAAATCCTCTTCCATGATCATTCGAGCCTGAATCATAGTACTGACTAACGAAGCCGGCAGTCCCTTATCCATCAGGATGGAGGTTTCAGCAGCCAAGCACTTGTAAATAGGGGTGGCACAACTGACCCTGAGTTAGAAGGCCCGGATCATCAGGCAGGACGAAGTGATCCACTGTCATCTGGACAACGTCCGCGAACCATACTCTCCTCGGCCAGCGGGGGGCCACCAGAATGGTCGGTACTCCCTCCTGGGATATCTTGCGCAACACCCGCCCCAGGAGAGGAAAAGGAGGAAACGCATAGAGGAGCCGGAATTCTGTCCAGGGAATAGCTAGAGCGTCCATGGCGACGGCCAACGGATCTCTTGACAGAGAGACGAATCTTGGAAGCTTGTGATTGTGACGGGACGCAAACAGGTCCACATTCGGCTGACCCCAGCGGCGACACAGGGCATGAAAGATCTTGTTGTCGAGGGACCATTCCCCACAGCCGAGACGTCCCCCTGCTCAGGGAGTCCGCCTCCTGGTTCTCCACTCCCGGGATGTAAACCGCTGAGATGCAGGGAACATTCTCCTCCGCCCAAGACAATATCAGGGACACCTCCTTGAGGGCTCGTTTGCTCCGAGTCCCGCCCTGATGATTGATGTAAGCGACAGCCGTCTGATTGTCCGAGCGGACCTGGACCGCACGACTCCGTAGGTGGGGAGTCAACTGAAAGAGAACCAACCTGATCGCTCTCAGCTCCAGGAGATTGATGGCCGTGTGGGCCTCCTGAGGCCCCCACTGGCCCTGGAACTTCAGCGATTGCCAAAACCCTCCCCAACCGGTCAGACTGGCGTTCGTGGTGACAATCGAGTCCAACCACCACAAGAGGGACTGTCTGGCCAGAGGGGACAGAGCAAATTCCTGCTCCATGGATTCCTGTTTCCGATCCCAAATGGTCAAGAGGTTCAACTGAAGAGGTCTCATGTGGAACTGGGCGAAGGGTACCACCTCAAAGCAAGACACCATAAGTCCCACCAACTTCATCCCCAGACAGATGGAGGGATGAGGACACGACAGCAGAGCTCGTGCCTGCATCCGAAGGCCCTCCACCTTCTACTGAGGAAGAAACACCTTGACCTGAGAAGTATCCAGCGTCATGCCCCGGAAGGACCTCATCAATGACGGAGTGAGCGAAGACTTGGGATAATTGATCACCCAACCGAAGGACACAGCCACCTGAGTATCCCTCTCGGCCTGATGAAAAGATTGAGCAGCAATCAACAGGTCGTCCAGGTAGGGAAGAATGCGAATGCCCTGTCCCCTCAGGAGGGCCATGACACCCGCCAGCACCTTGGTGAACACCCGAGGGGCCAAAGTGATACCGAACGGCAAGGCAACAAACTGGTAGTACCGATCCCCCAGAGCGAACATCAGGAACTTCTGATGTCCTAAGAAGAAAGGGACGTGCAGTTAGGCATACTTGCTGTCCACAGTGGTCATAAAGTCGCCCGGCTGAAGAGAGCTGACCGCCGACCGTAATCTCTCCATGCGGAAGTGTTTGAACCTGACAAACCTGTTGAGACCCTTTAGATCCAGGATGGGTCTCAGGGAGCCATCCTTCTTGGGCACCGTGAACAGATTGGAATAGAACCCCCGACCCCGTTCCTGAAGGGGCACAGGACAAACCACTCCGGACGCTAGAAGACGTTGGACGGCCAACCTCAGGCCCTGCACCGTCACGGGATCCTGGGAGATCCGGGACCGGAGGAATTTTGGGGGAAGCCAAGCTGCTAGCTCTATCTTGTAACCGGAGGACACCACCTCCTGGATCCACCGATCCAAGACGCGTTGTCTCCAGACGTGAGCAAAGAGCCGGAGCCGTCCCCCCACCCGGATGGGTGAGGGCACCCCCTCATGCCTGAGGGGCCTAGTACCCCAAAAGAGACCGGGGCAACCGCGGGATCTGCCCCGTCCCCAAGAGTCTCTGCGGCTACCTGCGAAAGCAGCTCCGCGTCCCCCACGGGAAGGACGAAATGAGGAGGACCCCAGAAAGGGCCGAGAATGCTTCCTACACTGAGGGAGCCGAGTATCCTTGGTCAAAACATCAAGACGTTCCCCAAAGAGACGTAGTCCCGTAAAGGGGAGCCCAGTGAGGGACTTCTTAGCAGCAGTGGCAGCCGCCCATTTACGCAGCCAAATGGACCTACGCATGGCAACCAACAGGGCAGAGGCCCTACCACCAAGCCAGACAGCATCGTCCATAGCAGACAGCACAAAGGTAATAAAATCAGAGCAAAGCATAAGGTCCTCATCCTCTCGCTTGCGAGATCTGTTATCCTCGGCAAGGCGCCTAACCGTGCAATGGCAACAATAGCCGCGGCACAGACCGGACGTAAGCCCGTTCCCACAAAGGTGAAGCCATGACAGGCTAGTTGATCCATACGGCAGTCAGAATTATCACGCAAGGTAGTGGCATCAGGAGACGGCATAATAGAAGTGTTGGAGAGCCCCAGGATGGGGGCGTCCACCTCAGGGGGACAAGACCAGCGGCGAACCAAGTCGGCCGAGAACGGATACCTTCTATCCATTCCCTTGGGCACCGTGGGCAAGTTGTTAGGGCGTTCCCATTCCTTGAGGAACATATTGGAAAAATGTCCCTGCTCCGGGAACTCTAAGCGTTGCTTGTCAGGATGGAATAGCTCCCCCTGCTTCCTCTTTACCGCCTTAGGGGGATCGATGTGTAAAGCACCAAAAACGTCCAACAAGATTCTGTCGGTATCATCCGGGAGGATGGAATCCTCGTCAGAGGAGGACCCTGGTTCACCATCATACTCACCATGACGATCCCCAGAGGAATCGTGGAACAATTCCCCCTTCTCCATGGACTCACGACCGCCATAGGAATCATACAAATCATCATCATCGGGAAAGAGGGACAAGCCCGTAGCCAGGTGCCTCTTTTTACTAGAGGCCTTGCCGGCGGTCGGACCGGCCAGTTGCCAAATTGCTAAATGCAGGCGTGGGGGAGTAGGCGAAGATGTAGGGAGAACAGGACTGGGTAAAGAGGCCCTCAGCCCAGTCTGTTCCGCAATGATGTTATGGGCGCACGTAACACAAACCGCGCCGCGACCACTCAAAGGGGATGTCCCACACATGATACACAGCTGAGCCTGCCCCGAAGGACCCCCAAGCTCACCATCCCCAGAAGCGTCCATATGGTGATTAATTGGAAGTGTGTCCAATATAACGGACGCTGGACCTCAGACCCGGGATAACCCACAGCCTCGGGAGGGTGTGGGGGGGGGGGGGTGAATGAGAACCTGGAGGAAACCACAAGTACAATGTCCCCGCCTGAAAAACACAACATAAACAAGGATTGAGCATCCCACAGAGCATGCACCCATAAAATACATGAAAGAGGATCAGACTCACGGACCGTATAAGAACTGAACACGAGCCGGCACAGACAGGTGCACCGCAGAGGCAGCAGCGTGGGCAGGATCCGAGGGAGCACCGCAGAAGCATCCCACCCGGAGTTCCGGATAGGCACCAGGGCCGCAGCCAGCGCCCCGAGGAGAAGAGCCGACGGAGGCCACGAAGCGAAGGGGGGGGGTGGTCCGCACCGCACCAGCGCGCACCGTAAAATGGCGCCAGTACAGCGGAGCCTCGAGGGGCAGGTCGCGCGGCAACGACATGTAACGCGTCATCGCGCGGCCCGCCCCGCGCAAAGCTCTGGGACGCTGCGCCTCATAGGAGAAGCAATGGCGCCCAGGAAGGACGCCACGAGTGAAGGCCCAAACGCAGGGCTCCAGCCATGCGGCGCTGCCGCACCGACTGGTGCCATTAAGCCCCGACCCCCACCGCGCGCAACGGCGCGGAGACTGGCCGTGAGAGGAGGGGAAGGCGAGAGAGAGATAGGAAAGGAGCACAGAGCGGGGGAAGTAACAGAGGGCAAGAGAGACACCCCGAGAAGGACCATAACAATAAAGATGCACAGTGAAAACAGCACTTACAGGGACCTAGTGTGGTTTCTCCCCCCCTCACCAGGCTCACCATAGCCTCAGCCGGCTACCCTTCACAGTTAGGGTCTGCGGCCCAGAGCAGAGCTCTGTGAGCACCCGACCCCAGGTGCTCCCCTACCATCACCTGAACCTGCAGCAGTGCTTGGAGGCAGAAGGGTCCGGAACAGGTGGAAATGGGCCTGCAGGGCCAAGGGCTCGGGATGCCCTGCTCACCTGCAATCCAGATAGAGCCATCTTCTGTCTTCGCAGTGTGACCGCAGAAAAAACACTGGGGTTCTCTGGGTTATTCCTGCCCTTTATATGGGCCGGGAGGAGCCACAAGTCTTTCTGCAGTTGACTGCTCCACCTTGTGGCGGATTACCCAATCGTTAAGAACTGAACTGAGGCAAGCCGTGCTGTACACAAGGAAAGAAATTCCAAATCTCTGGTGATCCCCGGAGCACAATCAAATCCATTTTTTTTAATTTTTCACACCAAACCCGACAAGAGAGGGGAGGCTACCAAAACTCTCAGACCTGTCAAGGAGGGCATTTATTAAGGAGGGGCAGCTCAGAGACCAAAGGTGACCCTGAAGGAGCTGCAGAGACTGGACTATCTGTCCAAACAACCACATTAAACCATGAAGCGGGGTGTGTGACACTCGTAATAACCATTTTACGGGTGAGTAATCAAAAATGGTATTATTCCCAGTATGTCACACACCCCGCTTCCGAATATTCATGACACTTGGTAACCAGCCTGTAGAGGGCGATCTTGCAGAGATGACATGAGAAAAAGGAGCCCCTCCTGGTCCATAAATACCCGGGACCTCCCACTATTCCTCAGTCTTTTAAAAAAGCAGTGAAGAACCAGGAAGAGCAAATTATATAGTGAAAAATAATAAGAAACACCATATAAAGGATCCCAGAACAAAAAAGGGTGGGGGAAGCGGGGTGTGTGACATACTCGTAATACCCATTTTACAGGAGAGTACTCAAAAATGGTATTATTCCTAGTATGTCACACACCCCGCTTCCAACATTCATGACACTTGGGACATCCAATAGCAGTGTCTATAATGGGCAGGGATCCCACAAGGAAAATAAGGCATAACTTAAATTACTGCAGCTTGCAGAACCTTGCGGCCAAAAGCAGCATCCACTGAGGCCCGCACATCAACCTTGTAAAACGAAAAAGTGTGAACCGAAGACCAAGTAGAAGCCTTGCAAACTTGTTCAACAGAAGCCTGGTGCTGAAAAGCCCAGGACGCACCAACAGCACGAGTAGAATGAGCAGTAACACGAAAAGGGGGAACCTTCCCCTTAACAAAATAGGCCCCAACAATGGCCTGATGAATCCATTTACTAATGGAAGATTTGGCGGGTGCCAAACCCTTCTTAGGCCCAGAAGGCACAACAAAAAGGCATCTGTCTTATGGAAAGCAGAAGTAGTAACCAAATAATACTTAACACAACAAACAACATCCAAAGAATGTAAAACCCTTTCCTTGTTATTACTAGGATTAGGGCACAATGAAGGAAGAACTATATCCTGATTTAAGTGGAAGGCAGATACCACTTTAGGAAGAAAATCTGGTTTAAAACGGAAAACCACCTTATCCTGATGCCTCTCATAGTAAGGAGCCTGTATTGACAGGGCCGCCAACCCGATGGACAGAGGTAATAGCAACCAAAAAGGCAACTTTCTGAGTGAGAATATGAAGAGGAACCCCCTGTAAAGGTTCAAAAGGAGCCGCCTGCATAGCAGAGAGCACCAGATTAAGATCCCAAACTGGAAGTAGGAGCTTTCTAGGAGGCCGTACATGCGTGACCCCCTGGAAAAAAGTCTTAACCAAAAGGGTGAAGAGCAAATGACCTTTGAAATAAAATAGCCAAAGCAGAAACCTTCCCTTTCAAAGTACTAATCTGGAAGCCCAAATCCAGACCCCGTTGCGGAAACTCCAAAATCCTAGGGATAGAAAATACCCTACAAGGCAGGGACCTAGACTCACACCAGTCAATATAGGACCTCCAAGTCCTGTAATAAACCACAGAGAAAGACTTCTTTCTAGCTCTAACAAGAGTCAGAATGACAGCATCAGAAAGGCCTTCCTCCTTTAAGATGGAGATTTCAGCAGCCACGCCGTCAAAGCCAGCGTTGGTAAATTGGGGTAACAAAGTTGACCCCGAGTTAAGAGATCTGGAAGAAGAGGCAGAGGCAACAGATCCTCTGCCAGCCTTGTGACCTCTGCGAATCACAGGCATCTTGGCCACCTTGAAGCCACCAGAATTGCTGGTGCCCCTTCCAGAACCAACTTGTGCACCACCTTGCTTATCATGGAGAATAGGGGAAAAAGATACAGGAACCCCAGATCCTTCCAGGCAAGAGACATGGCATCTACTGCCACTGCCAGAGGATCCTGGGATAGAGACACAAAGGCTGAAAGCTTGTGGTTGTGGCGAGACGCAAACAGGTCCAACCGCGGAGTCCCCCACTTGTGACAAAGGAAAAAGACCTCGGGGTTGAGAGACCATTCTCCCTGGCGAGCGCATGCTCTGCTCAGGAAGTCTGCCTCCACATTCTCTATCCCCGGAAAGTAAACTGCCGATATGCAGGGAATATTGATCTCTGCCCACTGAAGGATCAGAGACGCTTCCCGGAGGGCACCCCAACTCCGAGTCCCTCCCTGGTGATAGATGTATGCAACTGCTGTTCGTTTGTCTGACCGAATCTGAACCGGCAAACCCCGCAAGAGATGAGTCAGTCGGAGCAGAACAAGACGAATGGCCCGAAGTTCCAATAAATTGATTGGGGAGTGAGCCTCCAGAGGCCCCCACAACCCCTGAAACAGGTGTCTCCTCCAGATGCCCCCCCCCAGCCCTGGCTGGCATCTGCGGTGACCAACTCCCAACAAGGGGTCAGAAATGATTTGCCGTCCCTGAGATTTCTCGAAATCAGCCACCACTGGAGGGACTGCAGGACGAGGGGAGACAACAGACAAGTCCGATTCAAAGACAACGGGCGCTTGTCCCACTTCGCCAGAAGAAAGAGCTGAAGTGTCCTCATGTGGAACTGAGAAAAAAGGGACCACTTCGAGCGTGACCACCATCAACCCCACTAATCTCATCCCCAAGCGGATAGGCTGATAAGGATTGAACAGGAACAAATTAATTAAATCCTGAATCAGAACAATCTTGGACTGAGGAAGAAATACCCTGGCCTGAAGGAGAGTCATCTTCTGAATGCTTCGCCGACTGCAGAGACGAAAAGACTGAGGAATAGTGGGAGGTTCCGGGTATTTATGGACCAGGAGGGGCTCCTTTTTCTCATGTCATCTCTGCAAGATTGCCCTCTACAGGCTGGTTACCAAGTGTCATGAATGTTGGAAGCGGAGTGTGTGACATACTAGGAATAAAGGCAATAATGCAAACTTAAACTACTGCAGCTTGCAGAACTTTGCGGCCAAAAACAGCATCCGCTGAGGCCCGCACATCAACCTTATAAAACCTAGAAAAAGTATGAACAGAAGACCAAGTAGCAGCCTTGCAAACTTGTTCAACAGAAGCCTGATGCTGAAAAGCCCAAGATGCTCCAACAGCACGAGTAGAATGAGCAGTAACACGAAAAGGGGGAACCTTCCCCTTGGCAGAATAGGCCCCAACAATGGCCTGTTGAATCCATTTACTAATGGAAGATTTAGCGGGCGCCAGACCTTTCCTGGGCCCGGAGGGCACCACGAAAAAGGCGTCCGTCTTATGAAAAGGAGAAGTAGCCACCAAATAATATTTCACACATCGAACCACATCCAAAGAATGTAAGGTCCTCTCCTTGTCATTACTAGGCTTAGGACGCAAGGAAGGGAGAACTACATCCTGATTGAGGTAGAAGGCCGAAACCACCTTAGGAAGGAAATCCGGCTTAAAGCGGAAAACTACCTTGTCCAGGTGCCTCTCAAAGTAAAGAGCCTGAATAGACAAGGCCGCCAACTCGGAGACACGCCGAACAGAGGTAATAGCCACCAAAAAGGCAACTTTCTGAGTGAGCAGAGAAAGAGCAATATCATGCACCGGCTCAAAAGGAGGCCCCTGGAGAGCCGACAGAACCAAGTTTAAATCCCAAACCGGCAGCAAGGGCTTTCTAGGAGGCCGCACATGAGTAACCCCCTGGAAAAATGTCTTAACCAGGGGATGAAGGGCAAAAAATGGAGGTTTCAGCAGCCACGCCATCAAAGCCAGCGTTGGTAAATTGGGGTAGCGTAGCTGACCCTGGGTGATAAGATCCGGAAGAGGAGGCAGATAAAACTGATCTACTGCCAGCCGCACGACGTCTGCGAACCACACTCATCTTGGCCACCTTGGAGCCACCAGAATTGCGGGTGCCCCTTCTAGAGTTAGCTTGCGCACCACCTTGCCCACCATGGAGAAGGGGGGGGGGGGAACAGGTACAGAAACCCCAGTTCCCTCCAAGCCAGGGACATGGCATCCACTGCCAGGGACAGAGGATCCTGAGACAGAGACACAAAGGCAGGAAGCTTGTGATTGTGACATGAAGCAAAGAGAACCACCTCCGGCGTCCCCCACTTGTGACAAAGGGTCTGGAATACCTTGGAACTGAGAGACCATTCTCCTCAGCGAGAGGATCTCCTGCTCAGGGAGCCTGCCTTCGTGTTCTCCACTCCCGGAATGTAAATAGCTCAGATGCATGGGACATTGCTCTCTGCCCAAACAAGGATCAGAGATACCTCCCTGAGGGCACTCCTGCTGCGAGTCCCTCCTTGGTGATTGATGTAAGCGACCGTCGTCCGATTGTCCGAACTGAAGAGAAGAGTCAAGCGAGACAGAACCAACCAAATGGTCCGCAGCTCCAAAACGTTGATGGGGGTATGAGCCTCCTGAAGCCCCCATAACCCCTGGAACTGATGTTCCCTCCAGAAGCCCCCCCAGCCCGACAGGCTGGCGTGGTGACAGTTTCCCAACAAGGGGTCAGAAAGGATCTGCCCTTCAACAAATTGCTTGACACTAGCCACTACTGAAAACACTGCTGAGCCCGGGGAGAAAGCAGACAAGACTGATCCAATGACAGCGGACACTTGTCCCAAGTGCTAGAAGATGGAGCTGAAGCGTCCTCATGTGAAACTGGGCAAAAGGGACTGCCTAGAAGGCACACCCCTCTCGCACCTCTTGACTGCTATATATTGACTGGATGAGCACATCCTACCTTCCTTTTTGCTGTTGCATTTGCAGGTCAGTGGCCAGATCTGCTGGATTGTAGCTCTCCCAATGTAACAGGGAGTCCAATTGGCCTCTACCTAAACCCCCTTTTTGAACTGTAACACTGTGCAGGCAAGTAAAGTATTTTTCATTGTGTGTGTGCAAGTAAGTTAAGTTATTGCAATGTCTTTAGACAGGCTGATTCATGTATTGCATTGCTTGTGCACACACAAGTAAAGTAGCAGCAATGCCTGCACAAACTTTTAAACTTAGTAATGTTAGGGACGGGGTACTAATTGGACGGCCTTGACGTGGCTACCTCGCTTTTACATTCATTGCAATCTATGTTAACTAACAGTCCATGTTCTTAACAAGTGTTAGCTAGGTTTTTCAGTTTTTAGTATGAGTGTGCAGAGGGTTAACTTTCTTTTTTACTGCCTAGAAGGAAGCCACCATCAGACCTACCAATCTCATCCCTAGCCGGATAGACGGGCGAGGATTGGATAGCAGAAGCTGAACCAAATCTTGGACCAGAAGAATCTTGGGCTGAGGAAGGAACACCCTGGCCTGAAAGGCATCCAGAGTCATGGCCAGAAACAAAACCTCCCTGGACGGGGAGAGGGAGGACTTGGGATAGTTGATCACCCAGCCGAACCTCTCCAGCGTGGATACCACCACTCTGGTGTCTAGCTCCGCTTGGCTGAGAGAGGAAGCCAAAATGAGAAGGTCGTCCAGGTATGGTACAATGCGAATGCCCTGGACTCTGAGGAGGGCCATCACCCCCGCCAATACCTTGGTGAACACCCTCGGAGGTAAGCCCGAATGGAAGGGCCACAAACTGAAAATGCTGATCTTCCACCACGAACCTGAGGAATCTCTGGTGTGCCAGGAAGATAGGTACATGCAGATACGCATCCTTGATGTCTATGGACGTCATGAAGTCCCCCTGACGAAGAGAATCGACGGCTGAACGCAAGGTTTCCATGCGAAACTTCCTGAAGTGGATAAACCGATTGAGGAGCTTCAGATCCAAAATGGGTAGAATGGAGCTGCCCTTCTTGGGTACTGTGAATAGATTGGAATAGAATCCCAAGCCCCTTTTCGCGGAAGGCACTGGGCAAATGACAGCCATGTCCAGCAGATAACTTACTGCCGCCCGGAGCCCCTGTGCGGCCAGTGGATCCGAAGGCACTCGAGACCTGACGAATCTGGGAGGAAGCCGGATCTCGAATTCCAGCTTGTAACCGGAAGACACCAGAATCCATTTGTCTGAGACCTCCTGGTCCCAGACCTGGAAGAAGTGCCGCAGCCGTCCCCCCACCCGCAAGGGTGAGGGCGCTCCCTCATTGCTGAGCTGGCTTGGCAGCAGGCTTGGGTTTGGAACTCCAATTGTGACCTGGACGGGCACGACCTCTGCCTCTACTCCAGGAATCACCTCTGAGGGTAGAGAAGGCCAAAACTCTGCCAGTTCTGCCACCATGAAAGGAAGGGTTAAAGGAGGCCGCCCCCCGAAAGGGACGACGTTGCCTCTTACGCTGAGGTAACTCCCCTCCTTTCGTGACAGAATCTAATCTTTCTCCAAAAAGCCGCAATCCCACAAAGGGAAGTGCTATAAGTGACTTTTTGGCCACAAAATCAGCCGCCCACTGGCGCAACCCCACCGACCGCCGAATAGCTACAAGCAAGGCCGAGGTTCTACCACACATGACCATGGTGTCATCCAAGGCGGCAAGCACAAAGGACATGAACAATTCACACCGCTTAAGGGCAGCGAACACATCACTAGCCGGGTCAAGCCTGGAAGTACTCAACAGGTCCCTAACCACAGACCTGGTAGCCACTGCCATAAGCGCCGAAGCACAAACAGGCCGCAAGGCTGAACCGACACTAGCAAAAGCGTGGCAAGCCATCTGATCAATGCGTTTATCCTCACCATCTTTGAGAGTGGTGGAGTCAGGAGAATGCAAAATATAAGTATTAGATAACCCGAGCACCGGGGCATCCACCTCGGGAGGGGACGACCATCGTTTTACCACGTCCACCGGAAAGGGATACTTTTTATCCCAACCTTGAGGAATACCTGGAAGCCGAGTAGGCTTCTCCCATTCCTTAAGAATAATGCAATCAAAATGCTTTTGATTTGGGAATTCCAGGCGCTGCTTAGAAGTCCCAAAGAATTCCCCTTTTTGAGGAGCGACCTCCTCAGGAGGAGAAATTGCCAGAGACCTTCGGGATATCCACAGCATCCCCCTGCCCTTGCTCAGAATCAGCACAAACAAACTGCTGATTGTCAGAACCATCAGAATCCTCAAATAATTCCCTATCTTCCAGCGGGGAATAATCAGATCAGTCAAGAAAATCATAATCATCAAACTCAAAAGCCGGCGCGGCTGGAGACAAATACTTTCTCTTAGCCCAGGCCTTTCAGACAACTGAGCCAGAAATACATTTCTCAATATTAGCCAGTCTGGCACACACATCAGATTGCGACTCCCCACCTGTGACAACATCACTAGGGGTACGGATAAGGCAGGGTGGGGAGGGAGATGAGGCCGGGACCCTGGACCCAGACGCCTGGGCCCCCGACTGCTGCGTTATGGCCCGCTGAGCACAAGGTATGCAAACAAGTACATTATCCCCCACAAGGGATGCCCCACAACCCACACACTGCCGGGGTTGCCCCGAGGGGAGCCCAAGCCCGGTATCCTGAGAAGCTACCATATGGTGATTTTTAATGTAGTCGCAATGACCAGAGGGATTTACGCTATTAAGCTACCCGGGATGCCCCTTCAAGTCCCCAGTAGGAGGATTTTTATTTTTTTTTCATTTTTAGGAACCCTAAATTAATTTCTAAGGGACCCTAGGACCGGGAGAACCCCCTTTCTAAACATCAAAAGAAGGGATCCCACCTGGAAGACATGAGAACAGACATAAGTGTCAACATGCACATTACCCACACATATATGACAGATAAAATGGGGAAATAAATATAATTTACTCACAGCAGCAAAGCGGCGACCGTCAACCCTCACAGCAGCGAGGGAATGAGAGGGAGAGCAGCGAGGCCGGAAGAAGAGGGGCGGGCCAGCGCACAACGCGGCCACGCCTGGCTCCGGCCCCGCCCCCTCCCTCACGCAGGGCCCGGCCTCAGCCAGCAGAGCGCTTCAGAGAAGCCGACCTCGGGAAGGGGGGGGGTCGAGCACGCCGAGCGCCCGGCCCCGCCCCCTCCTTAACTACACCTGAGTAAAACACACACCCCACGGAAGAAAAGGCCTCCCCCCCCAAGGGGCACAGAGAAACACGGTAGGGGGGAGAACCCACACCAATAGGTGAAAGGGCAAGAGGAACGGGGCATCCCAAGCCGGGATCACCAACCCGGACACCGCCTACCCCTTTGTATGGGGTCTCACGGGGGAGCAAGCTCCCATATACACCACAAGGTGCAGCCTACCATTGCCTGGACCTTCAGCCTAGGCTGGGAGGCATACTGCTATAGTTTAAATAAAAAAGGTTCAGGCAGCAATAGAAACAAACGTCCGGGGGGTTACCCCAGCTACCTGCAAGGAGGAGACAGCCATCTTCTGACTTGCTTCGCCGACTGCAGAGACGAAAGACTGGGGAATGGTGGGAGGTCCCAGGTATTTATGGACCGAGAGGGGTTCCACGTCGTGGTCGTGGCAGCATCATGCAGAGGGAATGTTTTTTAGGAGCAGGAACTGGGAAAATGGTCAGAGTTGAGGATGGATGGAGCAAACTGTTTCGCCCTGTCAGTGATTTGGCAGTGAAACAGAGGTTCGCCTTCCAACAGGGCAATAAAAAATACTGCTAAAGCAAAACTTGAGTGGTTTAAGGAGAAACCTGTAAATGTATTGGAATGGCCTAATCAAAACCCAAACCCCAATTGAGAAGGTTGTGGTTCACCAGTCTATGCCTTGAGGCATGGGCAAAGATTCAAATGGCAAGCTCAGACTTATCCAAAGCAAATTGTATATATAGTACTGACTTTAAGGGGGTGAATACTTCTGCACACTGAAGTTTTCAGATCTTTTGTCCTATTTGTAGTTTGCTTCACAATAAAAAGATGAATAATAAGAAAAAGAAAACAAAATGTTCAAAGTTGTAGACATGATCTTTAAAGTGGACCAACACCCACCGCTGATCGGCCTGGGAATCTATAAGATTCCCGGGACGATCAGCTCCCTGCCTGTGGGGCACCCCGATCGGGGGTGCCCCGTTGTGTGAAACCCCCCAGGACGCCCGCAAATCCTACCTGTTCCTTGTTCCAATGGAGCATGCGCGGGCCGCCGCCGCCGCCTCTCGCGCATCCCTCCAGCAGGGCGCGCACCCGCGCCGGCCGCTTGTCAATGGAAAGTAATAGGGGCGCGCGAGAGGCGGCGGCGAGCGCTCTCACCTCGTCCGTCGACGGACCTCGCTTGTCCGTCGGCGGTGATTGGTGGAGCGAGTCACGTGGGAGCGGAGTCAGGTGAGTTTTTGGGGCTTTCTGGGGGGTTTCCACGGAAGTGGAGCAACACCCAGGACAGTGAAAATCCTGGGTGTTGGTCCACTATAAGTGGAATAATGCAAACCCTCAAAAAATCAATTATGAATTCAGGCTGTGAGGTAGCAAAACATGCTAAGGGAGGTGACTACTTTTGCAAAGCATAACAGTTCACTTTTTATACAAATCAAGAATTCCTTTTTCTGGAAGGGGTTTGAAAAAACGGGTAGTATTCTGTTTACAAGGAAAATTACAGCTAGTTCCATAGACTCAGTAAGCAAGGAAGGCTTGCAAAACGTAGCTTACATCCCATTAAAGCACACCTGTGACTATGGAAAATGTGTATACTTTGTTTTCTGAACATGAATAAATGCAGTGACATGGTGCTGCTGTTTACATTACAGGAAAGAAGCTAACATAACCCTTATGAAGCAGCTTAAGGCTAGATTTTACACCCAGGGTTGTGAGTAACCCTGTTCCACTAAACCCATTTGATTTTCTTCCCTCTTACATAGTTCCAGACACCCTGTCAGAAATGAAGGATGCCATTCTTCTCCATCTCCTGCATTATTAGTAGGCCACAATGGGAATAGGTGACAGGGAGTTATACACACTAAAAATTTAACAGAATAGTGGAGGAGGAATACTCTGATAGGTATATAATTACTCTGTTCCACAACTTTCTCTACTTCTTGTCCCAGTGACTGTACACAGAAAATGGAAAATGTATTTCGAATTACTGTATTAGGAGCATTTATTTATTGTATGAATAACAAAATATTGCCAATAACTGCTTTTATATGTTCTAAATCCCAAATCATATATATTACCTGAAACACCAACGGCGATCTGGGGTGCCATCCACATTCTTTCCAACCGTTACCATCTCTCCAGAGCGAAACGCTTTTCTGATAAACACAGGAAATGACCTTTCTATATCCAGGATGGTGGTGGCCCACTGATGCAAAACACATAAGAATTAAATAGTTGACAAAAAACGATGGTTGGATAAACTAACTATATACGAATAGGAGCCCTACCTGCCTAGCAATGTTTTAGAGTGATGGGACTTTGTCACCTAATGCAAACCTATTTGTTCAGACTGAATACAATTGATTACAAAACTATATATATATTTAGAGCATAAATAAGTATATATTACACGTGGAGGTTTGTTCCTTAGTCCAATATTAAACCGTTCCACGGTAGGAGGTGGAATTAGGACTTTAAGACATACATATATATCATTAAAACTGGACCAAAACCTGGGATTGTCACCATCCTGGGTTTAAGTCCGTCCCTCTGGGGCACCACGGTTTGGGATGCCCTGCTGTGTAAATTCCTGCTGTTCGCCAACTCACCTCTCCTCGGTCCAACAGCACATGCTCGGCCTCTTGTCTAATCAGCTTTTGGCGGCAGGAGAAGCTAAATGGAATCCCAGCCACACACACCGGTTGGGCGGCATCACTCGCATCCTTCGCATGTGCCGTGGCCTTCTCGGACAGGAAAATAAATTACAGAGGACTTTTGGATGCCCCAGAGAGAGGGAGCCAGCCCTGGTGTCTCAGATGCCAAGACTGTTTTTGGTGCACTTTAAAGAGGAAGTCCAATCCTTCAAAAATTCAGACCAAGGGATACTGTTACAGTCCTGTGTATGCCCTGCAAGATTGAGACTTGAGGTCACAGTATATGGCAATTTTGGAGGGTTTACACAACGGGGGAATCTAGTTCTGTGGTCCATGGATTTTATTCAGATTGAGACACAAAACTATTTTTGTCAATCAATGCTAGCAAGCTTTTAAACATTGGCATTTGCTCAACAATGGCAGAGAGGAACTTTATGAAATGGAAACAAATAACGTAGCAAACATAAAATGGGGGGGGGGGGGTATCTTGATAAAAATGTCCAAATATCTTTTTGCACTTTTACCTGTAACTTCCAAATCTGTTTGCTCTCCTTTGAAACTTGTCCAACTGTCTCCCCCATCAAAGCTATTAACATGTTAAGGAGAAGGACAAATGTGAGGATGATGTAGGTAACTAGAAGAATAATAAAGACTGCTGGGTACTTGGCACTCTCAATCATCTCCAGATCCCCCATTCCAATGGTCAGCTTGAAGAGATCCAAGAGAAAATAGCAAAAGGTGTTGCTGTCCCGACATGATGGATACTGGAGTTGTGTACACGCTGTATCATTTTTGTCGCAGGACTCCTTTGTAGGACATGGATTCAGCAAGGACACCAGAGCTATGAAAAGAAGTTAGGAATCAAAGCAGTTACCAAAATATCTCTTCATAGCACAGTATTGTATAATGCTTGGTTACATTCTACTGCCTTGTCATTTGGAATGTATAACCCGTTATTTACTTTGCCAAAAGAAACAACTACTTTTTATCTCAAGCACACACTTACCACAACAGAAAATAAAAGTAATAAAATACCACGTCTATGCCTTGTAATTTACAAGCTTTAGTTTTTGGTTTTAGTTTTGTCTGACTAGAACCATCTCTGCTTACTTCAAGCCAGAACCCCCCCCCCCCCCCCCCCCTAAAAAAAAAACAGTATTTTTCCATTCTTCTAAAAGGGTAAGATTTTTTAGAGCTAATCATTATTGAAATGCACTTTCACAGTCACACTTTAGATTGTTTTATCTAACTGTAATTGGGTCTGCACAGGACACACACAATTTTGTTCTTCCACCCCAGCACTGACCTTCACATAAATATCTGCCACTCCAATTCCAAACTACTGACATGAAGTGAAAGATATATGGTCGAAGTACTTAACTTATGACAGAATTGATCTCTTTTATATTTTATTGTTCCTCTGCAGAATACAAGTTTATCCCCTGACATTTTGTTAACGTAAGTATTCTAATTTCCACTTTAATTCTGTTGGCATTAAAGGGATTGTTCAGTTAAAGCAGACCTCCAGTCAATATAAGAAAGCTTAATAAATTGCTCCCTGAACCCTAATGATCAGTGATAAAAGCAAAGGCCTGCAATACTGCAGATATTGTAAAATAGCAAGAGTGTGTGCTCCTAAACTGCATGGGAGCAGTGTTCTTGCTACACAGCTGACAGTCCTGACACATGAGAATGGGGGGGGGGGGGCGATGCCAGGTGCCTTCACCAGAGATATATACACCTCAGGAACACAGGGAAGCTTATCTATTATTCTGCACAAATGCACCCAGTGAATAAACAGCTGCTGGAGGAATTCTGTGTGAGAGGGAAGCAGTTACAATGCATCTCTATAAGTTTGCCAGCTGCAGAGCATTGTCAGTGGAAACAATGCATCTAAATAATCTCTGCTGTGAGCAAAGCAATGCTGAATCATTACAGTTGATGGCTTCTCTGGCTAGGCTACTTCTGGCCAGAAAAGGATTATTACACAAAGATTTGAGATAATTTTTACTGTGGGACTGGGTTTTGCAGAAGCAAAGCGCTACAGTGTGTGTGTGACAAGAGGTACTCTACTTTGCAGTTTCAGAGCACAGACTATGCCTGCTATTCGATAACATCTGCAGGGGGTTAAGCCCTCCCAAATAGCCAAAAGTCACAGAAGGCTTTAGGGATACAGTTTACTAAGCTTGTTTTTTGACTGGAGGTCCGTTTTAATTAAAGAATACTTACCTGATAGCAGTCTGGTTTCTGCCCTATCAGCTTTGACAACAAGCTATCAGCCGCCACCACTCATGTTGTGTGCCGCTTGGTGATAATTAACGAGGGGGGCTGGTATCTTGTGTCTGTAAGTAGGGGCATGCACAAATGGTGGACATGAGGAGACTCATGTCAAATCCTAATTTGTTGTTCATGACAAGATGGGAGTACCTCTGTATTTTAAGCCAAGCCTCAGTCAATCTGTATTTCACATAATATCAAGGCACCTTCACAGCCCATTCCATTTTTACAACCACTTGATAACATTCAACCTCTACAACCCATATGTACCCTACATGTTAGAGCTATCAAATGAAAATGGCATAGCACCAACACACCCACCCATTAGGACACAACTCCTAGCACATCCCTACAGCACCAAAACTCCTGGGCAACCCTACCAAACCCCAACACCCACCCATCTGTACCATACACACCAATCCCCGTCCATATATACAATACCCAGTCTCCAGCCCATCCATATTGCACCCCGACTCTCAGCCGATACATACTGCATCCCAACTCCCAGCCCATTCATTGCCCACGCAGAATCCCAGCCTATCCGTACAGCACCCAGACACTCAGGCCATCCAAACTGGACCCAGAATCCCAGCTGCAACCAGACCCCAAGCCCATCAAGCCTACATTCATCTTACACGTTAGAGCTACTAAATTATAACAGGACCACTGCCCCCCCATCCAAACTGGGTTAAATGCTTGCGAGGCAGACTAAAATACGATTGCTTAATATTCAGTCTACCTACCTGAAGCATATCCAATCATGAAGAGTAGGTACACCAAAAGAAATCGAAATAAATCTTTAAACAAGATCTGAAAACAAAAACATTCACATTAAATGGGAAATTGATAACTTCAAAAGAAGTAAAGACACTGCTATTATTGCATAACAGGCTATATATAGTAGATAAAAGCTCTTTTAAATAATTAAAATAAAAGAAGTATGCTACGGCATGTATATATGTAAGTACAAACTAGAATGTTGAAAGTAAAGTGCACCAGTAGACAGAAAATAAAAAGAGCCTATACACTTCAGCCAGATCTCCCCCTCTCCTGCTCTCTGCCATCAGACATGCACTCTTGTGTGGCATTAGTGGAGGGCACAAACACCAACCATACTCTGATGTTTATCTCAAAAGTGCTCAGTCTGGATTGCACTTGAGCAGCCTAGGTGGAAGGTGACTGCCAAAGTAGCAGACTGATAAGAGGGCAAGCTATTTAATGTATGGTAGCCTATTGATTACTATCATGAGATTACATATGCAGCAGGTTTCAGGGTTTTGATTTGTGGGTTATCCCCAAGTTTGTTTTCACTATTTGTATTGTTAAATGCATATTTTAAAAAAGATGAATTCTTGTTGAAAGTTGGGTGATTTTATGATGTGTCGGACAGAATGTTAGTGTATGTACATTGCATGGCACCAATATTCCAGCTTCCTTTTAGGCCACATTCAGACAAACATCCCAAATCCTGAGGGTCTGTGGGTGTTAATGTGACTGGAGGTCAACTTTAAACTTACATTTAATAGCAGGTGGCAAACCTTATCTTCAACCACAGTCAGCACCTGGTCTCGTCTCCCCACCCCCCCTCCACCAGCTGTCACTGGATCAGCGCGGGACATAGGATCGGGGTGAGTAAAGAAAAAACGTGTATAAATGGCATTTCTCTCCTCTGTGTGTGTTGTATTTTTAGAGGGCTGGCAAGTCTCCACCGAGGCTGGTTATGCTGGGAACAGGGACCCGTTCCCTGCCCCCTCCCCAAGAGGGGTGGGGGGGGACCCTATGTCATTTTTTAATTACCCTCAGCAGGTATAAAAGGCTTCCAGAAACAGAAGGACAACAGAAACCAGAGTGCTTGGCATGGGACACCGTGTTCCGGGATGGAACAAGGCAGAGGACAAGATTTTAATAAGTGCATGAGCTACAAGCCCCGCATAGCTGGTGCCCGGCTGATTTTACTTGTAATTGAACCCTCCACAGTTTGGATAGTAGTTGTATTTTATTTGTAAATGTTATAAAGTGCTCTTTTCAGTTTGGGGGTTCTCCCAGACAGGAAAGGGGAAAGGTGGGCCACTGATACATATGTGGTGGTGTTGTAATTGGGAGAAATGGGGCTTTCACATGTAATATGGTTTTCTTGAGTAAAATAAAGGTTTTATTTAAAATAAAGAAGACAAAATTTGAAAAAATGTTTATACATTTTACAATCAAAAATATTAAAGAAAAACATTGGAAAAATTACAAACAAGACATTTCATGTTAAAGCCCAAATGCTGCCAAAAAAAATAATATATAATTTTCCTGGAAATTCCTAAAAGTGCAAGTTCCGTCAACAGAGGGTACGTCTGAAGTAGGCCGGCAGTTAGAAGTGTTAAAAGTAGCTATACATGTTGCATATTGTTTTGTTCGGGGGACCTTGCACTTTCATATTTAGTTTGTTTCTTCTTGCTTGTATATTGATATTTTGGGAAAATGTGTTTTTAATTCTGCTGTCTTTTTCTTTTAACATTTTTTTAGGGAAACCCTGTGCAACCAAAGAATACTTTGGGGGATTACTTCCAAAGCTTAATGTGTGTGCTTTCAGTGAATATATGGTTCGGGGGGGGGGGGGTTATTTCAAATGTAAAGGGTTGTTTTTGTTAAAAAAAAGCGCAAGGTGCGCACTTTGTCTGCATAGCTGAAATTTTCTGAGATTTCCTTATCTGCTAAATCTTGGTAAGCGGGGCTAGCTGTGAATAGCAGATAAAGCAGCAAATGTAAAATTTTAAAGGAGATTAGAAACGCGGTCCTACATTCCTCTAGTCTTTACCTATGCTAAATTTGTTGCGCACATGTTGTAGATGGTAAATATCTAAATCAGGAAAAATAGACTACCAAGATTATTGCCATTCGCTGTGTAAAATGTCTTTTCATCATTGTGAGCCAAAAACATGAGCCTAAATTACTGTAAAAAATATTGCATGCCAGAGTACAACAGGGTTTCGAGCCAATAAACACTTACACTTTGAGCAAATAAAAAAAAAGAGCTTTTAACTGTCAGGATAACCTTGCCCCAGAAACGGTTTGCTATAAAAAAAAAAAACTTTGTCCTGCCACTGGATTTCAATAAATAAAAAGGATGTAAAAATAAGGTTACAAAGGCACTAACCTATCACAAACCATGATTTTTCTAAACAAATAGGTTCTAAAGAGCATGTAGAAAAAAAAACAATATATAGCGAAGGCTATTACTTTTGTTCAAAGATTGTGTCTGACCTTCTGCAGCATAATGCTGTAAGTTCCAGTAAGTTTCAAGCCTCTGGTGAAATAAAGTGCATTCATCCACCCCAGAACCAAGGCAAACACCATGACGGCCAGGTAAGCTTCAATACCAGTCAAGTATAGCACAGACGAGACTATGACCAGAACTGAATAGATGAAACTGAAGACAAAGGAGAAAACCATGAAATTGTTGTTTCAACACTGGGTACTGTTTTGCAAATATTGGTTATTTTACAAAAAATGTAATTTCACTGGAAGTCTATTTGTAAGCTTCAAGGGAATAGAAATGGCAAAAAAGGAGTACAAAACGTGCCAGCTTCCTGCTTGATTTGATGTTGTGGTCCCTTGGCTATCTGCTGCTAGAAAGGCAGTGAGCCAAGGACCATCTGAATAAGCTGCAGCTTTCCTCCCATTTTTCTAGTCGCATGTCAGTGCTGGAAGTGTGGGCAGTAATCGAAAATAGAATCTGGCTATAGATTACTCAATGTTTTAAAGGTTTTTAAAATGTTCTTTCCTTTCATACCGGCAGAGAGATTTTACAACAATGTTACCATGCATACACAACATTTTCATAGAATCTTTTACAAAAGATACTATTTAGTAAAAGAGCCATTTGCAGTGTGTAAACTTACTAAAGCAGTTGGAAGGATCCGTCGACAAACAAGGAATTTACTCCAGGACATTTTTTCATAAATAGATCTTTTACCTTGAAGAAAAGCATAAAGGAATATAGAATTTAACGTTTGGAGTTGGGGAGCACATGTATTTAGAGTCTATCATTGGAAATATAACAAATAAAAGAAAAAGTTTCTTAAATTGTAATATAAGGGGATTAATAACAGGGGGGAAATATGTGCTTTAAAAAAATATTGATAATTGAACGTTACCACTTTTCTAAATATTACAGCCACAAACTGCAATGTGTTTTATTGAGATTTTATGTGATAAAGCAACACAAAGTAGCAAGTATTTGAGAAGTTTAAAGAAAATAATAAATGCTTTAAATAAATATAAGGTTGTGTGCATATATGTATTTTGCCCCCCTTAAATCAATACTTTGTAGGACCACATTTAGCAGCAATTATAGCTGCATAAGTGTTGGGGAATGTCTCTACATCTAAAGGCTGAAATGTAGGTCAGTTTTTCTTAGCAAAATGGCTGTAGCTCTGTCCAATTGGATAAAGAGCATTTGTGAAAATGTGAAAAGCAACTTTCATTCCAAAAATTATCAGTATTTACTTTTCAATTGTAGCTCTGTTACTGTTGTCCTGCTGGAAGGTAAACCTAAGCCCCAGTCTCAAGTCTTTTGCAGGCTCCAGGATTGCACCATATTTAGCTCCATCATCCTATCAACTCTGACCGGCTACCCACTCCCTGCTGAAGAAAATTATCCATACAGCATGATGCCGCACAGTGGGGATAGTGTGTTCAGGGCGAGGTGCTGTGTTAGCTTTCCTCCACATAGCCTTTGTCATTTAGGAAAAAAAATTTCAACTTTGGTCTCATCCAACCAGAGCACCTTTTTCCACTTTCCTGCTGTGCCACCTACATATAGCTTGGGGCCAATTGAAAACATCACTTCCTATAGCTTACTTTCAAAAATGGCTTTCCTATTGCCACTCTTCCATAAAGACCCAATTTTTTGGAGTAAACAACTAATAGTTGTCCTGTGAACAGATTCTCCCAAATGAGCTCAGGATCTCTGCAGCTCCTTCTGGACCTCTTGGCTGCTCCTTTTATTAGTGCTTGCCTTGCCTGTCAGTTTAGGTGGACGGCCATGTCTTGGTACGTTCAAAGTTGTGCCATACTTCTTCCATTCTGGGTTGATTGATTGAACGAAGCTCCATGGGCTGTTCAAAGCTTTTTTTTTTTTAATAATGTAATCCTGGAATACCCTCCACCACAACTTTATCCTTGAGTTGTCTAGTGTGTTCCTTGGTTTTCACATTGCTGTTTGTTTACCAATGTCCTCTAACAAACCTTCACAGAACAGCCAAGAAAAAATTACCCTGGTCACACTGGATTTTATTTAAAGATAAATACAGAGGCACACCGCGCCATTCTTTTTTTATAATTTGGAAAAAAGTATAATCTGTACAGTTCACAAATACGTGCTACTGTGTGCTGCTCAATCAAATAAAACACATTTAAGTTTGTAGCTGGAACATTCAAGGGTTATAAATACATCATACTGTAACTATTTTGGAGTGTGTTGAAGGGGAAAGTATAGTTATAGTTATCTATAGATATATAGTTATATCTCATGTATTGCAATATATGAACAGCACATTACAGTACTAGTAAAGGGCGGCCATGACCTAGTGGTTAAGGACTTGACCTGAGACCAGAAGTTGCAGGTTCAGTTTCCAGCTGGGATATGTTTGAAGTGTCCATGAGAAGGGCCCATAGCCCCCCAAATGCTCCCTGGAAACCATGTATAGGGCAATGTGTACATGTACACTCATTGCCCCAGTTGGCGCAGTCAAGTATTTGTGAAGTTTAAAGAAAATTTTAAATGCTTTAAAAAAATTATATTTATTTAGCACACTTAAAGTTTGACTATCCTGGGTTTTGGTCCACCGATCGGGGTGCGCCGCTATGTGAAACCCCCCAGAATGCTCATCTCAATTCACCCGACCTCGGTCCTACGGCGCATGCGCGGCAGCTTGTCCAATCAGCGCGCTCGGAGCCGCTGACCTATGCACGTCTAAAGCTCAGCGGCTCTGATCTCGCTCTTCCCTCTAACAGGGAAGGCGTCCGCTCCGACCATTCACACGCCCTGCTAGAGGGATAGCGGGGATGCGGCCGCAGCCTGCGCATGCGCCGTTGGACCGGGATTAAGGTAAGTGTAGCAGGCGCCCTGGGGAGGTTTCACACAGCAGTTTTGGATGTCCCGTGGGGAGGGAATGGATCGGCCCGGGAATCTATAAGATTCCGCGGCAGATCCAGCTGGATTTTGGTCCACTTTAAGGCAATACTTTGTAGGACCACCTTTAGCAGCAATTATAGCTGCATAACTGTTGGGGAATGTCTCTGCCAGCTTGCACATCTAGAGGCTGAAATTTATGTCACTACAGCTAAATCCATATTTAGCCATTTAAAGGAAACCAGAATCGCTGGGCACTGTAATGCTCTAGCAGAAAGGGCAGATGTAACGTTAGTATCATCTCTGTTTAGGAGACTAAAATAGAAGCAAAAATAAATAAATCTATACATATTATAAAGTAGAGCAAATTCATACAATTCAAACAATTTTTAAGAATCTGAGCCTCAGTATAACGTACATTAGAAAGGAAGAAAAATATTCCCGTAACAAGAGTTATGATTTCTCCCGCAAGTCGTAGATAATCCACTGTGGTAATATATGGGTAGGGTGGCTATAGAAAAAAAAAGCACAAGTTAAGGTACTTCTACCAAGTCAGGGGTATTCATCTAATTATAGGAAGGAAGTAGAAGCTAAAATGTACATTTTGGATCTGAAGGCAAATAAAGCATCCTAGTAACTGTGCCCTGTTATAAAATACTATCCATAGAGCAAGCCATAGCATGGAGGTGCCAAAAATGCAATTCTGTGAAACTCACCTGTAGAATTGTTTTTGAGTATATCCAGTCCAGGTTGTCCCAAGTAATGACATGTGGGTATTCCGCCCCCAGGGGGCGCTCAACTGCAACATCAAAAGCTGTCGCTCCTCCCAGCCCCCTATAAAAGCAGGTGTCTCTCTATCATTTCCCAGTGGTTAAAAAGCAGTAAGAGGAGACAGGCCGGGAGGCCAAGAAGCCATGTTACTTCACATAGCTTCAGCATGTACTCTCTCCAACAAAAAACCTTAGGGACAACAAGTCCAAGAATAAAAATGGTAATACACCATAACAGGCAAACAGAAGATAATGAACAAGGGCGGGGTGGGACGACCTGGACTGGATATACTCAAAAACAATTCTACAGGTGAGTTTCACAGAATTGTATTTTTCCCTATATCCAGTCCAGGTAGTCCCAAGTGATGACATGTGGGACATCCAAAAGCAGTGTCCATTAGGGCGGGATCCCCAGTGCGGAACAGCATGTAGTTCATTTCACTACCACCTGAAGCACCTTTCGGCCAAAGACAGCATCCGCTGAGGCCCTAACATCAACCTTGTAAAACTTGGTAAAGGTATGAACTGAAGACCAAGTGGCGGCCTTACAAATCTGTTCAACAGATGCCTGGTGCTGAAAGCCCAGGAGGCACCAATAACTCTAGTAGAATGAGCGGAAATACGAAAAGGGGGTTCCTTCCCCTTGGCAGAATATGCTTGCACCACCGCCTGTCTGATCCACTTACTGAGAGTGGCTGGTGGTAAACCTTTCCTAGAGCCCTCTATTAGGACAAAGAGCAAATCCGATTTCTGAATCCAATTCAGTCGCAACCAGTTAATACTTAATGGCTCTGACCACATCCAAGGCATGGAGGGTCCTTTACTTAAAATTAGTAGGTGCTGGACACAAGGAAGGTAAGACAACTTCCTCATTAAGGTGAAAGGGGGAAACGACCTCAGGCAAAAAATAAGGTTTAAAGCGAAAAACCACCTTATCCTTATGCTGCTCAAAGTAGGGAGGCTTCATACAAAGCGCGGCCAGCTCTGACACGCGACGCACCAAGGTGATCGCTACCAAAAAGACCACTTTGAGAGTCAAAATAGACAATGCAGCATCGCACAAAGGTTCAAAGGGAGGACCCTGAAGTGCAGAAAGTACCAAATTCAAGTCCCACACCGGTATTACTGACTTATGCGGTGGAGGGACATGGGTGACTCCCTGGAAAAAAGTCTTGATCAACCTATGATTGGCAATGGATCTCTGAAAAAAGATGCGAAGGCCAAGACCTGGCCCTTGAGGGTGCTCAGCTGGACACCCAAGTCTAAGCCGTGTTGTAAACACTCCAGAATCCTAGAAATAGAGAATAGGGTTGATTCAGAGCCCCTTTCTCGCCTTTTTCTTGCGTGAATATTTCCATTCTCGTTCATTTTTTCCCCTCGTCTGATTCAGCAAAGCCTTTTTTCTGCGAGAACTTTAGTGTGAAATGTTTTCATTTTTGCATGATTGTTCGTATGGTAGCAAGACCTCCATAAAAACGATGAGAAAGGGGCTCTGAATCAACCCTATTGTGCGGCAAGGGAGACTCTTGAACTCGCACCAAGCAATGCAGGCGTGCCAAACTCTGTAGTATATCATGGAAGAAGACTTCTTCCGTGCCTGTATCATGGTATGCACAACCGTGGCCGACAGCCCCTTCTCCGTCAGGATTGAGGTTTCAATAGCAAAGCTGTCAAAGCCAGCGTCTGTAAATTGGGGTGCCGCAGCGACCCCTGAGTGAGAAGCCCTGGGTGGTCAGGCATGATGTAGCGATCCACTGACATCTGAACTATGTCCGCAAACCAACTCCTTCTCGGCCAGCGAGGAGCCACCAGGATGGTTGGTACCCCTTCCTGGGCTATCTTGCGCAGCACTCGGCCCAGGAGTAGAAACGGAGAGAATGCATAAAGGAGCCTGAACTCCATCCAGGGAATTGCCAGAGCATCTGTGGCAATGGCCAGAGGATCTCTTGAGAGGGAGACGAACCTTGGGAGCTTGTGATTGTGTCTGGACGCAAACAGGTCCACGTCCGGCTGACCCCAGCGGAGACACAGAGCGTGAAAGGTCTTGTTGCTGAGAGACCATTCCCCCAGGCGTGAGGCGCTCCTGCTCAAGGAGTCAGCCTCCTGGTTTTCTACCCCGGGGATGTAAACCGCAGAGATGCAGGGAACATTCTCCTCTACCCAAGTCAGAATCTGGGTCACCTGCTTGAGGGCTTGCTTGCTCAGAGTCCCGCCCTGGTGATTGATGTAGGCGACAGCCGTCTGAGCTGTCCGAGCGAACCTGGATCGCACGACCCCTTAAATGAGAAGTCATTTACTGGGGCGCTCCCATTCCTTGAGTACAAGGTTATGGAAATGTGCCTGCTCTGGAAATTCCAAACGTGGTTTTGCTGTATGGAAAAGCTCCCCTCTTTGCCTGGGAGCCTCAACAGGGAGAGAGACAGAACCTCAAAAATCTGGGTCAATAATCTGTCAGTGTCATCCGGGGCCCAGGGGTCAGAGCCAGAATCGTCATGACCCCTTGGTCTCTCATCAGATGAGCCTGAATCAGAAAAGAGCTCCCCTTCATCAGACGGGGTATAGCCACACAGATTCATAAACTCCTCAGTTCCCATAGAGAAAACAGTAACATTAGGCGTCACGTGCCGCTTCTTAGCAGGGGCCTTACGCGCTAAAGACTTCGCAATAATCTGTTCAACAGTAGCCAGTCTAGAAGACACATCAGGCTGAGAATCCCCACTTGTATGCAACTCAGCAGGAGTGAGATTTAAGCTTGGGGGAGTAGGTGAAGTGAAACGAGGTGCAGCCACTGGCAGGCCAGATTGCAATGCAAGCACCTGCTGAGCACAGGGTATACAGACCCGCGCCTTATCAGCTGCAGCATGAGGCTGCCCACACGCTACACACAGCCGGTCTTGTCCCGAAGGGACCCCGGTAACATTATCCTGGGATGCCTCCATATGGTGATTATAACGGCGCTATACGCCGATAGGGAATTACGCTATATAGCAACCCTGGATGCCCCAATAACCCGCTAGTGAAGTGGGAGTAATTATACTAGGCCCAACTATTTACAATTTACACCGGACCGGGAGAGGCCAATGGGTTCACCCGTCTGAAAGACACAGTGAAAAGAAAGAGTCAGAACCATACACACTAAAAAACGAGCATAAAGCCGCCCACAAGGGCGGACCGCGGTAAGTAGAACCGTCACACACGCGCGCACGACCAGACAAAATGGCGCCGGGAGTACCTCGAAGGGCGGGCCAGAGCGAGCCGTGATGCAGAGCACGCCAAGCCAGGCCCCGCCCCCCCGAAGAGAGCGAAGCCCACAGACAAGCAGCCAATGAGAACGCAGAAGCGTCTGAGGTAACGCCGCGGCGCGGAACATCCAAATGAAGGAAAAGACGAGCGCGGAGGCGGCATTTTGCAAAGAGTAAAAAGAACAAGTCAGCGTGGCGGCTGACACCACATATATAGTCAAACCGTATGCACGAATCACAATACACACTCACCCACACCCCACCCCTTCTTTCCCCCCCGAAAGCTACAGGGAGAATGAGGGAGGACAGCGGCCCTCTGTACAGGACCCACCGCTACACGGGGCATGGGGTGATGATGCGGGAGGGGCATCCCATAAAGGCTCACCATCAGCCTATACCGCCTACCCTTTGGTGGGGGATTGCGGTGGAGCAGCGCTCCTTAAGCACACATGGTGCTGCCTACCTTCACCCGACCAGCGCAGCCCAGGCTGGGAGGCACATCACACAAGGAACGGGTGGGAATAGTCCAACAGGGCCGCAGGCTAATAGCCCCGCTCACCTGCGAGAGAGTGATAACTTCATGTCTTTGCAGTAAGCACTGCAGAGAAATCTGGGGATTTGTGGGAGGTCCCGGGTATTTGAGGGGCCGGGAGGAGCCTGTTTTGCATGTCTCTGCAGTGCAGCGCCATCTGGCGGAGGATAACCTTAGTGTAAGTATTACATTTGGAGCAGGACGTACTGTATACTAAGAATAGAGGCCCATCAGTATCCCACAAGCACATGCATAAAATCACAATAAATCCATAATAAGAGGGACTCACGACACCGACAGTAGCAGATGCAGCAACGGAGGGGTCCCAGGCAAGAAGGCAGCAGCAGCAGCACAAGATGGCGCAGAGGAGCAGATCCCACCACGCAGCAGCTTCGGCGCGATCATCGAGGGACGGGGTGCGCCCGCCCACCAGGAAGAAAGATCAACGGTGGGGAACAAGGGCCACCATAGCCTCAGGGCGTCCCGCAGAGGGGCCCCCACACACAGACTCCGCCGCCTGTCGGGCCAAAAAACGCGCAAGCTGCGTCCCCCCCCCCAACCAGCGTATGTGCCTGTCAAGATGGAGGGGAGAGGGAAGCTGGCAGCCAGACTCGAGGGAGGTAAGTATAAGTGCAACGCACACAGCAAAAAGTAAAGTCACAAAAAACACACACAGCAGCAAAATAAAGCTTGTGGGATAGGGAGGGATATCAGACATCTATTCAATAATGTGGTTTCCCCCCTAGTAAGCTCACCATCAGCCTATGGCCGGCTACCCATTAATCAGGGTCTGCGGCCCAGAGCCTAGCTCTGCCAAAAGCGCCTGACCCAGGCGTTCTCCCTACCGTCACAATCCCGAGTCAGCCACGGCTGGGAGGCAATAGTGGGTCTCACGGGATCATGGTAATAGGGTCCGCAGTGGCCGACGGGCTAGGAGGCCCCGCTCAGCTGCCAAAATTCCAGGAGAGAGTATCCAACGATCTTCAGCAGCCAGACTGCAAGATGAACACTGGGAAATGATAGAGACACACCTGCTTTCATAGGGGGCCTGGAGGAGCAACAGCTTTTGATCTTGCAGTCGAGCGCCCCCTGGGGGCGGAATACCCACATGCCATCAATTGGGACGATCTGGACTGGATATAGGGAAAAAGATTAAAGTCTGATGAGATATACAGTAAAGCATACCCTGGTATTTGATAAGCATTATGGTGCTACTGGGAAATGCTATGCACATACAGTTAGTACCAGTAACACTAGTGGCAGGTTTACTTTTGTTTGAGCTTTGAGTAACACTGGACCAGCCATTTTAGTAAAGTGAAATAGAAATTAGAATAGTTTATTTGTAAAGAATAACTTAATAAATTGCCTTTTAAAGGACCAGTCTATAAAAGACAAAACTGTATCACCTTCTCCATGAAAGAAAAAGAAATCCCATGCATGCATAAACCCCATTTTCTCATTACTGGAGTGCATCTGCTATGGATGTGTGTCTGAACTTTTAAAACGCTGGTAGTTTTTTGCACAAAAGAAGCTATTGTAATTTAGCTGAACTGTTACTTTAAGAAATACCCAACAGCTATTGCTGATCTGCCTTTATAATACAATCTAAATGTCAAGCAGCTTCTCACGGGTTATTAAGGGAATTTAGAATATATTCATTCCACAAAATCGAACATTTTCAGCCTTCGGATTAATAATGTTGATTCCCTCCCCAAGTCGTGACCCTCACCTGACGCAATCAATGCAAAGATTTGCTGTGACATTTGATTTTCGTGCAGTGGTATTAACCTTTTAACCATATTTGCAGTTTTTTGCAGTTCTTTGCTGATGAAGCCTATGTCAACTAGAACCACTGAAACATACAGACAGAAACTGCAGTAAAGAAAGCGCAGAGATTGCCAAGCCACCGGTTAGTCCAGATACCAGCAACGGGTAAGCAATGATTACCATCATAATCTTAAAATTTTATTAAATAGCAAATCGTTAAATCTAGCCTACCAATGCCGATTTGCTCTTATGGCCTTGAAGGGACAGCCCTGGCAAAGCGGTACGCAGCTTACCCGATACCCGCCTATCCCATGTGCCTCTCCCTGCAGTGCATGGTAAAAGCCACAGCAGGGCTCCAAAGTTTGTTCCCTTTCAATTTTATTTCTCCGGAACCACACACAAAAAGTCTAACAGCCAGTGTTCTAACTCTGTCTTTTGGTGCTCTACGCATGAGCACAGAAAACCACAGTAAACCACAGTGATCATGCAGATGTCTCTGACCACAGCAGAGCATGCTCAAGACTCAAAGCTGCACACCATGACGCACTCTTTCCAGCTCAGCCATGAGAAAATGGAGCCTAAACAACGCTGTGTTTTTTACATACAACCAGAGATGCTTTGAAATGGCTTATATTAGACTGTCCACAAAGGGGATAAGGTGGTAGGAAGTTTGTGTGTGGCACTTTAAAGAAAGAAACATATGCTATATGGGCATATAAAATACAACCTGGTTGTTAAATTTACCTAAACTATATATCTATTCACACAGACATGCTACAGGTATAAGTTATGCAAACTGTATGTTTTCCATATAATTCAGTAGATGGTGCACCATTCTTACAAAACGTAGCATAATCTGTTTCTGAACATTTATACCATGTGGATCGAAAGCAGAAGAGGTCCATGATAAAAGAGAAAGGGTCATTAACACATTGGCCACTAGATGGAGCTATGGTCTTACAAAAAGTAGCATCTGTTACGGAACAGTTATACAGTGTAGAAAGAAAGTGAGAGCTGGGCACAAAGAGCGGGGATCATGAAAAAGCAAACCGGGATCATGTACTCAGTGGGGAAAATGACGCCACATTTAAAGTTTGGGGGGGGCTCCAAAGGTGATGGTTGCGTGCAGAAGTATGGCTAGAATGAAAAGAATACACTAAACTGGCATGGACTGCAAAGGCCAAACCAGATGTCATAACAGTCTAGTTTGCAGTGTTCAAGTTATAAACTGGTTGAACACCTGAAAATTGACAGATGCAGCAATTCATCAGTATTGTGCTGGAAACAGTGGACAGGGTAACTTTGGGCTAAGGGGGTTTTAGCTCCATCATCGTGGTTTAGCAGCTCAGAACAACATATTCCTCTAATCCTACACAGCACTTACCTTGCCTTCCATAGGTCTATAATACGCAATTAATGTGAAGATTATCATGGCAATGAGATAAGAGATAACACTGATGTAGAAAGAGACAGCACCAAATTTTCTCCATTTATCTCTCAATAGTTCGTTGATGGGCTCAACAGCCAACATTTCATGTCGATTCTGCATGGGGGACAAAATGTAGGTATTTACCAATTAAAATATAATCCTTTTTACAAACACTCAAGCAGGTCATCAGTTAACTTCCACGTTAAATATTATCATACAAACTACGAACTCTAGTTTATTAAACTCCACATTTATAGAAAACGCTCATCTCTACCTAAGCATTAATTTAACATACATGACACATCATGCCTCTTGTAGTTTTCAACTGCCTTCTTTACTCACACATAACAAGTTTTAGTCTGTGGACAATGACCATAAATGAACAACCTCCACTATGGATCATCAATGAAAATAACATCCCACTGAGCTCCTCTCCATGTGCTTCCAGGCCGGACAATGAGAGCACTCCAAGGCTCAACAAATCAATAGATGAAAGCTTTAGTATTGTAGGGCAGATAACATGGCACACAACATAACATGTACTGGGGTCTCTTGGCTAAGCAGGAACAATTGGACCAGGTACATAGGGGCAAGGGTGAGACTAGGGAGGTAACAATTAGATATGAGTATAAGAAGCAGTTGCCCAAATAGAACCAAAGCAATGCGGCCAACAGGGAATTCTGGCGGGTCTCCCTATGGCCAGTCTGCTCTGTCTAAAGACCATCTGTGGACAACCTCCTCCTCTATGGACCATCTGTGGACAACCTCCTCCTCTATGGACCATCTGTGGACAACCTCCTCCTCTATGGACCATCTGTGGACAACCTCCTCCTCTATGGACCATCTGTGGACAACCTCCTCCTCTATGGACCATCTGTGGACAACCTCCTCCTCTATGGACCATCTGTGGACAACCTCCTCCTCTATGGACCATCTGTGGACAACCTCCTCCTCTATGGACCATCTGTGGACAACCTCCTCCTCTATGGACCATCTGTGGACAACCTCCTCCTCTATGGACCATCTGTGGACAACCTCCTCCTCTATGGACCATCTGTGGACAACCTCCTCCTCTATGGACCATCTGTGGACAACCTCCTCCTCTATGGACCATCTGTGGACAACCTCCTCCTCTATGGACCATCTGTGGACAACCTCCTCCTCTATGGACCATCTGTGGACAACCTCCTCCTCTATGGACCATCTGTGGACAACCTCCTCCTCTATGGACCATCTGTGGACAACCTCCTCCTCTATGGACCATCTGTGGACAACCTCCTCCTCTATGGACCATCTGTGGACAACCTCCTCCTCTATGGACCATCTGTGGACAACCTCCTCCTCTATGGACCATCTGTGGACAACCTCCTCCTCTATGGACCATCTGTGGACAACCTCCTCCTCTATGGACCATCTGTGGACAACCTCCTCCTCTATGGACCATCTGTAGACAACCTCCTCCTCTATGGATCATCTGTGGACAACCTCCCTCAAACCAAAGCAATGCGGCCAACAGGGAATTCTGGCGGGTCTCCCTATGGCCAGTCTGCTCTGTCTAAAGACCATCTGTGGACAACCTCCTCCTCTATGGACCATCTGTGGACAACCTCCTCCTCTATGGACCATCTGTGGACAACCTCCTCCTCTATGGACCATCTGTGGACAACCTCCTCCTCTATGGACCATCTGTGGACAACCTCCTCCTCTATGGACCATCTGTGGACAACCTCCTCCTCTATGGACCATCTGTGGACAACCTCCTCCTCTATGGACCATCTGTGGACAACCTCCTCCTCTATGGACCATCTGTGGACAACCTCCTCCTCTATGGACCATCTGTGGACAACCTCCTCCTCTATGGACCATCTGTGGACAACCTCCTCCTCTATGGACCATCTGTGGACAACCTCCTCCTCTATGGACCATCTGTGGACAACCTCCTCCTCTATGGACCATCTGTGGACAACCTCCTCCTCTATGGACCATCTGTGGACAACCTCCTCCTCTATGGACCATCTGTGGACAACCTCCTCCTCTATGGACCATCTGTGGACAACCTCCTCCTCTATGGACCATCTGTGGACAACCTCCTCCTCTATGGACCATCTGTGGACAACCTCCTCCTCTATGGACCATCTGTGGACAACCTCCTCCTCTATGGACCATCTGTGGACAACCTCCTCCTCTATGGACCATCTGTGGACAACCTCCTCCTCTATGGACCATCTGTGGACAACCTCCTCCTCTATGGACCATCTGTGGACAACCTCCTCCTCTATGGACCATCTGTGGACAACCTCCTCCTCTATGGACCATCTGTGGACAACCTCCTCCTCTATGGACCATCTGTAGACAACCTCCTCCTCTATGGATCATCTGTGGACAACCTCCCTCAAACCAAAGCAATGCGGCCAACAGGGAATTCTGGCGGGTCTCCCTATGGCCAGTCTGCTCTGTCTAAAGACCATCTGTGGACAACCTCCTCCTCTATGGACCATCTGTGGACAACCTCCTCCTCTATGGACCATCTGTGGACAACCTCCTCCTCTATGGACCATCTGTGGACAACCTCCTCCTCTATGGACCATCTGTGGACAACCTCCTCCTCTATGGACCATCTGTGGACAACCTCCTCCTCTATGGACCATCTGTGGACAACCTCCTCCTCTATGGACCATCTGTGGACAACCTCCTCCTCTATGGACCATCTGTGGACAACCTCCTCCTCTATGGACCATCTGTGGACAACCTCCTCCTCTATGGACCATCTGTGGACAACCTCCTCCTCTATGGACCATCTGTGGACAACCTCCTCCTCTATGGACCATCTGTGGACAACCTCCTCCTCTATGGACCATCTGTGGACAACCTCCTCCTCTATGGACCATCTGTGGACAACCTCCTCCTCTATGGACCATCTGTGGACAACCTCCTCCTCTATGGACCATCTGTGGACAACCTCCTCCTCTATGGACCATCTGTGGACAACCTCCTCCTCTATGGACCATCTGTGGACAACCTCCTCCTCTATGGACCATCTGTAGACAACCTCCTCCTCTATGGATCATCTGTGGACAACCTCCCTCAAACCAAAGCAATGCGGCCAACAGGGAATTCTGGCGGGTCTCCCTATGGCCAGTCTGCTCTGTCTAAAGACCATCTGTGGACAACCTCCTCCTCTATGGACCATCTGTGGACAACCTCCTCCTCTATGGACCATCTGTGGACAACCTCCTCCTCTATGGACCATCTGTGGACAACCTCCTCCTCTATGGACCATCTGTGGACAACTTCCTCCTCTATGGACCATCTGTGGACAACCTCCTCCTCTATGGACCATCTGTGGACAAACTCCTCCTCTATGGACCATCTGTGGACAACCTCCTCCTCTATGGACCATCTGTGGACAACCTCCTCCTCTATGGACCATCTGTGGACAACCTCCTCCTCTATGGACCATCTGTGGACAACCTCCTCCTCTATGGACCATCTGTGGACAACCTCCTCCTCTATGGACCATCTGTGGACAACCTCCTCCTCTATGGACCATCTGTGGACAACCTCCTCCTCTATGGACCATCTGTGGACAACCTCCTCCTCTATGGACCATCTGTGGACAACCTCCTCCTCTATGGACCATCTGTGGACAACCTCCTCCTCTATGGACCATCTGTGGACAACCTCCTCCTCTATGGACCATCTGTGGACAACCTCCTCCTCTATGGACCATCTGTGGACAACCTCCTCCTCTATGGACCATCTGTGGACAACTTCCTCCTCTATGGACCATCTGTGGACAACCTCCTCCTCTATGGACCATCTGTGGACAACCTCCTCCTCTATGGACCATCTGTGGACAACCTCCTCCTCTATGGACCATCTGTGGACAACCTCCTCCTCTATGGACCATCTGTGGACAACCTCCTCCTCTATGGACCATCTGTGGACAACCTCCTCCTCTATGGACCATCTGTGGACAACCTCCTCCTCTATGGACCATCTGTGGACAACCTCCTCCTCTATGGACCATCTGTGGACAACCTCCTCCTCTATGGACCATCTGTGGACAACCTCCTCCTCTATGGACCATCTGTGGACAACCTCCTCCTCTATGGACCATCTGTGGACAACCTCCTCCTCTATGGACCATCTGTGGACAACCTCCTCCTCTATGGACCATCTGTGGACAACCTCCTCCTCTATGGACCATCTGTGGACAACCTCCTCCTCTATGGACCATCTGTGGACAACCTCCTCCTCTATGGACCATCTGTGGACAACCTCCTCCTCTATGGACCATCTGTGGACAACCTCCTCCTCTATGGACCATCTGTGGACAACCTCCTCCTCTATGGACCATCTGTGGACAACCTCCTCCTCTATGGACCATCTGTGGACAACCTCCTCCTCTATGGACCATCTGTGGACAACCTCCTCCTCTATGGACCATCTGTGGACAACCTCCTCCTCTATGGACCATCTGTAGACAACCTCCTCCTCTATGGATCATCTGTGGACAACCTCCCTCAAACCAAAGCAATGCGGCCAACAGGGAATTCTGGCGGGTCTCCCTATGGCCAGTCTGCTCTGTCTAAAGACCATCTGTGGACAACCTCCTCTATGAACCATCTGTGGACAACCTCCTCTATGGACCATCTGTGGACAACCTCCTCCTCTATGGACCATCTGTGGACAACCTCCTCCTCTATGGACCATCTGTGGACAACCTCCTCCTCTATGGACCATCTGTGGACAACCTCCTCCTCTATGGACCATCTGTGGACAACCTCCTCCTCTATGGACCATCTGTGGACAACCTCCTCCTCTATGGACCATCTGTGGACAACCTCCTCCTCTATGGACCATCTGTGGACAACCTCCTCCTCTATGGACCATCTGTGGACAACCTCCTCCTCTATGGACCATCTGTGGACAACCTCCTCCTCTATGGACCATCTGTGGACAACCTCCTCCTCTATGGACCATCTGTGGACAACCTCCTCCTCTATGGACCACCTGTGGACAACCTCCTCCTCTATGGACCACCTGTGGACAACCTCCTCCTCTATGGACCATCTGTGGACAACCTCCTCCTCTATGGACCATCTGTGGACAACCTCCTCCTCTATGGACCATCTGTGGACAACCTCCTCCTCTATGGACCATCTGTGGACAACCTCCTCCTCTATGGACCATCTGTGGACAACCTCCGCCTCTATGGACCATCTGTGGACAACCTCCTCCTCTATGGATCATCTGTGGACAACCTCCTCCTCTATGGACCATCAGAGAACCTCCTCCTCTATGGACCATCAGAGAACCTCCTCCTCTATGGACCATCAGTGAACAAAACACCTCTACGGAGCATCAATGAACAACCTCCACAATGGTCCACCAGTGAAAAACCACCTCTACGGATCATCAGTGAGCAACCTCCTCTACAGACCATCAGTGAACAACCTCCTCTATGGACCATCAGTGAACAACCTCCTCTACGGACCATCAGTGAACAACCTCCTCTACGGACCATCAGTGAACAACCTCCTCTATGGACAATCAGTGAACAACCTCCTCTATGGACCATCAGTGAACAACCTCCTCTATGGACCATCAGTGAACAACCTCCTCTACGGACCATCAGTGAACAACCTCCTCTATAGACCATCAGTGAACAACCTCCTCTATAGACCATCAGTGAACAACCTCCTCTATGGACCATCAGTGAACAACCTCCTCTATGGACCATCAGTGAACAACCTCCTCTACGGACCATCAGTGAACAACCTCCTCTATGGACCATCAGTGAACAACCTCCTCTATGGACTATCAGTGAACAACCTCCTCTATAGACCATCAGTGAACAACCTCCTCTATGGACCATCAGTGAACAACCTCCATTATTGGCCATCAATGAACAGACTGGTACATGGTCATTTTATGTAGAGCGCGTTTCATCCCTCAATCTTTTCTTTTGGTTGTCATGTATAGAAAGGGGCACGCTGGCTTTAGCTTTTTTTGTTAACACACACAAATAAAGCAACCAATACTGTTCCTACCTCAACCTTACTGTTATAAACCAAGATTTCCAGCACAGAGACCTCTTCGCCACATGTGTCTAGGGATGATAAATCATACAGAGAGGAGTAAACAGGGCCATAGGCCCAGTCCCGGAATTTGCGGGACAGATGTCTAGCATCTTCATCTTTGACCTCAAGGCGGATGATGTGTTGAAATATCTAGAAAAAACACAAAACAATTCAGCCATTAAAACGGGTAAGTGTAATGTAAATCCATGGTAACTTGAACAAGTCTGAATAATAATAAAGCAGAACAAAACCCAGGAATTTGACTTTCCCAGGTTTTGTTCTGTGCCTCCAGGGCATCCTGAAGCTATGGGAAACCCTTCAGGAAGCCTGAAAAAAACCTGTCCAGGCTCCAATGGTGCATGCTCTCCATTAAGCATGTGATGCTGGAGCGTGGAAAGGTGAGATTTGGGGGTTTACACAGCAGGGCATCCAAATCCAGGATGCCCCAGAGAAAAGCCAGGGACCAGGACTTTCAGATTCCAGATCGGCCGCTGGTTGGTTTTGTTCTGCTTTAAATGCAAACTCCAGACAAGTAATCAGCTATCTTCTTCCTCCCAAAATGATGTATATACTACCCCCATCATTCCGGGCCAAGCCAGTGGGGAACATGCCATGCAGAAAGCTCCAGCAGGTGACTGCTGCATTCCCTTCCAGTGCTAGCTCCAATGATTTTTATGAAATCTCTCATGGGAGTCATGGACTACTGCTTTATTCAGCTCAGATATACCTGAGCAGACAGGTCAGGTATCGGGGCTCCAGATAGGAGGTCACTGCCCATGGATGCCAGAAAAGACCACCATTTGGTGCTTTTGCGATCATTGCCTTTGTCCTCAGACCAAACTAAAGGAGGGCAAAACAGAAAATTCATCCTGATAGACTTTTAGTAATGCACTGAAAAGCAGCAGATCTAATGTGAACTAGCCTTATGGAAGGCAAAGGATTCTTTGATGTAAATGAATTTTGCTTTGGTCTTGCAGTTTTTGAATGCGCCACAAGAGAGCAGCAAAGGCATCTATTTCAAAAACAGTAAAGTGCTGCATTTTTGTCAGCCTTTAAAGAAAATGGATATTAAAAAGATCAAACTGAGCTCACAGTCTTTTGAAGTTTGGTATTGGCATATAGGCGGGACATTAATGCAAAAAAAATTACTATAAAAACAACCACAAAAGGGGAAAACTTACTCAAAGGTGGCTTACAGAATTATTAGACATTACAATATTCAGCATGTATCAGCTTGACTTGCTCTGAACAACTATGTAAACCTGACCCCATCAGCCCCACCCAAATATTGCCTAAAGCAGAGAAGAAAGATGGTTCTATACATACACTATATGGAAATATGATAGATTAGTAGTTCTAGAAGCCATGCAAATGCAAAACACAGTTTATTATATTCCCTTGAGAGTTTTCAGCACAGTCACTCTTATTCATGGGCGTCCACTGTGTGTGGTGTTTGGAAACGGGAAGTCAGTTGCCACCTTGGAGTTTCCACCGACTACACTACCAGTGTAAATAATCTAAAGCCACAGTATCAGTAGTGGCACTGTAACACCAAGCTCTCCAGAAATTCCAGGACATCCCAAAAATGTTTGCAAATTCTCTTGCCCTCCTCCCCGGCTTGTAATGGTTTCCACTGCTTTGAGCCAATCATTTTTTTATTACCTAGGTATTTAAGTTTAGCTGAGATTCACCCAGAATGGCCCTTCAGGGGCATGTTGTTGTACCACAGCTGTGATAACAGCCTCAAAACCATTTAAGTGGAACACCACCCAAGAAATTGACTTTCCTGGGTTTTGTTCGCCTCTGGTGTTGTATCTGAATTTGGGACTGGCGCTCTGCCAATCAGTGCAGCTCACGCCATTAAAATTTCCTTCCAGATTTAAAGCAGACTAAACCCACCAAACTTGTGAAATACATTTGGCCAAAGCCCCTGCCGATACTTCCTTCTTAGGTTGTAGAACTAGAAATGGATATGTTTGCTTTTCGAATAGTCCTGGAACACTTTATGTGAGATGACTAATGATCAGTCATTGCATAGGTGTGGCAATGACATAATTGCCACACACAACAATGGCAATGAAGGGAGGAGGCGGGGCTTTACAGCTAAAACAAGGGCCACTATTTGGGATTAGAGTGAAGCAGGAGCACTAAAAATTGGCAAAAGGTGTTCTTCATGGAGGAAGCAATGCAGGGGATGCTAGTTAAAAATGTGGGTCTTGGTCCACTTTAAGGAAATTTGAATGGAGTGAGCACCACCAGCCAGATACCCGCCCCTAGCTGTGGCCATGTCTGCGTGGACTATTCAACAAGGGCTGACACAGGCCTAGCTGGAGTTATGCTGGGGATCTCAACTGTAGCACTTTGGCCACACTTTGCAATGCATTACTATTTAGGGCATTCCTGCACCCTGGCCCCATAGGTCTATAGGACCAAACATAAGGTCCCCTTCCTCCTGGCATCTATTCTTATTGTCCCCGAATTAACAGAGCTAGTTCCAGGCTAACCACCTAGATGCAGCTTGAAGTAGCCAGGACCGCATGCCTTGCTCCTGCAGGAGTGGTCACATGCATCTAACCCACTGTTCCTCGTGTTGCAGAGTGTGAATGAATAATCCAGCTAGACATTAGTGGTGAAACAAGAACTGGCTATACTGGAATATGAATGCAGTAAGAGAATGTCACCTTACAGGGTGGCTAACATACAGGGAAAAGAAGGAAGTACCATAGAGCAACTGGAAGCACAGGAAATAACACAGCAGACTCAACAGTTAAGCAAGTTAGTGCCATAACACTGCATAGCTGTAAAAACTGCATTAAATCTAGCAAAAGTCACTCCAGCTTAGACTAAACTGAAAGTCTGTTGTACAGTTTCTCCAACACCCAACCCCTTTCCTGGAGAGCCACCAACAGGTCACGTTTTGTGGCTCTCCTCAAAGCTGCGTCTGTAGCTCTGCTGCTACACTAATTACTTTACCGTAGCATCTGCGTGGAGAACTGCAAAACCTGGCCTGTTGGTGGCTCTCCAGGAGTGGATTGGAGAACACAATCTAATCAGTGGCTTCAGTGTTTAATCTACTGGATTTTTTGGCCTGGCAACTCCAAGTCTGTAAGGATATCGCCTTTAGATAAATCTGCATATCTAGGCCTTTTCCTACTTCTTGAATTCTGATGAGAGGGGGTAGGCAATCCTTGATGTAGGATTGAATGCTTTATCTAGTCTCTCTCATGCCTCTTTAGCTATGCAATGTAAGTTGTGAGTTGGGACTGCATATGGACGGCTACAAATGCAAACATTCTTTCGTCCACAGGAACTGGAACAGTATGCACAGAACAGGAGCCCTAAACCCAATAAGCATAAGGCATGAGCTGGTCAAAAGAGTAGCTGAATACTTAACCACTAGGTAAGCGCCCCCCACTATAACAGACTTCAATCCCCCTTAACCGGGTCACAATCTAAGAAAGAGATACCTAAGCAATTATTAAAAGTACTACTGCTGTTCAGCCCCCTCAGTGCACCAAATGAGAGAGAGCTGCTATGTTTGAGCCATGTGTGGCATAAGGCCAATCCTGATCAACAAAACTGCCTACGTTGTAAAGCAAGGGATTCAAACTTATTTTCACAGAGGGTCACAAGTATGGGTAATAAAAAACGTGAATAAATGCAAACATGGCCATGTATGGTTACAGATACTGATTGAAATATTTTGTCCTGGACATATGCAGAATTATTTTGCCCAGCGCAACCACAAAATGATATCGCCTGGGATAGATGCCGCCATTGCATTATTTGCTGAGGACAGATTCAGATGTAGAATTATATTCCCCAGGAAAGATTCCGATTTTTTTTTTTGCCCATTTTTTATACTCCACCCAGCATTAGCTAGTAGCAATAACCCCTGCAGCAGCTGTAGTACTATCTGCTGTGGCAGTAAGTTAGGTTGGCACCCCTTGTGTGGTGAGACCTGTTTGCACCAGAGACAACAAAACATTTGTGGACACCACTCTCTTTTCCCCCAGAACATTAAAGTGCACCTATACTCCGAAAGGAAGTTTATGGTGTCACCTTCTATCCCCACCCCGGTGCCCCAAAATAGCCGGTGTTTCTTTTTACTAAAGCATTTGCGCAATAATGGAAAAAAAAAGACAAACAGGAAGCAGTATTATGGTGAATGGCTTGCCATATGCTAATTAGTTACAACTAATCTGTCATTCAACTCCTTGAGGATTTTTTTTCTCAAGTTTATCTGTGAAAAAATACAATTCTGTGAAATACTCACCTGTAGAATTGGTATTATACGCATACAGCACGTCCTGCTCCATCTATAATACTTACACATGGGTAATCCTCCGCCTGAGGGCGCTGTTCACTGCAGACATGCAAAAACAGGCTCCTCCCGGCCCTACATATACCGAGGGACCTCCCACAAATCCCCAGCATTGAAAAGCAGTGAGAAGGAGAAGCCGGGAGAAACCAACCTCCCAGAAACTGGCAATAATAACAATGATAACAATCACCATACAGGGGATCCAGAACAAAGTGAAAACCAAGGTGGGTTGGAGCAGGACGTGCTGTATGCGTATAATACCAATTCTACAGGTGAGTATTTCACAGAATTGTATTATTCTAAGCATACAGCACGTCCTGCTCCATCTATAATACTTACACATGGGACATCCAATAGCAGTGTCCGTAAGGTAGGGTGGGATCCCCAACAGAAAAGGCAACAGCAATCAGTTTATACCACTGCCGCCTGCAAAACCTTGCGGTCAAACACAGCATCAGCTGAGGCCCTAACATCAACCTTGTAAAACTTAGTAAAGGTATGAACAGAAGACCAAGTAGCGGCCTTGCAAACTTGTTCAACAGAGGCCTGGTGCTGGAAAGCCCAAGAAGCCCCAACAGCCCGAATAGAATGGGCAGTAAGACGGAAGGGGGGAGTCTTCCCCTTAGTAGAATAGGCCTGAACCACAGCCTGACGAATCCATTTACTGATGGTAGACTTGGCAGGAGCCAAACCCTTCCTAGGCCCGTGAGGTACAACGAAGAGAGCATCAGTCTTCCTGAAAGCCTTAGTGATAACTAGGTCATACTTGACGCACCAAACCACATCAAAGGAATGCAAAACCCTTTCCTTGGGGTTACTAGGGTTAGGGCACAAAGAAGGAAGTACAATATCTTGATTCAAATGAATTGCAGACACCACTTTAGGCAGAAAGTCTGGCTTGAAGCGGAACACCACCTTATCCTGGTGTCTCTCATAGTAGGGAGGCTGAATAGATAAGGCAGCCAACTCAGAGACACGCCTAACAGAAGTGATAGCTACCAGAAAAACGACCTTGAGCGTGAGAACAGCGAGAGCAGCCTCCTGAATAGGCTCAAAGGGGGCACCCTGCAGAGCCGATAAATCCCAAACAGGTACCATAGGTTTTCGAGGGGGACGCACATGAGTGACCCCCTGAAAGAAGGTCTTGATCAGGGGATGCTGGGCAAAGATCTTCTGAAAGAAGATAGACAGGGCCGAAACCTGACCCTTCAGAGTACTAAGCTTGAGACCTAAGTCTAGACCATGTTGTAAAAACTCCAGCACCCTAGAGACTAAGAATTGCCGGCAGGAAAGAGACCTGGACTCACACCAGTCAATGTAAGAACGCCATACTCTATAATAGATAGCAGAAGAAGTCTTTTTCCTGGCTTGCACCAAAGTAGCCACTACAGACTCAGACAAACCCTTCTCCATCAAGATGGAGGTTTCAACAGCCAAGCCGTCAAAGCCAGAGTTAGTAAATTGGGATGGCGTAGAGACCCCTGAGTTAGAAGATCTGGCAACCTTGGCAGATCGTACTGATCTACTGCCATTTGAACCACGTCCGCGAACCACACTCTTCTTGGCCACCTTGGGGCCACCAGAATCGCGGGTACCCCTTCTAGAGCAATCTTGCGCAGAACTCTGCCCAGAAGGGGAATTGGTGGAAACACATACAGGAGCCGAAACTCCCTCCAAGACATGGACAGGGCATCCGTGGCCAGAGCCAGAGGATCCCGAGACAGGGATACAAAGCTCGGGAGCTTGTGATTGTGACGGAACGCAAACAGATCCATATCTGGCACCCCCCAACGGTGACACAGGGACTGAAATACCCTGTTGCAGAGGGACCACTCCCCCTGACGGGATGACCCCCTGCTCAGAGCATCTGCCAGCAGGTTCTCCACCCCCGGAATGTAGACAGCCGAGATGCATTGGACATTCCGCCCATGTTAGAATCCGAGATACTTTCTGGAGAGCCCCCTTGCTCCGGGTCCCTCCCCGATGGTTGATGTAGGCAACCGCCGTTCTGTTGTCTGAGCGTACCTGAACCGCCAGACCCCTCAGGTGATGGGTCAATTGTTCCAGCACCAATCTGACCGCCCTGACTTCCAAGATATTGATGGGTAGATGGGCCTCCTGAGGGCCTCACCTCCCCTGGAAGCGCAGGGACTTCCAGAACCCCCCCAACCCGACAGACTGGCATCCGTTGTGACCGTCTCCCAGGAGGGGGCCAGGAAGGATCTGCCCCTTGTCAAATTCCTGTGGTCCAGCCACCACGCAAGGGATTGTCTGACCGAGGGGGGGAGCACCCAGGTCTTGTCCAAGGACGCTGGGTTCTTGTTCCAAACTGACAGAAGGTGAAGCTGCAGAGTTCTCAGATGGAACTGGGCAAAGGGCACCGCCTCGAAGCTTGCCACCATCAAGCCCACCAACTGCATTCCCTGCCGGATGGAGGGATGAGGGCTCTAAAGCAGGGAGCTCGCCTGCGTTGTCAGAGCTTCCACCTTCTGCTGAGGAAGGAATATCCTTGACTGAACTGTATCCAGAATCATCCCCAGGAACGGGGCCACCGAGGAGGGGGACAGAGAGGACTTGGATAATTGATCACCCAGTCGAAGGACTCCAGGGTGGACACTACCAGCCGAGTGTCCAGCTCTGCCTGCCGCAGAGACCGAGAGATGATGAGTATATCGTCCAGGTAGGGCAACACACGTATGCCCCTTAGCCTTAACAGGGACATCACCCCTGCCAGCACCTTGGTGAATACCCTGGGAGCAGACGTGAAGCCGAATGGCAAGGCCACGATTTGGTAATGCTGATCCAGCAGCGCAAATCTGAGAAACCTTTGGTGTCCTGGAAACACCGGAACGTGAAGGTAAGCATCCTTGATGTCCACGGACATCATAAAGTTCCCCGGGCGCAGCGAAGCGATGGCCGAGCGCAAAGTTTCCATACGAAAATGTTTGTTTCTGACAAATTTGTTGAGGATTTTTAAGTCCAGAATGGGCCTGACTGACCCGTCCTTCTTGGGCACTGTGAAAAGGTTGGAATAGAACCCCACGCCCCTGTCTGTTAAAGGGACCTTGCAAATGACCCCTAGATCCAGAAGGTCCTGCACGGCCAGCAACAAGACCTGAGCTGAGGCAGGATCCTGTGGGATCCGGGACCCAACAAACCTGGTAGGGGGCCGTACAGCAAATTCTATCTTGTAACCGGGGGACACTACCTCCTGAATCCACCGGTCTGAGACGTGGCATCTCCAAACCTGCTCGAAGTGCTGTAGACGTCCCCCCACCCTGACGGGCGAGGGCGCCCCTTCATGCCTGGGGGGTCTTGGGAGGGGCTTTGGGCCTGGGCCCCGGCCCCCAGGAGGAACCGGGACGGCGTCCTCTGTTCTTGTTCCAGGAATCTGCGCGAGACCCAGCGAAGGACACTCCTCTGCCCTGCTTAGCCCCACGGTAGGGGGTCGATTGGGAGCTTGGGCCACGAAAGGGGCGAGTCTGACGCTTGCGCTGGGGCAACTTGCCACCCTTGGCAAAAATGTCTAACCTTTCTCCAAACAGGCGCAGTCCCTTAAATGGAAGCCCCGTAAGGGCCTTCTTGGCGGCGTTATCAGCGGCCCATTGGCGCAACCAGACCGCACGGCGTATGGCTACCACCAGAGCAGAAGATCTAGCGCTCAGCTTAATAGCATCATCCGATGCCGATAGGATAAAGTTAACAAAAGTTTCACAGGTGGCCAGAGCATTGGCAGCATCAGAGGGCAACTCATCCGCACCTTATAGAGCATACCTAACCACAGTCCTGAGCGCCACCGCCGTAACGGCTAAGGCGCAAACCGGGCGGAGCGACGCTCCCCCAAATGCAAAGGCATAGCATTGGTCAACACACCGGTCCTCAGAATCCCGCAGCGTAGTAGTGTCGGGGGAGTGCATAATAGAGGTGTTGGACAGACTTAAAATTGGGGCATCGACCTTGGGTGGCGATGTCCAGCACTTGACCAGGTCAGCAGGGAATGGATATTTCTTATCCACACTTTTAGGAACCCCATGAAGTTTGCTGGGGTGTTCCCATTCTCTCAGCACAAGGCTATTAAAATGGGTTTGTTCAGGAAATTCCAACCGCGCCCTAGCGGTGTGAAACAGATCATCCCTTTGCCGGGGAGCCGCGGCAGGGGGAGAGAGGGACAATACATCAAAGATCTGGGCCAACAGTCTATCAATGTCATCCGAGGACCAATGTTCGGAACCAGACTCCTCCTGTCCCCTGGACTCGTCGTCGTATGACCCTGAGTCAGAGAACAGCTCCCCTTCGTCTGAGGGGGGATGAGCATAAGAAAGCAGTAAATCATCAGACTCTATAGGAAATATAGTCGATTCAGGATTCAAATGCCGCCTTTTGGCAGTGGCCTTACGCTCTAAGGAGCCAGCTATCAAGTTTTCAACACTAGCCAGTCTAGTGGCCAAATCAGTATGAGAATCCCCGCTGGTATTGGGGGTTAGGCTCAGACTTGGGGGAGTAGGTGAAGTGATGCGAGGAGCAGGCCCAGGCGGGAAGACCGGCAAGCACCTGCTGTGCACAAGGAACGCAGACCCGTGCATTGTCACCGCTGCTAGGCAAGACCCCACAAGCTACACACAGACGGGCTTGTCACGAAGGAACCCCGTTCACAATATCCTGAGATGCCTCCATATGGTGATTAATAGGTACAATAAGCCAGTAGGGATTGACGCTAGAGAGCAACCCTGGATTCCCCAATGACCCGCGGGGAAGTGGGAGTAGTATTTGAAAGACAGGACCGGGAGCTACACCGGGCCGGGAGAAGCCACCAAAGTACACGGTCTGAAAGACACAAGGGGAACAAGGATGTCAGAGCCAAGCGAGAAGGAGCAAAAGCTGAAGAAAGGGTCGCCCATGAGGGCACTTGCAGAACAGCGAGGGGAGGACAGTCTTCACCACGCGCGCGTGAGAAGGAAATGGCGCCAAGCGAACCTCGAAGGGCGGGCCAGAGCCGAAGGCGACGCGGAACGCGCCAAACCAGACAACCCCCCCCCACCGGAGAGCGCAAAGCTCGAAGTGAATAGCCAATCAGAAACAGTAGTTAGCAATGTCTGAAAACCAGACCGAGTGAATTACCTCAGAACAAATATGACAGAATGGAATAGAAAAATAAACGCCCTAGCGTCCACGAACAGAGCCGCCGTACACGCCGAGTGAAATACAGTAAAGGCGTTGTAGCTGACAATACAACCAAAGTAAATTGCGGCTCTGACACCCGATAAACCGTTAAGGGCTATAAGCACACTAGTGTAATAGGGCAAGGTTAGGCCATCGTACACACAACCCCCCCTCTTTTTCCCCCCAATAAAGGGGGGAACTAGGGAGGAAGGTGACCCAATACATGGGGTTCACCGCTATACGGGGCGTGGGGCACTGATGCGGGAGGGGCATCCTCTGAAGGCTCACCATTAGCCTTGACCGCCTACCCTATGGTGCGGGATTGCGGTGGATCTTAGCTCCGTAAGCACACACGGTGCTGCCTACCTTCACCCGACCAACGCAGCCCAGGCTGGGAGGCATATTCTTAACAAGGACGACGGGTGGAAATAGTCCTGCAGGGCCTCGGGCTGTAAAGCCCCGCTCGCCTGCGAGAGCGTGATACTTCATGTATTCGCAGTGAGCACTGCAGAGAAATCTGGGGATTTGTGGGAGGTCCCTCGGTATATGTAGGGCCGGGAGGAGCCTGTTTTTGCATGTCTGCAGTGAACATCGCCCTCAGGCAGAGGATTACCCATGTGTAAGTATTATAGATGGAGCAGGACGTGCTGTATGCTTAGAATAAAAACAATTTTATAATGTTTTTTCATTAGTTAAATTCAGCACCATTTTAGCTGTGCACATTTTTAAAGTGGACCAAAAGCCAGGATTTTGACTATCCTTGGTTTTGGTCCACTTCCCCTACTACCCTCGAACGGGGTGCCCCACTGCATGAAACCCCCCTGAACGCCTAGATCAACTCGCCTCACCCCGCTCCTACGGCGCATGCGCGGCTACTCATCCGTGCTCTGAGTCGCTGAGCTATGCGCGTCAAAGCGGCGTCTTAACTCAGCAGCTCAGAGCATGCTGGCGGACGCATCTCGCGCTTCCCTCTAACAACATTTGTTCCCTCCAACAACATTTGTGAATGGCCGGTGCGGGCACGCGCCCTGCTAGAGAGAAGCGAGAGATGCAGCCGCGGCCCGCGCATGCGCCGTTGGACCAGGATTCAGGTAAGGTTAGCGGTCATCCTGGGGGGGATTCACACAGCGGGCCATTCCGATTTTGGATGCCCCGCAGGGAGGGAATGGATCCTGCTGGGTTTTGGTCCACTTTAAATAATGTGCACAGCTAAAAACAATGTTGAATTGCACTAAGGAAAAAAATAATTAAAAAATATACTCAGGTGAACACAAAAATATCATGCTAGGCATATCAGGCTAGTTAGAAGGCGTCCAGCTGCTGCTGTCTGCCAGCTGTCAGACGGCCACCTAAAAATGCTTGGAGGGCCGCATCTAGCGCCTGGGCCTTGACTTTGACACGTGCTCTAAAGGTTGAAGGTCTTGTTTCTTTACAGCTGTTAGGGAGATATGACATACAATGAGGAAGAACCAAGCTTTATTAACTGCCATATTGTCACCCCGCCGTCCACCTTAGAGAAACCTGGGAGATCCCTGCAGCAGGGTGAAAACCCTAGAGGTAAAGCAGAAAGGACACTGTTCCCAGTCAACAGAGGGAAGTGCTGTCATTTCAGAAACTTGCAGCTCGCCATCTCATTGCAGGGACAAAGGATGGGGTGGCTGTGAACATAACCGCATGTTCCAGCAGCTAGGTCTCTATGACAGCTACCTCTTGCCCCCTTGAGTTATCTTCTCTACAGAGGATGGTGATCCACGGGGTAAATGGTACAGCATTCATTGGCTAAATCACCCAGGTTAATTATGCAGACCACCTAGGTCCAAATCTACAAGCCAAAAATCAATAATAAAAAAAAATTCACATCCAGTAATAGTGCAGAGCCTTAAAGATCACTTGTCATATAGCACCAAAGGTGGAACATCTCTCCCAGCCAAGTATGACCGATTGGTTATCTGGGTCTGCCATGAGATGATTAGTAAAGAGTGATCCCATACTAATATATTAAGCTTCTTAGTCACCCAGTAGATACATACCCCTATTTTGCCAAGCTTTGCAGCCATCATTAGGGGAGATATCCCATCATTGTTCAGAATGGCCTCCAGGCTACAGTCAGGATACAGTTTGGCACATTTAATGACCAGCAGATCATACATCTTGGTGACAAATTTGGTATTCTCTCGAGTGTTGTCAGCAATAGCGACCAGTGCATGTAGCACAGTATTGCCCCTTGAGTCCTGGCGACGCAGGTCTGCCTTCTTGTGAGCATTTTCCGTCAGGTAGTGGACTATGTCAGGCTGGTTGGTGCAAGCTGCAAGAGACAGTGGGAGCTCACCTACAAAACAAAAAAAAGTATCCCTTTAATCTTTACGTAAGCACTTTCAAAACACAAAACTTTGCTTGTAGAAAATGGTTATTTTTTTTAAAACTGTATTCTATATATACATTTATGTGCACTTATACTGGGTCTTTTCCCCCTTCCTTTTTAATTTAAATTCTTTATCAGAAATATTACTGGTTTTAATTCCAATACGATGAAGGATTTATGAAGGTTTAAAATTATTTGAGCATTGATAATACATTAACTAATAGTTATTTATATATTTCACTATACATAGTGACCTTTGGCTCTATTCCATTAACTAATTTATCTGAACCATTTGGTAGTATTTATTCATACTACATTAATATTTACAATGTATTATAGGTATTGAGCTCGCACATTTGTTTAGAACTTGGAGGAGGATTTGAAATTTGTATTCTAAATGGTCGAGTAACAGTACCTGGTAAGTGCAAGGCCGACAGATACTTCTTTTATTCCATTTCAGCAGTGTGTATATGCATTTTTAAAATGTGTTCCTTAATGGATATTTAATGAAGGTATTGATATTTGTAAGTTTGGCTCTTGCTCCAGATTTTGATATACTGCAGGAGGACAATGTGCATCAATGTAAGTTCTAATAATTTGGTAGTTTAATCAAATTACGTTATGGTTTCAGTTGTGTATTGCCTGGAGTTTGCCTGGAGTCCAGACTTAACAATTGATGAGTTAGTTACAGTTACTTGTTCAATTTCATTGATGAATAACTGTCTAATGTATAATGGACGCATATGTATGTAACACTAACCTAGCTGCTCTGATGTCAACACTTGCTGCTGTGGTAACGCCATGTTCTCTCTCTCTCACACCCTACATGCCCTAGGGACAGCACGCAGGTGTCTGAAATGACAGCTTAGTGTCACCTCTGACTCATTACAAAGACCTGTTTGCATACTATTAAAATAGTATCTTGGGATAGTCAAAGTAATGCATCACACAAAGTGGATCATTTATTTAGCAGTTTCACAACAAGCAGTATTTTTAAAAATAGATGCATCATGGAAGTTCTAGAGCTTCTGTCTGTAATCCCAATGTGGAGATTATTCCCAAACCTCCTTCTTCAGGATCCCTGGACCTCATGGTGGCCAAGGAAGTGTCATTTTACTGAAACCCTATAATATATATATATATATATATATATATATATATATATATATATCTTGTGACCAATATGTTACATTAGTTCAAAGGAGTCAAGGTGCAACAGTTTTAAATGTTACCTGTTGCAAAAGACAAGAAAACAAGTCCTTGGTTCCTCCAGTGCAGACTAATATTCATTTGCTGAAAACTGCACCATACAGAAGAGGATATGCTGGGGCTAAGTTGAGTATATATATTTTTTACGTTCACAGATGTGCGGTTAATATCCATTCATTATATCCATTCATAATTTCCACACACTATACCCACACACACTTCCCTCTAAAATGTACATAACTTGGCACCTAGGAATACACTTTCCATCTCATTAAAGTACTAATAGCCATTTACACTTTTACTACTAGAATCATAGTCTGTCTAGCAGAGGCAGTTTTTGGAGGCCACTCAGGAAGGAATAGAGACTTTTTATGCCATTATGAATTTACTTTGGAATGCAGATGTATAAGTACACATCAGTCTATACCCAGCAGACAGCAAAGGGAACATATCACTAGCAAAATAGATGCACCAGTTATGCCACAAGAACCCAAGCAATAAAAAACATGATTAATTTGATAATGTAATGTATATCCACTTCTATTGACTAGTATAGGGGATCATTTCCTATGCTACACCCCCCTCATCAGCTGCTTATGCCAAATTCCAAATTATTATGCAAATCATATTTTTCTCCAATTTTTCTAAATGGTCAATTCGTAGAACCGAAATAAAATGTTATTGAACAAACCTCCCTTCAAATCTTTTGCTTGAGGATTCTCCAAAGGGTTGAGGTCAGGGGGGATAGTGGCTAGACCATGTGTTTCTCTCCTTTTATGCACATAGCAGCCAATGAGAGGTTCAATATCTTTGTAGCATGCAAAGGTGCATCTTCAGGCACGAAGAGGGTTTTACTACGGATGGCATAGTTCTTATTTTTGTACCATGAAAGAAAGCAGTCAGTTGAAAACTCTATATAATTTACAGAGGTAATTTTCAAATCATTAGGAACCCTAATGGGGTATACCAGCTCTCCTACCATTAACCCTTTAAGTGCCAGCCTACCTAGATTTTTTGTCACACTCTGTTGCCAGACTTTTTTTCACGTTTTTGCGCTACACATGTTCAACCTTGATTTTTGAAGGGATTTCCCAGGAAAATTATATATTGTTTGGGCTTCAACATGAAATGTCTTGTTTGGCCTTTTTTTAGTGTATTCTCAATACTTTAAAAATAAAAAAATCTATTTTTTACCATTTGTAATGTTTTTTTAGTGATAAAAAATGTAAGTCTGTTAATAAAATATTATTGCGTGTGAATGCCCTATTTCTCCCGGTTACAACGGTACCACATATGTATTGGTATACACCCTTTCCTGCCCAGGAAACTCCCCCAAACTGAAACAGCAGTTTAGGAGATTTCAGATAGGATAAAACTATGCAATATGATTGCATAGTGATAAGGGGTTAACTTAAAAAAAAATGACATAGGGTCACCCCTCATTTTTTGGGCATTTTAAGGGTTAAAAAAAAAAATGACGTAGGGTCCCCCTTACCCAGCATTACCGACCCGGACCGGCTATGGGGGATTGTAGAACAGGGCACAGGGGCCAGCGTTGGTGGCCCCTGGCCCTGCAGGCTACTAGCCCACATAGCCACTAAGTGGCCTGCGCCCTTCTGCCCCCCCCTTGGCCGTTGGTGGAGGCAGGTAATGGTGGGGCTGGGGGTTATGGCAAGTCACCCACTAGCCGCAGGTGACTGCCAGCCCCAGAGCCTTGTGAACTGGTATAAGGGATCTCATGGACCCCTTACCAGTTCACAAAGGGTTAAGTAAAAAAAAAAAAAAAGACACCAGACAAAAAAATATTTATTTATTCTTTTTTCACTTATACTTACCTCTGATCCCGTGTCCCGCACCGCTGCAGATGACACTTGTCAGTAGTGATCGGAGCAGGGAGGGTGGGAGGGAGGCAGGGAGATCAGAGCCTCCCTGCTCCGATCGCTACCAACAAGTGACAGTCGGAGCCCGGGTGCCGGTATACGAGGAGCGGGATGACGTCAGCCCGCTCCTCCCACAAGTGGGCAGGGCTAGGGGCAGGGCCAGCGCTGGCCGAAGAGGACGGTGAGGGCCCGTTGCTGGGTCCTCACCCGAAGAGTGGTAGGTCCAGGGGGGGGGGGAATCGGAGCCCCCCCTGGTGAAGAGAAGATCCAGGGAGCGCGATCGGGCTGTCAGGTGAGTTTGTGTCATTTTTATTTTTTTCTTTCAGATGGCGCGGGGGGGGGGGGGGGGGGGAATTCCGGGCCCTCTCTTGAAGATCAGAGGCCCGGGGCAAAAATCAAATAGCTGAATATTGAAGAGAATCGCTGGCACTTTCAAAAGAGGGGTCAGGTAATTCTGTATCTTTTTTACTTTTTTTTATGGGGCTCCAAAGTCAGCTACGTGAGTCTCACGTAGCTGGCACTTAACGGTTGGAGAGGCAGCTACGTGAGACTCAGGTAGCTGCCACTAGAGGGGTTAATCCTGCCCAAAACATGACTCCTTGCTGATGTTGCAGGCTGGTTGGGACATGGTGGCGATCCACCAACCATCTGGACTATCCAGGGTTGCACAGCACTCATCAGTAAACAAGACTGTTTCAGAATTAGTCTACATATATGTCTGGGTCTATTGCAATAGTTTCTGCTTGTGAACACAGGCTAGTGGTAGCCAAATAGAACTTTTCCACAATGGCCTTTTAGCAGCTGCTCCCTTAATCTGACGACACTTTGGCAGAAACCTTCCTCATTATGCCTTTAACTGCACAAACACGTCTGTGCTCTGAATCAACCACAAATATCTTTACAGCTGTTTTCATAACTTATCCAAGGTCTTGCTCTATTTGAAACTCTTTGGCAGCAGAGATTTTACCTTTTCCATATTGCATAAAACCTGTGCCCTGCTTAATGATGTGTCACGTTCTTAATGAAAAAGTTCACTCTTCGAAGGTTCGAAAGTTTCCATTATTGTGTACCATTTTTTTCCATTTTTGTTTGCAACTCTGTGTTATAAAAGAAAACTGCAACGCTGGGGTTGATTCAGAGCCGCCAGAGATTGTAATCTAGGGCAGATTTTTACACCAAAACCCCGTTCTCGCACATTTTTCCATTTCGTCTGATCTAGCAGACCATTTTTTTCTGCAACTTTTTTGGTGGGAATTTTTGCTTCTTTTGTGTGACTTTTCGTTTGTTTTCAATAACTCCAAACGAAAAATCACTCAAAAAGATTTTGGTTTGGTGAAATTTGGCCGAGAACCTCGAGTCCGGCTTCACTGGCCCGAAAAGGTTAAAAAATCATGCGGCTCGAGATTATTTTTAACAATGAAAATTATATATTGCATTAATACATTTAGTATCTTTCTATCTTTTTTTTTATCTAAAATAATTTTTTATCTAAAATCCCTGACCTGATTATTTTTTGTTTTTTGTTACAAGTTGTCAATGATGAAACTAATGGCGCTATATATATTTTTTTCTTATTTTCATAGTTAGATTTTTTTTTTTAAATTGCATGGGCAATTTAGGCCAAAGAAGGCAACTAACACAGGCACCGGGCATAAGGGCTGATAGCCCAAGGTTTAGAGCCACGCTGAGCACCCCCCAGCACTTATTGCTTTCCGTATGGGTTCAGGGCTCTTCTAGGGGTTCCCTTACCGAAGGACACTGGGCTCTTTCACACACCAAATGGGGGTAAGGGGAATTTGGCTATTTACCAACATGTCCCTTATCTATTACCGCTAGATCAATCTGCTGCTGCTTATCATGGATATTTCCTTCTTAGGTTTTGAAAGATCTCCGATTGTGATCTCGCTATCACCAGGTCATCCAGATATGGAAAGTCTGAGATCTTCTTAGATCTTAGGACACATCACTTATGCCAAGATTTTTGTCAAAAGTGCTGAAGAAATGCCGAAGGGCAGCGCTCTGTACTGAAAGTAAAGAGTATCTTCGCCCAGTAACACTGCAAATCTTAGGAAGCTGCGGAGACCTGGCCAAATTGGCATGTGCAAATAGACGTCTTGGAGATCTATACTGATCATCCAATCGTCCTGGAGATTCTTGACCGTGAAAATAGACTCCATCCGTTATGCACGAGTTTAGATCCTTCTGATTTTAAGACCAGAAAGATGTGGGAATAGAATCCCCTTCCCTGACAATGTAGTGGGACTAGTTAGAAACATAGAAGGTTGACGGCAGAAGGAGACCATACGGTCCATCTAGTCTGCCCTTAGATTGGATAGATGTGTGCTTATCCCAGGCATGTTTAAATTCAGTGACTGTTGATTTTTCAACTACCTCTGCTGGAAGTTTGTTCCAAGCATCTACTACTCTTTCTGTAAAATAATATTTTCTAACATTGCTCCTGATCTTCCCCCCAACTAGCTTCAGGTTGTGCCCCCTTGTTCTATCATTAAGTTTCTTCTTAAAAACACTTCCCTCCTGAACCTTATTTAATCCTTTCACATATTTAAAGGTCTCAATCATGTCCCCCCTCTCCCTTCTTTCCTCCAGACTGTACAAATTAAGTTCTTTAAGTCTCTCCTGATAAGTTTTAAGTTTAAGTCCTTCCACCATTTTCGTTGCCTGCCTTTGGACACATTCTATTTGAATAATGTCTTTTTGCAGGTAAGGTCTCCAGAACTGCAAACAGTATTCTAGCTGTGGCCTTACCAGGGCTCTATACAGCGGCATCACAACCTCCCTCTTCCTACTGGTGATGCCTCGAGCTATGCAGCAGAGCATCCTTCTTGCTTTTCCCACTGCCTGGCTACACTGTCCACTCATCTTGCAGCTATCAGTAATCAGTACCCCTAAATCTCTCTCCTCCGAGGTCCTGGCTAACACAGTGCTGCCCATACGGTACTCAGAGCAGGGATTCCTTCTACCCAAGTACATGATTTTACATTTAGAGACATTAAACTCTAGTTTCCACAGTTTTGACCATCTATCCAGTAAAGCTAAATCATTTTCCATGTTGCAGACACCTCCAGGAATATCCACCCTATTACTAACCTTTGTATCATCAGCAAACAGACAAACTTTTCCTACCAAGCCTTCTCCTATGTCACTTACAAATATATTTAAAAAAATGCCTTTGTTCAGATTGCACACCATTTACAACAACACTCTGATACCGATCCCTCAGCCAACTGGAAATCCACTGAACTATCCAGAGATTGAGTCCTACCTTCAATAACTTATCTATGAGCTCCTTATGTGGTACAGTGTCAAAGGCTTTACTAAAATCCAGATAGTTCTATGACTCTTTTCTGCCAGAGTTAGCTTGTGGGAATGCTAACCTCCTTTCTGTACCGTGAGGGAAGCCTGGTAAGGAGACATTTTTCTGGGGGTCTTCAGGAAAATTTAGTGCTTTCAGGAGGACCTAGAAAGAATGGTTTCTAGTTCCAGACCGAATATCAACTCACCCTTGAATGGGATGCCACATAGTCTGGCTTTCAAGGGCAAATCCCCCTGCTTGGTTTTTAGCCAGGTGCAAAGTTGATAAGGCCAGCGGCCTTAGCGCTAGCTCTAACTGCCTCAGCATCCTCTAAAAGGGAAATGGCTCTAAACATGGAAGGTAGCATGTTAACAAGAGTCTGCTTAGGTGTTTAAAGGCAAAGGTTGCAGCATCCTATGCCCTTCTAAGGATTCCCCTGTGCAGCGATCCACGGGATCTCGTGATGATCCTGATCCTCACTATCCACCAACTCAGTGGCCACCAAGAGGGGAGAGGGACTAGGTGTAGGAAAGCAGACCTGTGCTGCTTCTGTGGTAATATAACTAGTTATCTCTTGGGACTGAGCGGAGGTAGACGTCCCAGCCCTGATCGTAGGATCTACAAAGGATCTATTCCAGGAATCTGCCAGGACAATTTAGACAATTTTATCGTCTGCCAGTTTTAATGTCGAACCTGGGCTTGGGAGGGTCTTTATACTTTTCTTTCTCTTTCTCCTTTTTAGACGGAGGATGCTGAGAGATAACAGGGGAAGAGGCATACTGATTAGTGAAACTCTGAGGGTGCTAGATACATACAATAGGCCCTATTAACCTGTGAATCCCCCCCCAAACAGCAGAAAATATACACCTCGCTGTCTTATGACCCTGGTAAGGAACACCGTCCGCTGTAGGCAGCACCACTGTGGCCCTGCACCTGCTGCTGTTCTGGCTGTGTCTCCCGACCCAATGAGTCTGCCTCAGCCAGTCCCTAGCCAAGAAGTACGTCTGGAACGCACTTGGTTCCGGGCAGAAGTGACCTACCGGCCCGGAAGTCGTCACGGACGTGTCCGATAGGCTCCGTGCCCCCCACCCCCCCCGGAGATGCACCTCCAACCAACTGCTTTCCCCGATCTTTCAGCAGGGTAGAAAAGGCAGTGTCCTGCCCAGTATTGTGGTGCTCCAGCGGACCCTCTGGCCCCCACAGGTACGCGGTTTTGTGGGAGTAAAGCCAGGGGGTTTGTGAGCACCTCCCCAGGATGGGTTGTAAAAACAATAACATAAATTGGCTGTTGTTCCAGCAGTCGTCCTACTAGGAAGGAAACACGATACTGGGGGTGGGGGCTTTTAAAATTCTTCCAGTTGTGTTTCCTCTATAGAGTGGCCATCCTGAAGGACGAAGGGAGAAATAATAACTGGGTTAGTAATAGTCAAGGTAAATCCAGTTTTAGAGAGGGGGGGTCCATCTACCTGGAAGCCTTGACATGAGCCTACCTACAGTATGTGATTCCAATTTGAAGAGACCGCAATGCTCACCTAACTACAATATGGACATTTAAGGAGGACTCTAAGGTTTTACAATATTATTGACAAGTAGCTACCATCTTTGTCTGGCTTACACCTCAAGACCAGCATACGTCAAATTTAAGCACCCTCTTGGCACTCGGCAAATAGTCAAGTCATAAAACCATTTATTCAGCCCAGCAGAATGAATCCTCCCACCCTCTGACCCACTGGCGAAATGCATCAGGGCAGTGAGAGCAACAGGGTGCCTCATAACAGGGAAAAACATATCCCCAGTGAAGCAACTAAAGACCTCCCATCTCTAATACTGGACTTACCTTAAACCGGACCTTCAGCGTGATTTAATGAAAAGCCCAAACTCTTAAAAAACGGTTCCCCAGCATCTAAAATTAATATATTTTACGTTTTTAGTCACTAACTTATTATTCTTTCCCCCACTGGGCTGCAACTCTGTTCAGCAATTAAGGATACGGGCGCCGCCATCTTGACTCAGAAGCATCACACTTACTGAGGAAAGGAGAGTGGGATAAGGTACAGGGGGGCGGGTTATAGCTGAGCAGTCCTCTGTTTTTAACTAAGTTTAGAGACAGATTATAGGCTGGCCTGCAAGCTAACAGGGTTGAGTGCTGTGGCTACTTTAAGACTTTTGTATAGCTGAGCTTTGCTCAGACAGAGCAGAGCTGGGGTCAGGTAAAGGTCAGCAGTCCCAGAATGCAGAGCAGCACAGTCAGGAGGCACTTCCTGTTTGCAGGCTGCCTGATAAGATGGCGGCTTCCATAAGCTTGGATGTTTAAAGGCTCATAACATGCAGTAGATGCAGGTAGGATGATTTTTAATGTGGACAATCTGTATGTACAGGGTGTGGGAAACATATAAGATAGACTCTTCAGAGTGAAGGTCCGCTTTAAGAGCATTACTAGCCCAGCTATTTTTCTTATGTATAATTTAAAGAGTTCTCGTAATACTAAATGTTAATATAAAAAATCTGTACAAATCAAAACTCAAAGCTAAAACATCGGCTCACTGATTTTCTAGTGGTAGTGGCTATTTTGGAGCTTCCTTTCCCAGCATTCCAGCCATGCCGCTGCCTGAATTCAACTGACAATTCACAGTAACAGGAAACCCAGCAGCACTTCCTGTATGCAGGTGGCCTGCAGCTCTAGGAGACGCATTTTTGTTTTTTAAATGGACCACAGCAAGCGTTAAAAATACAATTCTGTGATTACTCACCTGTAGAATTAGTATTATGAGTATACAGTACGTCCTGCTCCAGAGAGAATACTTACACTCGGGTACTACTCCGCCAGATGGCGCTGGACTGCAGAGACATCGAAAATAGTCTCCTCCCGGCCCCTCAAATACCCAGGGACCTCCCACAATCCCCAGCATTGAAAAGCAGTTAACGACAAGCCGGGAGAATTAAACAACCCAAACTAGCAACTTTAAAAATGATAATCACCATACAGGGGATCCAAGATAATGCAAAAACCAAGGATGGGGTGGAGCAGGACGTACTGTATACTCATAATACCAATTCTACAGGTGAGTAATGACAGAATTGTATTATTTTAAGTATACAGTACGTCCTGCTCCAGAGAGAATACTTACACTCGGGACATCCAATAGCAGTGTCCATAAAGTAGGGTGGGATCCCCAAAAAGGTAACAGCAGACAGTGGACCAACACCCCCCCCCCCCCACCCCTGATCGGCCCGGGAATCTATAAGATTCCCGGGCCGATCAGCTCCCTCCCCGTGGCGCATCCGAAATCGGGATGCCCCCGTGTGAAACCTCTCCAGAAAAACCCTAAAAAACGTACCTTATCGCGACGGACAAGCGACGGATAAGTCGCCGCCTCCCACGCGTCCCTCTAGCAGTAAGAGGGATGTGCGAGAGGCGGCGGCGGCTTATCCGTCACCGATAAGGTAAGATTTTAGGGGATTTCTGGGGGGTTTCACACAGCGGGGCACCCCGATCGGAGGTGGACCAACACCCAGGATAGTGAAAATCCTGGGTGTTGGTCCACTTAAATCACTGCCGCCTGCAAAACCTTGCGGCCAAAAATAGCATCAGCTGAGGCCCTAACATCAACCTTGTAAAACTTTGAAAAGGTATGAACAGAAGACCAAGTAGCGGCCTTGCAAACTTGTTCAACAGAAGCCTGGTGCTGAAAAGCCCAAGAGGTACCAATAGCACGAGTAGAATGAGCAGTAAGGCGGAAGGGAGGATTCTTCCCCTTAGCAGAGTAGGCCTGAATAACAGCCTGACGGATCCATTTGCTGATAGTAGACTTGGCAGGAGCCAAACCCTTCCTAGGACCAGGAGGGACCACAAAAAGAGCATCAGTTTTTCTGGAAGGCGCCATAGCCACCAGATAGTACTAATCCAGAGTCTGTAGATTGGGGGCCCTGAGTGAACAGAGCTGGCACTCCTGGCAGAACGTACAGAACTACTGCAAACCACACTCTACTAGGGCACCCGGGGGCCACCAGAAACACTGGTCCCCCTTCCAGAGCAATCTTGCGCAGAACCCTGCCTAGCAGGAGGAATGGGGAAAAGACATACAGAACAGAACGTCCAGCTATGACGTTACTAAGGCATCCTGATCACGGCCAGAGGATCCTGGGACAGGGAAACAAGGGTCGAGAGCTTGTGATAGTGACGGGGCAAACAGATCCAGAACTGGTTGGACCCCATAGTGACACAGGGATTAGCACATCCTGTCGCAGAGGGACCCCCACTAGAGCGAATACCACTGATATGCAGGGAACATTGTCCTCTACCCAGATTAGGATCAAAGACACTTCCTGGAGGACCCTCCTGCTCCAGGTCCCTCCCAATTATTAATGTAGACCACTGTCGTCAGACAGACCGAGCGCCCCCGAACAGGCGGGCCATGAAGAGGAGTAGTCAAGCGAGATGGAACCCACCTAAACGCTCACTATTTCAAACATCTATAGGTGTATGGACCTTCTAAGGGCCCCACCTCCCCCAAAACCGCAGGGAGTTTCAGAAGAAAACCCCCCCCCTTCAACCTGATAGATTGGCATCCCTGGTGACCATCTCCAGGATGGGGCAAGAAGGGAACTGCCCCCAGACAGAGTTCATCCACTCCAAGAGGGACCTCCTTACCAGGGGGGAAGGCACACAGACCCTGCTCCAGGGATGCTGGATCCCTGTCCTGTACTAACAATAGAAGTCGCAGAAGGGCCCAAGGGAAACTGAGCATAAGGGACCTCTTCTGAGCAAGCCACCAACGGGCCCACCAGCTGCATCCCTGCCTGGTGAAGGTACTGGGGCAGCAATGAGGGCTGAGCCCATGCAACCACATTGTCCACTTTATTGCTGAGGAAGAAAGATTCTCGTCTGAACCGAAGCCAGATTCATTCCTAGGAATGGAGTTACCAATTAAGGAGACAATGAGGACTTGGGGTGATTGATCACCCATCCAATTGACTCCCAATGGACACCACCAGCCGAGTGTCCAACTTAGCCTGACGTAGAGACTGGGAAGTGAAAAAGGACGTCCAGGTAGGTCATCACGCGGACGCCCCTTGGTCTCATCAGAGACATCACCCCCGACAACACCTTGGTGAGCACTCTGGGAGCTGAAGAGAGGCCAGATAACAAGGCCACAAATTAGCAGTGTTGGACTTCCAACACGAACCAGAAGAGTCTCGGTGTCCAGAAGACACAGGTATATGAACATAAGCATCTTAGAGCTCCACAGACGGCAAGAAGCCCCCTGGACCATCTCAGAGTTTCCATGCAGAAAACTGCCTGTAATTGGAGAATTGCCGAGAACCTGTGAATCCAGAATGGGCCAGACTGACCCATACTTTTGAGGGACTGTGGAAGGGTTGGTGTAGCGGCCCCTGCCTCTGCCTGTTAAGGGCAATCTGCAAGTGACCCTCAGACCCCGAAGGCCTTGCATGGCCTGTACCAGCACCTGAACAGCGGAAAGGACCAGGAATACCCGGGACCTGATAATCTTGGGGGAGGCCACGCAGCAAACTCTATCTTGTATCCGGAGGACACTACCTCCTGAATCCACCAGTAAGAGGCGTAATGCCTCCTGACAAGAGCAAAGTGCCGCAGCCATCCCCTCACCCAGACGGGCGAGGTTTGGTGGAAGATTTAGGCTTAGCCCCGCCGGAGGTGCCAGGGCGTTGTCTGCCGCTCCCGGGGCAGGAGTCTGCGCGAGCCCCCAGGAAGGACACCCCAGGTTCTTGTTTAACACTATGGTAGGGAGGGGGAGGGGTGCACCTGCCCCGAGGGGGCCGAGACGGCCGCCTGCGTTGGGGTGATTTGCCCTTTTTACCAAACAGGTCCAGACGGGCCCCAAACAGGCGTTGCCCTCTAAAGGGAAGCCCAGTAAGAGTCTTTTTAGTAGCATAGTCAGCACCCCACTGTCGCAGCCAAACCAAGCGACGTATAGTCACCACAAGGGCAGAGGTTCTTGCACACATTCTAATGGTGTCATCCAGCGCTAATAGAATACATTTTACAAACACATCACAACTGGAGAGTGCATTAAACACTTCCCAGGGGAGAGCCTCAGGGTGATGCTCAAGCATCTTTCTGATGAGGGTTCTAGCAGCCACTGCAGTAATAGCCGCGGCACAGACCGGGCGCAGCGCCGTCCCTGCACAAGAAAAGGCGTGGGAGGCCAGCAGATCAATGCACCGGTCCTCAGCATCCCAAAGGGTACTATAAGCAGGGGTTCTAATAAAGGGGGGGTTAGGAACCCCTATGATTGGGGCATCCACCACGGGGGGTGATGACCAGCAATTAACCACCTCAGGGGAAAAGGGTATTTCCTATCCCAGTCCCCTGGGACCCCTGGAAGTTTACTTGGGCATTCCCATTCCTTGAGCACAAGAGCATGGAAATGAGCCTGCTCTAGAAATTCCAAGCGTGCTGTCGCTGTATGGAAACGCTCCCCTCTCAGCTTGGGGGCCTCACCAGGGAGAGAGATAGAAAGAACCTTAAAGACTTTAATCAACAGATCGTCAGTGTCACACTGGCCCCAGTATTCAGGGCCAGAATCGTCATGACTCCTCGGCCTCTCATCAGACGAGCCTGAGTCAGAGAACAGCTCTCCATCAGAAGGGGTATAGTCACCCGGAGTAGTAAACTCCTGTTCCCATAGGAAAAACAGTAACATGAGGCATCAAGTGCCGCTTCTTACTAGGGCCCTTGCGCTCTGACAACCTCGCAATAATCTGTTCAGCCGTAGGCAGTCTGGAAGACTCAACAGGCTGCAAATCCCCACTTGTATGTGACTCAGCAGGAGTGAGATTTAAGCATGGGGAAATAGGTGAACTGAAACGAGTTGCAGCCACTGGCAAGCCTGATTGCAGGGCCAGTGCTTGCTCGAGTCCGCAGACCCGTGCCCTGTCAGCATCAGCATGGGGTTGTCCACACACTACACACAGCCGGTCGTGTCCCAGAGGGACCCCGGTCACATAATTCTGAGATGCCTCCATATGGTGATTACTTAGGCACAATATGCCAGTAGGGATTTACGCTATAGGCCACCCTGGATGCCCCAAAGACCCGCTAGGGAAGTGGGAGAATTTTACAAGGCCCGCTATAAATTACACAGGGCCGGGAGAAGCCAATGTGTTCACCAGTCTGAAAGACACAATGAGAATAAGGGGTGTCAGAAACATGCGCAGTAAGCAAGAAGTATGAAAATCGCCCGCGAGGGCACTTACAGACCAGAGAAGGAGGAGGACCGTTACCACGCGCGCGACTACCATCAAAATGGCGCCAAGCGAACATCGAAGGTCCCCGCCCCCTTTGAAGAGTGCGAACTCTAAGACAGTAGTCAACTTGTCAAGAGGAGCGAAGTGTATGACACACTTAGAATAGATGATTTGCCAATGAAGACGCCGCAGCATCACAATAAAAATGCAAACAGCGCAGCCCTGACAGCAGGTATATAAGTCAAAGGACAATACTAAGGCCATAAGCGTGTAACCAATACACTGAGACCACCAACCCCCCCCCCCCCCTTTCTTTCCGCCCGTGCTACGGGGGGAACGAAGGAGGATGGCGACCCTTTGTACAGGGCCCACCGCTACACGGGGTATGGGGCAATAATGCGGGAGGGGCATCCCCTAGAGGCTCACCATCTGCCTAAACCGCCTACCCTTTGGTGGGGAACTGCGGTGGAGCCTAGCTCCATAAGCACTCATGGTGCTGCCTACCTTCACCCGACCAGCGCAGCCCAGGCTGGGAGGCACATCACACAAGGAGGACGGGTGGGAATAGTCCAACAGGGCCGCAGGCTTAATAGCCCAGCTCCCCTGCGAGAGAGTGATACTTCACGTCTTCGCAGTCAGCACTGCAGAGAAATCTGGGGATTTGTGGGAGGCCCCCGGGTATTTGAGGGGCCGGGAGGAGCCTGTTTTGCATGTCTCTGCAGTGCAGCGCCATCTGGCGGAGGATAACCCAAGTGTAAGTACTATATCTGGAGCAGGACGTACTGCATACTAAGAATATCTGGCTTGAAGCAGAACACCACCTTGTCCTGGAGTCTCTCATAGTAGGGGGGCTGAATGGAAAGCGCCGCCAACTCAAACACACGCCTAACAGAGGTGATAGCAACCAAAAATACAACTCAGAGTAAGAATGGCCAGGGCAGCATCCTGCACAGGTTCAAAGGGAGCACTCTCTGCAAGGCTGACAAAACCAAGTTTAAATCCCAAACAGGCACCATAGGCTTACGAGGAGGACGCACATGAGTAACCCCCTGGAAAAAAGTCCTGATCAGAGGATGCTGAGCAAAGGACTTCTGGAAGAAAACAGACAGGGCAGAAACCTGACCCTTCAGAGTACCGAGTTGGAGCCCCATCTCCAACCCATGCTGCAGGAACTCCAGAATCCTGGGAATAGAGAACACACGACAGGGAAGAGACTTAGACTCACACCAGTCAATGTAGGCACGCCAAACCCTGTAATAAATGGAAGAAGAAGACTTCTTCCTAGCCTTTATCATGGGATCAACAACCGAGGTAGACAGCCCCTTCTCCATCAAGATGGAGGTTTCAGCATCCAGGCCGTCAAAGCCAGAGTTTGCAAATTGGGATGGCGTAAGGGGCCCTGAGTGAGCAGATCTGGCACCAAGGGAAGAGCGTACTGATCTACTGCCAGCTGTACCACGTCTGCGAACCACACTCTTCTTGGCCACCTGGGAGCCACCAGAATTGCTGGCACCCCTTCCAAAGCAATCTTGCGCAGAACCCTGCCCAGCAGGGGGAATGGAGGGAAGACATACAGGAACTGAAAGTCCTGCCATGACATTGCTAGGGCATCCATGGTCAAGGCCAGAGGATCCTGGGACAGGGAGACAAAGGCTGGAAGCTTGTGATGGGATGCAAACAGATCCACATCTGGTTGACCCCAACGGTGACACAGAGATTGGAAAACCCTGTTGCAGAGGGACCATTCTCCCTGGCGAGAGGTCCCCCTGCTCAGAGAATCTGCCAGGAGATTTTCCGCCCCCGGGATGTACACAGCTGATATGCAGGGAGCATTGGCCTCCGCCCAGGTCAGGATCAGAGATACTTCCTGGAGGGCCCTCTTGCTCTGGGTCCCTCCCTGATGATTGATGTAGGCAACTGCCGTCTGGTTGTCCGAGCGCACCTGAACAGGCAGGCCCCGAAGGTGAGGAGTCAACTGAGCCAGAAGTAACCTGATCGCCCGCAGCTCCAAGACGTTGATAGGTGTGTGGGTCTCCTGAGGGCCCCACCTCCCCTGGAAACGCAGGGACTTCCAGAAACCCCCCCCAACCTGACAGAATGGCATCCGTGGTGACCATCTCCCAGGAGGGGATCAGAAAGGATCTGCCCCCCAGCAGGTTCCTGGAGTCCAGCCACCACGAGAGGGACCGCCTGACCAGGGGGGAAAGCGCACAGACCTGGTCCAGGGACGCTGGGTCCTTGTCCCATACTGACAAGAAGTGGAGTTGCAGAGGCCTCAAGTGGAACTGAGCATAATGGACCGCCTCGAAGCACGCCACCATCAGGCCCACCAGCTGCATTCCCTGCCTGATGGAGGAATGACGACAAGATAGCAGGAACTGGACCTGCGCAATCAGACTGTCCACCTTCTATTGAAGAAAAATCCTTGCTTGAACTGTATCCAGATTCATTCCCAGGAATGGAGTCACCAAGGAGGGGGACAGAGAGGACTTGGGGCGGTTGATCACCCATCCAAATGACTCCAGGGTGGACACCAACAGCTGAGTATCCAATTCTGCCTGATGTAGAGACTGAGAGGTGATGAGAATATCGTCCAGATAAGGCAGCACGCGGATGCCCTGAAACCTTAGCAGAGACATCACTTCAGCCAGCACCTTGGTGAACACAATGGGAGCTAAAGTGAGACTAAAGGGCAATGCCGCAAATAGTGTTGATCCTCCAGAGCGAACCTGAGGAACCTTTGATGGCCTGGAAATACAGGAATATGAAGGTAAGCATCTTTGATGTCCACAGATGTCATGAAATCCCCTGGGTGCAGGGAACTGATGGCAGAGCGCAGAGTTTCCATGCGAAAGCGCCTGCTCCTGACAAATTTGTTGAGGATCTTCAAGTCCAGGATGGGCCTGACTGACCCATCTTTTTTGGGCACTGTGAAGAGGTTGGAATAGAAGCCCTTGCCCTTTTCTCTTAAAGGGACCTTGCAGATGACCCCCAGCTCCAAGAGGCTTTGCACTGCCTGCACTAGATCCTGAGCTGACGCAGGGGCCTGAGGAATCCGGGATCTGATGAATCTTGGGGGCAGCCAGGCAGCAAACTCTATCTTGTAACCGGAGGACACTACCTCCTGAATCCACCGGTCTGAGACATGAAGCCTCCAGATGTGAGCAAAGTCCTGAAGCCGTCGCCCCACCCAAATGGGTGAGGGCGCCCCATCATACCTGAGGGGGCTTGGGAGAGGACTTAAGCTTTGGGCCCCAGGAGGAGCCAGGACGTCCCCGTCCTCTGCCCCTACCCCAGAAGTCACCTCGGGCCCCAGTAAAGGAAATCCCCCTCCCTTGTCTAGCACCACGGTAGGGGGAGGAAAAGGAGCCCTGACCCCGAAAGGGCCAAGACTGCCGCCTGCGCTGGGGTAACCTGCCTCCCTTAGCAAAAAGGTCCAGGCAGTCCCCAAACAGGCGTAGTCCTTTGAAGGGAAACCCAGTGAGGGCCTTCTTGGCAGCGTTGTCAGCAGCCCACTGCCGCAGCCAAACCGAGCGGCGTATAGCCACCACAAGGGCAGATGTTCTGGCACACATTCTAATGGTGTCATCCAGGGCAGAAAGGACAACATTCACAAAAACATCACAATTAGAGAGTGCATTAAACACCTCACAAGGCAAATCATCAGGGGCACTATCAAGGATATTTCTGAGCAGGGTCCTAATAGCCACAGCGGTAATGGCCGAGGCACAGACCGGGCGCAGCGCAGTCCCCACACATGCAAAGGCATGGGACGCCAGCTGGTCAATGCACCGATCCTCAGCATCCCGCAGGGTAGTAGAGTCAGGGGAGTGCATGACAGAGGTGTTAGATAACCCTAGGACCGGGGCATCCACTTCGGGAGGGGATGACCAACACTTTACCACCTCAGCAGGAAAGGGATACTTCCTATCCCAACTATTAGGTACACCGGGAAGTCTACTGGAAAGCTCCCATTCCTTGAGTACAAGGTTATTGAAATGTGCTTGCTCAGGAAATTCCAAGCGTGACTTGGAGCAGTATGAAAAAGGTCCCCCTCTTTGCCTGGGAGCCGCAACAGGGGGAGAAATGGACAGAACCTCAAACATCTGGGCCAACAATCTATCAGTATCATCCGGGGCCCAGGGGTCAGAGCCAGAATCGTCATGACCCCTGGGCCTCTCAACAGATGACCCTGAGTCGGAGAATAGCTCCCCTTCATCCGAAGGGGTATAGCCACATAGATGCAAAAACTCATCAGTTTCCATAGGGAAAAGAGCGACATCAGGCGTTAAGTGCCGCTTTTTTGAAGGGGCCTTACGTGCCAAGGATTTACCAATTAACTTCTCAACACTAGCCAGTCTAGAAGACACATCAGGCCGAGAATACCCACTTGTATGCAACTCACTGGGAGGGAGATTTAAGCTTGGGGAAGTAGGTGAAGTGAAACGAGGCGCAGGCCCAGCCACTGGAAGGCCAGATTGCAGCGCAAGCATCTGCTCGGCACAAGGTACACAGACCCGTGCATTGTCAGCGCTAATAGGGGACACCCCACAAGCTGCACACAGCCGGGCTTGTCCCGAAGGAACCCCGGTCACATTATCCTGCCTCCATATGGTGATTATGGCGGCTCACTAGGCCGATAGGGATTAATGCTATATAGCAACCCGGCATGCCCCAATAACCCGCTAGGGAAGTGGGAGTAATTACACTAGGCCTTCCAAGTTAATGAACTAATAGAGGGCCAATGGGTTCGCCCGTCTGAAAGTCATAATCAAAGGTAGCCGTAAGCAAACAATAATAAAAAAACGGTAATAAAGCCGCCCGCCAGGGCACTTACGGACCGCGGTATGTAGAAGCCCGTCACGCAGCAGCCGAACAAGCAGACAAAATGGCGTCGGTATACCTCGAGGGGCCCGCATGAGCAATGATGCGGAACGCGTCAGAGACAGGCCCCGCCCCCCCCCGAAGAGCATGAAGCCAACACGTGACAAGCAACCAATGACGGCGCACAGGCGCATGAGGTAACACGGAACACTGGAAAAAACGTGTGCGGCGGCGGCAATTTCAAATATAATACAAGTCAGCGCGGCGGCTGACACAAAGCATAATGTAATAAATCATAAGCCAATACACGTATATAAACACACACCCCCCCTCTTCCCCCCCCGAATGCTACAGGGAGAACGAGGGAGGACCCACCGATAGACAGGGGCAAGGGGCACTAGTGCGGGAGGGGCATCCCATAGAGGCTCACCATAAGCCTGTACCGCCTACCCTTTGGTGGGGGATTGCGGTGGAGCAGCGCTCCTAAGCACCTAACAGTGGTGCTGCCTACCATCACCGACCAGTGCAGCCAAGGCTGGGAGGCACATTACTAATGGAACGGGTGGGAATAGTCCTACAGGGCCGCAGGCTAATAGCCCCGCTCACCTGCGAGAAGAGAGAGCCATCTTCTTGTCCTTCGCAGTCCAGACTGCAGAGAAAATCTGGGGAGGTCCCTGGGTATTTGAGGGTCCGGGAGGAGCCTATTTTCGATGTCTCTGCAGTCCAGCGCCATCTGGCGGAGTAGTACCCGAGTGTAAGTATTCTCTCTGGAGCAGGACGTACTGTATACTAAGAATAAATATATTAATTTCTAAGTGCAGCAATCTAAACTGCCCTGGGAAGGGATGCATATGAGCACTGTGTGTTGTAAGGGTGTTACAGGCTGACATTCCCTGTCATCTGTCACAGTGATGCTGCCATGCGCTCGCCATTCACTGAAATGGGGGGCATGTCAGGTCTTGGCACATCCCCTCCATTGCTGTGAAATGGAGAGGGCATGGCAGCATCACTGTGAATTATGGAGAGGGGGAGTGAGTATGACACAAAGGCACAGGTGACTGAGGTTCGGGGCAGCGCAGAATTTGTTCGCAACTCCAAAGGAGTTGCCGAGTGAACTGATCAGCTGTGAGATCACTAGCCTTTTGTTTATTTTATTAAGGTGATAAATCACTTTAAAGTGGACCAACACCCAGGATTTTGACTATCCTGGGTTTCGGTCCACTTTCCCGGGGCACCACGATCGAGGGTGCCCCGCTATGTGAAACCCCCCAGATCGATAGCTACAACTCACCTCACCCCGCTCCTACAGCGCATGCGTGGCCGCTCGTCCAATCAGCGCGCTCGGAGCCGCTGAGGTATGCGAGTCAAAGTGAGGTCTTAATTCAGCGGCTCCGAGCTCGCTGGTGGCCGCATCTCGCGCTTCCCTCTAACAGGTAGCGCGCCCGCGCCATCCATTTACATCCGATTTTGGATGCCCCGTGGGGAGGGATTGGATCGGCCCGGGAATCCTGCAGGGTGTTGGTCCACTTTAAGGGAGAACACTACAGTAGGCCAGGGAGTAGTAGTTTGTGGAGCAAGCAAGACAGAACTTAAAGACAAAGACTAGAGAAGCTAACAGTCAGGTACCTGGAAGAACAGTGGCCAACTTGTGGCCATAGGTTGCAACCAGCACCCATGAACATTTCATCTGAAATGCAAGACCTTGCATTGTGACCAGAAGCTACTGTGTACTGCAGAAACTCCTTGAAGGAGGAACAATACTTGTTTTTAAGATGTGGAGTCTTGTCTTTGAATTGGTGCAGCTGAACATGGAGTGAACGGGTACCCTTGTCGCACCGACACAACCTCATTTACCAACATTGGCAACTCTGAGTCCAAAGAATATCTGCTCCTCGCCACATCTCCTCTAACCTGGTGGTAGGTGGGATACAGAATCATATAAGAGCCTTCCTATATTTGCTGATTTAGCTGCAATCAGAACCAATGCCATATTAAAGGCCATGGCTTTAGAGTGAGATGTCAGAAAGACTGCAAGCTTCCAAATACTTTCGTTTTTATATGGTGTATATTGAGAGGGAACACACCCATATAATATAGCAGCTTTGCGCATAGACAATCCAGAACCAAATCCCACATTTTTAAGTAGCATTCCCTAAACTTCTTCCCCCATGAGCAGTACATTTTGGCAATTTTTCCTGCCCCTGCTTTACTCTGTTCCCCACTAATGCTGTAAAGCCTTAGCTGTAGTGCGTGGCAATGATGTCATTGACAAACTTATGCAATGACTGAGGATAGATTGCACCCTAAGACTGGAGTATTGGCAGGGGGTTTGGTTAAATTTATTTAACAAGCTCGTGGGTTTTGGGTTGTTTTAAGTTAAGGTCAAAAGTTAAAAGCAAGACATAATTATAGTAGTGCCATTTAGTAATTGCACCAAAAATGACAATACATTAAAAAGTGGACCAAAACCTAGGATTTTGACAATCCTGGGTTTTGATCCCCCCCCCCCAAAGCGCCCCGATCGAGGGGGTGCCCCACTGTGTGAAACCCCCCAGATCACCCGAAGAAACTCACCTCCTCCCGGTCATACGGCACATGCGCGTCGCTCGTCCAATCAGCGAGCTCGGAGCCGCTGACTTCACGTCATCTAAGACGGCGTGTAAGGCCAGCGGCTCCAAGCACGCAGGCAGTCGCATCCCCCGCTTCCTTATAACAGGGAGCATGCCCCGGCTGGTCATTCACAAATGGCTGGCACGGACGCACGCCATGCTAGAGGGATAACGGGGATGCAGCTGCGACCGCGGCCTGTGCTGTTGAACCGGAAAGCAAGGTAAGTGAACAGGGGCGTCAACTGGGGTGTTTCACACAGTGGGGCATCCCGATTTTGGATGCCCTGGTGGGAGGGAATCTTATAGATTCCCAGGCTGATCGTTCTGGGTTTTGGTCCACTTTAAGATTTGCCAAGCCTTTGTTTTGAATACATGTTAATGGCGTTGAAAGTCACTACAATGCAAAACACAATAACGTGAAAAGAACTCGGTGCATAGCTATTCAAAAAGATTAGAGGCTCTAAAATGTGGAAAGAAATACGCAAGGAAATTGGAAGATTGGGATGCAGACATAATTTTCATATTTAACCCCTAACATACTAATTAATGGATTATTTGTGGCTACTAATTTTACCAATATTGCAATGTGCACTATTACGAATACTTTATTGACCGCCAAGTAAGTACAGGATACATACAAGGAATGCTTTTTGGAAGGGAGGTACCCCTTTAGAGCTATAAACATTAAATATAAAAAATAAACATTTTACATATTATACATTTTAACATATATACATATGATGTTGTTGGTAACTAGTGACATGGTATGTAGAGACAGGAAGTTTGTGGCAGGTTAATCAGTGGTGGTTATTTAGCGCCTTAACGGCTATAGGAAAAGCGCTATTTTTGTACCTAGAGGTTCTGGTCGAGAGAGCCAGGTACCTCCGGCCAGAGGGCAAGAGTTTGAAAAAAGAATGACCTGGGTGTGTTGGGTCCTCAGCTATTCTTTTTGCCTTTGAGCTGATCCTTTCCGTGAATTGTTCCTCCAGGGATGGTAAGGGGCATCCAATGATCCGCTCAGCAGTCCTGGTGATCCTCTTCAGCCTGTTCTTGTCCTTGGCTGTGATCCCGCAATACCAGACAGTGATGGAGGAGGTCAGAAGTGAGCCTATGGCACCATAGTAAAAGGTCTTTAGAATCCTTTTAGACATACCGTATCTTGCTAGTTGTCTCAAGAAGTAAAGTCTCTGTTGGGCCTTCTTCAAGATGACGGTAGCTTGCCTGCTCCACTTCCCAAGTCTTGCGTGATCAGTGATCACGGTGCCATACATTTTGTGCTGGTAGCGATATTGGGCTGTTCGTTGATCCTCTGTGTATAACTAAATCATATTGTACATTCTCCATCAAATTCCTAGTGACATAAAGGTTATTTTAGTATTCTGAGCTAAAACTGTAACAGAATTTAAACAAGGGCGTCTTTCAACGGGCACACAGTTCTGTGTGATTTGCCTCGAGTTAGGATCCAGGATAGACAAATACTGAAAAAAAAATCTGTTTATTTTTTGACAGCATAGAGTCCGAGTATTCAACCTTAATGCTAAATATAGCTGAGCAAGTGTGGAAAATACAGGCTAACGCTTCATAAGTGACTGCAGAGGAAAACCATTATTTTGATTTCTTCATAGAAATATAAAATGGAAAATGGATTAAGGCAAAGTATGATGTGCTAAAGCTGTAGCTAGATACAGGCTAAATTCCAATTACAGACTCCATTAACACTCAGTCCATTAAGGTATAATTGAATTTCTTTTAATTTAGTTAAAAAAAATTATATATATCACCAAATAACGCAATTCTGTGAGGTACTCACCTGTAGAATTGTTTTTTCTGGGAATCCATTCCATACACTCCTTACTCTTGGGTTTCCTCCTCCTTGCTGATCACGTGACTGCAAGAAAGAAAACAGGCGTGGCCCTCCCGGCCCATAAGTAGCAGCTGCCCCTAATCAGATCAGTTTACTTAAAAAGCAGTAAAATAACTTAGAGACAGGCCGGGAGGCCCTAAAAAGAGTCCATGTTACTACACATCAAACTCAACCAAAAAATGCTCTCAAAATTAAGTCCTATTTTTTTTTTTTCAATACTATGAATTAATAATCAAAAAATGGATTAACAGAAAAACATCGGAAGATACCATGACCCAGAACGGGTGGGCCGGAGTGTATGGAATGGATTCCCAGAAAAAACAATTCTACAGGTGAGTACCTCACAGAATTGCGTTTTTTCTTCCAATCCATTCCATACACTCTTTACTCTTGGGATCTCCAAAAGCAGTGCCATCTATGGGTGGGATCCTCTAACGCAGAACGGCAGGAAGTTCACTTCACTACTGCCTGTAGAATCTTCCGACCCACAACAGCGTCAGCTGAGGTTCTAACATCTACCTTGTAAAACTTGGTGACTGTATGCACCGAAGACCAGGTGGCAGCTTTGCAAACCTGTTCCACCGAAGCCTGATGTTTAAAACCCCAAGAAGCACCAATGGCCCTAGTGGAATGGGCCGTGACCTGAAAAGGTCGTTCCTTCCCCTTGGCCGAATAAGCTCTAGCTACTGCCTGCCTAATCCACTTACTGACAGTGGCTTTAGCTGGCGGAAAACCCCCCCTTTTTTTTTTCTTTTTTGGTCCTTCTGAAATGACAAAGAGAAAATCCGTCTTGCGGAAGGCATCTGTAGCTGCCAAATAATACCTGATGGCTCTAACCACGTCTAGAGAATGAAGTGCCCTTTCCTTAGTATTAGCCGGAACTGGGCATAATGAGGGTAGAATTATCTCCTGATTAAGGTGAAAGGGAGAGACAACCTTAGGTAAAAAATCAAGCTTAAAACGAAAAACTACCTTGTCTCTGTGTAACTCAAAATAAGAAGACTTCATACATAAGGCGGCTAACTCCGAAATACGCCGCACAGAAGTAATTGCCACAAAAAAAAAAAAAAAAAAAAATTACTTTAACCCTTTAAATGCCAGCCACGTAAATTTTACGTGGTTGCTTCTCCTGGACTTAAGTGCCAGCCACGTAAAATTCACGTGCCTGGCATCTACCCCTGCTAGTGGGCAAAAAAATAAATAAAAATACTCACCTGACCCCTCGTTAGATCCGGCCGGGTCTCCTCTTTAATTTGTGGGGTCTCGGATGGCTCCAGGAGAGCCCCCGGAATAGTGCCCCCCCCCCCCGCTTCGGCAGCAGTAGCTGCTATCTGTGAAAAAAAAAAAAAAAAAAAATGACATTCACTAACCTTAGGTCGCGCTGCCTCCCGACAGGTCTCTTCTTCACTGGGGGGGCCTCCGATCGCCCCCCCCTGGCTCTTCAGCTTCAGGGGAGAGCCTGAAAGGGCTCTCCCCCCTCCTGCTCCGACGGGCGCCGCCATCTTGTGATAAGCCCCGCCCCCTCGCTCAAGCTCCACCCCTTTGGGGGCGGGGCTTATCGCGATCCCGGCTCGAAGCCCCGCCCCCTTTGTGACGTCACTCACCGGGTGCCGTCCTGGCTCCCGGCTGTTGTTCTTTCAGATGCGATCATGCTGGCCACAGGAGCAGAGGGGCAGGTGATCAGATCATCACCTGCCCCTCTGCTACTGCAGCCAGCATGATCGCATCTGTCATCACATCGAGGGACAAAGGAGCTGACGATCGGAGGTAAGTAAAGTAAAAAAAAAGTTTTTATTTTTTAATAACATTTTTTATTAAAGTGTCAGTGTGTTTATTTTTACTGTTAACCCCTTGTGAACTGGTAAGGGGTCCATGAGACCCCTTATACCAGTTCACGAGGCATCCCCTATTACCTGCCTCCCCAAAGGCCAGGGGGGGGGCAGAAGAGCCCGGGCCCACATAGGGTATGTGGGCTCGTAGGCTGCAGGGTGGGGGGGCCACAAAAGCTGGCCCCCCCACTCTGTGCCTACAAGCCCCCATAGCTGGTCCCGGGCTGGTTATGACGGGTAGGGGGGACCCTACGTCATTTTTTTTTTGAATTTTAAGGGTTAGGGTTAGCCTAACCCTAACCCTTAAAATTCAAAAAAAAATGAGGTCCCCCCCCCCTGGGAGGGGGGACCCTACGTCATTTTTTTTTTTAATTTTAAGGGTTAGGGTTAGCCTAACCCTAACCCTTAATTTTTTTTTTTTTTAAATGACGTAGGTCCCCCCCTCCCGGGGGGGGGGGGGGGACACCCTACTTCATTTTTAAAAAAAAAATTTAAGGGTTAGGGTTAGCCTAACCCTTAAAATTCTGCCAAAAAATGGGTTCCCCCCCCTTCCCGGGAGGGGGGATGCTACGTCTTTCTTTTTTTTTTTTTTTTAAAGTGGACCAACACCCAGGCTGATCGGCACGGGAATCTATAAGATTCCAGGGCCGATCAGATCCCTCACCGCGGGGCATCCGAAATCGGGATGCCCCGCTGTGTGAAACCCCCCAGGACGCCCCATTCGCCTTACCTTATCCCCATTCCAACGATGCATGCGCGGGCCTCCGCCGCCTCTCACGCTTCTGTCTAGCAGGGCGCCGTTTGAGAATGGCCGGCGCGGGCACGCTCCCTGTTAGAGGGAAGCGCGAGATGCGGCTGCCAGCGTGCTCGGAGCTGCTGTGGTTGTCCGCCCCTTGTCCGTGCATACCACAGCGGCTCTGAGCGCTCTGATTGGACGAGCGCTCGCGCATGCGCCGGAGGAGCGGGGTGAGGTGAGTTTTTTTATACCTTTCTCGGGGGTTTCACACAGCGGGGCACCCCCGCGAAAATCCTGGGTGTTGGTCCACTTTAAGGGTTAGGGTTAGGTTAACGCTAACCCTTAAAATCCCCCCCAAAAAATGGGGTCCCCTGGGAGGGGGGATCCTATGTCATTTTTTCTTTAATTTTAAGGGTTAGGGTTAGGCTTAGCCTAACCCTAACCCTTAAAATTCCAAAAAAAACGGGGTCCCCCCCCCCTGGGAGGGGGGTCCCTATGTCATTTTCTTTTTAAATTAACCCCTTGCGTTTATAGTGTGGATAGTAGTATTTTGTTTTTAAATGTTATAAAGTGCTATTTTCAGTTTGGGGGGGTCTCCTGGGCAAGAATGGGGGGCTATTGATACATATGTGGTACCGTTGTAATCGGGAGAAATGGGGCTATCACATGCAATATGGTTTTCATTACTAAAACAAATGTTTTATTTAAAATAAAGGAGACAATTGCTTAAAAAAATATTATTTTATTTATTTTTTTGTTTTTTTTACGCAAAAATATTTAAAAAACAGCAGAAAAATTACAAACAAGACATTTAATGTTAAAGCCTAAACTCTGCTGCAAAAAAATATATATATATATTTTCCAGGAAATTCCGGCAAAAATCACGGTTAAACATGGCGCAAAATGGGGAAAAATGACCAACAGAGGGTGACAAAAGTTCAAGTAGGCTGGCAATTAAAAGGGTTAATAGTACCTATGCATGTTGGGTATTGTTCTGCTCGGGGGACCTTGCGCTTTCAGATTTAGCTTGTTTTTTCTTATTTGCATATTGATATTTTAGGAAAAGGTGTTTTTTATTCGGCTTTTTTATACATTTTCTTGTGAAACCCTGTGCAACCTAAGAATTCTTCAAGGGATTACTTCCAGAAAGATGAGCCCACGACAACAAGCTGGGTACGCTTAGAAAGCTTAAAATGTGTACTTTCCGGGAATATATGGTTTATGGGGGATATTCCAAATGTAAAGGCTTGTTTTGGTAGAAAAAGCACAAGGTGCGCACATTGTCTGCAGAGCTGAAATTTTGAAGTAAAATTGCTGTTACGCACATGCTTTACTTTGGTGTGTTTGGCAACTCTTCCCTTGACAGGACCTATGCATGCTGGGTATTGTTCTGTTCGAGGCATGTTGCTTTTTCAGATTTTCTGTTTTTTTCTTGTTTCCATATAGTTTTTTTTAGGAAAATGTGGTTTTGATTCTGCATTTTTATTCTTTTTTAGGGAAACCATGTGCAACCAAAGAATATATTGAGGGGTTAACTCCAGAAAACTGCACCCATGTCAACAAACCTGGTACGTCTAGAAAGCTTGAGGTGTGTACTTCCAGAGAATATATAGTTTGTCGGGGGTATTTCAAATGTAAAGGGTTGTTTTTCTTGAAAAACTGCAAGGTACGCTTAGCGCGTAGCATAGTTGTATTTTATCTGAAAATCTCCTAAAGCGTTGTTTCAGTTTGGGGGAGTCGCCTGGGCAGGAAAGGGTGTCTACCAATACATATGTGGTACCGCTGTAACCGGGATAAATTGGTGTTTCACGCGCAATAAGATTTTAGTGAGAAACTTACATTTTTTATTACAAAAAAACACTACAAATTGTAAAAAATAGTTTTTTGGGGGTTTTTTTGCACATATTTCATCCAAAAATATTGAGAATACACCTAAAAAATGACAAACAAGACATTTCATGTTAAAGCCCAGACTCTGCGGAAAAAAACAATATATCACTTTCCTGGGAAATCCCTGGAAACCCCTTCAAAAACCACAGTTGAACATGGGGAGCGCAAAAAAGTGCAAAATGGTCTGGCAACAAAGGGTGACAAAATCTCAAGGTAGGCTGGCACTTAAAGGGTTAAGTGTCAAAATGCTCATTGGAGCATTGGCCGCAAGGGACTGAGAGGGCGTCCGTGGCTATGGCCAGAGGGTCCCTTGACAGGGACATGAATTTTGGCCGCTTGTGATTGTGTCTGGACGCAAAGAGATCCACTTCCGGGTGCCCCCAGCGCCGACAAAGGGCTTGGAAAACCTTCCGACTGAGGTACCATTCCCCCCGGCACAGGACCTTCCTGCTCAGAGCGTCGGCCTCCTGGTTTTCTATCCCCGGGATGTAAACTGCCGAGATGCAGGGAACACTTTCCTCTGCCCAGATCAGAATCCGGCTTACCTCCAGTAGAGCACCCTTGCTCTGGGTACCCCCCTGATTGATATAGGCTACCGCCGTCCGGTTGTCTGACTGGACCTGGACTGCCGGCCCCTTCAAGCAGGCGGTCAGATACTGAAGCACTAACCCGATGGCTCTTAATTCCAATACATTTATGGGAAGCTGATTCTCTTTCGGCCCCCACTGACCCTGGACTTTCTGAGATTGCCAAACGCCATCCCATCCTGTGAGACTGACATCCGTGGCAACGATCTGCCACTGTGGGGTCAAGAAGGATCTGCCTACAGACAGGTGAAGAGGGTCCATCCACCACAGAAGAGAATGTCTTGCCAAGGGCGTTAGTACAAAGACTTGATCCAGCGACTGTGGGGCTCGATCCTAGCTTGCCAACAGATTCCACTGAAGGGGCCTCATGTGAAACTGGGCAAAAGGTACCGCCTCGAAGCAGGCTACCATCAGGCCTAACAACCTCATACCCAGCCGAATGGTCGGCTGCCGGCAAGCCAGGAAGCACTCTATCTGATCTTGGATTAGTCACGCCTTCTGTCCTGGTAGATACATTTTGACTTGGACAGTGTACAGAATCATACCTAAGAAGTTCCTTACTGGCGCCGGAGTGATAGGAGACTTCGGGTAATTGATCACCCAGCCGAATTCCTCCAGAGTCGATCGGACCGTCTGCGTGTCCTTCAGGATCTGCTGCTGCCATCCGGCTGATATTAGAAGATCGTCCAAATAGGGGACAATACAAATCCCCTGGCTCCTGAAAATTGCCATGAGACCTGCCAAAACCTTGGTGAATACTCTTGGAGCCGAGGATATCCCGAATGGGAGTACCACAAACTGGAAATGCTTGTCTTCCAGGGCAAACCTCAGGAATCTTTGATGTCCCGAAAAAATTGGCACATGCAGATACGCGTCCCTTATGTCTATGGTAGTCATAATTGATAATGGTGATGTCCACTCACCACCACCGCTCTTCTCTTTACCGCTATACAAGAGAAATGTTCAAACACAGAATATATATATCATAGCTTAGTGCAAACAACGGCAAAATCAGCTTGCCCTGAGGCAGCAATATGAATAAACCAGCGGAACCCCCGAAAGCCATCCTAATCACAAGGCATTTCTAGGCCAGCACCTTGGCCCAACTGGCCGCCGCCGCAATCGCACTGCTATCTGGGCGCAAAATATATATATATATATATATATATATATATATATATATATATATATATATCTAGCAATATGCGATTTCCTCGCCCGGGGAGAGAGACAACTGAATACACGGCCTTGCGGTTCCGGGATAAACTCTGCCCCTTGCATGACGTCAGCCACGTCCCTTAAATGTATACATAAATTTTTTTTTTTTATTATTATTTTCTTTTTTTTTTAATGAAAAAAACCTACCTAACTGGAAGAAGGAAGGGTTGGGTAAAAAATAAAAAACATTCCTCAGCAGGTACACCAGAGAAAAACCTGCGGCTGACTTACTTTTCAAAAAAGCCTGCAGCCCAGAGCATATACACTCTAAGCGCCCCAAGACCCCGGCGCTTCCACCTTACCTTCACGGACTCCAAAACAGCCAACGCTGTGGAGGCATAAACTTGGGTCTTGAGGGATCCGTGGGAATAAGGCTCTGCAGAGAGCCGTCAGGGTTCAGTCCCCCGTTTGCTGCCAAAACCTTGAAAGCTACCTGAATCTTCAGTCAGTCATCTTGCCACTGCAAGAAAGAAAACCGATCTGATTAGGGGCAGCTGCTACTTATGGGCCGGGAGGGCCACGCCTGTTTTCTTTCTTGCAGTCACGTGATCAGAAAGGAGGAGGAAACCGAAGAGTAAGGAGTGTATGGAATGGATTGGAAGAAAAAACAGGCCAACTGTCAGTACACACACAGAAGATTTTAACAGTTACATTGAGTCTTTTTAAATACAGAATGTCAGGGCCAGGTTATAAGCAGGGTACAAGGAGCGTGTGCCCCAAGGCCCCAACATACTTTATGGTGAGAGAGCATGAGGATTGGCCCGGTTTGAAGCGGGGGGTTGCTGGTTGGCTGTGTGTGCGCTCTGTGCAGCCAGGACAGCAGGGGGCTAGAACACAGCCACGGTGCAGAACAGAAAATTATTAATCTACTCCCCAGTGCCACCCTGTAGAGAAAGAGCACTGCAGGCAGAAACACAAGCCATCACTTCCCTCCAGCCATGGCAGACAGACCGTGTCCTTCAGATCAGCTGAACTCTGAGGGAGGAGGGCGATGTGGCAAGGACTGGGGCATCTGACCCTCCCCAGGTCTATAGCAGGCTGGAGAACCCTATACCAGTGTGCAGGGCAGAAGGGGTTGGGAAGGCACCTGCCAGCCAGCGTGTGACTTCTATTGTGCAGATAGCTGTATTTTATTTGAAAATGGCACATGTACACTACACACAAGTGAATAACTAAGGGGCAGTGAAGTCACCGATATATTGTTTATTCACTGGTGTGTTCACTAAAGTGTCTGGTTCACAGTGCATAGATGGAAAAATGTGGAGGTTAAATTCCAAGTGTGTATAAGCACACAATGGCCACTAATAGAACTTAAAGTGGACCAAAACCTACGGTGGTCGGCCCGGAGAATCTTTAATATTCCCCGGGCCGATCGATTCCCTCCCCCCGGGCATCCAAAATCGGGATGCCCTGCTGTATGAAGTGAAGTAAATATCTGGCAGCTGTGAGTGCACACCTGTCCCCAGCTGTTCAGATAGGCTGAGGGCAAAGGGGCGCACGCTACTGAGAAAGCGTCCGCTGTGCTCACGATTGCCAAAGCCCGCCATGTAAACAGAGATGTTTGCCAAGTATTACAATTGCACAGCACAAACGGTGCCGATGGACTGAGAAGAGGTATTTTTCTGAGCATTCTGGGGGGGGGGGGTTCTGACAACAGAATCCAAATTAATGATACCCCTGGGTCAAAGAAAAGACCTGGGGTAATGAAAATCTCAGTTTTTTTCTGCTTTAAGTCTGTAGATGCCTTTACCCATCATGCCAGGATTTACACAGAAATGAGTGCCGTTTTATCCCCGTTTCCCTATAGGTTGGCTCAGAACTAAAGCAGCTTATGTGCAACTCCTCTATAAATGGTAAGTGGTTTGTCCAAAAATGTCACCTATTTTCTTTTTACACAGGGCATACAGCCCTTCCCTGCTGTCTACCATGTACAAAAAGATGTTCAAGTCCTACTTGGACAAAAATTACAAATACCTACCTCTTCTTGCCCGCAGCTGATCTGAAGAGGTCCACTGGTGTGACATTCACCTGATCCTAAAATCGGGTCTCGCAGTGTCCAGATATACCTCCACCACCTTGTGTAGAGCTAACATGCCGGGCCAGTGCCTGGCATACCATTTGGTTGCAGCAAATAAAGCTCAGTTGGGTCAGTCACTGTGACAGAGGCAAGATGGACGTTATTCACAATTTGCAAGCAAAGGAAGACCTTAACGGGTGGTATGTATAGCCAGGTGCAACTTCAATAAAATGTTAGATGTTGAGTAGTGGCAGCATAACAGAAAATTACCTACATATCCAAAGGACCTATAACCAATTGAGAAAAAAATAAAGGGGACTGAAGTGTGAGCACACTGGTTTTACACGTACAATCCTTTTCAGCACACACAGAATACTGCAACAGAGAATGAGTATATTTCATACTTCAGTGTTTTGTTACCTTGACTCACACTTTGTTTTAAAACACGATTAGACCAATTAAATGGTTGTTTGCGGGTCTCTGGCGAATGAAAGGGCTCTTGATGGTCTCACAACAAGCCAGTGTCTTGTGCTGATGCTGTCATGACTAAGATCATACACCCTTGCTTGTTCACGCTCAGGGAACTCCCTTCATTGCAGGACATGCTGGCACACTTTGTATTTATGTTCTCTGCACTCGTTTCCTGACAGAGAAAAACCATCAAAACAGCACTGTGCTGGCCGAGCAAAGCCTGACCGCTGCACACACCACATAGAATTACACAAGTGTGACGCAAAAATGCGCGGCTAATGTAAAGGAGGACTTGACATGCATCTCCTGTGCGCCATGCCATTCCTGTGCGTGAAATAAATGTAGAAAATAATAAGAGTTATTTAGAGTACACCTAAGCAAACCTGGAAGCCATTTTGAATCTAGATACCCACAATACTCACAATAGGTGTCTGTAGTAATAAAGGCAACTAAAATTGCTGTATTTTTCTTCAAGATGTTCACTAGTTGTTAGACTATTGAAGTGTTTTCTACAAAAATACAGGCTGTCAAGTTGCCTTGATTTATTACTAAAGATATACCATGACCTAGATGAATGAAAAAAGCCTTACAACATATTGCTTTTCCCCTTGGACCGTGGAAGTCTAGTCATGTGAACACACTCTACCGTTCACCTCCCTTCTCTGGTGCTGATGCAGGTCGGGGTGGTAAACAAAATAAAATGTCATACCTGGACCCTGCTATCCAGCACGTTTCCTGGGAAATTCAGCCCTGGGTGTGGCCATCTTGAAAAAGCTGCACAGAGCAGTATTCCTACTCTAGGTTTCCCTCCTCCCCAACCCATTCTCTTGAATAAGAACTGGGAGCGTTCAGAGTGGTGGAAGGCAGTGCTCAATTCTCGAGACAGGTGAGCTGTTCTGCCTCAGCAATGGGGGTGGGAAGCCAAGCAGGAGGTATTCACATGACTGGAATTCTACTTCTACCTGTCCAGACACACACTGGCTTCCACCCACCTTTCCCCCCCATTGGGAAAAGTGTAACATGAGCCATTTCAAAGAATCTCTAAATTTCCTTCTTTGCTTCAATATGTGGGTCATGTCTGAGCTGGGAATGCTGGCTTATGATTAGAGCACCAAGCGGCAGAATGACGATTAGACCACTTTTTAGCATGGTCCTGGGGGAACGGAATTAAAGGAAGGAGTAACCCTGCTATGGCTTCTACCCAGCATGGCAAGAAATGTAGGAGAGGGACGTGGCAACAAGTATTTAGTATGCTGCTCTCTGCCTTTTTATTGGCATTGGATTTACAGTTCTTTTAATATATACTTACAGTAGACCCAGGGAAGATGAAGGACAAATTTGCACTGTGCTTCCAATATCTAGTGCAGATAGCAATACTGAACTAAGTAAAAGAGCTACAAGCCGAGGTAATTATGCTTCAGCAGCATTGTCACACTAATCTAGTAACATAGTATGCAAGGCTGGAAAAAAGACTTTAGTCCCTCCAGTTCAGCCTGTTTATTAGTGATCTAGTAGCCATAGCTGTTAATGTTTTTACATGCAAGGAAGGCATCCAGGCCACTTTTGAACTCTTGTGGTGTATTCCTCATGACTACCTACTCTGGCAGAGAGTTTCATTGTCTCACTGCTCTTACAGTAACAAATCCCCTCCCAAGAGTGCAAGAAGTGTCTTTCCTCCAAACTTGGATGTCCCCCCCCCCCCCCCCCCCAGAGTGTTACTTACATTCATGGATTTAAATATTACATGGATCTCGAGTTCTGATGTGCATAGAACTGTACACAATATTTCATATGGGTCTGACCAGTGACTGACAGAGGATAAAATGACGCTTGATCATAGGCAGCTATGTCCCTCTTGATGCACCCCATGATCTGGTTTGCCTTAACAGCTCCTGCCTGACATCGATCACTACTGTTTAGATTATTATTTACTAAAACTCCTAGGTCATTTTTCATTGTTTTTTTACCCAGCATTTCCTTATTTAGTGAGTAATCATGTCACAAATTGCTCCTGCCCATGTGCATAACCTTACATTTATCTGTATTAAAGATCATTGCCCATTGTTCTGCCCAGACCTCCAATTTATCTAAATATGTTGGTAGCCACGTGCTTTCCTCTTTTTTGTTAATTACTTTACACAGCGTAGTATCATCCGCAAAGATTGAGATTTCGCTGTTTAATCCATCTCAAATATCTATTAAAAGGGAAACACTGTATTAAGGCCTACCCAAAACAATCTTTAATTATGGACAAATTTAAAGCATGTCTGTAGGCAAATAGTTTGTTAATTTGTATAGCCTTGCTTTGCATGGGGAAGATCCACTGAGCATTCCTTCACAGCGTCTCCACAAAAGATACCTTCCAGACAACAACTGGACACAGAAAAGAGAGGTAACTGGCAGCAGATCCATACAAGGGATAGTGTTAGCCAAGTCTGTATGCCTTGTGACCTCTCTGCTGGGCACATTGCCAGCATGAGTGTTCATTTCTAAATTTTGCTGTAGTGAAAAGTATCTCACCAGAAGATCCTCTGGTGTGCCCCAGGCATTGAATCAAGGGCTAAGAGGAACTTCAGAAGTCCTGGAATGTAAAGGACTCCAGGGCAATCCTGAATTGGGATGACCAGCTGTGTGAAACCCCCTGGATTGCCCGTTTTACTCTCCTGCTCCCAGAGCCCTCACTGCATCTCAGCGTTGTGGCCTCATCCCAGCTAACCTCTAGCTTTGCGCATACCCACACCTGGCCTTGCTAAATGGTGAGCACGGGAACATCGACAGCAAGACTCAAGTAGGGGGTACGGCTGGTGGGGCTCCAGCTTCATTCAGGTCCTTAGCCACTGAGCAGCTAGGATAGGCGAATAGAGCAGCGAAAAAGCAAGCCCGCAAGTTTGTTATTTGTTTACTAAACATTTCATTTTATATGAATTATAGGGGCAGTCTAGGGAATTTAAGGATTAACAGTGTGGATGGACTTTGCATTGTGTTGATAATTCACACTATTTATTACAACATGAGCAAAATAAACATTCGTCCTTTAGGTAGAAATAAAAATCCCCTAAAAATCTAGCCAAAGGCTGACAATAGAATGTATTTGTACAAACAAAACCGCCCGCTGTATATTAAACAAACCCATCTGCAAAATATTAGAATAAAAGGTTTAGATTAAGTAAAAAAAAACAAACCGCAACACTGGGAAAAGGAAGTCTGGAAAGTCCATTCCAAAATAGCAAAAGCATGACACAAAGTGGCCTTTTTTATGGCGAGAACAACTCAACCCGTCCTGTCCCCAGCTAATAAAAAGGCTCTTTGAAGGGGCTGCAGCAGGAAAGCAGCAGCCTAGGTGTCCATTCTAAAAGAAAGACATCACACCAACCCTCAAGAACATGAAGTGTCAAGTGTATTTTAAAGGTAAACTGATGTTCATAGCTGCTGCATTGAGTTATCATGGAGATACAATGGACTTGAGCTAGGGATGACCTCACCATTAGTGATGGGCTTCAAATCCAGTCGAAAGTTAGATTCAACACGGATCTTGCAGATTCAGTCTGAATTTGTCAATCTGGTTGAAGTCATCCAGCAACCAGTGCTGGCAGTTTGCATGCCAGCCATGTGAACTGGTATAGGGCTCCCATGGACCCCTTTTTACAAACCGTTAAAAATATACAGTAAAAAAAAAAAAGATTTCACCTGGTGCTTCTTTCCTTATCTGTGCTCTTTGCAGGTCTGTCAGGGTAGGGGATTCCTCTCGGTTCACATCTATAGTAAGGATGGACATGGTTCTTCTCCACCCACAATACGAAGCAGGCTAGGCAGGCTTGAAGATGACAGCTGCCAAACCAGGAGAAAGCCCCCCCCCCCCCCCGCAGCAAGCTTCCTGTCCGGCAGCACTGTGCATCACCAGGAAAGTGGAAGCACCGAGCGCGGTGATTGGGCGGTGGTCACCGTTGGAGTACGGCCATAGTAAGTGTTGATTTGTTATTTAGAACATTACCACGGTTTAACGCTTGTTACGGAAGGCAGAGTGGGACATAAGACATTAAGATGGGAGATTAAGATCAGGCTGGACTGGCCCTTTAAAGAAACTGTAAGCCCATTGACAATAACAAGGCAGCAAGCAGCTCACCTGATGCTTGTCAAAAGGTCTTTGCTCTTAGAGTGGACCTCAGGTTGGGTATAAGCCCAGTCAGAATGGCCACTGGGGAATAACAGTCATTCTTTGGGCAATAGCAAAAACATTTAAAATGCTTTACTTGTCTTTTGTCCCCCCCCCCCCCCCCCACAGGTGGTTGGTGTTTGCACAGTTAGAATAAAAATTCCCCAAAATTCATAGCTCCATCTGCACACATGATACTGAATTGTCAGCACTTACATTTGTGCCTGCCAACTCAAAGCTGAAAACGCAACCTCACCAATTCTCTCCTGATCACAGCCATCATGTAGGATCTGTAACCCACAATGCACAGTGGCAGGATACCTTCAGCTCCATGGGATGCCATTAGACCACAGATGGAGTTACAAAAATATAATTCTGTGGTTACTCACCTGTAGAATTGATTTTATTGGTATCCAGCACGGGTCGCTTCATCTTCAATTCTTCACTATTGGGTTAACTGCCACAAGGTGGCGCAGCTGACTGCAAGAAGACTTGTGGCTCCTTCCAGCCCATAAAAGGGCAGCAAATTACCTTGAACTCCCAGTGTTGAAAAGCAGTGATACAGAGAAGCCAGGAGGCAGAGACCATGTTACTTCACACAGCCCCACTATAAACTCTCTCAAAGTAATCACCATAACAAGGAAAAAGAGGATAACCGAACAAGGGTGGGATGAAGCGACCCGTGCTGGATACCAATAAAATCAATTCTAGAGGTGAAGAATCACAGAATTGTATTTTTCCTGGTATCCAGCACGGATCGCTTCATCTTCAATTCTTCACTATTGGGACATCCAAAAGCAGTGTCCAAGAAGAAGGGTGGGATCCCCTGAAAGCAACAGCACGTAGTTCATGCCACTGATGCCTGAAGCACTTTGCGACCAAAAACAGCATCAGCTGAGGCCCTAACGTCAACCTTGTAAAACTTAGAAAAGGTATGAACGGAAGACCAGGTAGCGGCCTTACAAACCTGTTCAACTGAAGCCTGGTGCTGAAAGGCCCAAGAGGCACCAATAGCTCTAGTGGAGTGAGCAGTAACACGGAAAGGGGGTTCCTTCCCCTTAGCAGAGTACGCTTGCACCACAGCCTGTCCATCTGGGAGAACAAAAAGAGAGTCTGACTTCCGAAACTACTCCGTAGCGACTCCGTAGCAACCAAATAGTACTTAAGCGCCCTGACCACATCCAGGGAATGAAGAGTCCGTTCCTTAGAATTAGAAGGGGCAGGTCACAAGGAAGGCAAAACAATGTCCTTATCCCGATGCCGCTCAAAATAAGGAGGCTTCATAGAAAGCGCCGTCAGCTCAGAGATGCGACGCACCGAAGGGATAGCTACCAAAAGACCACCTTCAGTGTCAGAATGGACAGAACAGCATCGCACAAGGGCTCAAAGGGGGGACCCTGAAGTGCAGAAAGCACCAAGTGTAAATCCCACACCGGTAGCAAGGGCTTACGCGGTGGACGTACATGAGTAACTCCTTGGAAAAAGGTCTTGATAAGCCCATGATTGGCAAAGGATCTTTGGAAAAAGATAGCCAAGGCCGAAAACAGTCCTGTCTCCAGAAGTGAGCAAATGCAGAAGCCGTCCCCCCCACCCGGATGGGTGAGGGCGCCTCCTCATGCCTGGGGGGCCTTGGTCGGGGGCTTGGACCCCCAGGAGAGACCTGGAAGACCGCGGGATCTACCTCATCCCCAGGAGTCCCAGCAACCCCCAGGGAAGGAGGATCTACCTCGTCCCCCTCGGAAGGGGCGAAAGGAAGAAGAGCCCCAAAAGGGTCGTGATTGCTTCCGGCGCTGAGGGAGCCGGCCATTCTTGGCCAAGAGATCAACACGCTCCCCAAAGAGACGAAGTCCCATGAAGGGAATCCCGGTGAGGGATTTCTTGGCGGCAGCGTCGGCCGCCCACTGCCGTAGCCAATTGACAGAGAGCAACCAGCAGGGCCCGAAGCCCTACCCCCAAGCCGTACGGCATCGTCCATGGCTGAGAGCACAAAGGCAATAAAGTCAGTGCAAACCAAAAGATCTTTATACTCGTCTGCTCGCCTGCAGGATCGGGGGGCCTCAACAAGGCACTTCACCTTCTTTTTTATGGCAATGGTGACAATGGCCGCTGCGCATACAGGACGCAGACCAGCCCCCACAAAAGTGAAGGCATGGCAAGCGAGCTGATCCATGCGTCAATCAGCATTATCACGTAAGGTAGTAGTGTCCGGAGACGGCATAACAGATGTATTGGAGAGCCCCAGGACAGGGGCGTCCACCTCCGGGGGACAAGACAAAGACGGATCAACTCCTCCGAAAAGGGATACCGTCTGTCCAGCCCCTTAGGCACCAAGGGCAGTTTATGGGCCTTTCCCATTCCTTAAAAACCATCTTGGAAAAATGACCCTGCTCCGGAAACACCAAGCGTTGCCTATCCACCGCAGACAACAGCCTATCCTTGTCATCGGGGAGCCACATGTCCTCGTCCGAGGAGGACCCGGGGTCACTGTCAAGTCGCCCGGGCGGTCCCCGGAAGACTCGGAATCATGGAATAACTCACCCTCCTCCATGGAGTCACGGCTGCCAAAAGTCTCAAAAGCATCATCATCATCAGCAAAAAGAATATGCCGGTTCCAAATGCCGCTTCTTACTGGCGGCCTTGCCGGCGGCCGAGCGGGACAATTGCCATTCTAGGCTGGCCACGTGTAACGCCAGGTCCGAATAGGACCCCCTGCTGGCCTCCCCCTCACTGGGGGCTAAATGCAGACGCGGGGGTGTCGGCGATGCCGTAGGTAAAAAAAAGGGCTGGGGAGAGGGACGCTAGCCCTTCCTGTTTCGCAATCACGCTCTGGGCGTAGGGAAACAAACCGCGCTGCGGCAGCTCAAAGGAGATGTACCACACACAAGACACAGCGGAGCCCGCCCCGAAGGGCCCCCAAGCTCACTATCCCCAGAAGCCTCCATATGGTGATTAGGGAAAAAAAATATCAATCCGCGGGCAACAGGGGCTAAGCCCAACCTGGAGTCCCCCCACAAAATCCCCACAAATGCCCAGAAGAAAGAACGAGAGGGGGGGGGGGATGGACCGGGAGAAACCACAAGTAATAAGGGGCCCGCCTGAAAGACACAAAGAGGGACAAAAATTAGCATCCCACAGCACATGCACAAAACCTTATACCATGAAAGGAGCCGCACTTCATCGTCATCGCGCGGACAGGGAGGAGACAGGGAGGAACTCCCCCCCCCACTACCACCGCGGAGCGCACTGTCAGCGTAGACGCCCAGAGCCGCTGTCGGTTCACCCCCCCCCCGCCCCGAAGCCAGCAGTCCGCAGGCCGAGGGCAGGAGTGGGGGATGGTGAGGGGGGGCCGCAGAGTAAAAGCACACAACCAATTAAAGCTGGTGGGAACACAGAATCAGGCATGAGGGGTCCCCAAGTGGTTTCTCCCCCCCCTATAGGCTCACCATAGCCTATGGCCGGCTACCCTTTGGGTACAGGGTCTGCGGCCCAGAGCCTAGCTTTGTTAACACCCAACCCTAGGTGTTCCCCCTACCTTCACCTGAACCGCAGCCAGGGCTGGGAGGCAGGATGGGTCCCGGAACAGGTGGGAATAGGCCTGCAAAGCCGACGAGCTTGGGATGCCCCGCTCGCCTGCGAAAATCCAGAGAGAGACAATCTTCTGTCTTCGCAGCCTAGACTGCAAGGAAACTCTGGGAGTTCTGGGTAATTTGCTGCCCTTTTATGGGCGGAGAGGAGCCACAGGTCTTCATGCAGTCAGCTGCTCCACCTTGTGGCGGTTAACCCAATAGTGAAGAATTGAAGCTGAAGCGACCCGTGCTGGATACCAGGAAAAAAGGTATATTGTTATTGCATGCAGTAATGCTTATGAGCACCGTTTCTTGTAAGGGTGTTGGTAAGGTTTAACTGCAATGGTGGGGTGGTGTCAAGACCTGTCATGCCCCCTCCATTGCAGTTATGCCCACTCCGGGCATACTGGCAACATTATGGATGGTAGGCCCCCATTTGGGGGGCTCAATCTGAAGGTCAGGTAAGATCCAAAGAGCCAAACTAGCACCGATCATCTGTACTTTGAAGGGATTGACCAACTTTAAAATAAGTTTTGTCTGAAAGCAGGGATAACCATGACTAAAGCAACACTATGGGAATGCTTGGATATTAGAGTAGCAAAGATAAGTGAAGCAGGACTTTTTCAAGTCACATGGTTGAATCGAGTTAGAGTTATGCTAAGCTAGCATATGCAAAAGAAGCAGAACAAAAGCAGCCCCATCATCTATCATAGCAGCTTTGCTTTAACCACTACTACTGATCACAGAAGGAAGAGGTTTCATAAACACAGTCATTTCCTGTTTTACGTCAGTAAGCAGAAGTCCTAACTACACGACATTATATGTGAATCTATAGATAATCACAGGTATTTCCTTACAAACAGTAACAAGGGAAATCTTGCTCCACAGTTCATGTGTTCAAAGTTTCCGCAGTGTCAAGGAGAGGTCCACATTCTTAAATCAAGGGTTATCAAGGGTATCACTTCCACTGCAATGCGAGGTTGTATGCTGCAAGACTGCAGGCAGAACGCACATATAGCCTAAGGCTGGGGGTTGAGACCCCGCGCATTTTACCATGCAATTTGTGCTTACAAATATGTGCTTTGAGATGCATATATTTTCTTGCATTTGGCTCACATTATTACTATTTGTACTATTTTATCTGTTATATTTTTTATTATTTGGTAATGTACTTTTGATATTCATTCTTTTCTTCCATTTCTTCCAGCATTACATTGCATGATGTTTTGCCACTGTTGGACTTGGAAATATTGAGCTGAACTCACTTTATTATTGCAGTTGGCACTGACACATTATTATGCTAAAATAATATTTTGTAATAACACAGGTTTCAAATATATATTAGTTTAGAGAGTGTTTGTTCACATATAATTGTGTGTATGGGTTGATTTGATTAATTTGGCACACTGTGTGTTGCATAGAAATTTGTTTTAGAATATTTTTTTTAGATTCAACTTTGTTTATATATATGTTGGTAGTTCAAGGGGGGGTTGGTTGGGCAGCGCCTGTGGTGTTGTTTTTAGAGTTTGTCCATTGTGCTTGTGTATATGTTTTTTATGTGAGGGAATAAATGTATGCGTTTTTTGATTTTCTATAAATATGTAGTGTTTTATTCTCATTAAGTGTGCAGCATGTGTATATAGGGGTCATTTTGGGGCCCTGACCTTGGTTCTCCTGTAGGTTTGGAGAACCCCTATTGTTGTTGGCACCTTTAGACTATGTAAGCTGTGTGCACCCGCAAAAATACAATTCTGTGATTACTCACCTGTAGAATTGGTATTATACGTATACAGCACGTCCTGTTCCAGAAGATATTCCTTACTCTTGGGTTATACATCCAGTAGATGGCGCTGGACTGCAGAGACAGAAAAGTGGCTCCTCCCGGCCCCATATATACCAGGGACCTCCCAAAAAATTCCCCAGCATTGAAAAGCAGTTAAAATGAGACCGGGAGAACTATAACCATTATATAGAAATGAACATAAGATAAGGGTGGGGTGGAACAGGACGTGCTGTATACGTATAATACCAATTCTACAGGTGAGTAATCACAGAATTGTATTATTCTAAGTATACAGCATGCCCTGTTCCAGAAAATATTCCTTACTCATGGGATATCCAATAGCAGTGTACGTAAGGTAGGGTGGGATCCCCAAAAGTAACAGCAGACAGTTTAAACCACTGCCGCCTGCAGAACTTTGCGACCAAAAGCAGCATCAGCTGAGGCCTTAACATCAACCTTGTAAAACTTAGAAAAAGTATGAACAGAAGACCAAGTGGCGGCCTTGCAAACTTGTTCAACAGAAGCTTGGCTTCGGTGATCGGTTGGATCTTGTTGATAAACACGGCCGATCCGTAAGCGTTTATCAACAAGATCCGACCGATCGCGCCGGCATTTGCATAGTTCGGCTACCGCCGGACTGGCATCCCCCATTTGCTTGTGATATTGATATGCTGCACTTCACTCCACGTATCCAAAGACTTAATGAACTTGAGCGTGTAATACTAAAGCTTTGAAGAACACATTCATCGATTGGATCCTTATTACAATAAGAAGCAACCAACTTCCAGATGCAGCACAAGCGGTACAACACTTCATAATCTCTGCACATCACACTCAGTGGCCCAGGGCAAGTCGAGCACCCCCGGGCCAGGCGGGTAAGTGTTTAAACATACCTTTCTCAGCCTCAACTTTTCTACTTTGGTTTTGTGCTAAATTGGCAGAAATTTTGAATAACATCAACCTTGCAGCCGACATTAAAAAGCAACATATTAGAAAAAATACAATTTTGTGAATACTCACCTGTAAAATGGGTATTATAAGTATGTCACACACCCCGCTTCAGATAGTCATTACACTTGGGTTATACAGACCTGTAGAGGGCGATCTTGCAGAGATGTCATGAAAAAAAGGGAGCCCCTCCCGGTCCATAAATACCTGGTACCTCCCACTCATTCCCCAGTATTAAGACAGCAGTAAAGGGACCAGGAAGAGCCAAAATAACCAATAACAGTAAAAAAGGTTCACCATAGAAAGGATCCAGAATACCAAAGGCCGGGGTGAAGCGGGGTGTGTGACATACTTATAATACCCATTTTACCGGTGAGTATTCACAAAATGGTATTATTCTAAGTATGTCACACACCCCGCTTCAGATCATTAGACAGTCATTACACTTGGGACATCCAATAGCAGTGTCCATAAAGGGCGGGGATCCAAAACAAGGCACAAACTTAAAACCACTGCAGCTTGCAGAACTTTGCGGCCAAAAACAGCATCTGCTGAGGCCCGCACATCAACCTTGTAAAACTTGGAAAAAGTGTGAACGGAAGACCAAGTAGCAGCATTACAAACTTGCTCAACAGAGGCCTGATGCTGGAAAGCGCAGGACGCCCCAACAGCACGAGTGGAATGAGCAGTAACACGAAAAGGGGGAACCTTCCCCTTGGCAGAATAGCCCCCAACAATGGCCTGGCGAATCCATTTACTAATGGAAGACTTGGCGGGAGCCAAACCTTTCCTAGGCACAGAGGGCACCACAAAAAGGACGTCAGTCCTACGAAAGGAAGAAGTAGCCACCAAATAGTACTTCACACAGCGAACCACATCCAGAGAATGCAAAACCCTCTCCTTGTCATTGCAGGGCTTAGGACACAAGGAGGGTAGAACAATGTCCTGATTAAGATGAAAGACAGAGACCACCTTAGGAAGGAAATCTGGCTTGAAGCGGAAAACAACCTTGTCCTGATGCCTCTCAAAGTAAGGGGCCTTAATGGACAATGCCGCCAACTCCGATACACGTCGAACGGAAGTGATGGCAACCAGAAATGCAACCTTCTAAGTAAGCGTAGAAAGAGCAATATCCTGCAAAGGTTCAAAAGGAGGACCCTGAAAGGCAGAAAGAACCAAATTCAAATCCCAAACTGGGAGTAAAGGCTTCCTAGGATGCCGCACATGCGTAACCCCCTGGAAAAAGGTCTTAACCAGAGGATGAAGAGCAAAAGACCTTTGAAAGAAAACCGCCAGGGCAGAAACATGCCCTTTCAGCGTACTAAGCTGCAAACCCAGGTCCAGACCATGTTGCAGAAATTCCAAAACCCTAGGGATAGAAAACACCCTGCAAGGCAAGGCCCGGACCTCACACCAATCAATATAAGACCTCCAAATCCTATAGTAGATGGCAGAGGAAGACTTCTTTCTAGCCCTAACCAGAGTCTGAATGACAGCATCAGAAAGACCTTCCTCCTTCAAGATGGAGGTTTCAGCAGCCACGCCGTCAAAGCCAGTGTTGGTAAATTGGGGTAGAGCAGTGGACCCTGAGTGAGCAGATCCGGCAGAAGGGGCAGATCTAACTGATCCGCTGCCAACCTTACCACGTCTGCGAACCAAACCTGTCTTGGCCATCTTGGAGCCACCAGGATTGCTGACGCCCCCTCTAGGGCCAGCTTGCGCACCACTTTGCCCTCCATGGGAAACGGAGGGAACAGGTACAAAAACCCCAGATCCCTCCAGTTCAGAGACATGGCATCCGCTGCCAGAGCCAGCGGATCCAGCGAGAGAGACACAAATGTCGGAAGCTTGTGATTGTGACGAGAGGTAAAAAGGTCCACCTCCGGAGTTCCCCACCGGTGGCAAAGCGACCGAAACGCCTTGGGGCTGAGCGACCATGGAGTCCGCCTCTGTGTTCTCCACTCCCAGAATGTACACCGCCGAGATGCATGGGACATTGCTCTCTGCCCAAGCCAGGATCAAAGACACTTCCCTGAGGGCATGCCTGCTGCGAGTCCCTCCCTGGTGATTGATGTAGGCGACCGCCGTCCGATTGTCCGACCGAATTTGAACCGGTAAGCCCTGATGAGTCAAGTGAGCCAGAACCAACCTGATGGCTCTCAGCTCCAGAATATTGATGGGATCGTGAGCCTCCTGAGGCCCCCACAGCCCCTGAAACTGAAGATCCTTCCAAACCTCCCCCCCAACCCGACAGACTGGCATCCGTTGGGAGCGTCTCCCAACGAGGGGTCAGAAAGGATCTGCCCCTCATCAGATTGCTCGGTTCCAGCCACCACCGAAGGGAATGCCGAACCCGGGGGGACATCAGAAAAGACTGATCCAATGACAGCGGGGACCCGTCCCAGGCCGCCAAGAGATGGAGCTGGAGCGTCCTTGTGTGAAACTGGGCAAAGGGAACCGCCTCGAACGAAGCCACCATCAGGGGGTGCCCCGCTGTGTGAAACCCCCCAGAAAGCCCTAAAATCTTACCTTTGTAGGCGACGGACAAGCGCCAGATAAGCCGCCGCCTCCCGCGCGTCCCTCTTACAGGGCGCGCGCCCGCACCGGCCATTCACAAACGGCCAGCGCGGGGACCATAGAACTACTTGGGAGATGCGCCTGAGCAATCCCCAAAAGAACGCTCAACAATGGAAGACTGAACAAGACTTCTACGGGAAGGCGGACAGGGCAGAACCTGAACCTTCCGAGTACCAAGATGGGGAGCGAACCCCAACTGATGATGTAATAACTCTAGAACCCTGGGAACAGAGAACGTCCAACAGGAGAGAGACCAAGACTCACGTCAACCAATATGGGTAAGCCATACCCTATAATAGACGGAGAAAGGGGAAGAGGAAGAAGCGTGCTCCTAGCCCCCCATAGACAGAGCCTCCCAGAAGATAACCCGTCTCCGAAGGGGTGAATGAATCAACTGTCAGGCCATCAGACTAGAGCCTGTAGATTGGGGCGACATAAGAAGGAGCTTGAAAAGTGCATAACCGCACTCCTGAGAGAGCGTACAGGTCCGCTGACCTCAACAGGACATCTGCGAACCACAGTCCACTAGGCCACCCAGGGGCCAACAGTATCACGAGTCCCCTTATCAGCGCAATCTTGCGCAGAACCCCGCCTAGCAGGATGAACGAAGAAAGACATATAAAGTAGAGTGTCCAGACATAAAATCACTAGGTCCCCATGACCAGAGTCAGAATATTCTGGGACAGTAAAAACAAGGGCAGAGCCCCTGTGATATTAACGGGACCCAACAGAGCCACCCTAGCTGGCTCTCAGAGGGACACCAGAACAGCACAACCTGCCACTGAAGGAAGTCCATTGGAGCGAATATCACAGAGAAGCAGGGAAGGTTGACCCCCACCTATATCAGGATCAGACACCTACCAGGAGAATCATCCTGCTTAAAGTTCCACACTGATAATAAATCCAGGCCACTGTCTACCAACAGGCCAAGAGTCCCCAAATAGACAGGCCCTGAAGAGGAGTAGGCCAGCAAGATAGAGCCAACTGAAGGCTCACGGCTTTAACAGAACAAATAGGAACTGGACCCTCTAAAGGCCACAACCTAGGAGCCGCGGGGGATTTCAGAAGAAACCCCCCCCACCAAACTGCGAGACTTTGTACCCAAGGTGACCATCCACAGGAAGATGCAAGCAAAGAAGGGGGGTGCCCCCTGACAGGGTCCTCGGATTTAACCAGCTCAAGAGGAACCACCGTACCAAGGGGGAATGGGCATAGACTTGACTCCAGGGGTGCCGGAACCCCAACCAGGAGTAATAACCTACTGTGCCGAAGAGCCCAAGGGCTCTGAATATAAGGGACAACATCTGATCCGCCACCAACGGCCCCACCAGCTGCAATCCTGCCTGGTGAAGGTAAAGTGACAGCAAAGAGGGACAAAGCCCATGTAACTAGGAGTCCACATATTGCCAAGGAAGAAGGTTCAAGCCTGAACCGCATCCAAGGAATGGAGATAGCGAAAAAGGGACAATGAGGGATTGTGGTGACAGATCACCCATCCAAATAACCCCCAGAGGACACCTCCGGCCGACTCACCCACTCGGCCTACGTAGAGATTGGGAAGTAAGGAAGGACTATCCGGTAGATCCTAGTGCAGACGTCCCACGGGCATGTCAGAGACATCACCCCCATCCGCGCCTTGGCGAGCAGCCTGGGAGCAGAAGAGAGGCCAAAAACAAGGCCCCGAACCACAGAGTTGGTCCTTCAACACTGACCTGTAAGGTCTCGGAGTCCATAAGACACAGGGGAAACTAAAAAGGATCTTAAATCTCCACAGGTGGCAAGAGGCCCCCTTGCACAGGGCGCCTGTGGCCCAACACAGGGATACCCAGCAGGGACTAACTGTGAGTGTAGAATTCCCAAGCCTAAAATGGGCCAGCATGGCCCCGACTGCCTCATCCTTTTGAGGGAGAAAGGAAAGGTTAACTTAGAGGCATCGCCTCAACCTGTTAAGGGCAACCTGCAAGCGAGCCCAGACCCTGCAGGCAGAGAATGGCCTGCACTAACTCCTGAAGAGAAAGCAGGGACTAGAATCACCCCGACAACCTACGGAAAGGGACCGCCCAGCAAACTCTATCCTGTATCCAGGGGAACTACCTCCTGGAACCACCAGAAGGAAGCGAGACGCTCTCGGATAGGAGCCAGGTGCTGCGGCAGTCCCCTTGCCCAGAAGGGCAAGGGTGTCCCTTCATGCTTGGGAGGTCTTGGCAGATTTGGACTTAGTCCTGCCAGAGGGCCCAGGGCGTTGCCTGCCCGCCCTGGGGTGGTAATCTATGCCGAAAAGTTGGAAGCACACCTCCGGTTCGTGTTTGACACTAACGTAAGGAGGGGGAGGGGTGCCCCTGCCCCAAGGAGGCCGGGACGGCCTTCTGCGTAGGGGTGCCTTGCCCCTTTTTCCAAAAAGGTCCAAACGGGCCCCAAATAGGTGCCGTCCTCTGAAGGGAAGGCCAGTAAGAGCCTTTTTTGTATCATCGTCTGCTCCCCACTGTCGCAGCCAGACCAGGCAGCGAATAGCTACCACAAGGGCAGAGGTTCTGGCACACATCTTAATGGTGTCGTCTAGTGCCGAGAGGATAAACCTCACAAACACATCACAATCGGAGAGTGCATTAAAGACCTCCCAGGGGAGATCCTCAGGTTGGTGATCAAGCAGCTTCCTAATGAGGGCCCTGGCGGCCACCGCAGTGGTGGCCGCGGCGCAGACCGGACGCAGAGCCGTCCCTGCGCACAAAAAGGCGTGGGAAGCCAGTCTGTCAATGCGCCGGTCCTCAGCATCCCGAAGGGTACGGTAATAAGGAGCAGTCATGAAGGGGGGGTTAGTAACCCCTATAATCGGTGCATCCACCGCGGGAGGTGCTGACCAGAAGTTAACCACATCAGGGGGAAAAGGGTACTTCCAATCCCAGACCCCTGGAACCCCTTTAAGTTTACAAGGCGATTCCCATTCTTTGGATATAAGAGCCTGGAAATGCTCCTGTTCCAGAAATTCCAAGTGCAGTGTCACTGTATGGAAACTCTCCCTCCTATGCTTGGGAGCCTCTCCAGGAGGAGAGATTGACAAAACTTCAAAGATCTTTATAAGTAGTTCATCAGTGTCACACAGGCCCCAGGAACAGGAGCCAGAATCATCACGGCTCCAAGGCCTCTCGTCCGAGGAGCCCGGATCGGAGAATAGCTCACCTTCATCAGAAGGATCAAGGTCTTGCAAGGCAGCAAACTCTTCATTTTCAGTAGGAACCAGAGAACCAGGAGGTGGCAGGGGCCACTTCTTTCCAGAGCCCATGTGCTCCGCCAAACTAGCTATCACCTGCTCAGCCGTAGGCAGCCTGCGCAGCATGACCTGCTGGTCATCCCCGCTCGAGTGCGACTCATCAGGAGTGAGATTTAAGCACGGGGAGACCGGTGTATTGAAGCGAGGTGCAGCCACTGGCAAACCTGCAGGGCCAGTGCCTGTTCAGCACACGGTCCGCAGACCCGTGCTCTGTCAGCATCAGCATGGGGCTGACCACACGCTGCACACAGCCGGTCATGTCCCCGAGGGACCCCGGATACATAATTCTGAGATGCCTCCATATGGTGATTATCTGAGCAATATGCGCGCAGGGATTTATGCAATAGGCAACCCTGGATGCCCCAAGACCCGCTAGGAATGTGGGAGAATTTATGTGAACCCTCTATAATATTGGCGTCTGAAAGAAATAAAGCGAATAAAGGGAAGGTGTCAGAGCCATACGTAGCTGAACAAAACGATCATAGAAACAAAACCGCCCAGGAGGGCACTTACATGACCAAGGGAGGAGGAGGATCGAAACCCTGCGCGCGCAGACCATCAAAATGGCGCCAAGCGAACCTCGAGGGGCGGGCCCGCTCTGGCCGTGACGCAGGGCGCGTCACGGCAAGTCCCCGCCTCCCCCAAAGAGCGCGAAAGCTCCAAACGGCGGTAACGCCAATGACAAGCAGTCAGTTCATGCTAAGGAAAGCGTCAAAACTAGTGAATGATGCACACTACAGTAGAGGAAAGACGCACACGCGCGCAACCTAAAGAGGGTTATGTGGAACATGGAGCGCGACTCTGACACCCGTGATTGTAAGGACTGGTATATGAACTCCCAATACCTTGCCTCATAAACCAGCACACTAACCATTGTCAAAACACTTGTTGAAGACAAAAACAACGGCCATAACGTGTACAACATAATGCTGAGACCGCCACACGCATACCCCCCCCTTTCTTTTCCCCCGAGCTAAGGGGGGAAACGAGGGAGAAGGCGACCCATCACCCAGGGTTCATCGCTACGAGGGGCACGGGGCAATAGTGCGGGAGGGGCATCTGTTGGAGGCTCACCTGAACCGCATACCCTATGGTGGGGGACTGCGGTGGAGCGTAGCTCCTGAGAGCACACATGGTGCTGCCTACCTTCACCCGACCAGCGCAGCCCAGGCTGGGAGGCACATCTTCATCGAAGAGGACGGGTGGTAATAGTCCTGCAGGGCCGCAGGCTGTAAAAGCCCCGCTCACCTGCGAGAGAGTGATATTTCATGTCTTCGCAGTCAGCACTGGGGATTTGTGGGAGGTCCCCGGGTATATGAAGGGCCGGGAGGAGCCCGTTTTTGCATGTCTGCAGTGAACAGCGCCCTCTGGCGGAGGATTACCCACGTGTAAGTATTATATATGGAGCAGGACGTACTGTATGCTTAGAATATCCATCTTCTGACTTGCTCGCCGTCTGCAGAGATGAAAGACTGGGTAATGAGTGGGAGGTACCAGGTATTTATGGACCGGGAGGGGCTCACTTTATTCATGACATCTCTGCAAGATCACCCACAACAGGTCGGTATAACCCAAGTGCAATGACTATCTGAAGCGGGGTGTGTGACATACTTAGAATAGAGACTAAACAATCACATGACAATTAAGATTGTACTTTCCTGTAATTTCTAACAACCAGCACACATGTGGAGGACAAGAGCAGGAACCACAGAGGATTTAACCCTCTGTGGACCTCACTCAAATCCGCCATAAAACCTACCTAGACATTGTCAGCCGAGCCATCTGACCAGGTTGCAGCTCCATACTAAGCGCCACCCTCACACACTTACAATTCTAATGGTATCATCCAAAGCAGAGAGAACATATGCAACAAATTCCTCACAACACAGAGGAGCTCTATACTCTTCACTACCTGCATCATGAGGGGCCCCATTTAAGAGACCCCTGAGCAGGCTTTCAATAGCAACAACCGTAAGGGCAGAGGCACAGACCGGACGCAGCGCGGTCCCCACACAGGCAAAGGCATGGCAAGCCAGCTGATCTATGCGCCTGTCCTCCTCATCCCTCAGTGTAGTAGAGTCAGGGGAATGCATGACAGATGTGTTGAACAACCCCAGAACTGGTGCATCCACCTCGGGAGGACATGACCACCGTTTAACCATTTCAGCAGGGATACCGCTTATCCCAACTCTTTGGCACCCCGGGGAGCCGGCTAGGCCTTTCCCAATCTTTGAGCACCAGATTATTATACGAGTTTGTTCAGGAAACTCCAAGCGTGGTTTAACAGTATGAAACAGCTCCCCTTGCTGCCTACGGCAGGAGGAGAGATGCAGAGTAATTAAAAAATGTGAGCTAAAAGCCTGTCAGTATCATCTGAAGCCCATGGGTCAGACCCAGAATCGGCACCATACACCCTCGATTGTTTCTCAGATGATTCTGAACCAGAAAATAATTCCCCCTCTTTCAGGGGGGTATAACCGGTAACGTCAAAAAATTCCTCAGCCTCCAGGAAAGAGGGAAACACCAGGTGATAAATGTCGCTTCTTAGCAGAAGCCTTACCCGGGCCAGACCCAGCAATATGTCTCTCAATGCTGGCCACCCGTGCAGCCAAATCAGGTTGACACTCCCCACTGGTATGCACCTCAATAGGAGTCAGATGTAAGCGTGGGGGGGTAGGCGAAGCCAGAGGGAGCGCAGGCCCAGCCACAGGTAACAGACTGCAGCGCAAGCGTCTGCTGGGTGCAGGGTACACACACCCTGACATCATCACTTATAGGGGATACCCCACACACCACACACAGCCGGGCTTGTCCCGAAGGAACCCCAAGCACATTATTCTGAGAAGCCTCCATATGGTGATTATTGTGGCACAATAGGCCAATTGGGATTGACGCCAATAAGGCTACCGGGGATGCCCCAATAGCCCGCTAGGGAAGTGGGAGATATACAATACAATAGCCCTCCAATAAGGAGTTAACCATAAATAGAGGGGATAGGACCGGGAGAAGCCACAAAAAAGTTTGACCCGCCTGTAAGACATAAAGCAAAAAACCCGTAAGCATAAAACAATGAAATGTTGAGAAAAGCCAGCCCGCAGGGACACTTACGGACCACGATAGGGGGATGCCAGACACGCAGCACAGGAGCTCCAAAATGGCGCCTGCATATACCTCGAGGGGCGGGCCGCGGAGACATGATGCGGAAAACGTCATCCGCAAGGCCCGCCCCCTCGAAGAGCGCGAAAACGCGCCCTCGTGACAAGGCCAGCCAATGACGGCGCAGCAGCGCCTGAGGCGATGTCACCGCCGTCCGAGTACAAACGCACGGCGGCGGCGGCAATAGCAAAACAAGTGCAACCAATGCAAAACACATAGCAAAAAACACATAGTAAACACATAGTAATATATATATTTTACCCCCCCCCCTTCCCGGAGATCTACCCAGGGGGAGCGAAGGGGAAGCAGCAGACCTAAGAGGAGCCTAACTGAGGGGACAGGGGGCGAGGGGCAAACGGCCGTGGGAGGGGCATCCCATAAGGCTCACCACGGGCCTGTACAACCTACCCTTTGGTGGGGGACTGCGGTAGGAGCAGCGGTGCTGCCTACCATCACCCGACCAGCGCAGCCTAAGCTGGGAGGTAGTGAAGGAACAGGTGGGAATAGTCCTACAGGGCCGCAGGCTAATAAGCCCCGCTCACCTGCGAGTAGAAAGAGCCATCTTCTTGTCATCGCAGCCCAGACTGCAGAGAAGAACTGGGGATTTTGTGGGAGGTACCTGGTATATATGGGGGCCGGGAGGAGCCACTTTTCTGTCTCTGCAGTCCAGCGCCATCTACTGGATGTATGACCCAAGAGTAATATCTTTTGGAACAGGACGTGCTGTATACTTAGAATATAATATTTTGTTTGCTTTAAAGTACTGTTTACCACCGTAAACATTAAAAAACCTTTAGGGCCTATCTGCATTAAATTTTGCAGAAACAGATATCCAGCTCCTGCTGCAATCACTGTGTGGGCACTGGACAGACTTCGGGCTTGTTTACAGATATACAAAGCATAGGCATTGCAACTCAGATGACTGGAGAGTGGAGGAGAACAGCAGCCCTAAGGACCTGCTGTAAGGTGCAAGTCTGTTTAAACATGACCCTCGGAGAGTCAAGGTGAATGGTCACCCCTCCGCCCCATTGCCGATCAGTAACAGAACCAGACAAGGCTGCCCACTGTCGCCTCTGTTGTTCGCCTTGACTCTGGAGCCTTTTCTATGTAAAATAAGGAAGAATGTGGACATAAGGGGTTTGAGTGTAGCTGGCAGTATTCATAAGGTTGCCGCTTACGCGGACGACCTCTTGTTCTTCATCACAAATCCCACGGTCTCTGTCCCTGTATTAATGAAGGAGTTTGAAGCCTTCGGGAGGCTATCCTTTTTTAAAATTAACTTTGAGAAGTCAGAGGCGTTAAACATCTCCCTCCCTGTTGAGGTGGCCGGGACTGTTCAGCAGGCATTTTCTTTTAAGTGGGCCAAGGATTCAATAGCGTACCTTGGTACGCGGCTGCCGAATCGCCTGACGAACATCTTCGCCTTAAACTTCCTGCCCCTATTCCAGAGAATAAAGGCTGATTTTGAAAAATGGGACTCCCCTACCTTTTCGTGGATGGGTAGGGTGAATATAATTAAAATGTCGATCCTGCCAAAACTACTGTTCCTGTTCCAGGCGCTCCCGATCAAGTTACCTACCCGCTTCTTCAGGGACTTGGAGAAAGTTCTGCTGGGATTTGTGTGGCAGAAGAAGAGGGCAAGGCTCCGCCGCCAGGTGTTGTTCAAGCCCAAACACTTAGGTGGTATGGCTATGCCGGATGTTCGGTCGTATTGGGTGGCTTCCCATTTGCAGAGGGTATGTGAGTGGCACACGTGCAGGGAGACGAAGAGATGGGTACAGCTAGAGCACTCCCTGGCCCCTGCCCCCCTGGATGCCGTTGTCTGGAACAGAGAGAATCGGGTGCCAGCCCTGAGATCCCACCCCACCGTAGCGCCCACCCTGGATGTCTTTCGGAGTTCCAGGGAGCGCTCTGATATCTCCCCATGGCCCTCCCCCATGGTGGCTTTATTGGATAACCCGCAACTCATGCCTGATTGTACCAGGAGAGACCTTAGGGAATGGGGGAGGGTGGCCCAGCTAAGGGGAAGTGACTTGTTATCGGAAGGGGGGTGGGCCGCGCTGGGTGAGCCGAGGGCGAAATTTGAGAAAGGGAACCTGGATCCCTGGACATATTGCGGTTTCAGTCGGTCCTGTCCAGATTGGGCTACCGCAGGGAGAATTTCAGGAGGCCTACCGATTTTGAGACGCTTTGTTTGACAGGGCAGCCCCATCTGATTTCCTTGTTGTACGCGCTGCTCATCCGGGAAGTAGAGTCCCCGCCTGCTTATTGGGGGGAGTGGGAGCAGGACTTGGGTCGGCCCTTGGGTGAGAAGGAGAGAACCAAGATAGCCACCTTGATACATAAATCCTCGGTAGCCACGAGAATCCAGGAAGTAAATTATAAATTGTTGACTCGATGGTACTATACTCCTCACAAGCTAGGCAAGATGTATGACTCGGCGGACACGAGCTGCTGGAGATGCGGAGGGGAACGTGGGACACTATTCCATTTGTTCTGGCGGTGCCCCAGAATCCAGGAGTATTGGGGGGCGGTCCTGGGCATTGTGGCACAGCTGACAGGGGCACAATTGCTGGGAGACCCGGCGCAGGTCCTGCTTCACGCCACGAAGTCCCCGATGGGAAAATATAAGAAAACATTGCTGATTCACCTGTTGAACGCTGCCAAACAGGCTATACCCAGATTCTGGAAGCAGAAGAAAGCTCCCTCCGTTAGGGACTGGGTGAGGGAGGTTGTCCTCGTTAAGGAAATGGAGGATTTAACTTTAACTCTCCATGACAGGGATGAGCAGTACAAGGTCACCTGGCTTCCCTGGCTGATTTTTGAAGAATCAGCAGAGTTCCGTAATTTGTTTGCGTGATCGACTGGGGGCTGTGTCGTCTGTGGTGCCACCCGCGGTCATGCTCCATTCGAGCGAGATATACCTTACCCTCTCCCGCGCTGGGCCTGAATTGGACAACTACTGGGCGGCGCTCGGCCTGGTGCCCTGTCCCACACGCCATACCTATACCTATACCTACACCTACCCCTCCCTCAAGCCTTTTGTATGGTCCCCCTCCCCTCTTTTTCCCCCGGTCCCCCCTTGTACGTCTAGTCCCTGTACCTTGGGGAGGGCTTGAGATCCTACTCGATAAGAGGGAATTGAAACCATTCTTAGCAGAAAGCCCCATGGCTAAATGTATCTACTGAGGTGGAGAAGGGACGGGATGGAGTGGACGGATGGTCGCTAGGCGGCTTTCGTCACGTTGTGTCCTCCCGCCTCGTGATCCCCTATAGCAGGTATCCGCATCATATGGCATTATGTACTGTTGCCTGATATCATTACCCAACTGCGATATGACACCTTTGTTATGATAGTGATCTACTTGAGCTCCCCTATTCCTTCTATGTTTCCTGCATTGTTGACCCTATTGAATGTATGTATGTTATAAACCTGTAAAATTCAAAATAAAGAATTTAAAAAAAAAAAAAAAAAAAAACATGACCCTCGGAAACTTTCTAATGCAGGTTAACTTCTATTTTTCAAATTTGGTGCCATCACCTAGCATGTGGCTACATGCTAGGTGACAGGAAGTCTACACTGAAGCCTGCAGCTATTGCTGAACCCTTCTGAGCACAGGTTTACTTGACTTGAATAAAGCCTTAGTTTTACAAAGCCATTTACCAACCTGTATACTGCAGTTATAGGCTTTGGCCCATGGCTGTTCTAGGTTTTAAAAGAACCCAATGCCAGCTGACAAAGTACCTTTGGGGCACCCTGGTTTGGTACACCCCACTCTGAGTCCACCACACAGCCCAGAAATCCCTTATCCTTACAACAGTCTCGCACCAGCATAGTGAAAATCCCGGTGATAGGTCCACTTTAAGGCAAAGTAAGGAATCAGTGGCTAAGCATAAGCAACCAACAACCAAGTAAAGATCAAGTAGACAGGGTACAAAATCTAAATAGTGCATTGGTGCTTTTAAAACCCCTAGCCACAGAGCCAGTGTTTCCTTCCTAAATATCTGTATTGTGCATGCTCTGTTGAAAGGCTCATTTCTGAGATATTACCCCTCTTTTTGTGGATTGTGAACAAAAGTGATAACAAGTTAGTTACCTGTTAACTTATTTCCTAAACATCTGAAAGGACAGCATACCACTGAGATATTAAGGCTCTGCCCCAAGGTAGGAACCTATGACCATCAGAATACACAAAAGCTTTAGCTCCTCTTACAGACACCAATAGTTTAAGAGATCTGAAAAACAAACACAGATAAAGCACCAACTGGTAAATCAGTGAGATAACATAAAATAAAGTAGCCTGGGGGAGGGAAGCCTGTGTGCTGCCCTTTTGGATGTGAAGAAAAGAAGTTGCCAGGTAACTTAAGTTTTCTCAAAACAGCTGTAGGGCAGCATACCACAGAGGATAAGCGAGATACTACCTCTACTGGGTGGGAAAGGCTGCCTGCAACACACTCCTGCCAAAGAATTTTGTAAGGTGAGCAGATCCAGGCAGTTATAATTAATAAACGTTTTAGCTGAAGACCAGGTTGCCACTCTACAGATCTGTTCAATAGAGGTACCAGCTTGCTCCGCCCTGGATGTAGAAATACTTCTTGTTGAATGAGCTGTAATCCGCCCTGGAGAAGGAGATCCCTTGTAAGCAAAACTGATAGTGCACTTCATCCATCGGGCAATGTTGCTTTGGAAACACACTGACCGTTCCTGTAACCCAAGAAGGAAACTAATAAGCCATCGGCATTCCTCCAATTCTTAATGATGACCCTTCAGGTGGGGAGAGAAGGCTAGCAATGCCTCCTTTACAGCTATCAATTCTCTGAGATTCGATGAGGAAAGGCTCAGTCTTCTGGACCATTTCACTTGAGCAGTCAGGGATCTGCAATGCCCCCCCCCCCAACCCAATGAAGAGGCATCTGTTGTCACTAACATGTCCTTGGGGTCCGACCACGATAGGCCACTGACAAACCTGTGCTTCCCTTGCCACCAACTGAGAATCCTTCACGAAATCTGGGACTTCGATTATCCTGTCTATGGACTTTTGAAACCTGTCTCAAGAGTTTAGAATATGCAGCTGTAGAGTCTTCGAGCGTAGCTTACCCCATCTTACAACAGGAAAGGACAAAGTTATTAGCCCCAAGACCCACATAGCTTTACAAACCGAAACTCGACCAACTGGAACACCAGAAGGAGCCAGAAGGAAACAGATTCCTCACAGAGAAGATGAACTGCATGTGTAAGCATTTGTAGCGTACCGACAGATAAAGCTTCTTCAAATTGGGAACGAAGCAGAATCCTCCAGAGAAATACTCGAGTAGAACCCTTCCCCCAATCGGTGGTAGGGAACTGGGACAATCACTCCCAAATCAAACAAAGAATCTAGACTGCTGCGAATGGCCAGCCTTTCCTCCCTGCCCCCCTGGGAGAGGAGTAACAAGAGGAGGGATGTGCATGAATTCTATTGTGAAACTCTTCCTTATTTCCCTGGAAATATAGAGCCAAACCAGTAGAGGCTCCCACCAAAAGGACCCGGCGTTATTGCTTTTTAGGTACTGACTGTTTGGTACCAAACAGAGTGGATCCTCTAAACTTGCCTCTCCTAGAAGTAGGAGGGACTTACTCAAAAAAAAATTCTGTTCCTGAAATCCCTACGCTTAGTAGGAAAAGATTTATTTCTGTCGGCAGACCTGTCTAACACCTTCTCTAGTTCTGGACCAAAGAGGAATTTCCCGTTAAAGGGCATGACACACAGGTGCAACTTTGAACCTGTATCCCCTGACCAAGTATGAAGCCACACCCAAGCACCGAAGTCCTAAGCACCGAATTGGTGAGGTCCATGGCCCACACCAAAAATCTCACCAATTCTGCCGTGGCATGAGAGAGAAAAGAGGCTGATGAGAGGAGAATCAGTAAAGCCTTCATAATCTCATTACTATCCATTTTCTTCAAAAGACATAATTTAATCGGCTAAAGCCAATTATTAAGATTCCTAAATTTCTAAAGGATCTTTGAGGATATCAAAGTCTTCAAAGGCTAAATCCACCCCCTTGGAGACCTTAGAAAAGATGGCATTCAGTTTGGGCATTTATCCCATATATGTGAGTATTCCTCAATGAACAGATAATGCCCCTTAAAGTGGACCAACACCCAGGATTTTGACTATCCTGGGTTTTGGTCCACTTCGGTGGGGCACCCCGATCGGGGATGCCCCGCTGTGTGAAACCCCCCAGAATGCCCGTAAACACTCACCTCCCCACGCTCTTACGCGGGCGCTCGTCCAATCAGAGTTTAGAGCCGCTGTGGTATGCACGTACAAGCGGCGTCCAACCACAGCGGCTGAGCGCTGGAGGCCGCGTTTCGCGCTTCCTTCTAACAGGGAGCGCGCCCGCGCGGCCATTCACAAACGGCCGGCGCAGGTGCGTGCCCTGCTAGAGGGAAGTGCGGGCCGGGGTTAAGGTAAGGTTTGTGGTCGTCCTGGGGGGTTTCACCCCGCGGGACATCTCGATTTCGGATGCCCCGCGGGGAGGGATTCCCCTGTTTGATCTGCCATTCTGACGTCTGGTGTGGGGTAGAGGCACCCCTTCCAAAGCTCAATAAATAAGCAAGCAGGGAGGTTCCTAATTGTTAAGTCTTTTAACTATCTAAGGAAAAATAAGAGGGAGGCCAGAAAAAGACACTTAAGATAAGCAGAGTGCTTCCCCTTTAAGCCAGGAGCATATGCATTAGCTGGGTCTTGCAGCGGCGCCTAGTGCTGATGTCCTCGAGCTCTGCTGGGTGGAATCACTGAGCAGATCCCTGCCCCCCTTCCATCAGGCTGAAAAAAGCAGCTTGGCCCCCAGTGGGCTCCACAGACTCGCACCAGTGGGCGAAAAAGATAATGCAGCCCATCCGCCCGCAGACTTACATCCCGCCGGAGCCTCACAAGCAGCTCGGTCACCATATGGTATCGGAGGTGGGAAGGTGGTCCGGAAATTCTGGTCGGAGTCTAGCACTAACCCCCCCTCGCTGGCTAAGAGTCTGGTATAGGGGAATCTGGCCTGACCCCTGGTTTCATGGCAGGATGCCTCTGGAGCAAAGGAATGGGTCAACACCATCAGACCCACAGTGACCCGGTCCACATAAAGAACTGGTGTCTGAAGGAGGAGCTAAAGCTTTTTTGTATTCTGGTGGTTTTGCGTTCTCTACCTTGGGGCAGAGCCTTAATATCTCAGTGGTATGCTGCATCTTGGTCTAAGTAATCAAGCAAAGTAAAACAAGGTAAAGTACATACCAAAGTAAAAGTATCCACCCTCGTCCTTGGGTTGAAAGAAGCGCCCTCTGGCCTGAGCATGCACATCTGCTCCCTTTTCCACCAACAACTCAACATAATGCTTGCAGCGTCTTTCTATAGCTATGTGAAGAGCAGTCTGACCTAAAACAAAATTAACACCAAAAGGCATAACAGGACACAGTTTAATAAATATATCAGACACAACTTTAAAGAATGAAAATTATTTATATTCCTCCCAAATACTGACCAACCCCTTTACCTAAATATAGAGCTGGTGGGAGATCACTTGCAAATATTTATTTATATACTTCTACAAAATGAAATGACTAAAAGCAGAAAATGTACATGTACAAGAAGAGTAGCCCCTAGATTGCCTTAAGACCCACTGTAATTTCCAGTGTCAAAAATACCCAGGTTTTGAGTTATTCCAGGATTTATAAGGAGTGCCTAATATTAGGTGTTCTTTTGTTCTGGCAGCACATGTCCACGCTAATATTCTAGAGTCGTTTTCCAGTGGTACTAACCCATCTCTTCGGCCCATTTGTTAAAGTAAGTGGAAGTTTGACTTTTACAATCAGAAGCTTTCCTATGGATAACTAATTCAGTTGGTGTTCATTTGCTTCTTCACATATTCTACAATTAGAAAAATGTTTCACCTTGCTTTAGATCTACAGTAAGAGGAAAGTTTATAGCCAATGATTGTGGCTCAGCTTTTTTCCTCTACCACGGATGTATATCGAGTTCTGATGGAAATCCCCCAAATTATACTTTGCATTTTGTGTGACACCACAAATGAAGAACAGGACTCTATTAAAACTATATTCTGTAGACTTAACGGCTGTAATGGGTCACCAATAGCCAACATATATTGCTTTTTGTCATGAATGAAAGAACCTACCTCTATAGTACACATCACGGAAAGGAGCATTGAGAAATTCCCGGAGATTTCCCGTTTTCTCTGCAATATCCACCAACATTGGTATAGTGTCATTCTTGCCGCCATAGAGATTTAGTAGAGCTTTAGGCAAGCAAGTCTTTCCCGTTGACGCTTCTGAAAAATAACATTTATCAGCAAATTTCGAAACACAGAAATGTTCCTTTCCCTTGACTCTATAAATACTGTATAACATGAAATCCAAACTATCGAGTATGATATATATTTATACCAGGTTAACAAAGCCGGCCTAAGTCTCAAAGATTCTATGTTGAAACCCACCCCAAGGAGCATCCAAGATCAGGGTGCCCCGCACTCCCTAACTCAAATGGTCCCAGAACCCAATGGCACACTTATCATGAATCAAGGTTTAGCTTGATTTTATCATGAAAAACTGTTCACACACACTTTTAGAGAGTAAGAGGGTGCACCCAACAATGCTGTCCCTATGTTGAAGCATGAACTAGCACTTGCCACTTCTGAAGTAAAGATTAGCATGCCATACTGCCACGCCAGCTTGGCTTGCTACCCTGGACAAGTGCTCCAGACTTCAGCAAATAGCAACATTGCTGGGGAAGGGGTGATCTTGCCCTTCCACACAGTTTCAAAATTTTTTTACGGTTCACAATGCGATTAAGCTATTGAACGACTGTACTAGGGATTGGTGCACAGTACAATTAGCTTGATCCCATAATGAGCCTTTGAAAAATTGTAAACTGTGTTGAAGGGCAAGGGGGGGGGGGGGGGGGCAAAACATTTCCCTACACTCAAGCCTATCAACCATCTAGTATACAAAGCTAAAAGCAAGGAATAACATGCCTTCAATAAAAATGTCGCCATCACGACAGTGCAAGTTCTGTGGTGTGCCAGGCAAAAAAACACCTGAATGGAAAAAAAAGTACAATTCCAGGATTCTCACCTGTAAAATTGTTTTCTCTCTTCTTCCACTCCAGGACTTCAGCGAATTAGATACGAATGGGTTAAGGCTCGACCAAAGAGCAGGGCTACAAGATCAAACGGTGTGGTTCCTCCAGGCCTATATATACACTTCTGGCTGCTCTACGCAATCCAGTGACTGAAAAGCAGTAGAGACAGCTGCCCAGGAGCATGGTGAGAATCACAGAAATGTATTTTCTCTCATATGCCACTCCAGGGTGTCAGCGAATCTGATACGAATGGGACCTCCAAACGCAGTGCCCTTGGTTCAGGGTGGGATCCTGAATGATCTTATTCCTTTAATGCGAGGAGTAAGCCATTATAAAAACTAAACCTTAGCTGAAGAGCTTACTACCGTCTGCAATACCTTTTTACCAAAGGCAGAATCCACTGAGGCTCTAAAGTCTACCTTATAAAATTTAGTAAATGTATGAACTGAAGCCCAGGTAGCAGCCTTGGACACCTGCTCTACCGAAGCATAGTGCTGAAAAGCCCAGGAATCTCCAAAAGAGTATTCTTCCCCCTGAAGACGTAGGCCTTTATTACTGCTTGTCTAATCCATCGGTTGATGGTAGACTTAGCTGGCGGTAGACTCTTCCATGGCTCTTAAAGTATAATAAGCAGTCAGTCTTACGAAAGGTCGGCGTAGCAGAGATATAATATCTCAGAGCTCTCACTACGTCCAGAAGGACTCTCTCCTTATGGCTAACCGGAACCCGACATAAGGAGGGCAAAACCACCTCCTTGTTAAGTTGAAAGGGGAACCACCTCAGGAAGAATTCCTATTTAAAATAGAATATGTTTTTTTCCTTGTATAGGACCAAGTAAGGGGGCTTAACAGATAAGGCTGCTAAGTCAGAAACCCGCTGCACAGCAGTAATTGCTACTGGGAAGATGCACAGTTGGAAAAGAAAGGTAGCAGCCATTTTGGAGCTCTCTCTCCCAGCATCTCAGCCATGCTGCTGCCAGGATTTAACGGATATAACTGACAATGCACAGTAACAAAGTCCAGCAGCACTTCCTGTTTGCAGATGGCCTGCAAATGCATGAGTCACAATTGTGTTTCTAAAATGTACTACAGCAGGAGTTAGAAAAAGGTAAATGAATGTTTATGTGCAGCATGTTTGTTGTATTGGTCTGGTCATTTTTGACTGTTTGTCCGCTTTAAGTGTCATCAACCCTATTGGAACTTCTGACATTGGTTCAAAGGTAGGACCCTAAGGGGGCCAATAAAACTATGTTAAGGTACCAGGCTGAAAAGGCTTACGGGGAGGTAGCACAAGTGTGACCCCCTGTAAAACTTCTTTATAAGTTTATTTTCTGCAATGGGTTTCTGAAAAAAAAGATAAAAGCAGATATCTGCCCTTTTAGAGTGCACAAATGAAGATCCCTCATCTAGAATTTTTACAGAAAGATCTTGAATTCTGGAGACAGAAAGTTCTTCAAGTGAAACCTCTAGATTTGCACCAAGCGATAAAGACCCGCCAGATTGACAAAAGTCTGCTTTTGTGCTTGAATAATGGTCCAGATGACCCTGGCAGATAAGCCTCTTTCTGCCAGGATGGAGGTTTCAATAACCAGGCCGGCAAAGCCAGAATTTGTAAATTGGAGTGCCGTAGAGGCCCCTGTGTCAGAAGATCTGGATGGTCGAGCAGCCGTCAATGGTTGCCTTCCAACTTCCTTACTATGTCTGAAAACCAACCTCGCCTTGGCCAACGGGGTGCCACCAAAATGGTTGAATTCCCTCACAGCCTATGTTCTTTAGTAATCGACCGAGGAGTGGAAACAGAGGGAATGCATAAAGAAGCCTGAATGCTGACCAAGGAAAGAGCAGGTTTGCCACAGCTAGATGGTCCCTGGACCATGAGACAAACCTCGGAACCTTCTGATTGTGGTGGGACCCAAAGAGGTCCACGCCTGGAAGTCCCCAGCGCATGTATAGAGCTTGAAGAACAAAACCTGACTGAAGGACAATTCTTCTTGATCAAAGTTTGTTCTGCTTAGATGATCGACCTGCAAGTTGTCCAATGCGGGAATGTGGATCTCTGAGATTCACAGAACATGCTTCTCGGCCCAGAGTAAGACCCGGCTCACCTTGAGAGCTCTCCTGCTTTTGGTTCCCCCCGAAGGTTGATATATGCCACCACTGTCAGTTTGTCGGCTTGAACCCCCGACCGGATGACCCCTCAGATCGGAGGTCCGGTGTGTGAGAGATAATAGAATCGCTTTCAGTTCCAGGATATTTATGGGAAGTCTGCTCTCCCCCGGTCCCCACTGTCCCTGGATTGTCTGTGACCCCATGACACCCCCCAACCCGTTAGACTGGCATCCGTGGTGACAGTCTTTCACTGTACCGGAAGAAAGGATTTGCCCACCTGAAGAGGCTGGGGTGTCAGCACCAGTCTAGGGACTGCCTTTCCGTGGTTCGATCCCAGATTGTGTGCAATTCCGACTGCAGGGATCGTGTGTGGAAACAAGACTCAAGACTCAAGCCCAACAGGTGTATTCCCTGATGGATCATCGGATGAGCGCATGTCAAGAGAGCCTGTACCCTGGCCTGAAGGGAGAGTCTCTCGTGTTCCGGAAGAAAAAACTCTGGTCTGAGCTGGATCCCAAGTATTGATCTTATCCCTCGTCTAATTTCATTCCCAGAAAAGCGATGACTCTTGAGGAGATAATATGCGACTTTGGATAGTGACTATCCAGCCAAAGTTTTCTAGATAAGTCTCTGTACCTCTCAAGGCCTCCTGAAAGGATGGAGCCTTGATTAAAGTGGACCAACACCCAGGATTTTGACTATCCTGGGTCTTGGTCCACTTCGGTGGGGCACCCCCGATCGGGGTGCCCCGCTGTGTGAAACCCCCCCGAACCCCCCGAACTCACCTCTCCCCGCGGCGACGGACAAGCCGCGGACAAGCGGCTCCTCCGCCGCCGCCTCCCGCGCGTCCCTCTTGACGCGCGTGCCCGCGCCGGCCATTCGCAGACGGCCGGCGCGGGCGCGCGCACATCTAGAGGGGCGCGAGGGAGGCGGCGGCGGCCGGCCTCCCTCTAAGGTAAGGAGTTTGGGGTGTTTGGGGGGGTTTCACCCCGCGGGACATCCCGATCTCGGATGTCCCGCGGGGAGGGAGGTGATCGGCCCGGGAATCTTATAGATTTCCGGGCCGATCACCGGTGGGTGTTGGTCCACTTTAAAAGATCGCCTAAGTAAGGGATTATTTGTATCCCCTGGTTTCTTAAAAGGGCCATGAGACCTGATGGTAAGACAGGCCAAACGACAGAGCCACAAACTGTAGGCCATTTACTGCAAAGCGCCCAAAAAATTGATGGCCTGGGAAGATAGCGATATGTAGGCAGGCATCCTTTATATCCACTGTGGTCAAGAAAATACAATTTTGTGATTACTCACCTGTAGAATTGGTATTATACATATACAGCACGTCCTGTTCCAGAATATTTCTACATATGGTGCACCACTAGTAATAGACAAATATGGGCGTGCTCACTGATACATATACCAAGAGCAGATAGACCTGTTGGTCAATAGGACCATGAGGTCATACAAAGGAGCACAGCCAATGTAAATCCATACAAAGTTTATTGTAGTAATACAAAAAACACAGACATTTAAAAACCACAACAACAACACATTTAAAATCACCTCAACCTGCCCTGAAAAAGTGCATGTGCACCTGTCCAAAAATAACACAGTATTAAGCGGGAGTGGTGACTAAGACCTATTCCCTATATATCGAATATGCTCCCCTCTATTCAAAAAACCTTTTTTTGTGCCGGCACAAATTACAAAAGTATATAAAAAAGCTAATATCCTACCAATATCCACACCTAATCTAAATCAGAAGCCCACAAAGTGACATGTGCATTGTGCAAATTATTATCTATAGGTCATCCATCCAATTCAAACCAAATATAAAAAATGTATATATACAAATATCAAGTGCTTCAATTATCATGACAAAAAACAAAATTCAGAAATGAAGTGACCTTCATGACAGTGCAGGATATGACAATGTGACAATCAAAGTAAATAAGTAAATAATATAAAACAGGAGAGATACTCAGCTGTGTGGAAACATATCAGGCAAACACCAGGGAGGACAGTCAGGGCGGGAGGCTGCTCCACCTGCGCTTCGCGGTGTAAAAACCGCTTCTTGCTTGGGTGCGGGGACAGGTGTTGTGAGCTCTCGCTCTTAAATACCCCTAGGGGAAGGGGGAGAGAGGGGAGGGGCGGGAAGTGCGGCGTATCGTGTCTGATGTTATGACACGCGCCCCGCCGCATCCGGGAGCGCGCGTCTGTGTCCGCCGTCGCCGTCAGCCGTGACGTCAGGGGCGGGGAGCCCGTAACCACGGACGCTCCCGCACCTGACGACCAGCCAGTCCCGGCCGGCCGACCCGCCCACTACCCCGCCTCCTGTAGCACAGCAGTGGGCTAGACGCACGCGCCCCACCGCGCTACACAGTCCGGCGCGCTCGCCCAGCCTGCATATACAGAGCACTCACGCCGGAGTGCCTGTGTCAGATGGGACAAGATTAAGGCTGTGCCAACATCCCAACAAGGGCAAAACAGCAATTAAAAACTTAACTCTAAATATACTATATCCTTAAATAAGATGGCCCAATATCAGTAATGGAATTAAAACTTTGAGGACCCATTAATCAATAATATACGTCAGTCAAAGTGTCAGTAATCAATATCTCTGACATATATCACCCTGGTATATTATTAGTCAGGAGGACAGTCATAACAGGGAATACTGTACCCGACTATTTACCTATATAATTATCGAAGAATTTCTTGTTTACCCATAATCTCAGATACAGGGCAGTGCCCATGTTACACTCTTTATGTTTAATAGCTATAAATGCAATGATTATTTTTTCATGACAGGGCTTACATAGTTGGTAGTTATAGCGTAACATGGAAATGTGTCCAAAAGTAGACTGTATTTTTAAGTGGAATAACCCCATATTGGTTATGAGATTTAAGTTTTAAAGACCCACATTCAATATTGTATATCAATCCCTCTGTTGGTGTATCAGTGTCTCTAACATTTACCACCCTGGTATAATATTAATCAGAGGGATAATCATCTCAGTGGATACTGAGCCCAACTAAACTATTTACATATGTGGTTGGTTAGAAATTCTTCATATTTACAATTATCTCAGGGAATACTAGACCCAACTAACTATTTACATACAATCATACAACATACAACTCCTTAAACATCTATCTTACCCACACTATGTCTCCCCACCAGGTTGTATTTCTAGACCTGGAAATCAGCATTGAGGAAGATGGAAGTATTAGTACCAAACTTCACCGTAAGGAAACCGCAACCAATAACCTACTTCATTTCGATAGTTTCCATCAGAGGAAGGTCAAGACGTGTATCCCCTATGGCCAAATGCTCAGGGCCAGGAGGAACTGTTCTAATGATGAAGATTTTAAGAAGGAGGCGGAAGAGATGGAACAAAGATTCCGCCAACGTGGATATCCAAGGAGGACCATTCGATCAGCCCGGAAACGGGCGGAACAAACCCAGAGGGAGGAACTATTACAATACAAAAAAGGTAAAAGAAACAAGTCCCAAACAATGGGGGAGGTACGTTTTGTTAGTGAATTCAACAATAACTGGAATAGCATTAGATATATTTTGAAAAAACATTGGGGAGTTTTACAGACAGACCCAGACCTTGCCCAATGGGTCAGTAAAGGACCGCTAGTCACAGCTCGACGCTCACCGAACCTGAGGGACCGACTGTGTAGCAGCCATTATAGAAGACCCAACACCTGGCTGGAAAGGGAAAGACCCAAGGGCTCCAGACCCTGTGGTGAATGTAATATCTGCCCCATGGTTAAAGTCTGTGAGCAAGTGAAGGATCTTTTATCAAATCGAAGATACTATATAACACAGTATTTGAATTGTAGATCAGAGGGCATCATCTACATGTTAGAATGTGAGTGCCCGAAACGTTACATTGGTGAAACAAAAAATGCGGTTAAAACCCGCATTCAAAAACATCTTTCCAGTATCAAATTAGCGAAAAGAGACAAGGAGGAAGGCAAGACACTCACACCAGTGGCGAAACACTTTCTGGAGGCACACGAGGCTAGAACTGATAATGTAAGCGTCATCTACCTGGAGAAGATCAGTATGGGGGGTAGGGGGGAAACCTAAAGAAGAAATTACAGCAAAGAGAACTCGAATGGATGTTCAGATTGAACACCAGGGCACCCATCGGGTTAAACGAGGATTTCTCCTTTTTTCCCTTTTTAGGACGGGACTAAGAGACTATAGCATAGTGTGATAAATGTTTTTCTCATTTTAGGTTTTCTAGAGTTTATTTGATTAATCATGTTGGGGCATGGGGTTTTTATTCACTTTAAGTGTTCATGGTAAATATTGGTTGCACAGATAGTTTTAGACAACACGTTGTCACGATTTGGTTATTCACATATATGGATTTAGGTCTGCACAGATAATAAGTGATGCACATGTATGATTTAAAGTCTCCTTGTCTCCGTTAATAATTCCAACAGGAAGAATCATGGTGTATTATCCTGATTGGGGATCCCCCCCTTGGCATGATGTGAAGACCTCTAGCCTATGAAGGTGGCAGCCGGTAAGAAAGAAAGAAAGAAAAAATCTTTGTTAAGAAGCCTCAAGTGATGTCTCTGCTGTCAAGATGAAGAAAGTCTCTTCCTGACATACTGGAAAGAATATATGACAAACCAGCAATGACATATAAGGCATAAGGAAAGAGAGAGATGAATGACCCCACAGTGAACAAAATATATAAAGAGGATCCAGATTGGAACAAGAAGTGGAAAGGGATCCAATCTGGTATTACCCATATGACGGGACAGCATACCTGGGACTGTATAAACAACAATCCTAGAAACAATATGCGTCTGGATATAAGTCTCAGACATGGTGCCTACCTAAGTGGCACAAATACAATTAGCATGGACTTGGAATGAGGTACTAGCGATTGTGCTTATTCTATACTGCACAAATATAACTACATGGATCTGGAGGCTAGCACTGGAGAGTGCGCCTAAATATGTCATCTTATGGTGGGACCGGATACATATTTCAAGTTGAGTCCCAGGACTATTGACATGGAGATTAATGACACTTGGGTGCAGTACCAGTTGTAACAACAAACAAGCATAATGTATAACTCTATAGGAATGATACGCTAAGCCATTTTTAATGTCATGAGAACTGTATATGCAATCATTATAAGTGTATTTTAAATTGTAACAGATACGTATGTCACACCGCCATGTCCTGCGGCTGAACTCCGGCTGTCACTAGTTGTCAACAGAGCTGGCGGGGAGGTGGCGGGGGGCCGCGCGCGTGGTCGTGCGTTTCGGCGCGCGGGTGCCTCCTACTGCAGGGGAGTGCACCGTCTCCACTGGCAGGTGCGTCCGGGAGATGCGTGTGGGGGGTGCGGCCATGACGCTGCCCTTACGCTCCCCAATCAGGGGGGTGGGCGGGGCACGTCGTGGCGGGCGCCCTCGCCGCATCATCCATGGACGCGCAGGCTGCAGTTAAAAGGCAGGCATGGCGGCTGGACACACGAGACGACCTGAGGAAGTGATCCAGTCCGGATCACGCAACGCGTCGTTGTCTAGTGTTTACGGACCCCTGGGGAGCAGCTCTGATTATTTGGTGAAGTACTCCATCTTTATTAGTCCCATTGATTTTCACTTATGGTTGTTATGTAGATAATATTTAGGAGATAGGGTTTATTCACCCTTCACTTAGCACAGGACACTCCATTGTCCTTATTGCACTGATATGTAGATTGCACAGCCTTGAGCAAATAACGTTGTATAGCATTGTATATAGCACAGGATAAATCAACTAATTTTGCATTTGCACTTTATTGTATAAATTTACTGTGGGTTCACTGGTTTATAGGGACTCCTCATTATATATATTCCATTTATATATCCCTTTTGAGAGCATGACAAACTTACCCGGGGTCCTCTTGTTTTTAATATAGTTTTTAATCTTATGCGTATTCTACAACATTGTAATTATACCCATATATGAAATAAAGGGTCACTATTGTAATATATTCTTGGTGGTTGTGCGGTTATATATATACAGACATTAGTGGGGGTGTTCTGGATTACCCCACTCCTTTGTGTGTGTAGCGCGGTGGGGCGCGTGCGTCTAGCCCACTGCTGTGCTACAGGAGGTGGGGTAGTGGGCGGGTCGGCCGGCCGGGACTGGCTGGTCGTCAGGTGCGGGAGCGTCCGTGGTTACGGGCTCCCCGCCCCTGACGTCACGGCTGACGGCGGACACAGACGCGCGCACCCGGATGCGGCGGGGCGCGTGTCATAACATCAGACACGATACGCCGCACTTCCCGCCCCTCCCCTCTCTCCCCCTTCCCCTAGGGGTATTTAAGAGCGAGAGCTCACAACACCTGTCCCCGCACCCAAGCAAGAAGCGGTTTTTACACCGCGAAGCGCAGGTGGAGCAGCCTCCCGCCCTGACTGTCCTCCCTGGTGTTTGCCTGATATGTTTCCACACAGCTGAGTATCTCTCCTGTTTTATATTATTTACTTATTTACTTTGATTGTCACATTGTCATATCCTGCACTGTCATGAAGGTCACTTCATTTCTGAATTTTGTTTTTTGTCATGATAATTGAAGCACTTGATATTTGTATATATACATTTTTTATATTTGGTTTGAATTGGATGGATGACCTATAGATAATAATTTGCACAATGCACATGTCACTTTGTGGGCTTCTGATTTAGATTAGGTGTGGATATTGGTAGGATATTAGCTTTTTTATATACTTTTGTAATTTGTGCCGGCACAAAAAAAGGTTTTTTGAATAGAGGGGAGCATATTCGATATATAGGGAATAGGTCTTAGTCACCACTCCCGCTTAATACTGTGTTATTTTTGGACAGGTGCACATGCACTTTTTCAGGGCAGGTTGAGGTGATTTTAAATGTGTTGTTGTTGTGGTTTTTAAATGTCTGTGTTTTTTGTATTACTACAATAAACTTTGTATGGATTTACATTGGCTGTGCTCCTTTGTATGACCTCATGGTCCTATTGACCAACAGGTCTATCTGCTCCTGTTCCAGAATATTCCTTACACATAGGTAATACATCCACAAGATGGCGCTGGACTGAAGAAAACAGCTTGTGGCTCCTCTCGGCCCTATATAAGTCAGGGACCTCCCACAAAATCCCCAGTATTTACAAGCAGTTAACAAGAAGCCGGGAGAACAATAACAACAAAAATGAACATGTGAACAATCACCATACAGAGGCAAGTAAGAATAATGATAAGGGTGGGGTGGAACAGGACGTGCTGTATATGTATAATACCAATTCTACAGGTGAGTAATCACAGAATTGTATTATTCTAAGTATACAGCACGTCCTGTTCCAGAATATTCCTTACAGATGGGACATCCAATAGCAGTGTCCGTAAGGTAGGGTGGGATCCCCAAAAGTAACAGCAGACAGTTCAAACCACTGCCGCCTGCAGAACTTTGCGACCCAAAGCAGCATCAGCTGAGGCCTTAACATCAACTTTGTAAAAAGTATGAACAGAAGACCAAGTGGCGGCCTTGCAAACTTGTTCAACAGAAGCTTGGTGCTGAAAAGCCCGAGAGGCACCAATAGTACGAGTAGAATGAGCAGTAAGGCGGAAGGGAGGCTCCTTCCCCTTAGCAGAGTAGGCCTGTACCACAGCCTGATGGATCCACTTGCTGATGAGTGGACTTAGCTGAAGCCAGATCTTTCTTAGGTCCAGACGGATGCACAAAAAGAGCATCAGTCTTCCTGAAGGATTCAGTAGCCACCAAATAGAACTTCAGAGTCCTGACCACATCCAGAGAATGTAAAACCCACTCCTTAAGGTTTACTAGGTTTAGGGCAAAGAGAAGGCAACACAATGTCCTGATTGAGATGAAAAGCAGACACAACCTTAGGCAGAAAATCTGGCTTAAAACCAAACACCACCTTCTCCTGGTGTCTCTCAAAGTAGGGAGGTTTGATGGAAAGCGTCGCCAACTCAGAAACACGCCTAACAGAAGTGATAGCCACCAAAAAGGCTATCCTAAGAGTCAAAATGGACAAAGGGGCCTCACGCAAAGGCTCAAAGGGAGACCCTTGTAATGCAGATAAGACCAAGTTCAAATCCCAGACTGGTAACATAGGCTTACGTGGCAGACGCACGTGAGTAACCCCCTGGAAGAAGGTCTTGACCAGACGATGGTGAGCAAAGTATCTTTGGAAGAATATGGCCAAGGCAGAAACATGATCTTTGAGGGTACTAAGCTGAAGACCCAAATCCAAACTATGTTGCAAGAATTCCAGAATCCTGGGGATAGAAAACACCCGACATGGAAGCGACTTAGACTCACACCAGTCAATGTAAGCATGCCATACCCTATAGTAGATGGATGACGAGGACTGCTTCCTAGCCCGAATCATAGTATTAACAACAGAGGCAGGCAGCCCCTTCTCCATCAGGATGGAGGTTTCAGCAGCCAGGCCGTCAAAGCCAGCGTTTGTAAATTGAGATGGCGTTGCTGCCCGAGTGAGGAAGTCTGGATCCTTGGGCAGAGCCAGACAAAAAGTCCCCCTGCTGAGGGAGTCTTCCTCCAGATTCTCCACCCCCGGGATGTACACGGCTGAGATACAGGGAATATTCTCCTCCGCCCAAGACAGTATAAGGGACACTTCCTTGAGGGCCATCTTGCTCTGCGTCCCTCCCCGATGATTGATGTAGGCAATCGCCGCCTGGTTGTCCGAGCGGACCTGAACCGCCCGACCTCGAAGGTGTGGAGTCAATTGGGCGAGAACCAACCTTATCGCCCTCAATTCCAGAATGTTGATAGGGGTGTAGGCCTCCTGAGAGCCCCACTGACTCTGGAATTTCAGGGATTTCCAGAAGCCCCCCAACCTGTCAGGCTGGCATCTGTGGTGACTGTCTCCCAGCACGGGGCCAGAAAAGATCTGCCCACCAACAGGTTTCTTGAGTCCAGCCACCACGAAAGAGACCGTCTGGCCAGGGGGGACAGAACCAGCACCTGATCCAGGGACAGAGGGTCCCGATCCCAAACAGACAATAGGTGAATTTGAAGGGGTCTTATGTGAAACTGAGCGTATGGAACCGCCTCGAAGCAGGACACCATCAGGCCCACCAACTGCATCCCCTGCCGGATGGAAAGAGGAGGGGAAGACAGAAGACGCCTGGCTAGGGCCTGAAGATTCTCCACCTTCTGCTGAGGGAGAAGGATCTTGACCTGAGATGTATCCAGAGTCATGCCCAGAAAGCACCTCACTATTGACGGTGACAGGAAAGACTTGGGATGGTTGATCACCAAGCCGAAAGACTCCAGTGTGGACACCACCAGCTGGATATCCAGCTCGGCCTGCTGGAAGGACTGAGAAGTGATGAGAATGTCGTCTAAGTAAGGAAGGATGTGAATGCCCTGAGATCTCAGCAGAGTCAGTACGCCCGCCAGCACCTTGGTGAATACCCTGGGAGCCGAGGTGAGACCGAAAGGTAAGGCCACAAATTGATAGTGCTGATCTTCCAGAGCGAACCTGAGGAATCTCTGATGACCTGCAAAGATTGGTACATGAAGGTAAGCGTCTTTGATGTTTAATGTCTACAGAGGTCATGAAGTCGCCCGGGCGTAGGGAATTGACAGCTGAGCGCAGAGTCTCCATGCGAAAGTGTCTGGATCTGAAGTGAGACTGCTCGGGGAACTCCCAGCGTGGCTTAACCGTATGAAAAAGCTCGACCTGCTGCTGGGGGGCCACTACCAGGGGAGAAATACAAAGCACTTCAAAAATATGACTCAGCAATCTGTCAGGGTCATCAGGGGACCACGGGTCTTCCCCAAAGGGAGTCCCAGTACTACTGTAAATCTTAGGTTGTTCCTCAGAGGATTCCGAATCAGAAAATAATTCCCCCTCCGCAAGGGGGTAAGGACCTGAGAATAAGGGCTCTCATCTTCTACAGGGAAGAGGAAAACCGCGTGTGATAAATGCCGCTTCTTAGCAGAAGCCTTACGCGGGGCAGACCCAGCAAGATGTTTTTCAATGCTGGCCACCCGTGCAGCTAAATCAGGTTGAGACTTCCCGCTTTTATGCCCCTCGGAGGGGGTCAGATAAAAGCGTGGGGGGGTAGGCGAAGCCCGAGGGGGTGCTGCACCAGTAGCAGGCAACCAAGGCTGCAGTGCAAGTACCTGCTGGGCGCAGGGTACACCCCTGACATCATCACTTATAGGGGATACTTCACACACAACACATAGCCGGGCTTGTCCCGAAGGAACCCCAAACACATTATCCCCAGAAGCCTCCATATGGTGATTACAGTGGCACAATAGGCCAATATAGGGTTAACGCTAATGATAGCAACCCGGGATGCCCCAAAGGCCCACTAGGGATGTGGGAGATATAATAGCCCAAAACTAAAAGAGGGAGGACCGGGAGAAACCACAATGAGGTCTACCCGCCTGAAAGACATAAGACGACATCCCGTAAGAATACAGTAAAAAAAAAAAATAATAAAAAAAAAAAAATATATATATATAACGATCCACCCCACAGGGGCACTCACGGACCGCGGTAGGAAACAGCAGACACGCAGCACGAGGGAGGTAAAAATGGCGTCCGCCTTTACCTCGAGGGGTGGGCCACTAGAGAAGTGATGCGGAAAACATCATCCGCATCAACTCCCCCCCCCCGAAGAGCGCAAATTGCGCTCACATGATTCTGCCGTCCAATGACAGTGCGGCAGAGCCTGAGATAATGTCACCGCCGTCCGCGGAGCGATGTACAAACACGCGGCTGCCAGTAAAAAACACATTAAGCAAGACATGCAGGATACAACAAAATCAATTCTAGCACAAGCAAGTGAACATTCAGGCTGCTTGACATACCGCACACACGCCACCAACCCCCCCCCCCCCTCCCCAGGGAGAGCCAAGGAAGGGGGCTACTCAGTGAAACAAAAATACAATTATGTGAAGTACTCACCTGTAGAATTGATATTATACGCATACAGTACGTCCTGCTCCATCTATAATACTTACACGTGGGTAATCCTCCGCCAGATGGCGCTGTTCACTGCAGACATGCAAAAACAAGCTCCTCCCGGCCCTTCATATACCCAGGGACCTCCCACAAATCCCCAGCATTGAAAAGCAGTGAGAAAAAGAAGCCAGGAGAAACCAACCACCAAACTGGTAACAATAACAATGATAACAATCACCATACAGGGGATCCAGAACAAGGTGAAACCAGGGTGGGGTGGAGCAGGACGTAGTGTATGCGTATAATATCAATTCTACAGGTGAGTACTTCACAGAATTGTATTATTCTAAGCATACAGTACGTCCTGCTCCATCTATAATACTTACACGTGGGACATCCAATAGCAGTGTCCATAAAGTAGGGTGGGATACCCAACAACAAAGGCAACGGCACGTAGCTCAAACTACAACCGCCTGTAAAACCTTACGGCCAAAAGCAGCATCAGCTGAGGCCCGAACATCAACCTTGTAAAACTTTGAAAAGGTGTGAACAGAAGACCAAGTAGCGGCCTTGCAAACTTGTTCAACAGAGGCCTGCTGCTGAAAAGCCCAAGAGGCACCAATAGCACGAGTGGAATGAGCCGTAAGACGGAAAGGGGGAGTCCTCCCCTTAGTAGAATAGGCCTGAATCACAGCCTGACGAATCCATTTATTGATGGTAGACGTGGCGGGAGCCAAACCTTTCCTAGGCCCGGAAGGCACAACGAAGAGAGCATCAGTCTTCCTGAAGGCCTTAGTGACAACCAGGTAATACTTCAAGCACCTGACTACGTCCAAGGAATGCAGAACCTGCTCCTTGTCGTTGCGAGGATTGGGACACAGAGAAGGAAGAACAATATCCTGGTTCAAATGAAATGCCGAGACAACTTATGGCAGAAAATCCGGTTTGAAGCGGAACACCACCTTGTCCTGGTGTCGCTCATAGTATGGAGGCTGAATAGATAGAGCGCCCAGCTCTGACCCACGCCTAACCGAAGTAATAGCCACAAAGAAGACAACCTTCAGAGTGAGAACGACAAGAGCAGCATCTTGAATAGGCTCAAAGGGAGCACCCTGCAAGGCAGACAAAACCAAAGTCAAATCCCAAACAGGGACCATAGGCTTTCGAGGGGGGCGCACGTGAGTGACCCCCTGGAAGAAGGTCTTAATCAGGTGATGTTGAGCAAAGGTCTTCTGAAAGACGATAGATAGGGCAGAAACCTGACCCTTCAGAGTACTAAGTTTGAGACCTAAGTCCAAACCATGCTGTAAAAACTCCAGGACCCTAGGGATGGAGAATTCCCGGCATGGAAGAGACCTGGACTCACACCAGTCAATTTAGGAACGCCATACTCTATAATAAATAGCAGAGGAAGTCTTCTTCCTGGCCTGCACCATAGTAGCCACCACAGAGGCAGACAACCCCTTCTCCATCAAGATGGAGGTTTCAGCAGCCAGGCCGTCAGAGTTTGTAAATTGGGATGGCATAATGACCCTTGAGTTAGCAGATCTGGTACGCTTGGCAGATCGTACTGATCTACTGCCATTTGAACCACGTCTGCGAACCACACTCTTCTTGGCCACCTGGGGGCCACCAGAATCACAGGAACCCCTTCCAGAGCAATCTTGCGTAGAACCCTCACCAGAAGGGGAAACTGTGGAAACGCATACAGGAGTCGAAACTCCCTCCAAGACATGGACAGGGCATCCGTGGCCATGGCCAGAGGATCCTGGGACAGGGAGACAAAGGCCGGGAACTTGTGATTGTGACGGGAAGCAAACAGATCCACATCCGGTAGGCCCGAACGGTGACACAGGGACTGGAATACCGTGTTGCAGAGGAACCACTCCCCCTGACGGGACATCCCCCTGCTCAGGGCGTCCGCCAGTAGGTTCTCCGCCCCCGGAATGTAAACAGCCGAAATGCATTGAACATTGGCCTCCGCCCATGTCAGAATCTGAGACACTTCTTGAAGAGTACCCTTGCTCCGGGTCCCTCCCTGATGATTGATGTAGGCAACCGCCGTTCTGTTGTCTGAGCGAACTTGGACCGACAGACCCCTCAGGTGTCAGGGTCAAACGCTCCAGTACCAACCTGACTGCCCGTAATTCCAGAATGTAGCACAGGGACTTCCAGAATCCTCCCCAACCTGACAGTCTCCCAGGATGGGGTCAGAAAAGACCTGCCCCCTGTCAAGTTCCTGTGGTCCAGCCACCACACAAGGGACTGTCTGACCGAGGGGGGAAGCACACAGAACCCATCCAAGGTTGCAGTGTTCTTGTCTCAAACTGACAGAAGGTGAAGCTGCAGAGGTCTCAAATGGAACTGGGCAAAGGGCACCGCCTCGAAGCTCGCCACCATCAGGCCCACCAACTGCATTCCCTGCCGGATGGAGAACTGTGGGCTCGAGAGCAGGAACCTCGCCTGGGCTGTCAGAGCTTCCACCTTCTGTTGAGGAAGGAATATCCTTGACTGAACCGTATCCAGAATCATTCCCAGAACGGAGTCACCGAGGAGGGGGACAGGGATGACTTGGGGTAATTGATTACCCAGCCGAAGGACTCCAGGGTGGACACTACCAGCCGAGTGTCCAACTCCGCCTGCCGCAGAGACCGAGAGGTGATGAGAATATCGTCCAGGTAGGGCAGCACGCGTATGCCCCTTAGCCTTATCAGGGACATCACCCCTGCCAGCACCTTGGTGAACACCCTGGGAGCCGACGTTAGGCCGAATGGCAGGGCCACAAATTGGTAATGCTGATCTTTTAGTGCAAATCTGAGAAACCTTTGGTGTCCCGGAAACACCGGGACGTGCAGGTAAGCATCCTTGACGTCTACTGACGTCATGAAGTCCCCTGGGCGCAGTGAGCCAATGACCGAGCGCAGAGTTTCCATGCGAAAGTGCCTGTTCTTGACAAATTTGTTGAGGATTTTTAAATCCAGAATGGGCCTGACTGACCCATCCTTCTTGGGCACTGTGAAAAGGTTTGAGTAGAACCCCATGCCCCTGTCTCCAGGGGGGACCTTGCAAATGACCCCTAGGTCCATGAGACCCTGTACGGCCAGCAACAAGACCTGAGCTGAGGCAGGGTCTTGAGGGATTCGAGACCCAATGAACCTGGTGGGGGGCCGTACAGCAAATTCTATCTTGTAGCCGGAGGACACTACCTCCTGAATCCATCGGTCTGAGACGTGGCGCCGCCAGACGTGCTCAAAGTTCTGTAGATGTCCCCCCACCCTGACGGGTGAGGGCGCCCCCTCATGCCTGGGGGGCCTTGGGAGGGGCTTTGGGCTTGGTTCCCCAGGAGGAACCTGAAAGGCGTCCTCTGTTCCTGTGCCAGGAATCGGCGCGGGCCCAGCGAAGGACGCCCCTCTACCCTGCTTGGCCCCACGATAGGGGGTTGATAGGGAGCCTTGGCCACGAAAGGGCCGAGTCTGACGCCTGCGCTGGGGTAACTTGCCTCCCTTAGCAAAGAGGTCTAATCGATCTCCAAATAAGCGCAGCCCTTTAAATGGCAGCCCCGTGAGGGCTTTCTTGGCGGCATTGTCTGCGGCCCACTGGCGCAACCAGACCACGCGGCGTATAGCAACCGCCAGGGCAGATGACCTGGCACACATCTTAATAGCATCGTCCGATGCGGACAGGATAAAGTTCACAAACGCATCACAGCTGGACAGAGTGTTGACAGTATCAGGAGGCAACTCATCTGTGCCAGAGAGCACTCCTAACCACGGCCCTGACCGCCGTAATGGCTAAGGCGCAAACCGGGCGCAGAGTCGCTCCCCCAAATGCAAAGGCATGACATGCCAGTTGGCCGGTCCTCAGAGTCCCGTAGCGTAGTAGTGTCAGGGGAGTGCATAATAGAGGTGTTGGACAACCCTAGAATAGGAGCATCGACCTCAGGAGGCGATGACCAGCACTTAACCAAGTCAGCAGGGAAGGGATATTTCCTATCCACGCTCTTAGGGACCCCATGAAGTCTGCTGGGATGTTCCCATTCTTTAAGCACGAGACTATTGAAATGGGTCTGCTCAAGAAATTCCAAGCGAGCTTTAGCAGTATGAAAAAGATCACCCCTTTGCCGGGAAGCCGCAGCAGGGGGAGAGAGGGACAGAACCTCAAAGATCTGAACCAGCAGTCTATCAATATCATCCGAGGACCAATGCTCGGAGCCAGACTCTTCCTGACCCCTAGACTCATCGTCATATGACCCTGAGTCAGAGAACAGTTCCCCTTCGTCCGAGGGGATATGGGCATAGGAATGCAACAAATCATCAGGTTCTACAGGGAAGAGGGCCGATTCAGGGTTCAAGTGCCGCCTCTTGGCGGTGGCTTTACGCACTAAGGAATTAGCAAGCAAGTTTTCAACACTAGCCAGCCTCGTGGCCAGATCAGGATGAGAATCCCCACTGGTATTGGGGGTTAGACTCAGGCTTGGGGGAGTAGGTGAAGTGCGGCAGGGTGCAGGCCCAGCCTCAGAGGAGATGGGAAGCACCGATAGCGCCTGCTGTGCACAAGGAACACAGACCCGTGCATTGTCACCGCTGCTAGGTAAGACCCCACAAGCTACACACAGTCGGGCTTGTCCCGAAGGAACCCCGTTCACAATATCCTGAGATGCCTCCATATGGTGATTTAATCGGCACAATATGCCAGTAGGGATTGACGCTGTAAGCTACCCTGGATGCCCCAATAACCCGCTGGGAAGTGGGAGTAATTTTTTTATGGTCACGACCGGGAGCTATGCTGGGCCGGGAGAAGCCACTTGTGAAATCCGCGGTCTGAAAGACATAAGGGGGAACAGGATGTAAGAGCCATGCGCAATGGGGATAGAAGTAAAGAAAAAGTCGCCCGCGAGGGCACTTGCATACAGAGAGGAGAGGACAATCTTCACCACGTGTGCGGGAGAAGAAAATGGCGCCAAGAGAACCTCGGAGGGCGGGCCAGAGCCAATCGTGACGCGTAGTGCGCCAAGCTGAAACCACGCCCCTCTCCAGCGAGCGCGAAGCTCGTAAGGCATCCAGCCAATGATGGTACAGAAAGTAGAAAGTAAAAAAGCAGAAAAGCCTATTGAAAATGGCGCTCGGAGCCAGGACAGGCACAGCCGAGATCTGTACTCGGGCTCTCCCGCGGCTCCCCGTCGGGGAATGAATCCCGGTCTGTGACAGGATACTGATTAAGACAGGCGCTCAAGCCAGCGCATGCTATGAAGAGCCAATAAGGCTAAGAAGGGAAGGAGGGAAGAAGGAGACGCCGAGGCGTCCGCGAGCCGCCGCCGTACGTGCGGTGCGAGCAGAGAGCAGACAACTGGTGCTGCGGTAAACAGTAAGGTAAGATCGCGGCTCTGATCCCTGTTCCTAGTGAAGCACAGCCAAGCCATAAGCGTGTAAGTATACACTGAGGCCGCCATAGACACAACCCCCCCTTTCTTTTCCCCCTGACTAAGGGGGGAACGAGGGAGGAAGGCGACCCGTTAACATAGGGTCCACCGCTACATGGGGCGTGGGGCAACGATGCGGGAGGGGCATCCCCTGAAGGCTCACCATCAGCCTTGACCGCCTACCCTATGGTGGGGGATTGCGGTGGAGCGTTGCTCCGTAAGCACACATGGTGCTGCCTACCTTCACCCGACCAGCGCAGCCCAGGCTGGGAGGCACATTTTATCGAAGAGGACGGGTGGGAATAGTCTCACAGGGCCGCAGGCTGTAATAGTCCCGCTCACCTGCGAGAGAGTGATACTTCATGTCTTCGCAGTCAGCACTGCAGAGAAATCTGGGAGGTCCCTGGTTATATGAAGGGCCGGGAGGAGCTTGTTTTTGCATGTCTGCAGTGAACAGCCCCATCTGGCGGAGGATTACCCACGTGTAAGTATTATAGATGGAGCAGGACGTACTGTATGCTTAGAATATGAGAGGAGGGGGCAGATACCTAAGGGGGAGTAGGGATTAAAGGGGAACCCCGGGAGCGGGAGGGGGCATCCCACAAGGCTCACCACAGGCCTATACCGCCTACCCTGTCAAAGCAGGGTTTTGTATGATTAAGAGCCTGACCAGGCTTGAAACGCGTCACTAGGTGCTTGCCTTTGTTACTGTTGGGCCATTGTCCTCACATGTTTTAACGTTTCTACGTAAGAGCTGTTCTTAAATGGACTGATTAAAAGTAATTTTTTATGGAAAGCTGGACAAACCACTGTTATTCCTGTCAAAGCAGGGACTGCGGTCAGAGCAGCGCTCCTCAAGCACCTAACCCGGGTGCTGTCCTACCTTCACCCGAACCAGTCAGCCGAGGCGGGTGGTAATAGTCCTGCAGAGCCGCAGGCTGGTAAGCCCCGGTCGCCTGCGTATATAGAGAGCCATCCTCTATCTTCGCAGTCCAGACTGCAGATTAAAACTGGGTATTTCGTGGGAGGTCCCTGACTTATACAGGGCCGGGAGGAGCCACAAGCGGTTTTCTGCAGTCCAGCGCCATCTTGTGTATGTATTACCCATGTGTAAGGAATATTCTGGAACAGGACGTGCTGTATACTTAGAATATCCCTGAAGTTGGGCCACACAGAACAGCTCCTCTTAGAGATTACAAATAATATGGAGTAGAACCTGAGGCCTTTTTCCGCAAAGGGAACCTGACGGACTACTCCCAGCTGCAACAGGTGAGCTTCCGAGACACCCTTGACAGAAATAACCTCCGAGGAGGTCTGGCCCCCCCGAACCGATCTTGTAACCTGAAGAAATGATCTCCTGTCTTCAAGCATCCGTTACATGGAGCCTCCAAATGGGAGCAAAATTCAGAAGCCACCCCCCCCCCCTCCCACCAGAAAGGGTGAGGAAGTCCCTTCATGTCTGAGGGGGCTTAGAAGGGGGGGTTAGCCTTATTTGCCAGAAAGATTTGGCCCTGTACTGGGTTTATTCCAAAAAATTCTCTAGGTGCCTAGAGGAGAAAGAACCTCTACCACTGTGAAAGGGCCGAGTATTGGAAGACCTGCGAAAAAATACAATTCTGTGATTACTCACCTGTAGAATTGGTATTATGAGTATAAAGCACGTCCTGCTCCAGAAGATTCCTTACACTTGGGTTATACATCCACAAGATAGCACTGGACTGCAGAGACAGCAAAAAAGTGGCTCCTCACGGCCCCATATATACCAGGGACCTCCCACAAATTCCCCAGTATTGAAAAGCAGTTGAAATGAAGCCGGGAGAACTATAACAATCAAATTCAATGAACATCTGACCCATCACCATAAAGAGGTAACTGAGAACAATGATAACAAGGGTGGGGTGGAGCAGGACGTGCTGTATACTCATAATACCAATTCTACAAGCGAATAATCACAGAATTGTATTATTCTAAGTATACAGCATGTCCTGCTCCAGAAGATTCCTTACACTTGGGACATACAATAGCAGTGTCCGTAAGGAAGGGTGGGATCCCCAAAAAGTAACAGCGGGCAGTTTAAACCACTGCCGCCTGCAGAACTTTGCGGCCAAAAGCAGCGTCAGCTGAGGCCCTAACATCACTTTGTAAAACTTGGAAAAAGTATGAACAGAAGACCAAGTAGCGGCCTTGTAAACTTGTTCAATAGAAGCCTGGCGCTGAAAAGCCGAAGAGGCATCAATAGCACGAGTGGAATGAGCAGTAAGACGGAAGGGAGGATTCTTCCCCTTAGCAGAATAGGCCTGAATCACAGCCTGACGAATCCACTTGCTGATAGTAGATTTAGCTGGAGCCAGACCCTTCTTAGATCCAGAAGGAAGAACAAAAAGAGCATCAGTCCTCCTGAAGGAATCAGTAGCCACCAAATAGAACTTCAAGGACCTCACCACATCCAGAGAATGTAAGAGCCTCTCCTTAGAGTTACTAGGATTAGGACACAGAGAAGGCAAAACAATGCCCTAATTGAGATGAAAGGCAGACACAACCTTAGGTAGAAAGTCTGGCTTAAACCGAAACACCACCTTGTCCTGGTGTCTCTCAAATTAAGGGGGCTTGATGGAAAGCGCCGCCAGCTCAGAGACACGCCTAACAGAGGTAATAGCCACCAAAAAGACTACCTTAAGAGTCAGAATGGACAAAGGGGCCTCCTGCAAAGGTTCAAAAGGGGACCCCTGCAAGGCAGATAAGACCAAATTCAAGTCCCAGACAGGTAACATAGGCTTACGTGGGGGACACACGTGAGTAACCCCCATGGAAAAAAATCTTAACCAGGGGATGCTGAGCAAAGGATTTTTGAAAGAAAATGGCCAAGGCAGAAACATGACCTTGCAGAGTAATGAGTTGAAGACCCAGATCCAAACCATGTTGCAGAAATTCCAGAATCCTAGGAATAGAAAACACACGACAGGGGAGTGACTTAGACTTGCATCAGTCAATGTAGGTACGCCAAACCCTATACTAGATGGAAGAAGATGACCTTTTCCTAGCCCTGATCATGGTGTTAACAACAGAGGCAGGCAGCCCTTTCTCCATCAAGATGGAGGTTTCAGCAGCCAGGCCATCAAAGCCAGCGTTTGTAAATTGGGGTGGCGTAGCCGCCCCTGAGTGAGCAGATCTGGAACCCTGGGCAGGACGTACTGATCTACTGCAAGCTGCACAATGTCTGCAAACCACACTCTTCTTGGCCAACAGGGGGCCACCAGAATGGCTGGCACTCCCTCCTGAGCTATCTTGCGAAGCACCCTGCCCAGCAGAGGAAACGGGGGAAACACATACAGGAGCTGAAAGCTCTTCCAAGACATTGCCAAGGCATCCATGGCTAAGGCCAGAGAGACAAATACTGGAAGCTTGTGATTGTGACGGGACGCAAACAGATCCACATCTGGCTGACCTCAGCGGTGACACAGGGAGCAAAACAACCTGTTGCTGAGGGACCATTCTCCCAGACGAGAGGTCCCCCTGCTCAGAGAGTCCGCCTCCAGATACTCCACCCCCGGAATGTACACTGCTGAGATGCAAGGAACATTGTCCTCCGCCCAAGACCGGGTCCCTCCCTGATGATTGATGTAGGCAACCGCCGTCTGGTTGTCCGAGCGGACCTGAACAGCCCGACCCCGAAGGTGTGGGGTTAGGTGGGCGAGAACCAACCTGATCGCCCTCAACTCCAGAATGTTGATAGGGGTGTGGGCCTCCTAAGGGCCCCACTGACCCTGGAATTGCAGGGACTTCCAGAAGCCCCCCCCAACCGGTCAGACTGGCATCCGTGGTGGCAGTCTCCCAGCAAGGGACCAGAAAGGATCTGCCCCCCAGCAGGTTCCTTGAGTCCAGCCACCACGACAGAGACCGCCTGGCCAGAGGGGACAGAACAAACACCTGATCCAGGGACGCAGGGTCCCGATCCCAAACTGACAAGAAATAAAGCTGAAGAGGCCTCATGTGAAATGGAGCATATGGAACTGCCTCGAAGCAGGCCACCATTAGGCCTACCAGCTGCATTCCCTGCCTGATGGACAGATGAGGACAAGACAGAGGGAGCTGAGCCTGCGCTTGAAGACTCTCCACCTTCTGCTGAGGAAGAAAAATCTTGACCTGAGATGTATCCAGAGTCATGCCAGAAAGGACTTCACCATGGAAGGAGACAGGGAAGATTTGGGGTGGTTGATCACCCAGCCGAATGACTCCAGTGTGGACACCACCAACTGAGTATCCCGCTCTGCCTGCTGGAAGGACTTAGAAGTGATGAGAATGTCGTCCAAGTAGGGAAGAATGCGAATGTCCCGAGATCTCAGCAGAGCCATCACACCTGCCAACCACTTGGTTAATACCCTGGGAGCCGAGGTGAGACCAAAGGGTAAGGCCACAAATTGGTAGTGCTGATCCTCCAGAGCAAACCTGAGTAATCTTTGATGACCTGGAAAGATAGGTACGTGAAGGTAAGCATCCCTGATGTCTACAGAGGTCAAGAAGTCCCCTGGAGCGCAGAGTCTCCATGCGAAAGTGTCTGAATCTGACAAATTTGTTGAGGCATTTTAAATCCAGGATGGGTCTGTAGGACCCGTCTTTTTTGGGAACAGTGAAAAGATTGGAATAATAGCCCCTGCCCCTTTCCCCTGGGATCTGATGAATCTTGGGGGTGGCCAGGCTGCAAACTATCTTGTAACCGGAGGACACTACCTCCTGAATCCACCGGTCTGAGACATGATGCCTCCAGACGTGAGCAAAGAGCCAAAGCTGTCCCCCCACCCAGATGGGTGAGGGCGCCCCTTCATGCCTGAGGGGGCTTGGGAGAGGACTTAGGCTTGGGACCCCAGGAGGGACCAGGGCGGCCATGTCCTCTGCCCCTGCCCCAAAAATCTCTGTGGGCCCCAACAAAGGAAGCTCCCCATGCAACTCTGGAACCACGGAAGGAAGACCTGAACCCCGAAAAGGCCGGGGCTGCCTTTTACGCTGAGGTAACTTGCCTCCCTTAGCAAACAAATCCAGACGTTCACCAAAGACGCTCAGCCCCTTGAAGGGAAAACCAGTGAGAGCCTTCTTAGCAGCGTTGTAAGCTGCCCACTGGCGCAGCCAGACCGAGCGGCGTATAGCCACCAATAAGGAAGATGCCCTGCCACACATCCTAATGGTATCATCCAGGGCAGAAAGAACATAAGCCACTAATTCCTCACAATGCAGAAGAGCTCTATACTCTTCACTACCTGCATCATCAGGGGCCCCCATCTAAGACACTTCTGAGCAGGCTCTTGATAGCAACCACTGTAATAGCAGATGCACAGACACAGGCAAAAGCATGGCAAGACAGCTGATCTATGCGCCTGTCTTCCCCATCCCACAGGGTAGTAGAGTCAGGGGAATGCATGACGGATGTGTTGGACAACCCCAAAACCGGGGCATCCAATTCGGGAGGACATGACCAACGTTTAACCATCTCAGCGGGAAAGGGATACCTCTTATCCCAACTATTTGGTACCCTGGGAAGCCTGCTAGTCCGTTCCCACTCTTTGAGCACCAGATTATTAAAATGAGTTTGTTCAGGAAACTCCAAGCGTGGTTTAACAGTATGAAACAGCTCCCCCTGATGCCGCGGGGCCACGGCAGAAGGAGAGATACAGAGCACTTAAAAAATGTGAGCCAGAAGTCTGTCAGTATCATCTGAAGCCCATGGGTCAGACCCAGACTCAGCATAACCCCTAGGCTGATCCTCAGATGATTCTGAATCAGAAAATAATTCCCCCTCTTCCAGGAGGGTATATCCAGAAATATAAAAAAACTCCTCAGCTTTCATAGGAAAGAGAGTAACACCGGGTGCCAGATGCCGCCGCTTAGCAGGAGCCTTACGCGGACCAGACCCGGCAATATGCCTTTCAATGCTGGCCACCCGGGCAGCAAAATCAGGTTGAGACTCCCCACTGGTATGCACCTCACTGGGAGTCAGGTGTAAGCGTGGGGGGGTAGGCGAAGCCAGAGGGGGCGCAGCGCGAGGCCCAGCCGCAGGTAACCCAGACTGCAGCGCAAGTACCTGCTGGGCGTACACAAACCCTGACGTCATCACTGACAGGGGATACCCCACACGCCACACACAGCCGGGCTTGTCCCGAAGGAACAGCGAGCACATTATCCTGAGAAGCCTCCATGTGGTGATTATCAAGGCACAAAAGGCCAATATGGATTGACGCTAATAATAGCAACCCGGGATGCCCCAATAACCCGCTAGGGAAGTGGGAGGTAAGGGAATACAATAGCCCTCCAATAAGAGTTAACACTAAATAGAGGGGATAGGACCGGGAGAAACCACAAAAGTTTGACCCGCCTGCAAGACATAAGCAAAAAGATCCCATAAGCAATATGCAATACAAAGAAATACAAAATAAATCAGCCCGCAGGGGCACTTATGGACCGCGATAGGGAGACGCCAGACACACGCCGCAGAGAACTAAAATGACGCCCGGATATACCTCGAGGGGTGGGCCGCGGAGACAGTAATGCAGAACGCATCAGCCGCAAGGCCCGCCCCCCTGAAGAGCACGAAAACGCGCCCACATGACAAGGCCAGCCAATGATGGCGCAGCAGCGCCTGAGGCGATGTCGCAGCCGACCGCGGAGCGGAGTACAAGCGTGCGGTGGCAAAAGAAACCAGTGAAAGGGATCATCACATAAATCATAGTCAAGACATGCCCCACCCCCCGAGATCTACCAGGGAGAGTGAAGGGGAAGCGACGGCCAGCCAATTGCGGGGACAGGGGGCGAGGGGCATAAAACGTGGGAGGGGCATCCCATAAGGCTCACCGTGGGCCTGTACCGCCTACCATTTGGTGGGGGACTAAGGTTGGAGCAGCGCTCCTTAGCACCTGACAGCGGTGCTGCCTACCTTCACCCGAACCAGTGCTGGGAGGCAGTAAAAGGAAATGGGTGGGAACAGTCCTACAGGGCCGCAGGCTAATAGCCCCGCTCACCTGCGAGTAGAGAGAGCCATCTTCTAGTCATCGCAGCCCAGACTGCAGAGAAGATCTGGGGAATTTGTGGGAGGTCCCTGGTATATATGGGGCCGGGAGGAGCCACTTTTTTGCTGTCTCTGCAGTCCAGCGCCATCTCGTGGATGTATAACCCAAGTGTAAGGAATCTTCTGGAGCAGGACGTGCTGTATACTTAGAATAAAGGGTTAGACCTCCTTTGTGGGAGTCTGGAAGACTTGCCCCCTGTGGCCTTCTTCACAATATCATCCAAGTGCTCCCCAAACAGCCTCTAGGATTTACTCTGACCATATCATCCATAGAAGAGATGACGTACTTGTAAATTTCCATGCTGTACTGTACCAGCTGAGAGCATACACTATGGGACTGACCTGAACGAGTTTGGGAACTTAACAGTCTTAACAACCTCCTACCTGCCACCATGGATGCAGTGCAGGCTGGAGGTAAGGCCGACCCTACCATAGAAAAGGCATGTTTGGACACTTGATCCAGATGCTTATCCACTGGGTCCTTTAGGAAGCACCATCAGAAATAGGAATAATATTGTCATTAGAGAATCCTGAAATGGATCATCCACCTCGGGTGGGAACAGACCATAACTTAATCAGGTTTATGGGGAAAAAAGGGTATTTAGGAACCAGGACTCTAGGAATGGTGGGGAGCTTGTCCAGCTTTTCCCATTCCTTTTTCCTCCATGGCGCAAAATGTAAAAACAAAAACGCACACTACACATGTGAAAAAAACAATACACTTAACGTACTGTGGGAGGTGAAAGGGGAGTATTTCCCCATTGTCTCGCCTGCAGGCTCACCAGACAAAAACCTGTGGCTGGTTCTCCCTTCAGGCAGGAACTCCAACCCTTGAGGGTCAGCTTTAAAGTGGAGCGTCACCCTCCCGTGAATCTATAAGATTCCCGGGCTGATGACCTCCCGCCCCGCGGGACATCCGAGATCGGGATGTCCCGCGGGGTGAAACACCCCAAATCCCCTTACCTTGTCTTCGGCGGCGACCGGCCGCCGCCTCCCTCGCGCCCCTCTAGACGTGCGCGCGCCCACGCCGGCCATCTGTGAATGGCCGGCGCGGGCGTCAAGAGTGACGCACGGGAAGCGGCGGCGTAGGAGCCGCTTGTCCGCGCCTGTCAAAAGGCTTGTCCGTCGGCGCTGGGAGCGGGGAGAGGTGAGTTTTTCGGGGGGTTCGGGGGGGGTTTCACACAGCGGGGCACCCCGATCGGGGGTGCCCCACCGAAGTGGACCAAGACCCAGGATAGTCAAAATCCTGGGTGTTGGTCCACTTTAAATATAAAGTGACACACCGCAGCACCTACAGGACCCTAACGCTTACCCTTAAATCACCCTGATCTGACGCTATCGGCTTATGTGGATCAAAACCCAGGATTTTGCCTTGTTTTGGTTTTGTCCTATAGGTCTTTTATCCTAGGTTTTGGTCTTTGCCACCCCAGGGTACCCTGATTGGGGGTACCCCGCTCTGTGAAACCACCCAGGTCGCATCAATCTCACTTACCCTTCCCTGGTCCTATGGTGCATGCGCAGCCCTCTTGTCCAATCAGCGCGCTCTAATCCACTTCAGCCCCTTCGTCCAGGAGCTCGTCTAATGCTCCCTTCGTCAGGAAGTGTGCCTGCGCTGGCCAAACACAAATGCCTGGCACTGGCCCTGCTAAAGGGATAGCGAACCTGGGGGGGGTTCACACAGGGAGGGGGGGCGAGTATGCCTGCCCTGGAGTCTCAAACTCCAGGGTGAGTTTTGGTCCACTTTAACCGAATCCGGGTATCATAGGTGGGTCAATTTTGTGACTACTCACCTGTAGAATTGGTATTATGAGTATACAGTACGTCCTGCTCCAAATATAATACTTACACGTGGGACATACTCCGCCAGATGGCGCTGGACTGCAGAGACATCGAAAATAGGCTCCTCCCGGCCCCTCAAATACCCGGGGACCTCCCACAAATCCCCAGCATTGAAAAGCAGTTAATGAGAAGCCGGGAGAATTAAACAATCCAAATTATCAACTATAACAATGATAACAATCACCATACAGGGGATCCAAGATAATGCAAAAAAAAAAGTGGGTTGGAGCAGGACGTACTGTATACTCATACCACCAATTCTACAGGTGAGTAATCACAGAACTGTATTATTCTTAGTATACAGTATGTCCTGCTCCAAATCTAATACTTACACGTGGGACATCCAATAGCAGTGTCCATAAAGTAGGGTGGGATCCCCAAGAAAAATCAGCAGCAGTTTAAACCACTGCCGCCTGCAGAACCTTTCGGCCAAAAGCAGCATCAGCTGAGGCCCTAACATCAACCTTGTAAAACTTTGAAAAGGTTTGAACAGAAGACCAAGTAGCGGCCTTGCAAACTTGTTCAACAGAAGCCTGGTGTTGAAAAGCCCAAGAGGCACCAGTAGCACGAGTGGAATGAGCAGTAAGGCGGAAGGGAGGATTCTTCCCCTTAACAGAGTAGGCCTGAATCACAGCCTGATGAATCCACTTGCTGATAGTAGACTTGGCAGGAGCCAAACCCTTCCTAGGACCAGAAGGGACCACAAAAAGAGCATCAGTTTTCCTGAAAGGTGCAGTAGCCACCAGATAGTACTTGAGACACCTAACCACATCCAAAGAGTGCCAAACCCTCTCCTTAGCATTGCTAGGATTAGGGCACAAAGAAGGAAGAACAATGTCCTGATTCAAATGAAAGGCAGACACTACATTAGGCAGAAAGTCAGGTTTGAAACGAAACACCACCTTGTCCTGGTGTCTCTCATAGTAGAGGGGGCTGAATGGAAAGCGCCGCCAACTCAGACACACGCCTGACCGAAGTGATAGCCACCAGAAATACAACCTTGAGCGTAAGAATGGCCAAGGCAGCATCCTGCACAGGTTCAAAGGGAGCACCCTGCAAGGCTGACAGAACCAATTCAGATCCCAAAAAGGTACCATAGGCCTACGTGGGGGGCGCACATGGGTGACCCCCTGGAAAAAGTCCTGATCAGAGGGTGCTGAGCAAAGGACTTCTGGAAGAAAATAGCCAGGGCAGAAACCTGACCCTTCAGAGTACTGAGCTGCAGTCCCATCTCCAACCCATGCTGCAGGAACTCCAGAATCCTCGGAACAAAGAACACACAACAGGGAAGAGACTTAGACTCACACCAGTCAATGTAGGCACGCCAAACCCTGTAATAAATGGAAGAAGAAGACTTCTTCCTAGCTTTAATCAAAGTATCCACAACCGAGGACAGCAGCCAAGCCGTCAAAGCCAGAGTTGGTAAATTGGGATGGCGTAGTGAGCCCTGAGTGAGCAGATCTGGCACCAAGGGCAGAGCGTACTGATCTACTGCCAGTTGCACCACGTCTGCGAACCACACTCTGGGGGCCACCAGAATCGCTGGCACTCCTTCCAGAACAATCTTGAGCAGAACCCTGCCCAACAGGGGGATTGGAGGGAAGACATACAGGAACTGAAAGTCCTGCCATGACATTGCTAGCGCACCCGAGGTCAAGGCCAGAGGATCCCTGGACAGAGAGACAAAAGCTGGGAGCTTGTGATTGTGGCGGGACGCAAACAGATCCACATCTGGTTGGCCCCAACGGTGACACAGAGATTGAAACACCCTGCTGCATAGGGACCATTCTCCCTGGCGAGAGGTCCCCCTGCTCAGAGAGTCCGCCAGGCAATTTTCCACCCCCGGGATGTACACAGCCGATATGCAGGGGACATTGGCCTCCGCCCAAGTCAGGATCCGAGACGCTTCCTGGAGGGCCCCCTCGCTCCGGGTCCCTCCCTGATGATTGATGTAGGCAACTGCCGTCTGGTTGTCCGAGCGCACCTGAACAGGCAGGCCCCGAAGGTGAGTAGTCAAGTGAGCCAGAGATAGCCTGATCGCCCGCAGTTCCAAGACATTGATAGGTGTGTGGGCCTCCTGAGGGCCCCACCTCCCCTGGAACCGCAGGGACTTCCAGAAACCCCCCCAACCTGACAGACTGGCATCTGTGGTGACCGTCTCCCAGGAAGGGGCAAGAAAGGATCTGCCCCCCAACAGGTTCCTTGAGTCCATCCACCACGAGAGGGACCTCCTGACCAGGGAGGAGAGCACACAGACCCTGTCCAGGGAAGCTGGGTCCTTGTCCCATACAGACAATATGTTAAGTTGCAGAGGCCTCAAGTGGAACTGAGCATAAGGGACCGCTTCGAAGCATGCCACCATCAGGCCCACCAGCTGCATCCCCTGCCTGATGGAGGGATGGGGACAAGCTAGGAGGGACTGAGCCTGTGCAATCAGACTGTCCACCTTCTGTTGAGGAAGGAAGATCCTTGCCTGAACTGTATCCAGATTCATTCCTAGGAATGGAGTTACCAAGGAAGGGGACAGTGAGGACTTGGGGTGGTTGATCACCCATCCAAAAGACTCCAGAGTGGACACCACCAGCTGAGTATCCAACTCTGCCTGGTGTAGAGACTGGGAAGTGATGAGAATGTTGTCCAGATAGGGAAGCACGCGGACGCCTTGACACCTGAGCAGAGACATCACGCCGGCCAGCACCTTGGTGAACACCCTGGGAGCTGAAGTAAGGCCAAAGGGCAAGGCCACAAACTGGTAGTGTTGATCCATCAGAGCGAACCTGAGGAACCTTTGATGACCTGGGAACACAGGAATATGAAGATAAGCATCTTTGATGTCCACAGAAGTCATGAAATCCCCTTGGTGCAGGGAACTGATGGCAGAGCGCAGAGTTTCCATGCGAAAGCGCCTGCCCCTGACAAACTTGTTGAGGATCTTCAAGTCCCCGATGGGCCTGACTGAACCATCTTTTTTGGGTACTGTGAATAGGTTGGAATAAAAGCCCTTGCCTTTTTCTCTTAAGGGGACCTGGCAGATGACCCCCAGCTCCAGGAGGCCTTGCACTAGCTCCTGAGCTGACAAAGGGTCATGATGAATCTGGGATCTGATGAATCTTGGAGGGGGACAGGCAGCAAACTATCTTGTAACCGGAGGACACTACCTTCTGAATCCATCGGTCTGAGACATGAAGCCTCCAGATGTGAGCAAAGTGCTGCAGCCGTCCCCCCACCCGGATGGGTGAGGGCGCCCCATCATGCCTGAGGGGGCTTGGGGGTAGATTTTGCTTTGGGACCCCAGGAGGGGCCAGGGCGCCCACGTCCTCTGCCCCTGCCCCAGAAATCTCCCTGGGTCCCAGGAAAGGAAACCCCCCTCCCCTGTCTGGCACCACGGTAAGGGTAGGAGAAGGTACCCTGACCCCGAAAGGGCCTAGATTGACGCCTGCGCCGGGGTAGCCTGCCTCCCTTAGCAAAAGGGTCCAGGCGGTCCCCAAACAGGCGCGGTCCTTTAAAGGGGAACCCAGTGAGGGCCTTCTTGGCAGCGTTGTCAGCAGCCCACTGGCGCAGCCAAACCGAGTGGCGTATAGCCACCACGAGGGCAGAAGTTCTGGCACACATTCTGATGGTGTCATCCAATGCTGAGAGGACAAAATTTACAAAAACATCACAACTGGAGAGTGCATTAAACACCTCACAAGGCAAATCATCAGGGGCACTATCAAGCATATTTCTGATGAGGGTTCTAGTGGCCACAGCAGTAATGGCAGAGGCACAAACCGGGCGCAGTGCCAGCTGGTCAATGCGCCGGCCCTCAGCATCCCGCAGGGTAGTAGAGTCAGGGGAATGCTGTTAGATAGCTGTTAGATAGCCCTAGGATCGGGGCATCCACCTCGAAGGGGGGGGTGACCAACATTTAACCACCTCAGCAGGAAAGGGATACTTCCTATCCCAACTTTTTGGAACCCCGGGAAGTTTACTGGGGCGCTCCCATTCCTTGAGCACAAGGTTATGGGAATGTGCCTGCTCTGGAAATTCCAAACGTGATTTTGCCGTATGGTAAAAACTCCCCTCTTTGCCTGGGAGCCGCAACAGGGAGAGAGATGGACAGAACCTCAAAAATCTGGGTCAATAATCTGTCAGTGTCATCCGGGGCCCAGGGGTCAGAGCCAGAATCATCATGACCCCTTGGTCTCTCATCAGATGAGCCTGAATCAGAAAAGAGCTCCCCTTCATCAGACGGGGTATAGCCACAAAAATTCATAAACTCCTCAGTTCCCATAGGGAAAACAGTGACATTAGGCGTCAAGTGCCGCTTCTTAGCAGGGGCCTTACGCGCTAAGGACTTAGCAATCAACTGCTCAACAGTAGCCAATCTAGAAGACACATCAGGCTGAGAATCCCCACTAGTATGCAACTCAGTAGGAGTGAGGTTTAAGCTTGGGGGAGTAGGCGAAGTGAAACGAGGTGCAGCCACTGGCAGGCCAGATTGCAATGCAAGCACCTGCTCAGCACAGGGTACACAGACCCGCGCCTTGTCAGCGTCAGCATGAGGCTGCCCACACGCTACACACAGCCGGTCTTGTCCCGAAGGGACCCCGGTCACATTATCCTGGCATGCCTCCATATGGTGATTATAGCGGCGCTATACGCAGATAGGGAATAACGCTATATAGCAACCCCGGATGCCCCAATAACCCGCTAGGGAAGTGGGAGTATTATTTTTACAAGTCCTACAAGTTATATACTAATACAGGGCCGGGAGAAGCCAAAAGGGTTCGCCCCGCCTGAAAGACATAAGCAGACAAGACCTGTAAGCACACAGTAACAAAAGTGAAAGATATAAAGCCGCCCGCGAGGGCACTTACGGACCGCGGTAGGTAGGGGTCCGTCGCGCATGGGCCAACCAAGCAGGTTAAAGATGGCGTCGGTATACCTCGAGGGGCGGGCCGGTATCAGCGCCATAGATGGGCCCCGCCCCCCCCAAAGAGCGCAAAGCCAGAATGTGCAACCAGCCAATGACGGCGCACCAGCGCCTGAGGTAATGCCGCCGCCAATCGCGGAACCAAGTCAGTGCGCGGCGGCGGCAATTTTTAAAAAAGACAGTAAAAGGAAAGTCAGCGCGGTGGCTGACACAAGACTAAACAGAATGGAAAGAGAGTGTAAAACACAGAATGCATAGCATACACACACCCCCCCTCCTCTTTTCCCCCGAAGGCTACAAGGAGGATGAGGGAGGACAGCGGCCACTAAACAGGGCCCACCAATGGGCAGGGGCAAGGGGGCACTAGTGCGGGAGGGGCATTCCATAGAGGCTCACTATAAGCCTGAACTGCCTACCCTTTGGTGGGGGATTGCGGTGGAGCAGCGCTCCTAAGCACCTAACCGCGGTGCTGCCTACCTTCACCCGACCAGCGCAGCCAAGCCTGGGAGGCATATTACTAGTGGAACAGGTGGGAATAGTCCTACAGGCTAATAGCCCCGCTCACCTGCGAGTAGAGAGCCATTTATCGCCCTTCGCAGCCAGACTGCAGAGAAATTCTGGGGATTTGTGGGAGGTCCCCGGGTATTTGAGGGGCCGGGAGGAGCCTATTTTCGATGTCTCTGCAGTCCAGCGCCATCTGGCGGAGTATATCCCACGTGTAAGTAATAGATTTGGAGCAGGACGTACTGTATACTAAGAATATGCTCCCAACTATTTTCTAGCAGTCTTTCAGCAGCCACTGCTAAGCATCTCAGTGATAACAGTCACATGATTTGTACCCCCTGTCATCAGAGCAGTGAGCCTGCTGCACCATACTGAAAGTAAGGGCAAGCACAGAAGTCAACCACTGTCAGCACTGGCTTAGAATCAGGATGTGGGGGCTGTGTGAGATTCCTGTGCAGGATTCCTGCAGATTAAACTTTAATGGGTGTTTAAAGCCAAAGAAAACCATGTACTGTATATTATCAGCACCTAACCTCGAAATTCCTCATCAGTCATTCGTTTCTTCTGAGACAACAAAAAGGGTAGAAAACCCTCCAGTTCTGATGTAGCTCCTCGTGACACAATGTCAAAAAGAATGTATCTGTTAAACATCTTGATGACTGGTGGGGGGTCAGGACTTGAGGCCAGAGACTCCTGTTTATCCTTTCTGGAAGAAAGAAGGTGAAAAAAAATAAATTAAGTCTGAAGTGCATGCAATAGCATCTCAAGCCACATAGCCAGTGTTAATCGATGATTAAAACATGTAAACTCAAGCGTAATCAATCATTGGCTTCAGATGTTTCGGTGTTTCTAAACCTGCAATCTGAAAAGCTTTTAAATAAATGAGCATCTAAGGGAAAAATGGCATTAAAGGGGACCAAAACCCCCCAAAACCACTCAATTTATTTTGCTCCCCCACCCCAGGTACATTACCATTTGAATGTGTTCTGCTTGTTATTCCTGTTATAGTGATTGTAATCTTCATTTCAAGATTCCCCAGGTATGCCATTGGTTTCTGACAGGATACCATTGTTGAAATAGTGATAGAAGGAAGATAAGAGCCAATAGATTTATTTTTTCCATAATTGTCCCCAATTTCGAAGCCCAAATAGTTTGTGAGTATTTTTATCAAATTCATTACCAGGAGACTAAGGGGAGTTGATACATTTTGTTATATATATATAATACTTTTAATACTTTATATGTGCCCTTCCCAGCTTTTCCTGCCCCAATCTCCCTGAACGAACGGGAACAAAAAGGAGAGAGAAATTGTACCCTGCACGGTAAAGCTGCTTTCCAGAGTCAGCTCCTCACAGAGCACACATACAGTGTCTTCCACCGAACACCTTTTCAACAGGAACCAATCAACACATGGTGCACAAGGCAAACCACTCCTGCTGCAGTGAACCAAGGGCAGGGAGATTTAATACGTTAAGGAGACATGCTAACTTACAAAGTATAGAACAGCCTGTATGTATTGTGTATTGTATTGTGTTTTAACTGTAAAAAAAGAAAAGAATAAAAAATGAATTTAACATAACATCAGGACATGTGGATGGGACAAAAAAGGGAGAATTGTGTACTCAATGGTAAATTTCCTATCTCGTCCTCCTCCATTCAGGGGCACCATCAAGAGCAACGCGTGGGTTAATCTCAGCCATAGGCGGGGGACTGCAAGATAGAGAAAAAACTAGCTCCTCCCGGCCTATATAGGGCAGGCTGTGGCAGGATATCCTCAGTTAATTAAAAAGCAGTTCACCCACAGCCAGGAAGGGAGAACACTAACCTGCGCATAATGCACGCAACTAGAAAACGGTGCAACAAAAACTAAAACCGCGTAGAAGGCATCAACTGACCACTGACGCAGTCATAACAGAAAGGCGGGTGAGGTGCCCAGGAATGCCAGAGGACAAGAAGTACAGACATTTTCCTTTTGTCATCTCTTTCCAGGGCACCACCAGTAGCAATGCATGAGAGCAGTACCCTCAATAAGGGTGGGACCGTGCAAGAACAGCGGACTGCGTCAACCTAACCAAGAACAGCACTGACACCTCAAGCTTAGACCCCCGGAGAGGGGTTTACCTCCGGCTGCAACCCCTTATGCCCCAGATCAGTAGATGCCCTGACATCAGTTCTGTAAAATTTGGTGAAGGTGTGGAGAGACAACCAGGTCGCTGCCTTGCCCACCTAGTGCTGGAAAGCCCAAGACACAGCAATCGCCCTAGTGGAATGAGCAGGGCCCGGAAGGGTACCTCCTTCCCCTTGCAGGCGTAGGGACACCACTGCGGCAACACTCTCCATTAAAATACGAAACCCAGGTGCCTCGCATGCCTCTGTTAAGCAATACAGCTGGAGCACTGGTCCACACACCCTCCTGCCTGTCGACTACTGGTCAGACCTGCCTGCACAACCAAAAAAGCAACCTCCCTGCAGCTGAGATCAAATCACCAACCAAAAATGCAGCAGCTTTCGGACACCGCACAAGATGGCGATACCTTGTGCTATTAGTCGGAATAAGGTCCGAGGGGGTCAAAGTCACGCCCCCCGCTGGCGTCGCAGGCACGACTGGCCCCTTTTCCAAGTTAGCCAATAGGCAGGCTGCATGGCCAGTGCCCATGCCCTCTCGTGAGGCAACCCCCCCAAAGCAGTAGCAATCACAAACACCCTGACACCAGGGAGCCCAGCCACCTAGCTCAGGCCCCACCCAGCAGCCATGGGGAAGGAAGACTGTGTCTCTCGCAGGGTGTCATGGAGTCATGGGGGTAGATGACCACAGCAAGGCCACCATGCAAGGCCTAGAGATCAGGTACCCTACGGCACGCTTCCCAGGACCCATGCGCGCTCCCCTAACGCTACCCAGTCTCACGCTATCAGCTTGGGAACCAACTTTAGGCATCTAATGGGGTTCCCCGGAATGCTGCAGTTGGTGAGGGGCTGGGAGACGGACTGAGTCAAAGCTCTCACTCTTCACAGTCCCTTGCAACTGCAAGAAAAGAACTGAGGAGATCCTGCCACAGCCTCTCCTATATAGGCTAGGAGGAGCTAGTTCTCACTTCCGGCTGAGGTTAACCCACGTATTGCTACTGGTGATGCCCCGGAATGGAGGAGATGAGAAAACTGTGGCTAGTTCCTGCTGGGCCTAGGCCATTAAACTCAAAGGCTCTGCTGGAGTGGAGATATCCCCTGAACCATAACTCCAGAAGCATCTCTCTGTTCAACACCAGACCCTTCAACAGCATCACCTGCACAGTCGTGGTCCAGAGAAGCAAGGAAACGGTGTTGTGACCAGAGGGTGGCAGTTTCGAATTCCAGCTGGGACATGACTGAAGTGCTTTTGAGCACTTAACCCCGGTGCTGTAGATGAGTTAAATGTGGAGAAAAAAAACCTATTTGAGCTTAGCCCTTTCAAATTCTGTGACATTTGCATATTGAAGCACAAGAGAAAAAATGATAAGTGGATAAAATGAGCACAAGAGTAAAATGATAAGTGGATGAATCATACAGATTAATTTCATTCCTAAAAGTCACTAGACTAGTTTTCCCACAGATCAGCTGACATCACAGTTTATGCCAAAGGCAGACTTGAGAAAGAGCTTTGAATCTAGTTATTAGAGTTTCGTAAACACAGACGTGACTAGGAATATTTACTAGACACAAAACATGTGCTTAGAAACTTGCATACATTCTGCACGTCAGCACTGCCACAAGAACTAGAAGATGTGGAGATTTCATTGATTAACCAGGATTTTGACTATACTGGGTTTCGGTCCTTGCCTGATTGGAGGTGCCCCGCTGTGTGTAACCCCCCAGCTCGTCAAAACAAACTCGCCTCTTTCCCGGTCCTACAGCGCATGTGTGGCTGCTCATCCAGTCAGCGCGCTCTGATCCGTCAACGTCCTTTTGTCTAAGCCTTCATCTAAGGCGAGCGGCTCCGAGCGCGCTGATGGTCGCACCCCCCCCACCCTCTAACAGGAAGCGTGCCCACCCCTACTATTCACAAATGCCTGGCGTGGGCACGCTCCCTGCTAAAGGGATAGCAGGAAAGCAGCCGCGGCTCGCACATGCGCCTTTGGACCGGAAAATAAGGTAAGTGTATGGGCGACCTGGGGGGTTTCACACAGCGGGGCATCCCGATTTTGGATGCCGGGGGGGGGGAATCGATCAGCCTGGGAATCTTATAGAATTGGTATTATGAGTATACAGTACGTCCTGCTCCAAATATAATACTTACAATCGGGTTATACTCCGCCAGATGGCGCTGGACTGCAGAGACATCGAAATTAGGCTCCTCCAGGCCCCTCAAATACCCGGGGACCCCCCACAAATGCCCAGCATTGAAAAGCAGTTAACGAGAAGCCGGGAGAATTAAACAACCCAACTATCAACAATAACAATCACCATACAGGGGATCCAAGATAATGCAAAACCAAGGGTGGGTTGGAGCAGGACGTACTGTATACTCATAATACCAATTCTACAGGTGAGTAATCACAGAATTGTATTATTCTTAGTATACAGTACGTCCTGCTCCAAATATAATACTTACAATCGGGACATCCAATAGCAGTGTCCATAAAGTAGGGTGGGATCCCCAAGAAAAAAGACAGCAGCAGGCAGTTTAAACCACTGCCGCCTGCAGAACCTTTCGGCCAAAAACAGCATCAGCTGAGGCCCTAACATCAACCTTGTAAAACTTTGAAAAGGTATGAACAGAAGACCAAGTAGCGGCCTTGCAAACTTGTTCAACAGAGGCCTGGTACTGAAAAGCCCAAGAGGCATCAATAGCATGAGTGGAATGAGCAGTAAGGCGGAAGGGAGGATTCTTCCCCTTAACAGAGTAGGCCTGAATCACAGCCTGATGAATCCACTTGCTGATAGTAGACTTGACTGGAGCCAAACCCTTCCTAGAACCAGAAGGGACCACAAAAAGAGCATCAGTTTTCCTGAAAGGTGCAGTAGCCACCAGATAGTACTTGAGACACCTAACCACATCCAAAGAGTGCAAAACCCTCTCCTTAGCAATGCTAGGATTAGGGCACAAAGAAGGAAGAACAATATCCTGATTCAAATGAAAGGCAGACACTACATTAGGCAGAAAGTCAGGTTTAAAACGAAACACCACCTTGTCCTTGTGTCTCTCATAATAGGGGGGCTGAATGGACAGCGCCGCCAACTCAGACACACGCCTGACAGAAGTAATAGCCACCAGAAACACAACCTTGAGCGTAAAAATGGCCAAGGCAGCATCCTGCACAGGTTCAAAGGGAGCCCCCTGCAAGGCTGACAGAACCAAGTTCAGATCCCAAACAGGCACCATAGGTTTACGTGGGGGGACGCACATGAGAGACCCCCTGGAAAAAAGTCCTGATCAGAGGGTGCTGAGCAAAGGACTTCTGGAAGAAAATAGCCAGGGCAGAAACCTGACCCTTCAGAGTACTGAGTTGGAGCCCCATCTCCAACCCATGCTGCAGGAACTCCGGAATCCTGGGAATAGAGAACACACGACAGGGAAGAGACTTAGACTCACACCAGTCAATGTAGGCACGCCAAACCCTGTAATAAATGGAAGAGGAAGACTTCTTCCTAGCTTTAATCAAAGTATCCACAACCGAGGAAGACAGCCCCTTCTCCATCAAGATGGAGGTTTCAGCAGCCAAGCCGTCAAAGCCAGAGTTTGTAAATTGGGATGGCGTAGTGAGCCCTGAGTGATCAGATCTGGCACCAAGGGCAGAGCGTACTGATCTACTGCCAGCTGCACCACGTCTGCGAACCACATTCTTCTTGGCCACCTGGGGGCCACCAGAATTGCTGCCACCCTTCCAGAGCAATCTTGCGCAGAACCCTGCTCAGCAGGGGGATTGGAGGGAAGACATACAGGAACTGAAAGTCCTTCCATGACATTGCTAGCGCATCCGAGGTCAGGGCCAGAGGATCCCTGGACAGAGAGACAAAAGCTGGGAGCTTGTGATTGTGGCGGGACGCAAACAGATCCACATCTGGTTGGCCCCAACGGTGACACAGAGATTGAAACACCCTGCTGCATAGGGACCTCCCTGGCGAGAGGTCCCCCTGCTCAGAGAGTCCGCCAGGTGATTTTCCACCCCCGGGATGTACACAGCTGAATTGCAGGGGACATTGGCCTCCGCCCAAGTCAGGATCAGAGACGCTTCCTGGAGGGCCCCCTTGCTCCGGGTCCCTCCCTGATGATTGATGTAGGCAACTGCCGTCTGATTGTCCGGGCGCACCTGAACAGGCAGGCCCCGAAGATGAGTAGTCAAGCGAGCCAGAACTAAACTGATCGCCCGCAGCTCCAAGACATTGATAGGTGTGTGGGCCTCCTGAGGGCCCCACCTCCCCTGGAACCGCAGGGACTTCCAGAAACCCCCCCCAACCTGACAGACTGGCATCCGTGGTGACCGTCTCCCAGGAAGGGGCAAGAAAGGACCTGCCCCCCAACAGGTTCCTTGAGTCCATCCACCACAAGAGGGACCTCCTGACCAGGGGGGAGAGCACACAGACCCTGTCCAGGGACGCTGGGTCCTTGTCCCATACAGACAATAGGTGAAGTTGCAGAGGCCTCAAGTGGAACTGAGCATAAGGGACCGCTTCGAAGCACGCCACCATCAGGCCCACCAGCTGCATCCCCTGCCTGATGGAGGGATGGGGACAAGCTAGGAGGGACTGAGCCTGTGCAATCAGACTGTCCACCTTCTGCTGAGGAAGGAAGATCCTTGCCTGACCTGTATCCAGACTCATTCCTAGAAATGGAGTTACCAAGGAAGGGGACAGTGAGGACTTGGGGTGGTTGATCACCCAACCAAATGACTCCAGAGTGGACACCACCAGCTGAGTATCCAACTCTGCCTGATGTAGAGACTGGGAAGTGATGAGAATGTCATCCAGATAGGGAAGCACAACGCCTTGACATCTGAGCAGACACATCACGCCAGCCAGCACCTTGGTGAACACCCTGGGAGCTGAAGTGAGGCCGAAGGGCAAGGCCACAAACTGGTAGTGTTGATTCATCAGAGCGAACCTGAGGAACCTTTGATGACCTGGGAACACAGGAATATGAAGGTAAGCATCTTTGATGTCCACAGAAGTCATGAAATCCCCTTGGCGCAGGGAACTGATGGCAGAGCGCAGAGTCTCCATGCGAAAGCGCCTGCCCCTGACAAACTTGTTGAGAATCTTTAAGTCCAGGATGGGCCTGACAGAACCATCCTTTTTGGGTACTGTGAATAGGTTGGAATAAAAGCCCTTGCCTTTTTCTCTTAAAAGGGACCTGGCAGATGACCCCCAGCTCCAGGAGGCCTTGCACTGCTTGCACTAGCTCCTGAGCTGACACAGGGTCCTGAGGAATCCAGGATCTGATCAATCTTGAAGGGGGATCGGCAGCAAACTCCAACTTGTAACCGGAAGACACTACCTCCTGAATCCACCGGTCTGAGACATGAAACCTCCAGACGTGAGCGAAGTGCTGCAGCCGTCTCCCCACCTGAATGGGTGAGGGTGCCCCATCATGCCTGAGGGGGCTTGGGAGAGGATTTTGCTTTGGGACCCCAGGAGGAGCCAGGATGTCCACGTCCTCTGCCTCTACCCCAGAAATCTCCCCGGGCCCCAGGAAAGGAAACCCCCCTTCCCGGTCTTGCACCATTGTAAGGGGAGGAGAATGAACCCTGACCCCGAAAGGGCCGAGATTGCCACCTGCGCTGGGATAACCTGCCTCCCTTAGCAAAAAGGTCCAGGAGGTCACCAAACAGGCACAGTCCTTTAAAGGGAAAACCAGTGAGGGCCTTCTTGGCAGCGTTGTCAGCAGCCCACTGGCGCAGCCAAACCAAGCGGCGTATAGCCACCACAAGGGCAGAAGTTCTGGCATACATTCTGATGGTGTCATCCAATGCTGATAGGACAAAATTTACAAAAACATCACAACTGGAGCGTGCATTAAACACCTCACAAAGCAAATCATCAGGGGCACTATCAACCATATTTCTGATAAGGGTTCTAGTGGCCACAGCACTAATGGCAGAGGCACAGACCAGGCGCAGCGCCGTCCCCGCACATGCAAAGGCGTGGGATGCCAGCTGATCAATACGCCGGTCTTCAGCATCCCGCAGGGTAGTAGAATCAGGGGAGTGCATGACAGAGGTGTTAGATAGCCCTAGGATCGGGGCATCCACCTCGGGGGGGGGGGGGGGGATGACCAACATTTAACCACCTCAGCAGGAAAGGGATACTTCCTATTCCAACTCCTTGGAACCCCGGGAAGTTTACTGGGGCGCTCCCATTCCTTGAGCACAAGGTTATGGGAATGTGCCTGCTCTGGAAATTCCAAACGTGATTTTGCTGTATGGAAAAAAACTCCCCTCTTTGCCTGGGAGCCTCAACAGTAAGAGAGATAGACAGAACCTCAAAAATCTGGGTCAATAATCTGTCAGTGTCATCCGGGGCCCAGGGGTCAGAGCCAGAATCGTCATGACCCCTCGGTCTCTCATCAGATGAGCCTGAATCAGAAAAGAGCTCCCCTTCATCAGACAGGGGTATAGCCACACAGATTCAAAAACTCCTCAGTTCCTTCTTAGCAGGGGCCTTACGCACTAGGGACTTCGCAATCAACTGTTCAACAGTAGCCAGTCTAGAAGACACATCCGGCTGAGAATCCCCACTAGTATGCAACTCAGTAGGAGTGAGGTTTAAGCTTGGGGGAGTAGGCGAAGTGAAACGAGGTGCAGCCACTGGCAGGCCAGATTGCAATGCAAGTACCTGCTCAGCACAGGGTACACAGACCCGTGCCTTGTCAGCGTCAGCATGAGGCTGCCCACACACTACAAACAGGGCCGGGAGAAGCCAAGAAGGGTTCGTCCCGCCTGAAAGACATAAGCAGACAAGATCCAATGATGAGGCTCACCATAAGCCTGAACCGCCTACCCTTTGGTGGGGGATTGCGGTGGAGCAGCGCTCCTAAGCACCAACAGCGGTGCTGCCTACCTTCACCCGACTAGAGCAGCCAAGGCTGGGAGGCATATTAAAATTGGAACGGGTGGGAATAGTCCTACAGGGCCGCAGGTTAATAACTCCGCTCACCTGCGAGTAGAGAGCCAATTTCTCATCCTTCGCAGCCAGACTGCAGAGAAATTCTGGGGATTTGTGGGAGGTCCCCGGGTATTTGAGGGGCTGGGAGGAGCCTATTTTCGATGTCTATGCAGTCCAGCGCCATCTGGCGGAGTATAACCCGATTGTAAGTATTATATTTGGAGCAGGACGTTTTGTATACTAAGAATATATCAATTTTAGATGCTGGGGAATAGTTTAAGGGTTTGGGATTTTCAATAAATCATGGTGAAGGTCCAGTTTAAACTGTTTCAAGAACTGAGGGCAGTAAGAGAACCAAATGAACATAAACCTCCAGCAAGGCTGCATCCACTGGAAAAACAATATATCTGCCAAGTCAGCTGGGCTCAAAACTACTGCCCGCTAAATACAAATGAGCCTGAAATAAAGTTACCTTGACTAGAGTTAATGAACAGAGGAACAAAAGTGTGCTCTACCAAAAACTAGAATAACCTAATTCAGATAATAACTCAATGGGTCCAAGGGTCTAGAGGTATAAGCAAGAAACGGTGTAGACTATTAAACAAGGTGGCAAGACATGCATGATGCCATACCAACCATGAGCCTATAAGCATGGGCAGTATAGTCCAGCGAAAAGTGTTTTTTCATATATCAGCTGGATGTAAGACCATTTTCTCTTAAGAGGAGAAAAACACAATCTGGGATACCAGGGCCAGAATGTCTAATCCTCCACAGGCTTCAGAGAATATTCGGACAACTGAAAACCCTTTTGTCCTTAACCTCAGCTTCCTCGGGGGCAGAAGAGAATGGAGAAAGAGCAGGAGACACAGGGAATACAAGCTGACCATAGGAAAAAAATACAGACGGAAAACACAATGGTGGAACCAAGTGAACCCAACAGCATAAATAGTAAGCCCCTGTAGGAAAACAATTAACCACAATCAGCTTCCCACCACTCTCACTTGAGATTACAGAGATGGCCCCAACTAACTTGGTCAGACAAAAAAAATGAACTATACCAATAAAGGAGGATCAGTAGTCTTTAACCTTTGTACAGAGGGGTAGAGGTCAAACAAACCAGGGGGAAAGTCACCAGCCCTCTGGAGTCCCGGGAGGAAAAAGTAGGTTAGCCTCCTATCCCCAGTCCAGTGCCGCAAAACAGCCTGTGTTTCTTTTTTTACTAAAGCCTAGTATGCCCAGTATTCATAGTAACATTAACTGGATGCAGTCACCCATATTGCTCCCTGGCCCTGGCTCCCCAAGCAGCCCCGTCCCTTGATGCTTTCCAGCGCTGATACATTCAAGTACAGTACACACAGCTCAGCATTGGGGAGCACTGGGCTGGGGATGGAAGGTGAGAGACTTTCTTTCTGGGTATAGGATCACTTTAGAGACCCCCCCCCAATATGCAGGAGGTCCCCTAGGGCCTTCTAAAAAAACTGTATTCATCATACTAGACTAATGTAGCATGTAATTTCCCATAAGACTAAAGGGGTCTATTATAAAGCGAACTGGAAAGGAACACAGGGTTTAGACTACACAGTAGATTAAGCGGTTTAGCGCAGAAGGGGAAAAGTTTTCTTGAATGAATTATGAGAGAGAGAATTATAGAGAACGTAAGCATTTTGCCAAGTAATGGAATTATTAACTTTTAGAAGGATTTCAAAATAAAGCGGCACCAGCCTCTGCCAAGCAAAGTAAAGCTAGTCAGCTAGTGGCTTATGTTCTGTTATATTTACACAGGGGAGGGAGAAGAAACAAATGCCTGAACATTTACGTGTGGCTGACATTTTCCAGTGAAGATCAAACCTTATAGTTTTGCCTTTCTAACACAGAGCAACACACTGCGGCAGAACCACAGCCAGAGATTTGTATTGCATGACCCTATTTGTCTCAACCCTATAACTTATCCCTCCTCTAACCTTTATAATGATCTGGACAGCATCTGTGCTGGGGGCTCCTAGACCAACTATTTCCTGCCCATTTCTAAGTAGCTTGTTCTGTGGACCTCCTATTCTCCGATCTCTTACCTTAACTAGAACAAGTTTAAAAGCCCCACCCCTTCCCCCAGTTTTCAGTATTAAACAAGTATTAATTGGTGGTGAACCCTCTTGTAGTAATGCAAGAACCGTCGCAATCGTGTCTCTTTTCAAATTGTTCGATCCGCAAAATGAATAGCGTAGATTTTTCTGGTAGTCATTTTTCTTGATTCCAGGATCACCATGACTACTTTGTTAAAAGGACTCATTTTCTTTAACATAGTCAATTCAGGATCCAGGACAATAATTTTAGAGACTGGAGATTCGGATGACCCCAAGTTAGAAGGTCTGTAATTAGAGGTAGATCCCATGGGTCTTCTTGTGCCATTGCTGTTAGAATCATGAACCAACTTCTTCTTGGCCAGGCTGGGGAGATTAATATAACCAGTATTTGCTCCAAAGCTATTTTGCAAAGCACCTGTGGCAGGATCTGAGTTGGAGGGAATGCATAAGAGAGTTGAAATGTCCAAGGTTGTGCCAGGGCATCCCAGGGCCTCGCTTGCTGACACATATATAAAAAGTGACGGCATTTTGAATTTGTCGCAGACGCAAAAAGATCTATCTCTGGTTTGCCCCACCTGCTTACCAATATTTGATAGATTTGTGGATTTAGGCTCCACTTTGACTGCCTGACCAAAGTCCTACTCATTAAATCTGCTACAGAGTTTAGGTATCCCTTTAAGTAGGCTGCTGACAGGGATCTGATCCAGAGATGTAAAGGACCCAGAAAAGACAGTGCAAGGCACTGTAAGGCTTCTAATCTGGTGCCCCCTTGACGATTTAGATAAGCTACGGTCATCATGTTGTCTGATCGAATCTGGATGCACTTGTTTTTTAAAAGGAGTTTGAAGTGATTCAGAGCTTTCTATACTGCTTTAAGCTCTCTGAAATTTGAGAATCTGTGCCTCAATTTTCTGGACCAGATCCCCTGTATGTGAGGCGAGTCTAGGTGTGCTCCCACCCCAACCGCTGGCATCTGTGGTGGTAACTATAGGATTTGGCTGTCTCCAGAGGCGTCCTGCAGGATTGCGGGATCCATCCTTCAGAGAGAGTTCTTGATTCCCTCTGGGAGGATGATCTGAAGTAGAGAACCCTGCAAGTGGCCTGGAGTGTAGCTGTGGAGGATCTCCAGGATGGTGGAGATCATTAACGCTAAGACTGATAAGATACTTCTGAAGGAGACCTGATGCTCTCCAATAAAGTTCTGATTGGTCGGAAGAAAAATCATCTACCGAGGGGAGTCTGATGTAACCCAGGAATTTGCAGGTTCTGGATGGTAACAGAACCGATTTGTTCCTGTTTATAATTCAACCCAGCAGTGACATTGTCCGTCTGATGTTTTGCAAGATTTCTGACTAATGAATACCATATTTTTCGCCCTATAAGACCTATTTTTCCCCAAATGTGGGGGGAAAAATGTCAGTGCGTTAGTCAAGTCAACCGGTACCAGCGCTCCCGCGTTACTAAGGAGTAGACTTGCAGAAGATCTGCGTAGCAGAGATATTTCAGTGCTCTCACTGTCCAGGGATCCATGGTGACCGTCTTCCATCGTACCAGAAAAAGATTTTCCCTGGATTGAAGTGCCTGTACCCTGGATTGAAGTGAGTCTCTCTCTTGTTCTGTTAGAAATACCCTTGCCTGAAATGTGTCTAATGTCATTCCCAGGAAAGAATGACTCTTGAAGGCATGATATGCGACTTTGGATAGTTGACAATTCAGCCAAATGTTTCTATAGTTAATGAAAGGATGGGGCATTGATAAACAGATCATCTAAGTAAGGGATTATTTGTATCCCCTGGTTTCTTAGAAGTGCCACAATACCAGCCAGAACCTTGATTAACACCCTTGGGACCGACGACAGGCTAAAAGGCAGAGCCACAGACTGAAGGTATAGGCAGTCTACTGCAAAGCACAAATATTTTTGACCTGGTAAGATAGGTATGTAGGTGCACATCCTTTATATCCACTGTGGTCATTCAATGCGAAACCTTCTCAGATGGACGAAACTGTTGAGGCCCCTGAGGTCTAATATCAGGCACACAGAACCGTCCGTCCTTGGGAATCACAAACAAATTGGATTAAAAACCGTGTGCTCTCTCTAAAAGGGGAAGTGATGGACTACTCTAAGCTGCAACAGGTGAGTAACAGCGGATCTTAATGCTTCTGTTTTTCACAGATTTTGGGATACCCTTGACAGAAAGAACATCCGAGGAGGTCTGGCCCCCAATTCGATCTTGTAATCTGAAGAAATAACAGATGCTTGGATACAGGAGATTAAGTGGAGCCTCCAAATGGGAGAAAAATGCAGAAACCATCCCCCCCATCCGAAGGCTTTGGCTTATTCCAGAATTCCTTTCAGTCTGCCATGGATGCGGTGCAGGCAGGCCGATCCTACTATAGAAAAAGCATGCCAAGCCACCCGATCCATACATTTATCCACTGGATCCTTTAGGGAGGCAATATCAGAAGCAGGAATAATAGTCCTGAAACTGGATAATCCACCTCGGGGGGGGGGGGGGGATGCCATAACTTAATCAGGTCTGAGGGTAAAGGGTATTTAGTATCCAGAACCTTAGAAATGGAGAGGAGCCTATCTGGCTTTTCCTATTCCTTCTGGATAAGTCTGGTAAAATGAGACTGCTTGGGTAACAGCTGCCCCAGAAGAATCATCCCTGGAAAATAAATATATCTGTTTCTCTGATGCCTTCAAAAGACCTTGAGACCGGCTCTCTATGCAGGCCAACCTTTCCGCTAAATCAAGCTGGACAATATAACACTGGTTATCAGAGCGAGGCTTCCAGGACCGAAGGAATGCAGAGGCTAGGTGGAGGTGCAGGCATGCAGCCACGGCTCCGGTTGAGGGGGGCTGCAAGCTGTAGCAGAACATTATTGGCGCAAACTTCAAACAAACACCAAATCAATACATGTGTGAAACACCTACACAAGAGATGGTACTATAGTGGAAAGGAAGGCAGAAGGGGAATATAACCCCCATAGTCTCCCCTGCAGACTCACCAGACAAAAACCTGCAGGTGGTTGTCCCTTCTGGCGGGAACTCCAGCCCTTGAGGGTCAGCTTAAAAAAACTAGGCGACACCCCGTATCACCCACAGGACCCCAGCATGTACCCCTAAACCACCCTGATCCAAACAATCAGCTTAAGAACATTGGGACATAAGGGCCTGGAAGATCCTATAAGGAAGAAAAAAATTAATGAATTTGAGGAAAATAAATCCAGACACACCTTCCCAGTCCAGTCCAACTGCAAAAATGAAACTGGATGGTGAAGAGCTGCTGGAAGTATATAGAGTCCAGGAGGAACCACACCTTTTGTCCTGCAGTCCCTGCCCTTCGGACGAGAATTAACCCATTCATTTCTGACTTCCTGATGACCTGGAGTGGAATATGAGAGAAATATGCGCCTCACAGTTTTATCCTGATGAAACATGCTGGCGAGGAACACAGTCCGCTGTGACTAGCACCACTGTGGTCCAGTACCTGCTGCTGCGGTTCTGGTTGTGTCTGCTCAGGAAGTGCATGGTTCCAGGTGGAAGTGACCCGAGAGTCGGACGGCGCCCCATAGGCTCTCCCCCCCCCCCCCTTCGGAGATGCTGCTCCAGTAAACTGTCTTCCCCGACATCCAGCAGTGCAGAGTCCTGGTGTCCTGACCAGTGATGTGGTGCTCAAGTGGACTCCCCCTGGCCTGGTACACTGTCCTGTGGGAGTAAAGCCAGGGGGTTGGCGAGCACCTCCCCAGGGTCCCCTGGGGTGTAAAAAATACCATTTTGTGAATACTCACCTGTAAAATGGGCATTCTAAGTATGTCACACACCCCGCTTCAAGACATTCATTACATGTGGGTATACTGACCTGTAGAAAAAAAGGAAGGACCCTCCCGGCCCATAAATACCTGGGACCTCCCACTCATTCCCCAGTATAAAGATAGCAGTAAGATCAAGGGACCAGGAAAGCCAATTAAAACTAACAAAGGTTCACCATATAAAGGATCCAGAATACAAAAGGGCAGGGTGAAGCGGGGTGTGTGACATGGTATTATTCTAAGTATGTCACACACCCCGCTTCAAGACATTCATTACCTGTGGGATATCCAATAGCAGTGTCCATAAAGGGCGGGGATCCAAAAACAAGGCAACAAGGCACCAACTTAAACCACTGCAGCTTGCAGAACTTTGCGTCCAAAAACAGCATCTGCTGAGGCCTGAACATCAACCTTGTAAAACTTAGAAAAAGTGTGAACCGAAGACCAAGTAGCAGCCTTACAAACCTGCTCAACAGAAGCCTGGGGCTGGAAGGCCCAGGACGCCCCAACAGCACGAGTAGAATGAGCAGTAACACGAAAAGGGGGAACCTTCCCCTTGGCAGAATAAGCCCCAACAATGGCCTGGCGAATCCACTTACTAATGGAAGACTTGGCAGGAGCCAAACCCTTCCTAGGCCCAGAGAGCACCACAAAAAGGGTGTCAGTCCTACGAAAAGGAGAAGTAGCCACCAAATAGTACTTCACACAATGAACCACATCCAAAGAATGCAAAACCCTCTCCTTGTCATTGCTAGGCTTAGGACACAAGGAGGGAAGAACAATATCCTGATTCAGATGAAAAGCAGAGACCACCTTAGGAAGGAAATCTGTCTTGAAGCGGAAAAACAATCTTGTCCTGATGTCTCTCAAAGTAAGGGGCCTTAATGGACAAGGCCGCCAACTCCGATACACGCCGAACGGAAGTGATGGCAACCAGAAAAACAACCTTCTGAGTAAGCGTAGAAAGTGCAATATCCTGCAAAGGTTCAAAAGGAGGACCCTGCAAGGCAGACAAAACCAAATTCAAATCCCAAACTGGGAGCAAAGGCTTCCTAGGAGGCCGCACATTCGTAACCCCCTGGAAAAAGGTCTTAAAGTGGACCGTCACCCAGGGGTGATCGGCCCGGGAATCTATAAGATTCCCGGGCCGATCACCTCCCTCACCGCGGGACATCCGAGATCGGGATGTCCCGCGGTGAGGGACCCCCCCCCCCCAAAAAACGTACCTCACCGGCGGCGGCCGCCTCCCGCGCGCCCCTCTAGACGTGCGCACGCCCGCGCCGGCCGTTTGTGAATGGCCGGCGGGGGCGCGCGGGAGGCGGCGGCGGACGCGCTGTGTTGTCCGCCGCTGTCACCCGCTTGTCCGTCGGCGGTGATTGGTCAGCGCGGCCACGTGGGAGCGTGGTGAGGTGAGTTTTGGGGGCTTTCTGGGGGGTTTCAAACAGCGGGGCACCCTTAATCGGGGTGCCCCCCTGAAGTGGACCAAAACACAGGATAGTCAAAATCCTGGGTGTTGGTCCACTTTAACCAGAGGATGAAGAGCAAAAGACTTTTGAAAGAAAACCACCAGGGCAGAAACCTGCCCTTTCAGCGTACTAAGCTGCAAACCTTGGTCCAGACCATGTTGCAGAAATTCCAAGACCCTAGGGATAGAAAACGCCCTGCAAGGCCCTGACCTCACACCAATCAATGTAAGACCTCCAAGTCCTATAATAGATGGCAGAGGAAGACTGCTTTCTGGCCCTAACCAGAGTCTGAATGACAGCATCAGAAAGACCTTCCTCCCTCAAGATGGAGGTTTCAGCAACCACGCCGTCAAAGCCAGCGTTGGTAAATTGGGTAGAGCAGTGGACTTTGAGTGAGCAGATCCGGCAGAAGGGGCAGGTCTAACTTTTCCTCTGCCAACCTTACCACGTCTGCGAACCAAAACTGTCTTGGCCACCTTGGAGCCACCAGGATTCCTGACGCGCCCTCTAAGGCCAGCTTGCGCACCACTCTGCCCACCATGGGAAACGGAAGAACAGATACAGAAACCCCAGATCCCTCCAGTTCAGGGACATGGCATCCGCCACAAATGCCGGAAGCTTGTGATTGTGACGAGAGGCAAAGAGGTCCACCTCTGGAGTCCCCCACCGGGGCAAAGCGACCGAAAAACCTTGGGGCAGAGCGACCATTCCCCCCGGCGAGATGACCCCCTGCTCAGGGAGTCCGCCTCCGTGTTCTCTACTCCCGGAACTTACATTGCCGAGATGCATGGGACATTGCCCTCTGCCCAAACCAGAATCAAAGACACTTCACTGAGTGCACGCCTGCTGCGAGTCCCGCCCTGGTGATTGATGTAGGCGACCGCCGATTGTCCGACCGAACTTGAACCGGTAGTCCCCGTAACCGATTAGTCAAGGGAGCCAGAACCAACCTGATGGCTCTCAGCTCCAGAACATTGATGGGATCGTGAGCCTCCTGAGGCCCCCACAGCCCCTGAAACTGAAGATCCTTCCAAAATCCCCCCCAACCTGACAGGCTGGCATCCGTGGTGACCGTCTCCCAACGAGGGGTCAGAAAGGACCTGCCCCTCGTCAGATTGCTCGGTTTCAGCCACCACCGAAGGGAACGCCGCACCCGGGGGGACATCAGAAAGGACTGATCCAATGACAACGGGGACCCGTCCCAGGCCGCCAAGAGATGGAGCTGGAGCGTCCTTGTGTGAAACTGGGCAAAGGGAACTGCCTCGAACGATGCCACCATCAATCCCACCAGTCGCATCCCTAGCCGGATGGACGGGCTGGGGATGGACAGGAGACGCTGAGTCAATTCCTGAATCAGAAGAACCTTGGCTCGGGGGAGAAACACCCTGGCCTGAGAAGTATCCAGAGACATTCCCAGGAACTCCACCACCCTGGAGGGAGTGAGGCAGGACTTGGGATAGTTGATCACCCAACCGAAACTCTCCAGAGTGGACACCACAGTCCTGGTATCCAGCTGCGCCTGACTGAGGGAAGACGCCATGATGAGAAGATCGTCCAGATATGTCACAATGCGGATACCCCTGGCTCTGAGGATGGCCATCACTCCTGCCAACACCTTGGTAAAAACCCTTGGAGCCGAAAATGTTGATTGTCCACGACAAACCTGAGGAATCTCTGGTGTGCCGGAAATATTGGAATATGCAGGTAAGCATCCTTGATGTCTATGGACGTCATGAAGTCCCCCTGATGAAGTGAGTGGATGGCTGAGCGCAGAGTTTCCATATGGAACTTCTGGGGACGAACGAACCTGTTGAGCAACTTCAGATCCAGAATGGGACGAACGGATCCGTCCTTCTTGGGCACCATGCCCGAAGCCCCTGGGCGACCAGAGGATCTGACGGCACCCGAGAACTGAAGAATCTGGGAGGGGGCCGGAACTCGAACTCCAGCTTGTAACCGGAAGACACCACTTCCTGAATCCACCTGTCCGAGACCTCTTGGACCCAAACCTAGGAGAAGAGTTGCAGCCGTCCCCCCACCCGCAAGGGTGAGGGCGCCCCCTCATTGCTGAGCTGGCTTGGCAGCGGCTTTAGGCTTGGAGCCCCAACTGTGTCCTGGACGGGCCCGACCCCTGCCCCTGGTCTAGGAATCACCTCTGGAAAAGGGGAAAGCCGAACCCCTGCCGACTCTAGCCCCACGAAAGGACAGAGAAGGAAGCCGCCCCCCGAAAGGGGCGACGCTGCTTTTTACGCTGAGGTAACTTACCTCCCTTTGCCACCAAATCCAATCTCTCTCCAAAGAGCCGCAACCCCACAAAGGGAAGGGCTGTAAGCGACTTTTTGGACACAAAATCAGCCGCCCACTGGCGTAACCAAACCGACCGCCGGATAGCCACAAGCAGGGCCGCAGCTCTGCTACACATCACCAATGTGTCGTCCAAGGCGGACAGCACAAAGGACAAAAATAACTCACAGCGCTTAAGGTCGGCAAACTCCTCACTAGCCGGGTCAAGCCCGGAAGAGGCCAACAGTCCTCTAACAACCAACCTGGCAGCTACCAATAAAAGCGTAGAAGCACAAACCGGCCGCAAGGCCGATCCAACACTGGCAAAACCATGACAAGCCATCTGGTCAATCCTCACCATCCTTGAGAGTAGTGCACTCCGGAGAATGGAGGACTGAGGAGCTGGACAACCCCAAAACAGGAGCATTCACCTCGGGGGGCGACCAGTGCTTCACCGCGTCCACCGGAAAGGGATATTTCCTGTCCCAGCCCGGAAGCCGAGTCGGTCTTTCCCATTCCTTGAGAATGATACCATCAAAATGCTTTTGATAAGGAAATTCCAAGTGCGGCTTGGTCACCTCAAAGAACTCCCCCTTCAGTGGAGGAGCCGCCTCGGGGGGGGGGGGGGGATTGCCAGGACCTCAAACATATGAGCCAGGACCCTAGAGGTATCCAAGGAATCCCCCTGGCCCTGCTCGGTATCAGCGCCCACAAACTGCTGATCATCGGGGCCCTCAGACTCCTCATACAGCTCCCCTTCCTCACGCGGGGAACAATCAGACCAATCCAGGGAGTAAAATCCTCCCTATCAAGGCCCTGCGCGGCCGTATACAAATGTTTTCTCTTTGCCGTGGCCATTTTAGCAACGGCACTGGAAAACAATTTTTCAAGATTGGCCAATCTGGCACACACCTCAGATTGCAACTCCCCGCCAATGACCCCATCACACGGGGTATGTGTCAAGCGAGGGGGAGACGGAGAGGAGACTGGCGGAGCAGAACCGGACACCTGAGATCCGCTCTGCCGCGTAATAGACCGCTGCGCACAGGGTACACATAGAAATACATCATCCCCCAAAAGGGATACCCCACACCCCAAACACAGCCTGGATTGCCCCGAGGGGGGCACAAGCCCAGTATCCGGGGAAGCCTCCATATGGTGATTTTTTAATAATATATATATAAATATATGTGTACAATGCTCCGAGGGAATTACGCAATAATGCAACCCGGGATGCCCCTTTAAGCCCCGAGTGGGAGGATTTTAAGCCAGCTAAAATTTAACCAGGGACCCTGGACCGGGAGAACCCCCCTTTAATATGATCAATGGTCCACCTGGAACACAAAACACAAAAACACGCTCAGACCATGCTAGAATGCATAAATAGTTAAAAACAGATGAATCTGATGGCCATCAGGCCACTCACCCGACCTTCTGTACCGCACGCCAGGCAAGTGGAAGACGCGCAGTGTGCAGTAGGAGGAGGGCGGGCGCGGTTCGCGCGTCGTGCCTGGCCCCTCCCCCGTCTCTCCCGGCCAGAAGCCGGGACATGAAAACGTGCCCGCAGCACGGGGGCGGGCCGTAGGGATCCGGGCAGGAATAGAAGAATAGAAGCTCGGGAGTCATCCCGGCTACCTGCAAGGAGGAGACATCATCATCTGACTTGCTCGCCACTGCAGAAATGAAAGACTGGGGAATGAGTGGAAGGTCCCAGGTATTTATGGGCCGGGAGGGTCCTTCCATTTTTTATCATCTCTGCAAGATCGCCATCTACAGGTCAGTATACCCACATGTAATGAATGTCTTGAAGCGGGGTGTGTGACATACTTAGAATAACAAACTGGCCGTTGTTCCAGCGGTCCTCCTTCTAGGGAGTAAACAATACTGAGGACTGGGGGGAAGGGGTGGGGCATTTAAACTTGTTCCAGTTGTGTTCCCTCTACAGGGGGAAGAGCTTACTCTCTCACAGTGGCCGTCCTGAAGGACGAAGTGAGAAAAATTAAACTTGCCTTTTCTCCAAGTCCAGGGATCAGAAACTTCTTTGTTGTCTTATATGCTCCTCACGTCAGTCACTGTGACTGTAAATGCTCAATCCATTCAATGCAATGTAGGGGTGTACCAGGCACTGCTTCGGCATGCCCCTTCATTGCAGTGAATGGAGCAGGGCATGCAGAGGCACTGTGACTGATGCAGGGGCGTGGCGCAATGTCTTTTTAAAAACAGGAAAAATACCATTTTGTGAAATACTCACCTGTAAAATGGGTATTATAAGTATGTCACACACCCCGCTTCAAGATATCCATAACATGTGGGTAATACCGACCTGAAGTGGGCGTTCCTGCAGAGATGATAGCAAAAAAGAAAGCCCCTCCCTGATCCATAAATACCTGGGACCTCCCACTCATTACCCAGTATATAGAAGCAGTAAGGTAAGGGACCAGGAAGAGGCAAATATAAGTCATAACAACGCAAAGTTCACAAAATAAAGGATCCAGAATACAAGAAGGGCGGGTGAAGCGGGGTGTGTGACATACTTATAATACCCATTTTACAGGTGAGTATTTCACAAAATGGTATTATTCTAAGTATGTCACACACCCCGCTTCAAGATATCCATAACATGTGGGACATCCAATAGCAGTGTCCATAAAAAGGGCGGGGATCCAAAACAAGGCAACAATGCACAACTTAAACCACAACAGCTTGTAGAACTTTGCGGCCAAAAACAGCATCCGCTGAGGCCCGAACATCAACCTTGTAAAACTTGGAAAAAGTGTGAACAGAGGACCAAGTAGCGGCCTTACAAACTTGCTCAACAGAGGCCTGGTGCTGGAAAGCCCAGGACGCTCCAACCGCACGAGTAGAATGAGCAGTAACACGAAAAGGAGGACTCCTCCCCTTGGCAGAATAGGCCCCAATGATGGCCTGACGAATCCATTTACTAATGGAAGATTTGGCAGGAGCCAAACCTTTCCTAGGCCCAAAAGGCACCACAAAAAAAGCATCAGTCTTACGAAAGGAAGACGTAACCACCAGATAATATTTCACAACACGAACCACATCCAAGGAATGCAGCGCCCTTTCCTTGTCGTTGCTGGGATTAGGACATAGAGAAGGCAGAACAATGTCCTGATTCAGATGAAAAGCAGAGACCACCTTAGGAAGAAAATCCGGCTTGAAACGAAAGACAACCTTATCCTGATGCCTTTCGAAGTACGGAGCTTTAATGGATAAAGCTGCCAACTCAGAAACACGCCGAACTGAAGTGATAGCCACCAAAAAGGCCACCTTTTGAGTAAGAGAAGACAAAGCAACCTCATTCAAGGGCTCAAACGGAGGACCCTGAAGAGCAGAAAGAACCAGGTTCAAATCCCAAACTGGAACAAAAGGCTTCCTGGGAGGCCGTACATGCGCAACTCCTTGGAAAAAGGTCTTGACTAAGGGATGAAGTGCAAAGGACCTTTGAAAGAACACTGCCAGGGCAGAAACCTGCCCCTTCAAGGTACTAAGTTGAAGCCCCAGATCCAGACCATGTTCAAGAAACTCCAGGATTCTGGAAATGGAGAACTCCCGACAATAGAAAGACCTACTTTCACACCAGTCAATATAGGACCTCCAAGTCCTATAGTAAATAGTAGAGGAAGAGCGCTTCCTGGCGCCAATAAGAGTCTGAACCACCGCGTCAGAAAGACCTTCTTCCTTCAAGATGGCGGTTTCAGCAGCCACGCCGTCAAAGCCAGCGAAGGTAAATTGGGATAGCGCAGCCGACCCTGGGTGAGCAGGTCCGGCAGTAGAGGCAGAACAAACTGATCCTCTGCCAGTCTTACCAGGTCTGCGAACCAAACCTGCCTTGGCCACCTTGGTGCCACCAGAATCGCCGACGCGCCCTCCAGAGTCAGCTTGCGCACCACTCTGGCTACCATTGGAAACGGAGGGAACAGGTAAAGAAACCCCAGATCCCTCCAGTTCAGAGACATGGCATCCACTGCCAGAGCCAGAGGATCCTGCGAGAGAGACACAAAGACTGGAAGCTTGTGATTGTGACGAGAGGCAAAGAGGTCCACCGCTGGGAACCCCCACCTGAGACATATCGAACGAAACACCGTGGGACTGAGAGACCACTCCCCCTGACGAGAGGAGGCTCTGCTCAGCGAGTCCGCCTCTGTGTTCTCCACTCCCGGAATGTAGACTGCTGAGATACACGGGACGTGACTCTCCGCCCAGTCCAGAATCAAAGACACTTCCCTGAGGGCACTCCTGCTGCGAGTCCCCCCCTGGTGATTGATGTAAGCAACCGCCGTCCTGTTGTCCGACCGGACCTGAACTGGCAGGCCTCTCAACTGATGAGTCAAGCGAAACAGAACCAACCTGATGGCTCTCAACTCCAGAACATTGATGGGCTCGTGAGCCTCCTGCGGGCCCCACAGACCCTGAAACTGGAGGTCCTTCCAAACACCCCCCCAACCTGACAGACTGGCATCCGTGGTGACTGTTTCCCAACACAGAGCCAGAAAAGATCTGTCCTTCGACAGATTGACCGACCCCAGCCACCATTGCAGGGATCGACGAACTCGGGGAGTCATCAAGAAGGACTGATCCAACGATAGAGGAGACTTGTCCCAAACCTTCAACACATGAAGCTGAAGCGTCCTTGTATGAAACTGCGCAAAGGGAACTGCCTCGAATGAGGCCACCATTAACCCCACCAGCCTCATCTCTAGCCGGATGGCCGGACGAGGGGCCGACAAGAGAAGCCGAGCTAATTCCTGAATCAAAAGAATCTTGGCCTGGGGCAGAAATACCCTGGCCTGCGAAGTGTCCAGAGACATTCCCAGAAAGGTCACTACTCTGGACGGAGAGAGAGAAGACTTGGGGTGGTTGACCACCCAACCGAACCTCTCCAGGGTGGACACCACCATTCTGGTGTCCAACTCCGCTTGGTTGAAAGAAGAGGCCATGATCAGAAGATCGTCCAAATAGGGCACAATGCGGATACCCTGAACCCTTAGCAGAGCCATCACCCCCGCTAGCACCTTGGTGAACACCCGAGGAGCCGAGGTGAGACCGAAAGGGAGTGCTACAAACTGAAAATGCCGATCCTCCACCACGAACCTGAGAAACCTCTGGTGTGCTGGAAAAACCGGAACGTGTAGATAAGCATCCTTGATGTCTATGGACGTCAGAAAGTCTCCCTGACGAAGAGAGTGAATGGCCAAACGTAGCGTTTCCATGCGGAATTTCCGTGGCCGGATGAACCTGTTGAGAAACTTCAGATCCAAGATGGGTCGGACCGATCCGTCCTTCTTGGGTACCGTGAACAGATTGGAATAAAAACCCCTGCCCTGATCCGAAGGGGGCACTGGGCAAATGACAGCCATATCCAGAAGGTTCTGTACTGCCAACAGGAGCCCCTGCGCCGCTAGAGGTTCCGAAGGCATCCGAGACCTGAAAAATCTGGAAGGGGGGCGGAGCTCGAACTCCAGCTTGTAACCGGAAGACACCACTTCCCGGATCCATCTGTCCGAGACCTCTTGATCCCAGATCTGGGAGAAGTGTCGCAGCCGTCCCCCCACCCGCATGGGTGAGGGCGCCCCCTCATTGCTGAGCCGGCTTGGCAGCCGGCTTGGGCTTAGAGCCCCAACTGTATCCTGGACGGGCACGTCCTCTGCCCCTGCTCCCAGAATCTCCTCTGGAAGAGGGGAATGCAAATCCCCTGCCAGATCTGGCCCCACGAAAGGAGGGGGTAAAGGAAGGCGCCCCTCGAAAGGGGCGGCGTTGTTTCTTGCGTTGGGGTAACCTACCACCCTTGGTAACGGAGTCCAATGTCTCTCCAAAAAGCCGTAATCCAACAAAAGGCAGAGCCGTTAGCGACTTCTTGGACATAAAATCTGCCGCCCACTGGCGCAGTCAAACCGAGCGCCGAATAGTGACCAGCAGAGCCGATGTCCTACCACACATCATCAAAGTGTCATCCAAGGCTGTCAACACAAAGGATAAAAACAACTCACACCGCTTAAGGCTAAGGAACTCAGCACTACCAGGACGCAGCCCGGAAGAAGTCAACAGGTCCCTGACCACGGACCTGGCAGCCAACACCATTAGAGCCGAGGCGCAAACGGGCCGCATGGCTGACCCAACACTAGCGAAACCATGACAAGCCATCTGGTCAATACGTTTATCCTCTCCATCCTTGAGAATGGAACAATCAGGTCTATTTAAAACCGAGGAATTGGACAACCCCAACACCGGGGCATCCACCTCGGGGGGAGATGCCCAGCGCTTAATCGCCTCCGAAGGAAAGGGATATTTCCTATCCCACCCCTGAGGGATGCCAGGGAGCCGAGCCGGCCTGTCCCATTCCTTAGCAATGATTTTGTCAAAATGCCGTTGTGTAGGGAATTCCAAGCGCGGCCTGGATTCCTCAAACAATCCACCCTGCTGCTGTGACACCTCCTCAGGAGGAGAAATATTCAGAACCTCTAACATCAGAGCCAGAGCGTGAGGCGTATCGGAGGATCTCCCCAAGTCACCAAGCTCAGCATCAGCACCAAAGGACTGCTCATCGTCCGAAATATCAGAATCCTCATAAACTTCCCCTTCCTCTAGCGGGGAATAATCAGACCAATCCAGATTATTAACATCCTCCTGGTCCTCCACCAGCGGAGCCAGCGACAAATGCTTTCTCTTAGTCGGGGCCTTACGGGCAACCGAGCTGGAGATAATTTTTTCAAGGTTAGCCAATCTTGCACACATCTCAGATTGCAGCTCCCGGCCCATGACAACGTCACACGGGTTGTGTGTCAAGGTGGGAGGAGGAGATGAAGCGACCGGCGGTGCAGACCCAGACGCCTGGGGTTCGGACTGCCGCGTAATAGTCTGCTGTGCACATGGAATACACAGAAGTACATCGTCCCCAGAAATGGATACCCCACACAACATACACTTTCGGGGATGCCCCGAGCCCAGTATCCGGGGATGCCTCCATAAGGTGAACTTTTATAGGAATAGTCGCAATGACCCAGGGAATTACGCCACTAGACAACCCGGGATGCCCCTTTAATGTCCCGAGTGGGAGGATTTATGGACAATAATGAACCCAGTGATTAAGGATCGGGAGAGACCCCCTAAATGCTAATGGAGAACCTCCTGAACCACCACCTGGAAGACAGAAAGGAAGGGCTAATAAGACTAATGAAAGCACAGACACTCTTACATACAGAGGATGAGCAAAAAGGAGAAGGCCAGAGGCCAGAAGGGGAGAAGGGGGCGTGGTCAGCGCGGGACGCGCGTGACGCCGAGCAACTCCCCCCTTCCCCTCTCTCACACAGGCAGAGCTCCGCAGCGGCGCCAGAGAAGGATGGGGGCGGGCAGCGGTGACGCGCCGCCACACCGGCCCCGCCCCCCCAGTCAAGCGTGAGGAGAATCTCCTCACAGAAAAAGGCGCCAAGAGCCGGCCGGCGCCGCAGTGTAAAGTGCGGCCGCCGCGCCCGGCTCAGTATAAGACACAGCCACACACACATTCAAACATGCGAAACAGGAGGGACGAGCCCCGGCCCCGCGCCGACGGTCCGGACCCCCCCCTCCAGAAGGACAGTATACATGGCGTGAGGTAAATACCTCCGCCGTTATAAAAGTGAAACACCAGCTGAGGGAAGATGGGGGGAAAAAAGACAGGTCCAGCACCGCACAGGCCCTGTACAACGGCTGCGGCGGTGATACAATTAAAGAGACATTACATAACACCCAGAACGGAACATGTTAGGGATTAAATAAAGAAGGGACCCACACTCCCCAACCCCACCTGTGGAAAGGGGATCCTGGGAGGGCCACAGAATGTTAATTAAGGGACAGGGCATCCCAAACCGGGGTCACCAACCCGGAGCAACCGCCTACTCTCTCATATAGGGTCTCACGGTGGAGCATAGCTCTTGAGCACCTAAGGTACCGATATACCCTCGCCTGGACCCTCAGCCGAGGCTGGGAGGCATATGGATTTCTGGGGAAAAAAAGGTCCAAACGGAAATAAATGAATAGTGGGCCGGGAGTCATCCCGGCTACCTGAAATCCCCCTGTGCAAGGAGGAGCCATCATCTTCTGACTTGCTCGCCGTCTGCAGAGATGGAAAACTGGGTAATGAGTGGGAGGTCCCAGGTATTTATGGATCAGGGAGGGGCTTTCTTTTTTGCTATCATCTCTGCAGGAACGTCCACTTCAGGTCGGTATTACCCACATGTTATGGATATCTTGAAGCGGGGTGTGTGACATACTTAGAATACAAGTATGCTCTTTTTATGTTTTGACTTTTTTGGCAGGTGCGTATATGTATCTCAAACCTAAACCCTACCTGGCAACTTAGGTTAATAGCTACTCCAACTGCTGCTGTAGTTCACTGGCTACTCCTGCTTCCCATATACCCAAAAACTTTTTTTTTTTTATAATAGAGCTGTAGGAGAGGGGACAAGGAAACGGCTGCATAACGCAGTGCCTCGCACCTCTTTTTGGAGGAAATGTTCCCATTCAGAAGGGGCTCTGCTAGGAAAAATACAATTCTGTGAGTACTCACCTGTAGAATTGATTTTGTAGTATACAGCACGTCCTGTTTCACTAAATTCTTTACGCTTGGGATATCCCGCCACAAGGTGGTGCAGTGGACTGCAGAAAAGACTTGTGGCATCTGCCGGCCCTATAAAAGGACAGGAACCTCCCACAAATTCCCAGTGTTACAAAGCAGTTAGACAAGAAGCCGGGAGAATAAAAATGAAGGAACCCCAACCAAACATTTGAACAAATCACCATACAGAGGTAACCAAGAAAATGATAACAAGGGAGGGGTGAAACAGGACGTGCTGTATACTACAAAATCAATTCTATAGGTGAGTACTCACAGAATTGTATTTTTCCAAGTATACAGCACGTCCTGTTTCACTAAATTCTTTACGGACACTGCTTTTGGACGTCCCAAGCGTAAAGTAGGGTGGGATCCCCAAGAACTGCGGGCAGTTTAAACCACTGCTGCCTGAAGAACTTTGCGGCTAAAAGCAGCATTAGCTGAGGCCCTAACATCAACCTTGTAAAACTTAGAAAAAGTATGAACAGAAGACCAAGTTGCGGCCTTACAAACTTGTTCAACAGAAGCCTGGTGCTGAAAGGCCCAGGAGGCACCAATAGCACAAGTGCAATGAGCAGTAAGGCGGAAGGGAGGTTCCAACAGGCTTGCACCACCGCCTGATGGATCCACTTGCTGATAGTGGACTTAGCTGGAGGCAAACCCTTCCTAGGTCCAGAAGGAAGAACAAAAAGAGCATCAGTCTTCCTGAATGATTCAGTAGCGACCAAATAAAACTTCAGAACCCTGACCACATCTAAAGAATGCAGAGTCCTCTCCTTGGAATTAGCAGGATTAGGACACAAGGAAGGCAAAACAATGTCCTGATTGAGATGAAAAGCAGACACAACCTTAGGCAAGAAATCTGGCTTAAACCAAAACACCACCTTGCCCTGGTGTCGCTCAAAATAAGGAAGTTTGATGGAAAGCGCCGCCAACTCAGAAACACGCCTGACAGAAGTGATAGCCACCAAAAAGGCTACCTTAAGAGTCAAGATGGGCAAAGCGGCCTCACGGAGAGGCTCAAAGGGACGACCCTGCAAAAGTAGATAACACCAGATTCAAATCCCAAACTGGTAACATAGGCTTACGTGGCGGACGCACGTGAGAAACCCCCTGGAAAAAAGTCTTAACCAAATGGTGACTGGCAAAAGACTTTTGGGAAAAAATTGCCAGAGCTGAAACATGACCCTTGAGGGTACTAAGTTGAAGGCCCAAATCCAAACCATGTTGGGAATAGAAAACACCCGACAGGGAAGAGATCTGGACTCACACCAGGCAATGTAAGCATGCCAGACCCTGTAGTAGATACGAGGACTTCTTCCTAGCCCTAATCATGGTATCAACAACAGAGGCAGGCAACACCTTTTCCATCAAGATGGAGGTTTCAGCAGCCAAGCCGTCAAAGCCAGAGTTTGTAAATTGGGATGGCACAGCTGCCCCTGAGTGAGCTGGATCCTTGGGCAGGACGTACTGGTCTACTGCCAGCTGCACGATGTCTGCCAACCACACCCTTCTTGGCCAACAGGGGGCCACCAGAATGGCTGGCACCCCTTCCTGGGCTATCTTGCGCAGCACCCTGCCCAGCAGAGGAAACGGAGGGAACACAGAGGAGCCGAAACCCCTTCCAAGGCATTGCTAGCGCATCCGTGGCAAGGGCCAGAGGATCCTGGGACAGAGAGACAAAGAATGGAAGTTTGTGATTGTGATGTGAAGCAAACAGGTCCACATCCGGTAGACCCCAGCGGTGGCACAGGGAGTGAAACACCCTGTTGCTGAGGGACCACTCCCCCAGCCGAGACACTCCCCTGCTCAAGGAGTCTGCCTCCAGGTTCTCCACTCCCGGGACGTAAACAGCCGATATGCAGGGGACATTCTCCTCCGCCCAGGACAGTATCGGGGACACTTCATTGAGGGCTCACTTGCTCCGATTCCCTCCCTGATGATTGATGTAGGCAACCGCCGTCTGGTTGTCCAAGCGTATCTGAACAGCCCGACCCCGAAGGTGTGGGGTCAACTGGGAAAGAACCAACCTTATCGCCCGCAGTTCCAGAATGCTGATGGGGGCATGGGCCTCCTGAGGGCCCACTGACCCTGGAACTTCAGAGACTTCCAAAAGCCCCCCCAACCTGTCAGACTGGCATCTGTGGTGACAGTCTCCCACGGGGGCAGAAAGGTCCTGCCCATTAAGAGATTCCTTGAGTCCAGCCACCACGAGAGGGACAGACTGACCCGAGGGGACAGAGCAAATTCCTGATCCAGGGACACTGGGTCCCGATCCCAAACTGAAAAGAGGTGCAACTGAAGAGGTCTCATGTGAAACTGAGCATAGGGGACCGCCTCGAAACAGGACACCATCAGGCCCACCAACTGCATCCCCTGCCAAATGGAGGGATGAGGGCAAGAAAGTAGAGACCGTGCCTGCGTCTGCAGGCTCTCCACCTTCTGCTGAGGCAGAAAAACCTTGACCTGAGATGTATCCAGAGTCATGCCCAGAAAGGACGTCACCAAGGACAGAGACAGTGAAGACTTGGGGTAGTTGATCACCCAACCGAAGGTCTCGAGCGTGGAGACCACCATCTGGGTATCCAGATCGGCTTGATGGAAGGACTGAGATGCAATCAGAATGTCGTCCAGATAAGGAAGGATGCGAATGCCCTGAGATCTCAACAGAGCCATCACCCCCGCCAGCACCTTGGTGAAGACCTGAGGGGCTGAGGTAAGACCGAACGGTAAGGCCACAAATTGGTAGTGCTGATCCTCCAGAGCAAACCTGAGAAATCTCTGATGACCTGGAAAGATAGGAACATGAAGGTAAGCATCTTTTATGTCCACAAAAGTCGTGAAGTCGCCCGGGCTCAATGTACTGACCGCCGAGCGCAAAGTCTCCATGCGAAAATGCTTGAACCTGACAAATTTGTTGAGGCGCTTCAAATCCAGGATGGGCCTCAGGGACCCATCCTTTTTGGGAACAGTGAACAGATTGGAATAGAAACCTCTGCCCCTTTCCTGGAAGGGCACCAGGCATATGACCCCCAAATCCAAAAGGCTTTGGACCGCAAGCCGCAAGCCCTGAGCTGACAAGGGATTTTGAACCATCCGGGATCTGATGAATCTTGGGGGCGGCCAGGCTGCCAATTCTATCTTGTAACCGGAGGACACTACCTCCTGAATCCACCGGTCTGACGAGACATGACGCCTCCGGATGGGTGAGGGTGCCTCCTCATGCCTGAGGGGGCTTGGGGACAGATTTGGACTTGGGACCCCATGAGAGACCGGGGCATCCACGAACTCTACCCCGGCCCCAAAGGTCTCTCCGTGTCCCCGCAAATGGTGCACCCCGGCCAGACCTGGGAGCACGGAAGGAGGAGGAGGAAAGAACCAGCCCCCCGAAAGGGCCGCGGCTGTCTCCTGCGTTGAGGCAGCCTACCATCCTTGGCAAACAGATCCAGACGCTCACCAAAGAGCCGTAGCCCAGTAAAGGGGAATCCAGTGAGAGCCTTCTTAGCGGCATTATCAGCCGCCCACTGATGCAGCCAAACAGAGCGGCGTATAGCCACCAAAAGGGCAGAAGTCTTACCACACATCCTGACCGCATCATCCATAGCAGAAAGAATGCCACAAATTCATAGCAAAGCAGGAGGGATCTATAATCGTCCCCCTTATTGGCATCCGAGGCATCATCCAGAAGGCACTTGAGTAGCCCCTTAATAGCAAGAGCCGCGATGGCAGAAGCGCACACAGGGCGCAGCGCAGTCCCAGCACAAGCAAATGCATGACAGGCCAGCTGATCCACACGCCGGTCCTTACCATCCCTCAGAGTAGAAGTGTCAGGGGAATGCATGACCGAGGTATTGGACAACCCAAGCACGGGAGCATCGACCTCGGGGGGACACGACCAGCACTTAACCACATCAGCAGGAAAGAGATACCTCCTGTCCCAACTCTTAGGCACCGCAGGCAATCTGCTAGGACGTTCCCACTCCTTGAGCACCAAGTTATTAAAGTGGTTCTGCTCAGGGAACTCCAAGCGTTGTTTAACAGTGTGAAAATGCTCACTCTGCTGCTTTTTTGCTGGGACAGGAGGGGAAATACACAATACTTCAAAAATGTGAGCCAACAGCATATCCGTATCATCAGGAGACCATGGATCTTCCCCAAATGAAGACCTGGTACCACCATAAATATCCTGCTGTTCCTCAGAGGACTCAGAATCAGAGAAGAGTTCCCCCTCTTCTAGGGGGTAAAGGCCAGGGAAAGAATACTGTCCCTCATCCCCCTCAGGAAAAAGGGAAACAGCAGGAGCTAAATGGCGCTTCTTGCCAGAAGCCCTACGGGGGGCTGGTCCAGTAATATGCCTTTCCAGGCCGGCCACCCGCAAAGCCAAGTCATAATGTGATTCCCCCGCTAGCATGTCCCTCACTAGGGGTCAAATGCAGGCGTGGGGGGGTAAGTGATGTAGAAGGGGGTGCAGAGCTGGGCAACGTAGCAGGCAACCCAGACTGCAGCGCAAGTACCTTCTGGGCGCAGGGCACACATACCCTGACAGTGTCACTCACAGGGGATACCCCACACACAGCACACAAGGCTCACCATAAGCCTGAACCGCCTACCCTTGTAGTTACAGGGATTGTGCTTGGAGCAGTGCTCCTCCAGCACCTGACCCTGTCGCTGTCCTACCTTCACCCGAACCAGGCAGCCGAGGCTGGGAGGCAGTGGGTCCAGAACGGGTGGAAATAGTCCTGCAGGGCCGCAGGCTGGTAAGCCCCGCTTACCTGCGTAATATAGAGAGCCATCTTCTATCTTCGCAGTCCAGACTGCAGAAGGAAACTGGGAATTTGTGGGAGGTTCCTGTCCTTTTATAGGGCCGGGAGATGCCACAAGTATTTTCTGCAGTCCACTGCGCCACCTTGTGGCGGGATATCCCAAGCGTAAAGAATTTAGTGAAACAGGACGTGCTGTATACTTGGAAAATGTGAGTATGTATATCTAATGCAGGGTTGGTTAATGGTAGAATACGTTAATTTGGTGTCCTAATGGACCAGGACCCTCCCTGGCTCAGAGCTGCTGAGTCCATTTTACACAATAAAAAAAAGGAAAATCTGTTTCAAAGTAACGCCACCAGAACAGCTATGTGACATCTAATGTCCTAATTTATGTCATGATTCCCCCTCTGCCTCATCCCCAGCATTTCTACAGACATCCTATAACAAAATAAAGAGAGTTCTTCAAAGACTTCCTGGACACAGGGGCAATAAATCCTTATTTAAGAAATAGGAAGCACCACTGATAAGGAAAGAGATTTACTAAAAGGGCAACTACAGGAAAGAGATTTACTAAAAGGGCAACTACAAAAAAGGGGTATAAATGGTTTTCTTTGCCACATACAAAGGGTCCGATCCTTGATTGTGATGTGTCTGGCTCCTCTAGCCCTCGGAAGCTGAAGACTTTTTGGCAATTAGAAATCCTCTAACCTGGTTTCCTTGGAGCTCTAAAAACTACCCTGTTTCTGAAGATTGTATGACCGCTCGTAATTGTGTATTACTCCATAGACTGTAAAATCGCTTGTAATTAATCCATTGTATGATTGGGAAAGCGTAGCTAATCATATAGTGTTACAAGGTCGAATGACTCACAATTAACTTGGAGTGCTGCATGGTGACTGTGTGTGAACCAGCAGATTGCAAGCTGATTGTATCTGATCGTTCGACAGCAGAACTGATCAGACTCTCCACAGGATAAGTGTGGGACGGAATCAGTGTGGATCACCTGTGCCCTGCTTGTTATGTGAAGAGGGGTGTGTAGGAGGTGTATGGTGACTGTCTCGATTACTCACCAGCAGAGTTTGATCGGATGGTGATTAAGGAGGGTTCCACCAGCCCAATTTAATTGTTTAAAGTGTAGTTGCGGTGGTGGTGGCAGCTTGTTGTAATTGGTGTGTGTGGGGGTTTCTGGGGTAATTGCTCTCGGTGCTGGAAGCAGCCCACACCCACGTCGCAGATCGCTAGATCAAACAGGCGTTGAACGATCGATTTTGTGACAAGCTATGCTCCGCAATCAGTTCACATTTAGTTAAACCTCCTGTTTATCACAGTAGTCAGAAAGGCATTCAAGGGTTTCAGCCACCTTTCCGTGCTGAATATGTAGCTTTCACAGTAAGAAGGATTTGGGATCCCCTGCTGTGAGGGCTAGGTAGCACATGTACATTACAGCTTTATAGGAAAGTATTCGGCTGTCCAAATGTGGCAGAGGGGCAGAATGAGGATAAGGGGTAACCTTGGCCTGGTTAACTATAATACAAAAAACAAAGTCTTAAGACAGGACTCAACAATAATGAAAGTGCAATTGCTCAAGGATTCCACAACCTATCTGCAGTCTCCCACATTATTTTTATAAAAGGATAGGTTTTGTAATATTTAAAATCCCATTAAACCAAGAGATATACAATATATACCATCTGATATTAAGATGCTAGTAATGGTTGGCATTAGTGCAATATCCATTTGAAATCACATACTGTGCATGCAGTACTCACTCTGTAATTAATTTCTTTCTTCTCCGACGATTCTCTGTAGGATGGTGGTGATAAGTCCCATAATCAAACAAGGAGTCCATGGGTGCCTTCTTCGGTGCTGGTACCACCGATGACTCATTAAAAGTAGACTCCAAATAATCCATAGGATTGCTAATGCCCTTTTTGAACGCACCTTGAAACCGTATTCGGAGGTTCTGTTTTCCATCTCCGGGGGGTTGTGGTGCCCGCGTTACCTCTGTGGATACCGTCCCCTCTTCATTCTCAAACAAGTTGGCCAGTGATGAGAGAGGAAAGGTGTCATTGTGTGTTGATCCATCATCCCCTTGACTGTCATCGATATCTAAAGATGCAACTTGTTTTGGTAGGTTGGAGGAATCTGTCATGCTTTAATGGGACTTCCTGAAAAGAAACAATAGTTGACTGATTTAGTAGACTCAACAAAACAAAAATAGAACAGCAACATTTTTGGAGAATCATTTTGAGAACTGACTTATGTCACTTTACCAGGTCTCCAGCTTTGTTTTTTTTTTCCCTTTTTTAGCTTATATGTTCAAAGCTTTGAAGTTCTACTACTAAGCATATTGAAAGTGACCAACATTACTGCCCTCATAAAATGTTTGCAGTTAAAGCATACCACCCAACTGATACTTTTTGTTTCATGGCTGTTCAGAAGACACAAGCATGCAAAGTCTACACTCTCTGACTTTCCAGTACAGCAGTATTTACAGTCTTCAAAACACCTTAAAGCGGACTATCTTATATGTTTCCCACACCCTGTACATACAGATTGTCCACATTAAAAATCATCCTACCTGCATCTTCTGCTTGTTATGAGCCTTTAAACATCCAATTATGGAAGCCGCCATCTTATCAGGCAGCCTGCAAACAGGAAGTGCCTCCTGACTGTGCTGCTCTGCATTCTGGGACTGCTGACCTTTACCTGAACCCAGCTCTGCTCTGTCTGAGCAAAGCACAGCTTTAACCCGCCCCCCTGTACCTTATCCCACTCTCCTCTCCTCAGTAAGTGTGATGCTTCTGAGTCAAGATGGCGGCGCCCATATCCTAAATTCCTGAACAGAGTTGCAGCCCAGTGGGGGAAAGAATAATAAGTTAGTGACTAAAAACGTAAAATATATTCATTTTAGATGCTGGGGAACCGTTTTTTAAGAGTTTGGGCTTTTCATTAAATCATGGTGAAGGTCCGGTTTAAATAACTAAATACTATACTGTATACTATGACATTTAAGCATTGTGGTGCCATAAAATCTGATATCGGAGCAAGAAACGTAAAGAAATATAAAGGTGCAGAAACACTCATTAGCAGAAAGGGATTCTGGATTGGAAGTGGCGCTTTCTTGTTCTTTTTAACAAGATATAAATTAATATTGTGCTACCCAGACCACGAGGCATGCATTTAGGATGGTTGGGTTGGAGTTCTTCTTCAAAGTAACTGTTTCCTCTGTTAATCCCCACTTACAAAACAGTTCTCACAACATTGCCTTTAGATGTAACAGTATTGTGGCTACAGTAAGGATTAGAAGCATTTACAGTTTCTTTTAATGCTGAGACCACAATTTCTCATCACTCCCTGTTCCCACACATGGCTTACAGCCTGGTAGTGGCTAGACGGAGTTATTTCATAAAGACGCTCTGGATAGTGTGTTCTTCCTTCTCTCCCCTCCAATTAGCTTACTGAAACACTTGGCCAGTAGAAGTGGTGCAGAGATCTATTGGGCTTTAGCACCTTTGCCACTAGTTAGTTTAAAGATAACCATGAGCGCAGCATCTGTTTTCTGTCCTCATGTTATGTCACACTCAAGTATAGACTCTGCTAGATAAAACGTGAGGTAGGCACCCTCAAAACACCCCTCCATCCAGTGCTTTTCAATACTGGCCTAGCTTTAGAAAAGAAATATTAGAGAGTCCCTTATAACAGTGGTTCCCGGCACTGGGACCTGAAAAGGACCAGAGTATGCGTGAAGCTTGGGAACACTGAGCCTGAACTTAAGCCCCAGATGCAGTGTGACAAGGAGCGGAGTGCAGTGCGGTACCAGGCTGGCACAGTTGCTCCAGACATCACTACCACACTGCCTTTACTTAGAGCCGTGTGCCTGGCACATGTCGTCCTTCTCTCTTCCTGTCACACAACAGGGCATGACTAAGGAATCCCAGGACAGTAAAAATCCTGGGTTTTGTTCCTCTTTATTTTATATGATATTACAATGTATATGGATAATGGACATTTGTGTATAATGTATAAAGCCAGTGCTAACTGACCAATATCTGCCCCCTCTCAACCGACCCTGGAACAATTGCCTCAGATGAAAGTGGTTCCTGGTGCTAAAAAGGTTGGAGGTTCTTTTTTATCCTATGTGTAAGTCACTCCTTCCACGTGACTTGCTGACAACCAATGGGCTAAGCTGGCAAATCCTGAAAATCCAGCCAATATGTCACACTGGCCAGGCCAGGATGTAGAGGGTATTAATGGAGATGCAGCATTCACTAGCTGGATACAATTCACATTGAGAGGGTTATCCAACGTGATGCTGCAGCTGCTAAGCATCCAGCATACTGCAGATACCTCGCTGTTTCAATGTAACAAGCACAGAGACCTCATACATTTACACTGTAACAAACCAGGCAGCTTCACGTTGAGCTCTGCCTGAGGAGCACATTTTACAGCCATTGCCTTAGTGTCCTGGGGAAATCACTGTAAAGATTTCTGCATCTGTAGCTGAAGGTCCACCTTAGATATTTTCAGGTGTATGCCATGCTATAATAGCTTGTCCCAAGGAATCCCAATGAGTTCCTACTGCATACTCCCCCCAGACAGACATAAATAACTTTCATCTCAGCTTCATCCAGAAAGTGGTTACATGTGTGCCCTGTCAGAAAGTGCTCTGCAAGGTAAATATAGTGTAATGTGGAAGTATTTACTAGATGGGCATCCCAAATTTGGATGCCTAGGAGGGTGGGGGATACAGTAGTCCCAGGGGCAACTGAGGGTGAACAGGCTGAAGGTCCAGTTTAGAGACTTCAAAAAGGAATAAGGTTTTCAAAAATGTCCTTTGATTTAATTCTATGCATTTACATTTGCGGGGTCTTTATCTAAAACACTAACACTGTGTTTCTATTTTAGATGAAGTATCCTGTCTGTTTTTTCAGTCGTTCTATAAATAACATTTATTTTTGATAAAAAAAACATTGCATTTTATATTGTGCAACAATACGTGATTAGGAGTGACGTACAGTAGTTATTTTTATATAGCTAAAGGACGGGCCTCAACAATAATTACCTCTGGTGGATTCAAGATGAACCTATAATTGACGCTGGAAGGTCTCTGCTTCAATACAAGGAGCTTAATATAATATAGGAAACCTGGCCATAGATTTGCTCTTAGCAAAGGAATAACACAAAGATATATATATATATAGTTTATGCAGTTGAAGAGTATGGTTTGGATTGTTGTGTACAAGCATGCACATGTTACACATGCTGAATGTGAAACCTATATTCGGGGAACTCCTTATTACAGATCAGCCTGGGAGCCGGCAGCCAAACCAGCTCCAGATGTGGTTAAGAACAGAGACTGAACATGGCCAAGAGAAGCCCTTTTATTTTCCTAAAAATAGGGCCTTAACATGTCATTTTCTAGCTTCAGACAGCTCCAATCAAACACTTTTTACAAGACTTTTACCTCAATTCCTTACACAGATTCATCATTGCACATCATGTTACAAAGACATCCATCCAAATGGAACACACAAAGCCGACATGTACTGCATGCGGCAGTTAAACTGAAAGTCCTGGTGCACAGGACTAATTTACCCCCCCCCCCCCCGCATTACTCACCTTTTACTATCAGTGCTCCATCCAACGGGTGATAGGACAGGAAACAAGTGCAGCAGATATGCATCACTGCAGCTTACAGTAATTTCTTGGCCCCTGCCATACAGTTCATTGCCTCATTTTGGCTACCTTGGGTTTTGTAACTGGGACAATGTCGTTTTTGCATTTATGTCTGCTCTAAACAAACACTAAAGTTAACCAAAACCCAAGATTTTCACTATGCCAGGTTTTAGTCTGTACCCTTGGGGCATCCCCATTTGAGATGCTGCGCGCAAGACACTGTCAGTTGTCAGTAACGCAGATCTGCTCCAAACAGCTCCTTAGGCCAAGCTAATTAATATGCAGGCAAAGAAACCCTCGCGACCAGTGCATGGAACCCCCTGTGGCATCCATCTGGTGTGACAAGGGAAGGCTTGTTCCTTATGACCTTTATAAAATTTTAATTCAACCCCCCCCCCCCCCCCCAAAAAAAAGGCCCACAGAAGGCGTCCACTCACCACCAATGCCCGTAGCATATTAATAACTATTTGAGCATTTGTTATAACAGAGCTATAGATTTCTGCCTATACTTCTTCCTAGGCATGTTGCTTCTTCATCCTCACCCCCCCCCCCCCCCCATGGGAGCTGCAGATTTCTGTTTAGATAACAGCATCTGTGAGAGACTATCAGTTTGTAATTTCAGGGATCCAAACATCCCAGTTTATCAATACATGTGTCATGGCTGGTCATGGAAATAATAATTTCCCCCCCTCTGCATTAGTTGTGGGGCTGTACCAGCAGGATGAGGTATGCTCTTAAATTCGACCTACAGCCTCCGCATGCTTTTAACCCCGCATCTGCAGGAGTGCTAAAGGTAAGTAATATTTCGTAATTTAGGCGGTTTCCAATGGTATTTCAGCAGTTTGGCATTCAAATGAGGAGCAGTTGGGGCGAGGAATACTGCAGTCCCATAGGTGCCCTCACAACAATTTACACCAGTCACACTGGTATAAAATGTCAAAATCTGCTGCTTTGCTCCTGGTAACCCTTGGGTGTGCATAACACAGCTCCCCTTCACTAAATGGGAATGCTAACTGGACATCAGTGTTTGTGCCAAGTGGTGCTGCCCTCTCCTAATCTGGGTCCAGTGTGACCGATCCTGTCTCGGAAATATAGGCAGCTTTCACTGAACTTTACAACTAAAATCATTTTGTGGCAACGGTTGTTCTGGCAGCAGAGGTAAGCATACGATTTACTGTATACTTCTTGTGAAAGAGTCGGATTATGCATTTCTCCAGTGCCTGTTGAGACATGCTCAATATCTGACCTGCAGTTACAGAAACTTTCCCTAGTAGCACCTAACACTGAAATAAACACACCTACAGATTTCCTATGTATTCATCTCCTGTAAATATATATATATATGCTACAATCAGAATGCATTCATACAAAACACAAAAATCCACGTGGTTTTGACTTCCATTTTTAAAAAGTTCAAGTGAATTCCACCAGTATTCAGGGACTTTTACATACTATTAAAGTTAGACCAGTTGTACAATAGACTGATATGGATACTACCTGACATTGTCTTACTCAATGGTGAGTCTATTTGAAATGAAAATAAAAATGGAAGTTTAGGTGCCTCCGTCATCAAATCTGATGCTCTTAAACAAAAAAAAAAACACCACTACAAATTCTAAAGTCTCTTTAGCCCCACTATATCAAGCCTAACATGGGTCACTCCACATAGTGGCTTGTGACTCTGTAAAAGTCAGACGAGCATTAAACAGGAAAATGTATTTAACAGCAGTGGGTAATAGGAATAATGGGGGCCACCTAATACGCACATCTGGGATCATTTGATGGCAGCTATGGATCAGCCATGGCTGGCACATGTACAGATGTGCACGGCTGCTTGCGAGTATCAGACAATCCTGTACACTTAAGATGGACCAAAAGTGGTCCAAGACCCCTGGGCTGCCGGATTCCCACCCCCCGCATCCAAAACCAGGGTGCCCCACTGTGTGAACCTCCGCTCCGAAAACTCCCCTTCTCCCTGATCCAACGGCGCATGAGCAAGCCGCGGCCACCATCTGTTATACCTTTTCCTTTCACGAATGCCTGGTGCAGGCACGCACCCTGTTAGACAGTAGCGGGGATGCAGCCGCAAGCGTGCTGGGCAAGAGCCCTTGCATGTAATGTAGGACCAGGGAAAGGAAATTTGACTGGCTTTCACAGAGTGGGGAATCCTGAATCTGGATGCCCCAGGGGGAAGGGAATCAGGAAGCCCTGAAATCAGCCATGGGTTTTGGTCAACTTCCTCAAACCCTCCCAAACCATCTTCTGCTTCAGACAGTTCATCATCCTCCATCCACATATAGCCAATGATATGTACATATGAGAATCAATAAGTGATCTCTTCCCTATTGTTCAACAAATGCATTAAACAGCAAAGTGCCAAAACCACAATACTTTGTTCTAAGGAGCCTTCAAAGTCTAAAGGGAGCCTAATGCTATAAAATCTTTGTATTCAAAACCTTAAAAAGTGCTGACATTATACAAAAACATAATCCATTCAAAAGCTCTTAGTAATAGATATATGGAATTCAGAGGCTAATAGGTTACAGTAGATGGGCAGTTAAAGTATTCAATGAATATCCTCCATGGCTGCATGAGAGATAAAGCAGAGTGTTCAACTCAGCGATTTGAGGATTACATCCCTTCTTGTATAGCCTAAAAAGTGATACTGCAGGCAAAGGTAATTGTTAAACCATTGCGTCGCGCTACATTTGACACTGTCCTAAACCATTTTTCATTTTTAAATTGAAGCAGAAGTGGATAGGATATCACGGTATACAGGTTCGGCCAATGACATTCAGCTGAATGGGGCAGGATTGCCAAATGTAGCCCACTGCTAGGGTTTAACAATTGCCTGCATTGGCACTTTCAGCTCTCTTCTTTAGCCTTCGGAAACTCCTCTGAACAAATATTATGGTTTGGCACAGGACAGAGCTTACATATTGATTCTTCTATATACGACCGAGTGTGTAGAATGTGCTTTCTATCTACTGCAGTATATCATTTGCTGTACTACCATGAATGCTAGTAAAGTATTATTGCTGCTAATTTGGTTGTGACGCGTGCATGTTTAAATTACCTAACCTGAACCTTCCCTGTGAAACGTCCCCTCCTTCAAGTGTTCATAGCAACACTTGGTGCTCTAGCCAGTACCTGGAAATTGTTGTGTTGATCTGCTTTATTTGTTTCATCTACATCTAACAGTGCTCTTATGCATCCTTCCTCAGGCAAATTTTTTTGCTGCACATAAAATTTACCTTTTTCTAACCCCTTTTGTGGTAAATTTTAGAACCAAAATAGCAGCTCATGTATCTGCAGGCCGCCTGCATACAGGAAGTGCTGCTGGGCTTCCTGTTGCTGTGCATTGTCAGTTATGTCAGTTGAATCCATGCAGCAACATGGCCGAGATGCTGGGAGAGGAGCCTCCAAAATGGCCGCTACCTTTCTTTTCCAACTGTGCCAGGCTGTGGGTCCAGTTTAAAGCGGACCTTCACCCTGAATAAGAGCCTATCTTATATGTTTCCCCCACACTGTACATACAGATTGCTCACATTAAAAATCATCCTACCTGCATCTACTGCATGTTATGAGCCTTTAAACATCCAAGATGGTGGCTCATGGAGCATCAGGCAGCCTGCAGGAAGTGTCTTCTGACTCTGCCGCTCTGCATTCTGGGATTGCTGTCCTTTTCCTGACCCCAGCTCTGCTCTGTCTGTGCAAAGCACAGCTATAACCCCACCCCCTGTACTTTATCCCGCTCTCCTCTCTTCAATAAGTGTGATTATTCTGAGTCAAGATCAAGATGGCGGCGCCCGTATCCTAGAGTCCTGAACAGAGTTGCAGCCCAGTGTGGGAAAGATAATAATAATAAGTGGCTAAAAACGTAAAAAAAATATATTAATTTTAGATGCTGGTGAATAGTTTTTTTTAAGGGTTTGGGCTTTTCATTAAATCACGCTGAAGGTCCGATTTAAAGTGGACCAACACCCAGGATTTTGACTATCCTGGGTTTTGGTCCACTTCGGCAGGGCACCCCGCTGTGTGAAACCCCCCAGAAAGCCCCAAAAACTCACCTTTCCCCGCTCCCAAGTGACCGCTGCTGCCAATCCCCGCCGACAGACAAGCGGGAGGCAGCGACGGACAAGAGAGCGCGCCCGCCTCCGCCGCGTCACTCTTACAGGGCGCGCGCCCGCGCCGGCCATTCACAAACGGCGGGTGGCGCTGGATCGAGGATCAGGTAGGGATTTAGGGGTTTCTGGGGGGTTGCCCCGCAGTCAGGCACTGCCCCTTTCTCTCCAGCACAGAGAGCACTGGAATCTTGCATATGCGCCCTCACTGATCCATGCTAGCCAGCCTGGCAAACAGATGCCTACAACAGAACGGACTGCATCGGATTTGTTTTGGGCTATGCGGAATTCACAGCCCATGACCCAAGAAGCAAGTTTTATAGTCGCCTCATAAGGGGCTAATACATTTGTTATTTGAGATACAAATTGCCACATATGCAATACAGCGGGGGCAGGTTTTTGCGCCGCATATGTTTATTAGACTGTTGGTCCACTTTAACCCTATTGTTTACAGGATTACGCAAATAGATTCAGTCAATGATTTTTATAGTTGATCCACGGGCAGAAAGTTCTGTTCACATCATCCTGTAGAATATTAAGAAAAACATTTTTCTTTATTTTCTATCTAAATAGTTTACAACATCATGCGATCATCCAACTTTTATCTCTCCAAAACAGACTTGAGGAATGCATTTTATTTAGTCCCATTACACATATGTGTATATAAAAATGAGGTCACATCCCAAGGGAGGTGGGGGTGTAGTGCAGGAAATATGGATGTAGAAGTTTCTGATAACCTTTTTCATAAGTGCAGCCAGACTAGAAAAAAATGAGCTACTGCTGAATGCAGCTGGAGGGAGAATACTGGTTCTTTCTTCCTCCTTTACACAAAGTCATGTAAAACTAGATGTTTTTCAGGGCGGCCCCATGTATTAGTTACATAGTTATTTAGCATGAAAGGTAGACATACAATTATCAAGCTCACCCAAGAAAAGAAAACAGGAAAATCCAGCCCTAAATGTATTTTCCGAATATTCCAGAGTTTCACCATCCTCAGAGTAAAGAAACCTTTCATCAGCTGGTGTTGGAGCTCTTTAGCCACAGATTGCCCATGTGATTTATATAAAAAGTTATATTAAAGCGGACCTTCACCCTGAATAAGAGTCTATCTTATACGTTTCCCCCACCCTGTACATACAGAGTGCCCACATCAAAAATCATCCTACCTGCACCTATTGCATTTAGCCTTTAAATATCCAAGATGGTGGCACATGGAGTGTCAGGCTGCCTGCAAACAGGAAGTGTCTTCTGACTGTGCAGCTCTGCATTCTGGGATTGCTGTCCTTTTCCTGACCCCAGCTCTGCTCTGTCTGTGGAAAGCACTTCCCCTCCCCCTCTTCTCTCCTCAATATGTGATGCTTCTGAGGCAAGATGGCGGCGCCTGTATCATGGGATCCTGAACAGAGTTGAAGCCCTGTGATTGATTGAAATCTTTGACTGCCCACACTGCTTCTAGCAGGCATGACAGGCCTGCCACTTTATTGTACAAAAAGTGTTAGGCCTATCATGCATGACAGGAGGATTGTGCGCAGTATGTGTCTGCTCACAAAGATTTCATCCTCTTCATTTGCATCCTCTGCGCCAGCCACCAGCAGGACCTGCACACGTGACCGCCCGGTGGCCAATCACGGGACTCTATTCCCAGCGCTGGCTGTAATGAAGGTGAGCATTACAAGCATTGTGTGCAGTTAAGTGCGAGGGGGCTCCAGCATTCTGGATGCCCATCGGGAGATTCTTATCAGCAGACAGCGGGACCAACACCCGTTAAAGTAAAAATGGGTGTTGGTCCGGTTTAAGTGTTAGGGGCGAGTCTGATAGTAATGAGCTTCGGATCTGGGATGAAGCTAGATTAGACTCGGATCTTCAGTCTGGTTCGCCCCATCCCAGGTACCGATAAGATCCGGGACAAATCATACGACATGCCATCCACAGGTACCGGCAAGTGGCAAGCCAGCCACCACCGTTCTGTGAAGTGGTATAGGGGTCCCTTGTCCCCTACTTTATCTGTGTCTAACTCCTCCTGCCCCCCACTGGCCTGGTGTCCTCTCTGCAGGTCTGCAGTGCCCCACCTGAGAGGAACAATACCAGGGAAGTGACATTTTCGGTGGTGTTCCTCTGTAAGTAGCCCTAATACATTTTAGATTTTGTTTTAGCTAAGATATATGCAACAGTTGCTGGCCAGTTGCCAATTGCTTTTCAATAAAAATGTGAAATAAACATGATCAGCTTTTTAGACTAAATCAAACTATTGAATGAAAAATTAGAATGAATGCAATTATTTGAATAGCAATTAAAGAAAAAATATATAGTTTGTTAAAACATGTCCAAACATGGGTGTCTACTTGGTTGGCATTCCCCCCCCCCCCCCCGATCCTTCTGAATATCCCACTAGCTGCTGGCAAAGCATACTGCCTTCATTGAACAGTTATGTATGCATTGGCTGGAACATTAAAACCACACAGCCGTTAGTACTGGTTCCGCTATCTCCAAAGAACTACTGGGGATACACCAGCACTACACGCTAAAAGGAATTAGCTGTCTAAAGAGGATTTGTGCTACTACTTTATAACTTGAAGACACATGTCACTCGCGGCCCTCCAAGCCTTTTTATGTGGCCCTCAGACAGCTGCCAGAAGGCGGCACCGCCCGTTCTAGCCAGCCTGGTCTTTCAAAGGCTGCTGACACTGGCAGCACCAGCAGGGGATTGTAGACCAGGGCACGGAGGCCAGCCTGAAGGCTACAAGCCCACGATAGCCCATATGGGCCACGGGCTCTACTGCCCCCTGGGCTTTAGGGAGGCAGATGCTTATGAACTGGTGTAGGGGTCTCATGGATCCCTTACCAGTTTACAAAGGGTAGCGGTACATAAAAGTGAAATGTCAATTACTGAATATATTTATCTTTACTTTCTTGGATCACGATGATAGCGGGTGGTGATCACTGAAGGGGGAGGGGGTTTAAGGGATCACTGGAGGGAGTCCCCTGCCCCTCCAACCTCCCTCTCCTGATCAGTACCGCATCTGAGGGCTGTTGGAGATGGAGCGGGATGATGCCCAAAAAAGGCAGGGCGAGCGATGGGCAGCAGCAGTGATGGCGGAAGCGGAGAGGGGGCCTGTTCCAGGCCCTCTCCTCATGCAGAAAGAGCCCGGGGAGTGGATCAGAGACACCCCAGGGGTAGAGGAGACCAGCTCCGCTGGATCACGGCCCAAGGCAAGTGACACTTTTTGTTATTTTTTTGCTGCTAGCAGAGGGGAAAGGCAGGCATGTAAAATGTACATGGGTGGCGTTTAACAGTAGGAGAGACAGCAAGGTAAGTGTCATATTTGGGTTAAACTGCATAAACGTGGACTGAACACCACCTTCTGGTGGCAGTACGGTCCATGTGCAGACGGAGTTAGGTTGTTTCTCTCCTTTTTTTCATTTGTCTCAACAAAAAGTGAATTGGAAAAAAAATAATACTGTTGGTATGTTTTGTTGGATAGGAACACTTAGGCCCCTGTCAGAAGTAGTAGGCTGCTCTGAGAAATTTGGCATTTCCTTTACCGCGTCTACACTGTCAAGTTTAGCAAGGTGTTCCTCTTAGAAATCTGGCAGCAGACTTCAAGGAACCATCATAGCCATTCCGACAACATGTGAGCCAACTTCACTGTATATTTTGTCCAGACAGGAAAAAAAGTCATATGAACTGATTCATAGTTATGACTGGCAGAGAGAGGCAGCTGGAAAAGTTTAAAGCAGGCCTTCGAATAGGACTTTAGGTCCACTGAAGAGCCGCCATCTATCTTCCGAGGGCTCCTAAATTTGGGATGCCTTGCTGGCTAACAAAGCCTGAAAATGGTCTAATGGTCTAATTACTCGCCAAGTGGACCAATCCTGTCCACAGGAAGCAAATGTGTTACACCTGCGCACACCTGCCCAGCGATTCCTACTGGCTACCTAATTGTTCCAGAAGGGTAAGGACCTCCTTCATAAATGGGTGGGCCTAGAGATTGCCACAAAAATCTGCTTGTGTTTTTGCAGCTATGGCTCCAGGATGTGTGCTGTTGTTTCTTGCCCGACACATCAATGGCCATTAGTTGAACGAAAAAGAAAATGTCACTCATCAGAGAAGGTCTGATTCCAACACTGCTATGAAAATGGAAGCTTTTTCTTGATGTAACTTTGTTAGCAGCCCCCAGCTGCAGGCGTGCCTGTGCCGCCCATTCAGAGAGAACCGGTACTGTGCACACCTAGTTAGAGGTTGGCTGGGGACATGGCAGACGATTCCCTCCCCCCAGGGCATCCAAAATTGGGATGCCCCTCTGTATGAAACCCCCCCCAGGTCAACCATACATTCACCTTCTTTTCCGGTCCAACGGCACATGCGCGAGCCGTGGCCACATCCCCCCACGTGCCCGCTCCAGGCATTTATAAATGGCCGGTTCGGGCACGCTTCTTGTTAGAAGGTAGTGGGGGATGCGGCCTTCAGCACACACGGGGGCACTGCCAATTGGTCGGGCAGTCACACATGTGCCATAGGACAAGGTAGAGGTGAGTTGGTTTTGGCGATCTGGGGGTGTCCCGGGGGGGCAAGGACCAAAACCCTGGATAGTCAAAATCCTGGGTTTTGGTCCACTTTAAAGCTGGGTTTTGGTCTAATTTTTTCTGGGGGTTGGAATGGCACAATGATTAAGGGGATGGGGGGAGGATGCCACACTGCCTATAAGAATGAGAGGGGGGTATGCAACACTGCCTATGGAAATGAGTGGGGGAAATGCCACACTTCCCATGGGGAATGGCATGGGGGAATGCCAAACTGCCCATTGGGGAATGGGATGGGGGAATGCCACACTGCCCATTGGGGAATGCCACACTGCCCATTGGAGAATGGGATGGGGGGGGGGGGAACTGCCCATGGGTAATGGGATACAGTACTGGAGTTTTTTTTTTATCTTTTTACCGATAGCAGCTAATAGTAACTGTATTCTATTCACACCTCTCCGCTTGCGCTGCACTGGGCAATGCAGTCAAAGCTCAAGGGAAAATACCCATTGTTTTTACTGGGCCAGTATATATATATATATATATATATATATATATATATATATATATACACACCGACAGAGTCAGACTGGAATACTCTGGGCCCACCCTAAAGCTAAAAACACAGTTAGATTGCAATAACATAAATTCTGATGTATTGATCAAAAAACTTACTGAAAAAATAACAGAGAACTCTGAAAACACTCCAGGCAAGCCAGAAAAACTGTGTTAGTCTAGGACCTTATTTTACTGCCCTGATGGTGGCCTTGGGTCAGTGACTCGGGACCACCGGAGGATCCTCTGGTCTTCTGATGGGCCAGTCTGACACTGCATAAAAGGTCTTATGTTAGTGGTGTAGCTAAATATGACAGGGCCCTGGTGCGAACATTAAAGAGGAACTATGGAAAAAAATGACCATGGTCCCTCTTTACTATACAGCAGCCGTTCGGGAACTTACCTCTTTCAGATCCTCTTTTATGGTACGGAATGCTCGGAAGCACCGATAGGGTGCTCACAGTCATGTGGGCATGCCACCTGGAGCTGCCTATCAGCACTGGCGGTGGAAGTTGATAGGCTGCTCCACGGCAGTCATAGAAGAGGACCCAGAAAAAGATGATTTTCAGGACAACCATTTGTTTTCCTGGTGCTTATGCACATCCCGAGTCGTGCTGCCCAGCTGCTGTATAGTAAAGAAGGACTACGGTCCTTTTTCATCTTTAAATGGGGTCCTTTTAAGGGGGGGGGGGGGTTTCACACAGCGGGGCATACCATTTTTGGATGCCCTGGGGAGGAATCAATCGACCTGGGAATCTTATAGATTCCCAGGTCAATCAGTGTGGGTTTTGGTCCACTTTAAATGGCAATCTTTCCATGAACCTAATTAGAGTATATATACAGAGAAGTAGCTATTCTTTCTGTCACTCGGGCAAAGATTCGAAATGGTGCCCCCCACCTGTGCTTAAAGTGGACAAACACACAGGATTTTGACTATCCTGGGTTTTGGTCCACTTCCCGGGGCACCCCGATCGGGCTGTGTGAAACCCCCCAGATCTCCCGATAAAACTCACCTCAACCTGCTCCTACAGCGCATGCACGGCTGCTCGTCCAATCAGCTAGCTCGGAGCCGCTGAGGTATGTGCGTCAAATCTCAGCGGCTCCAAGCACGCTTCCCTCTAACAGGGAGTGCGCCCTGCTAGAGAGAAGCACAAGATGTGGCTGCAGCCCGCGCATGCGTCGTTGGACAGGTAAGTGCAGCGGACGTCCTGGGGGGGGGTTTCACACAGGGGGGCCTCCCGATTTTGGATGCCTCACGGGGAGGGATTGGATTGGCCCGGGAATCTTCCCCTGGGTGTTGGTCCACTTTAAGCCACTCTTTGGCACTTGGCACCCCCCAGGACATGCTGTACCCGGGGCACCTGTCCTCCTAGAGATTATATATATATATATATATATATATATACACACACACACACAGATCATACAAATATAATAAAAACAAATATCTAGGTTAAATGACGAGCAAGCACTGTACCACAACCATCCAGCAACACTAGGTGCCTGACCGGCCATTGCTTCCAGGGCTAGCAGACTTTTTGACTGTTAGCTCTGCCAGTCCCATGGACTCAACGAGACTTATTCCCTCACTTGGATTTTTCTTTGGACCTAAACTTAGAATGAATTTTGAACATTTAATTCTTATTTTTCTTTTTTTAAATCATAGCTAAACACAGAACCAAAGCAACATCACACTGGCGGTCTATACATACACGGGGCTGACAAGTGTACGAAGTCTATGAGGGCTCCCGGGAGGTTGCCGCCATGCTTTCTAAGAAGGCCATCTGAAAGCAAGTTGCCGGAGCACCCAGCACCTATCCGAGACATTAGGGCTTGTAGGAGGCGCCATGGCACCATGCACTTACCTGCGGCGGCAAAGGCTGAGGTGAGGTGAGGTGAGGTGCGGGGTCCGGCAGAGCTCGCGGGCTAGAGGGCTTCTCAGAGCGCAGAGGAGAGAACCACACACCGCAATAAAGTCGGTTAGGTGTTAGCAAGCACAGCCCAAGCCAGCGTATCCAGAAACAGCAAGCACAGCTTAGCCCGTACCAGCGTATCCAGAAACAGCGAGTGCAGCGTGTGAGGAGCCCCCCAGACTCGCCCTCCAGCCCCACCTGTGTGTGTGTGTGTGTGGATGGGAAAGCCGCCACCTCCTTCTCCTCCTCCCCGGCCTCAACAGTACGCCTCTGTCTCCTCTCACATCCCTGTCTGCTGCTGCTGCTAGCGTGTCCTCCCCTCACATGTCCCCCACACTGGCCAGCAGTAGCCTCAGACTTCCCTGCTGGGACTTGTAGTTCACCCACACCAGAGTGATAGATGTGGACAGGACACGGATAACTTCCTCCCATGAACCAGCTGCTGAATGAGTTCACTGCCACTGAATCCAACACATCTGTTTTCACGATGCTGAAGTTGGTTTCTTATTCGGCCAGTTTCTTATTCGGCCTGAAGTTGGTTTCTTAACTTCAGCATCGTTCTGTTTTCATAGCTCCCAACTGTCCCTGATTCGGAGGGACTGTCCCTCTTTGGAGGCTATGCCCCCCTGTCCCTCATTTGTCCCTCTTTGAGGTGTAACATGCATCAATAAATGATTCATTTCCCTATTCAAGATGTTTCTATTGTAACTGTTACACCCTCAATGATCCCTAACAAATGTCCCTCTATACCACCCTGAAAAGTTGGTAAGTATGCTGTTTAAATAAAGTGGACCAATACCTGCAATTTTCACTAAGCTGGGTTTTGAAACAAGAGGGTAAACTGCCAGCACAGACCACAACTGCTCACCCCTATATAATACAGCCACACTACAGTAAAATATATTTAAATCAATCCTTTATTACATTTAATAATTCAGAGATTATATGCAAGGGAAAAGCCACAATTAAACACATTAAAAACAATAAAAAACACATATGCGGAAGTAAAGTGGGCATCATAGACTAATAGTCACCTAATCCAAATATATGGCACATTAAGATAATGCCATTTACAGTTGATGTGCCTTGGGGTCTCCCCCACTGAAAGTGCTGGTGCATAAAGTAAAAGGTGCAATATAGAAAGTCACTAGTTGTGCAAGGAAAAGCTATGTGCAAAGTCCGCAGCAAAGAAATAATAAGGGGACTAAAATGTCCCTATATGTGCATGAGTGCACAGGTAAAGTGCTGAGTGCAGATGGTGCAATCCTAAGACAAAGAATTAACGAGGCACCAAGTCATATAGCACAGTAGTAATGGCAATACAAAATAAATATCAATAGAAATTGTTACAATGAGCGTTACCGGTTAGAGAGTCTAAGTCCACTTTAAGAATCCGCAACCCGGCACCACCGGCGCGTTGCGTGGTGGTCGTCCTAACGGCACTTCATCAGGATGCAATTTTCACTAAGCTGGGTTTTGGTCCACACCCATCCGATATATAAACTTCGCTGGCATTCCCATATCATAGGGTCTGCTCCAATCCTCTTCATCAACCATATATATTCAAGTAGACCGCAACCTGGTCTGTACAGTTAGGACATCCCAATCTGTGTGAAACCTCACGGTCCCACGATATAAATACCTCGCCAGGGCTCAGATGTGGCTCTGCTCCAATCAGCTCCTTCAGCCACACATATTAATGTGCAGCTAAAGAAACTGAGTGCAGCTTTGCCGCAATCTATCTATGTATGCCAGCCATCACCGGAATCTCCAGCACTCCACTATCTGATGTGTCTTTACATTCTAGGTCCAGTTTTGATCCAGTTTAAAGGGAGCATGTGGTGAGGCAAAAAAAAAGGTTTCATTTTAACTGTCTCTCCAAGACATGTCTTTTTTGGAAGCCCCTCATTTTTAAAGTGGACCAAAACCTGTGATTTTTACTATCCCGGGTTTTGGTTTGTCCCCCTGGGGCACCCTGGTTTGGGATACGCCGCCTTTCACCCAGTAAAACTCACCTCTCATTGGTCCAACACCGCCTCTGGCCTTCCTTTGGGGCATCCTGACTTAGGATATCCAACCGTGTAAAACCCCTGGCGTGCTGGTAATCACTTACTTTTCACCGGCCCAATGGCGCATGTGCCGCTCTCGTCCAATCAGCTTCTCCAGCCGCACTTATTAATGTGTGGGTGGAAAAGCTAAATGGAATCCCAGCCATACACAGCTTAAAGAGGATGCAAGTGGTGCTGCCGCCGGCCACGCATGTGCTGTGGTCTTGTCAGGTAAGAACTCTTGGCAAACAGACGGGTTTCATAGAGCATTTGGGATGCCTCGGGGAGAGGAACCCAACCCCCGATCGGCCGACCATAGAGTCTCATAGGGCCGGTTTTACAGTGGACCAAAACCTGGTTTGCCTAGTTTTGGAGTCTTTTTAAAGTGGACCTATCAGACACTTGCCTGGCCCAGGAGTCTATAAGATTCCAGGGCTGGCCAATTATCTCTTTTCTGGGTCATTTTGATTTGGGATGCCTCTGTGTGTGAAACCCTGACAATCGCCGCAGCTTGACTTCAGCGGCCCCACGCCATTCAGATGGCTGGGTGCAGAAACCCACAGAGATGCTTTTGCTCCCCTTTCTCTACGCCAGGCTCTGTGTGTAAACATGCAAAGATGTGCTGTGATACTGGTGGAAAGGTAAGGTTTGAGGGTTATACGAAATTGGGATGCCCCAGAAATCAACCGATCGCATGGATAGTGAAAATCCCACTAATGTCCACTGTAAAAGTCTACAGGGATGTGCCATTTTGGGTCCTGGAGGCATCCCGATTTGGGATTCCCAGAAACTGCTATTTCCTGCATCCTTCCCTCAGTTATGCATAAAATGCTAGTTCATGCCATTATTCTTTCCTGACTGAATAATTGTAACAGCCTTCTCTGTGAGCCACATATGAATAGACTGACACCACTCCAATATGTTCTGACATCTGCTGCTCACCTCATCCACCTCACTGCTCCTCTCATTCACTCCCTCTACTGCTTAAATATATCCCAAACAATATGGAAAGAAGGTGCAAAGATGAAAAAAATACTTCTCACTGACCCAGCTGCTTCCTTGTGAAGATGACTAGGAGACCCATCTCAGCAATGAGCATGTATGCCTCATACCCTCCTGGAGGCCACCCACCAACTGCAGAAGCCAACTGATGTCATATGTGTTTACAGCTCCATTCACGGTAACAGAGGGGGCATCTTTTTTAAACAGAAATGTCCTTAATGGCGGATGCAAACCCCCTGTAAAGAATACTCCAGGACCACATTACAGCTTGGCCCAGAGCATCCCAATTTGGGATATGAAACCCTTAGGATCACTTTGGGAATTGACTTTCTTTAGTGTTGTTCCTCCCTGGCAGGGCATCCCGATTTGAGATGAACCGCTGTGTGTATCCCCCCAGAACCCTCATAAACTCACCTTTTCCCCACTCCCACAGTGCATGCACAGACCCCTCAGCCAGTAGTGCGTGCTTCATTCAGATCTCCATTCAATGCAGCAAAGAAATCTGAATAGAGCAATTTCTATAAGCTGCATCCCTGGCCCTAGCTGAGGGCTTGCCCATACCAGCTATTCAGAAAGGCCTGGCATGGGTGCGCACCTACAGTACTAAAGTGCTGTACAGTGCTAAAAGTATGCATGGGAAGCACATGCGTGTGGGCTCATGAAAGAAGTCAGTGGATTGACTGATTCAGAGGGTTACACAGCGGGGCATCCCAATTAGGCACCATAAATAGATAGACCACCGCCTCGTCTTGAGGGGGATGTTGCTCCTCTCTTAAGAGGAAACAAACACCCAGATTTTCACTCTCCTGGGTTTGAGTCCTCCTCCCTGCGGCATCTCAATACGGAATGCCACGTTGTGTGAAAGTGGACCTTTACCCTGAATAAGAGCCTATCTTATATGTTTCCCACATCCTGTACATACAGATTGCTCACACTAAAAAGCATCCTACCTGCATCTACTGCATGTTATGAGCCTTTAAACATCCAAGATGGTGGATCATGGCGCATTAGGCAGCCTGCAAACAGGAAGTGTCTTCTGGCTGTGCCTCTCTGCATTCTGGGATTGCTGTCCTTTTCCTGACCCCAGCTCTGCTCTGTCTGTACTAAGCACAGCTATAACCCCCCCCCCGTACTTTATCCCCCCCCTCTCCTCTCCTGGGTATGTGATGCTTCCGAGGCAAGATGTTGGCGCCCGTATCCTAGAGTCCTGAACAGAGTTGCAGCCCGGTGGGGAAAAGATTAATAGGTAAGTGACTAAAAACTTGAAACATATTAGTTTTAGATGCTGGGGAATAGTTCTTTAAGGGTTTGGGCTTTTCATTAAATCATGCTGAAGGTCCGGTTGAAGCTCCGTAGTTGGCCCCTAAAATCACCTTTCCTCCAATCCTCATGTAGAGGCTGCTGACCTATTAGTGCCAGCAATAGATCAGGTTGCAGATCTTTAGGAGTATCTGGGCACTTTATTACTAAAGTGTAATATAAGTAAGTGCTTTGCCTGATTTGCCCATGGATGCACCATTTCACGGAATATAGCACATAAAGGGTCACAATTCTCTTGCTAATCCAATGGGATGCAAGTGGGAAGGTAGGGAAGGGGCCATATATTTGGTTGTCCTCTTTGAATTCTGGAGCTTTACAATACACTGGGTGCAACTATTCAGTGCATATAGTATGGAGTGTGGAGGAAGTCAGCAGGCAGATGCAGAATGTAATGTTTATCCAGGGGCGTAACTTAAAGTGGACCAAAACCCAGGATTTTGACTATACTGGGTTTTGGTCCTTTCCCCGATTGGGGTGCCCCGCTGTGTGAAACCCCCCCCCAGGACAGACAGGCCATTTAAAGTGGACCTAAAGTCTTAAAGGCCATGGGATGTTTTGGCATGCACATCCACCTGAAAACCTCTGGGAATGCCGTTGTAAATGGTCAGCCAATAGGGTTCCCTGAGCAGGCATGCACGGTGTTGTGTACGTCAAGTCCAAAAACCCTATTGGAGAGTGGATGTAGCTTTTACCTTGGGTGTAGGTCTGCTTTAAAAGCTGTATGTGTGATCCTGTGATACTATTCTCACTAAAACCATCTTTAGCCAGCCCTGGAGTCTAGAAGACTCCACAGCGACTGACTGCCTCTCCCTGGGGCATCCTGGTTTGGGATGCCCTGCTTTGTGAAGCCCTCTGGGATCGCCGCTATAGTTACATTGCCAGCTATCCCTTGGCACTTCCACGGCCGGGGGCCGCATCCCGGTCAGCACTCAACTATTCAGATAGGCTTGGGCGGGAGCGTGACAGGGAAACTGGGGAAGCCACCAGTATGTGTGCTATGTCACCCAGAAATTTTAAGATCAACCTATCAGCAATCTCAAATTTGGCGGGTGGGCGTTGCTAGCATGGGCACTCAAGCCTTATTTTACAAAAACAGGAAACAGAGGAGGCCGACTGATCGCCTCTAGGTACTCTGGGAGGGAGACAAGATGGGGGGGGGGGGGGCAGAGCTCAAATAAAAGGGTTTTGGTCTGCTTGAATGCCCCCCAAACCTCTCAGTAAGGACACATATGGGAAATTTCTATTAGGACTCACAGACAGGTGCACATCCTGCCATCAACTTGTCTCATCAATGGATAGAGAAATAGATGAGAAAATCGGCAGTGAATTATAGAAAATGCTCTAAACATGGTGCCAAGATCTTCACTTAGAGCTGAATGAGCCACTGGGGTGAATTTAGAAATGGTAGTAAGTTGCCACACTTTCTATAATCTCATCTGCTTAGTAAATTAGTTCATACTGGAAATCATGAAATTTTTAGAGCAGACACGCTTTCATCCCACAAATGTGAAAGAGTGCATCATTCAAACAAGCAGATGCAGGAGATTTAAAAATACTTTTTCCGATTCCCAAAAATGAATACATCTGATTGCGTAACATTGTTTGTGTCATGTATGGTGCAATATAATAGTATTTACTGCCATCTGTTGACCATAACTAGTATTGCATGCCTCTGATGGCCTAAGTGATTTAAAGAGGACAAAAACCCAGCGCGATCGGACCGGGAATCTATAAGATCCCCCCCGGGGCATCCAAAATCGGAATACCCCGCTGTGGGAAACCCCCCAGGTCACCCCGTACACTTACCTTACTTCCCAGCACATGCGCAAGCCATGGGCACATCCCCGCTATCCCTTTAGCAGGGGAGCGCTCCTTGTTAGAGGGAAGTGGAGGATGCGGCCCCCAGTGCTCTTGGAGCCACTGGCCTTAGACAGCGTGACGTCAGTGGCTCCAAGCGTGCTGATTGGACTAGCGGCCGGTAGTAAAATCACATCAATTCTGCATTCCTATGTCATGTATGTGCAACAGGAAATTTTGTTTCCTGTCCCCTACCAAATGTAGATCCCATACCTCCCAACTGTCCCTGATTTGGAGGGACTGTCCCTCTTTTGAGTTGTTCTTCTCTGTCCCAATTTGAGGTTTAACATGCAGATCTACATCAATAAATGATTAATTCTCCTATTCAAAATGTTTATATTGATGTAACTGTTTCACCGCATCTCCTATCCATCAATCAATGAGGGGGCATGGCTTAATTTAACAATTGCCCCTGTTTCTCACCCAGAAAAGTTGGAAGGTATGAGATCCAATTGGAAAAAAATGAGTAGTTCTCCAATGCAGGGCTAATTGTGAGGGGGTAATTTAGGTTAATTTAATGCCCATGTGAACCTTCCTCCTTCCTGGAAACTGCTATGGAGTGGATCTACCCCACAACATTGAAGTCTGTGCCATAGCACCAGAGCTGACAGCAGGCTAAAGTCATTTTCCAGGCAATACAATAAAAAATGTCCCTTTTATCTCCGCAGATGATCTCTCCTTGTCCGGTGCTCTGACACTCACCTGATCGCCTGAGCCAAGTTTCAGCCCAATTGTCCGGCTTGTCTCTAGTTCAGGACAGGGCTGTGGAGTCGGAGTAGGAGTTAGTTTGGCTAGAGTCAGAGTACAAAACGACTACAGCATAAAAAAAAAAAAAAACATGTTACTAATATTGTATAATGAATGTAACTTTCATAGGAAGTTTAGAAACATTAATCATAAACATATTTTATGTTCTCTCAAACTAAGGCTCTTACATATAATAATCATATGTGATTGTGGGTGTTCTAATGGTGATAGAGAGGGGAGGACTGGCCATAGGGCATACTGGGCGAAAGCCCCCAGAGGCTGCACCTCCCCTACACTGGTTGCCTGCCACGGAACCAGTGATTGGGCAACTATGTGGGGGGGCCAGTGGTCGAGCAACTACGCGAGGAGCCCGGCCGGCCACTCCCTGGGACAGCAGTTGTGAAGCTGAGCTGCGGGTGATGCCAGGGTCGGCAATGCGGGATGTTACGGCATAGCGCTGGGCAGGCTGGAGACTCGGGTGAAGGTGGCGGCAGCTCTATGGGCATGGCGGGGTGAGCACACAGAGGAGCGTGGCCAGGCTAAAGTAAGGGGGGCCCTCAACTGGCAGCTGGCAAAACGAAGTTGCCCTCACCATGGCCGCCAATAGCCATCCCTCAGCTTTGTGCCAACCTCCCGGCTCATTGTGATCCAAGTCACCGAAGCGGTACAGCCGCCAAGAAGGAGAAGGAGGAGCAGCCTGGGCAGTAGACATGGAGCACTGCTGGGACAGAACTGCCTTCAGCATGTGCTGCTGCAGCTGCCCTACATAGGGCCGTCTTAGCGTGACGCAGAAGAGGAGGATGACCTCCCCCGAGACCACATCTTCCAGACTACCTAAAGATACCTGCACATGAGGGTTCTGCCACACTGCTTGTTATGGGGTGATGCTCTGCTACACTTGTTATGGGGTGATTTGGGGAGAATACTTTGCCACGCTGCTTGTTATGGGATGATTGGGAGGATGCTCTGCCGCACTGCCTGTTATGGGATGATTTGGGGAGATGCTCTGCAGCACTGTTTGTTATAGATTGTCTATTATCGGGGGGGGGGGTATTATATAGGGTCGAACAAACTACAGAAAGGCCGATGTGACCAGAAAAGTCCTTTTTTTTTTACTTCAGTCTCCCACCGGTGATTGATAATGAGTTCCCCAATCTCCCCTGCCCATTTGCTCCATTTACACGAGCAGATTAATTGACTGTTCGCTCAGCGAGCAACCATACAAATCTTCTGCGATTGAGCGACTGCGTTGACCCAGCCCTTAGACCCAAAAAGTTTGTGCACTCTTGCTTTACATTGGACCTTCAGCATGATTTAATGAAAAGCCCAAACCCTTAAAAAAATATTTCCCAGCATCTAAATGTAATATATTTTAAGTTTTTAGTAACTTACTTATTATTCTTTCCCCCACCAGGCTGCAACTCTGTTCAGGACTCTAGGATACAGGAGCCGCCATCTTGACTCAGAAGCATCACACACACCCAAGATAGGGGAGCCGGATAAAGTACAGGGGGGCAGGTTATAGATGTGATTTGCACAGACAGAGCAGAGCTGGGGTCAGGGAAAGGAGAGCAATCCCAGAATGGAGAGCGACACAGTCAGAAGACACGTCGTGTTTGCAGGCTGCCTGATGCTCCATGAGCCGCCATCTTGGATGTTTAAAGGCTTAAAATATGCAGCAGATGCAGGTAAGATGATTTTTAATGTGAGCAATCTGTATGTACAGGGTGTGGGAAACATATAAGATATGCTCTTATTCAGGGTGAAGGTCCGTTTTAAGTAAATTGTTAAGAAATTCTGTTCCAATAAATATGCTTTATGTTCTATATATGTGGTCCTATTGCTTATATAATCGTGAGAAATAAACATGTTACTAATTATTGGCCATTTATGAATGAACTGGAGTCAGGTCCTGCTAAAAGTCGGAGTCAGGCTTTTGCTGATCAACTCCACAGCCCTGGTTCAGGATATGGTCCACTCTCTGCCGTTTGTCACAGACTACAAAAGCAGCGGGTGATCAGGCTGGGTATCGCAGGATTTAGCTTGGCTTATGCAATCATCTGCTGGGGTAAAAAGGTGAGGATGTGTGTGATGCTGTACAACCTCTCCTGTACAGATAAAATAATACCTGTTTGCAAGGTAATGGCAACTTCTGGCGCTGGACAGGTGTCTTAGGAGTGACAGAATTTCAGACAGGGGCGTAGCTGGGGGGGGGGCAGAGGGGGACACGTGCCCCGGGTGCAGCAGGTCAGGGGGACACCAAAGGGGGGCCATTTCAAATCTTTGCCCCAGGTGCCAGAAAGCCTGGCTACTCCTCTGATTTCATACATACATAAATACTGTAATACCCAAGACCCCCAACCCTGGGACCCAGCTTTAAAGTGGACCAACACCCAGGATTTTGACTATCCTGGGTTTTGGTCCACTTCGGTGGGGCACCCCGATCGGGGGAGCCCCGCTGTGTGAAACCCCCCAGAAAGCCCCGAAAACTCACCTCACCCCGCTCCCACTTGACCGCTGCAGCCAATCCCTGCCGGCGGACAAGCGAGAGGCAGCGCCGGACAAGCAGAGCACATCCGCCGCCGCCTCCAGCGCACCTGTTACGGGGAGCGCACCCTCGCCGGCCATTCACAAACGGCCGGCGCGGGAGCGCGCCCTGCTAGAGGGACGCGCGGGAGGCGGACGCGCATGCGCCGCTGGAACGGGGAAAAGGTAGGATTGTGGGCTTCCTGGGGGTTTCACCCCGCGGGACATCCCGATTTCGGATGCCCTGCGGGGAGGGATCTGATCCCCCCTGGATGTTGGTCCGCTTTAAATAAAGTCTTCTCGGTGATACCAAATCAAGATCTCTGCAGAGGGGGGGCGTGGCCGCGGCATGACAGCGGGAAGACGCATCTTGTGAGGCTCCTCCGTGACCCCAGCCCAGGCGCCCCTTAAACGCACGCTTGACACCCTAATTTGTCCCCGGAGAAGATGAGGAAGCGTAGGGGTCAGCAGCGGGACCCCAAAAGAGAGGAGGGAGGCAGCATCGCCCGCTATTTGCGTCCAGGTGAGCCGCCGGGACCCGTGAAGAAATCCAAGATGGCGGCGAGCGCGCAGGGAGAAGGAGACGAGGAGGGGAACGCAGCGCCCGGCGGTCTGGAGAGCCGGCGCGCCGAGGATCCCCTGACACCAACGGAGACTGTGCTGCCTCAGCAGCTGTCCCTGACGTGTGAGCAGCAGGGAGGGAGAGGAGAGCGAAGCGCCTATTGGCAGGCGGAGGCGCCCGGCAGTGTGGAGAGCCGGCGCGCAGAAGATCTGTGACACAGGCGGAGATTATACCCGCGCCGCCTCAGCAGCTGCCCCCGCCGTGCCAGCAGCGAGGTGGGGAGAGAGAGAGGGACACCTGTCAGCGGCGGAGGTGCCGCCTGAACCACGGACGCCAGCCGCAACCGAGGAGCGGCTTCAGGTACAGGGGACTGCGGGCGGGGATTCCCCTCACCCCGGGAAGCCATATGCAGGGCAGGATCGGGGGGGCGAGATGGAGACAGCCCCCTTCCCTAGCCCGGAGCCCGGGCGTCTGAACTCCTCCCCTCGCTCAGGGGACCTTACCTCGACGGCAGAGGGATGGAGGGAGTCGCCAGCACGGTCCAGATCCAGCCAAGGCAGCAGAGCCAGCAGCCCATTGCATCACCCTGAGAGGGGTCTTAAAGGGCCAGGCACCCATCACCCTGGTTAGCTAGCCAGGCACCCCTCGACCTCTATGCTGCGGGAGAACTGGGGAGAGCTACCAGAGGAAGTGCCGGCGTGTCAAGCGTGGATGGGGGATGGAGCAAGGAGGGGCATCCCAAACACATGGTTCGGTCCAACTCGCCTGGAGCAGACGCCCGCGACAATGAGGTTCCCAAGGGGGGCACCAACCGCTCATGGTGCCACCCCACGGGCCTGGTCCGTGTCCTCGGACGGGATGCCCCCCATCGCCCCCCTCGGGTTGAAACGGCGTGGCAAGCATTATCACCTCCTCGGGCCGTGAAGAGGGGGAAGGTCCCTCCGAGTCGTGGGACCCATGGATGCAGCCGCCGCCTGCTAATACCACTCCCACTAGGAGAGACAACAGAGAGGCGCTCCCTCTCAAGAATGCGATCTTGACCCAGCGAGACCTGGACCTGGATTTGCGCTCCGTGTTGCTGTCCCTCCCCACGAAAGCCGACTTGGAATCGATCAGCACCAAGGCGGATATGGAAACCACGATTTTTAGGATCGAAAAAGCCTTTCGGAAAGATCTGGAAGTTGTCCAAAACAATGTTGCGGCAGTGGAAGATCGAGCTGCGGCCTTAGAGAATGCAAGAGTAGCTACAGAGGACCGCCTCACCCACCTAGAACAGACCAATGATCTACAAGCAACTCAAATTTCCAACCTAAAAATCCAAAATGATGACCTTGAGAACAGGAGTAGGCGGAACAACCTTCGTATACGTGGGCTCCCCGAACTGCCTCAATATGCGGACTTAGAAGTGATTATTACCTCCGTCTTTAACCGGCTACTGGGCAACCCGCTGACCGCCGTCATCAAGCTGGATAGAATCCATAGGGTAGCGGGTCGGCCGCCAGGCGCCCCGGATGCCCCTCGTGACATCCTCTGCAGAGTCCACCACTACAGAGTTAAGGAAGAAATCTTGAGGAAGGCCTGGGAGGCGGGTCAGATTGTCCACGACTCCAACCCTTTGACCGTACTGCCAGACCTGGCCCGATCCACCCTTTGGATGAGAAGGCAACTGAAGCCCCTCCTCCAGAAAATAAAAGAAAGTGGAGCAGCTTATAGGTGGGGCTACCCCTTCCACCTTATCGTCCGCAAGAACGGTGGATCTTTCACTCTCCGAAACCCCCAGAGACCTAGACGGCCTGTTCGTGTTCCTGGATACCGCTCCGCTCGAGGTCCCTAATTGGCTGGACTTTCCTTCGTTTCAGCCACTACCACAGAGGATCCGCCGGAGAAGAGCCCCACCCCGACGGGGGCCACCATGTGGGGGGGGGGGGTTCACCCCCTCCCCTGGAAGAGTGATTTTCCTTCCTCCCTGTGTCCTTGGCCTCGGATCCGCTGCTGCTCCCTGCCCTGACTCTTGCCTACCGTGAACCGCGTGGAGCCGAAGCCGCCGCCTGGGCGGTCGCCTGAACTTGTCTACCATTTTGCTCCTCGGCCTTGGATTCCGTGGTCAGTCCCCCGGCCTCACGTGACCTGGAGGGAAAGCAGTCCCTCCGAGCCTGTGCTCCCTTACCTGCCTCCTGGCCCCTCGCGTTTTTTTTTTTTTTTGCAACCGCCGGTCTGGACCTTGGCCTCTGCTTCCATTTTATCCCAGGACCTGAGATCTACCTCTGATCACGGGCCTGTGTCCCTGCTTCCTGTGGGGGCTGTGGCACTGAGGTCTGCTGTCGGGCGGTCCCCGGCCTGTCCGCGGACGCTACCCTGGACCTTCTTTTGATCACTACCTGGATTCCCGACGGGTGTGGCGTAGAGTGACGGCGGAGACCTCTTGGGCCTGGCTTCCTCGGTGGCCCCCCCCGGTGATGCCTCGCCCCTGGTCCTCGCCCCTGGCTTCACCCCCCCCCTTGGACTTCCCGCGGGGCGCTGCCCTGGACTTTAACTCGTGTGGGGTGTACTGGTGGGGGGGAATTTCCAGCGTATTCTCATGGAGGACTCTCCGCGCCTGTTCATGGTTGGACCTGGCCGGGGGGAGGGCCGGATGGGCGATGCCGGGGCCCGGCTGGGCTGGGGGTGGGCCCCCCTTGCGCGCCGCGCTAACCCTACCTCGCCCTCCCCTGCTGGGCACTAGTTTGTGGCTTTTTGGGGGGGCGCGTTGTGTGGGGGCTCCCTCCCCCTGCCCCCGGGGGAGCTCCGGGGGCGGGTTCCGTGGGGGGGTCCGCGGGCGGTGATGGCGGGCAGATGTGGGGCTGGCTGGTGTGGGGTGGCAGACTGTGGCCTGCGGTGGGGGGCGGTCGGGTGGGGGAGCTGCCGGGCTCAGTGGCGTCCCTTCTCCTGGTCGGGCCCCGGCGAAGGAATGGTCTGATACATTTTTTGCTCTTCCAGTTCCTTTGTGATACTGGGGCCCAGGTCGGGGGAGGGACCGGGGGCGCCCACCGGCTGGGTCTGGTGGGACCATGAGTGGTTAACGAGGGGCATTGAGTGGTGGACGTCCGAGGCCAGGATAGTGACTCCATAATTTGTGTTTATTCAAGTAATATTCATGGTTGAAGGTTTTAGTTGTTAATACTGGGACACTGAGGTCCCTGGTGGCCTTCACCGGGGACGGGCAGGGTAAGTTAAGTTAAATTAAGTTAAGTTGTTGAACCGTTCCTCGTGAGAGGAACTGCCCTGGGCTGGGGGCGGGAGACCCCCGTTGTTGTGTAGCGCCACAGTTTTATTCCCCACATTAGTTAGCCGGTTAGCCCGTCAAGGTCTGGGAGACCTGTATAGACGGGCATCTTTCTACTCCCCTTTCACGTCTCTCCCCACCCCCCCTACTCCGCATTCTTCTTTCTTGCTCTTACTGCTCCCCTTGTCTTTGTCCCCCCCCCACCCTTTGACCCGCGGGGCTGGTGGGGGCTGGTTTTCCCCGCGGCCCTCGCCCCCCGGCTCGCCCCTGGTGCTCCCTCCTTCCTGCTCCCTTCTGGGACCCACCCTCGGGTTGAGTGTTTGTTCCCTCCTTTGCCCTACTTGGTTGCGGCTCGCCACAAGTGCTGAGGACACAATGGAGCTACAGATTGTTTCTCTGAATGCCAAAGGCCTCAACATCCCTGAGAAAAGGAGAATGTGCCTGACGTTGTTCTGGAAGCGTAGAGCTCAGGTAGTGTTTATTCAAGAATCACACTTTCAGAAGGGAAAGGCACCAAAATTCTCAGACAGGCGCTTCCCATCGGGTTATCATTCGTACTCGCCCAACGCGAGGTCAAGGGGAGTGGGTATTTTACTTGCCTCCTCGCTCCCCTGGACCTTCGTGGACAGCATGTCGGAAGAGGAAGGGAGATTCATCTTCCTCAAGGGTAAAATGGGAAACCAAATGTGTACGTTTGCAAATATCTATGCACCCAATACCGACCAGATTCGGTTCATAGAGCAAACTCTAGAGATTCTTCAGACCTTCTCGGAGGGTATGGTGATCTTTGGAGGGGACCTCAACGTGGCTCTTGACCCACTGCTCGATGTCTCCAGGAGGGCCTCCCATCTCTCATTTTCGGCCCTTAAAAAACTTAAAACAGCCCTTCGGCTGTCCCAACTAGCAGATCCTTGACGTATACAAAACCCTCGGGAGAGGGATTATACTTTTTACTCATCTCCCCATGATTCCTACTCTAGGATCGATTATCTCTTCATAGAACATAGATACCTCCAGCTGGCACAGAAGGCCGAGATAGATTCTATTACAATCTCGGACCATGTCTTGATCTCTCTTTCGCTGAGAATACCCGAGTGGCCTGCAAAACCAAATTCGTGGATTCTTAATGAGTCCCTACTTCAGGACCCAATCATAAAGGAGGAGGTCAGGAGAGAGCTTGGATTTTATTTTGATCTGAACACCAGGCCAGAGACGAGTCCCCTCAATCTGTGGGTCGCACACAAGTGCTATATTAGGGGCATCCTCTTGAAGATAGCGTCCAGAAGAAAAAGAGAGAGAGAGAAAGCCATCAGTGACCTGCTGGAGAAGATCGGTAGACTGGAAGCCGAACATAAAACACAGCAAGCAATAAATGTTGGACAGGAACTGGCAAGAGCACGAGAAAACCTAAGAGACATAATGCTGGTCAAGGATAAGGTTTCGCTCCTTAGAGTTAGATGTTCCTTTTACGAATATGGAAATAAATGCGGACGCTCCCTGGCAAGGGCGATCCGCGAGCAGAGAGCGAACAATTTTGTTCCGCAGATCTTGGGGGCGGGAGGACGGGTATGCTCCAGCCCAGGCGACATCGCTGAGGCATTCAGGCAATTTTACCGCAAATTGTATAATCTAGATGAGGGGGGAAATGGTAGGCCCAACCTGCTCCATAAGGCGAGGGATTACGTGTCTACTTCAGGCCTCCCAACTCTAAACCCCGAGACCGTAGAGATGCTGGAAGAGCCTATCACTGAACTAGAGTGGGCTCAGGCAATCAAACTTTCACAGACAGGCAAGTCCCCAGGCCCGGACGGATTTACCCTGTCCTATTACAAATGGCTGGGAGACACCCTGACCCCACGAGCGGTGGCCGCATTCAACTCTATTTCGCCCGAACAGACACTTCCCCCTGACATGCTAAGGGCCCACGTTGCGGTCATACCAAAGCAGAGGAACGATCCCCTTCTGTGTTCCAACTACAGCCCGATATCTCTACTAAACGTAGACTTGAAACTATTCGCTAAAATACTGGCGAATAGACTGGTATTACATCTAAGTGAGTTGGTAGACCTGGACCAAGCGGGCTTTACCCCTAAGAGAGAAGCAAGAGACAACGTGACCCGAGTCCTTGACCTTATCCACCTGATCCATGAGGAGAAAATCCCAGCCATGCTGCTCTCTACGGATGCGGAGAAAGCATTCGATAGGGTCCACTGGGATTTTATCCGGGCTACCCTGGAACATCTGGGTCTGCAGGAAAATATGAGGGCCTGCATATCATCTCTATATTCTTCTCCCTCGGCATGTGTTAAGGTCAATGGTATGCTTTCAGAGTCTTTCAATATAACAAATGGAACAAGGCAGGGGTGTCCGCTATCCCCGATTATCTTCATTCTAACGCTGGAACCCTTCCTGTGTCGGGTGAGGGCGAATCCCGATATAAAAGGGGTGGTAGGCGGAGCATCTGAACATAAAGTAGCAGCCTTTGCCGACGATTTGCTTTTCTGTATTACCCAACTGGTAATAACGATCCCCAACCTTTTACGGGAGTTCAAAGAGTATGCGGAACTCTCGAACTTCAAAATCAATTTACAAAAATCGGAAGCACTCAATATCTCCCTGCCACAGAGACATTTGGCAAACATGGAAACCAGCTTTGCCTTTCACTGGTCGGCTGTATCAATTTCTTACCTGGGAGTGCAGATTACCCCCTCTTTGAAGGATGTGTTCGCCAAAAACTTTTCACTACTGATGACAGTAATTAAGAGGGACCTCAACATCTGGAAAGACAGGGTACAGTCCTGGTTTGGCAGGTGTAATGTCCTTAAAATGAATGTCCTACCACGGCTGCTATACCCCATTCAGGTGTTACCTATCCATCTACCAGCCTCCTTCTTAAAATCCGTTCGCACAGAATTTATAAAATTTGTGTGGGGAAGCAGGAGCCCGCGAATCTCACAAAGACTACTTACCTTACCGAAGGCGAGAGGGGGAGTGGGACTCCCAGACGTTAAAATGTATCAGGCACTGCCCGTGATTTCCTGAACGCCTCTAGATGGAAGACCCAACAGGAGCTTGTGTCGTGGGGAGACCCACCCCACCTGTCCCTTTGGAGGGCGCTTCAAATCTCCCACTTTCTGGATAGCTTGCCCCCCCGAGGGGTTCGGGAGGGCGCTAACGCCCTTTGAGCGGCTATGTGTGTCACCAGAACCGATCAAAGGGGCGCTATCCATGGTATATCAATCTCTGATGGATCCAGGAGGGACCTTTGTGCCAGGCTTTGTGGGAGCATGGGAGAGAGACCTTGGAGTTACTTTTCCCCCAAATCAAGTAAAGAAAATTCTCGAGTTGGCGCATCGAGCGTCGGTCAGCAACACATACCAGGAGGCGGGATACAAGATCCTCTGCCGGTGGTACAGAACTCCTCAGACTCTGCACCGGTTCTACCCATCGGTCTCGCCATTATGTTGGAGGTGTGAAAAGGCCCAAGGCTCCATCCTACACATATTCTGGGAATGTGAGAAAATAAGGGGCTTCTGGAGGAGCGTTGTGGAGTGGATCCGCTAGATAACGGGCAACGACATACCACTCTCCCCGGAGACCCTCCTGCTTCACTCCATCAGAGGAGAGGTGGGGAAATATAGAAAGTCACTGACTATTCACCTGGTGAACGCAGCTAGGGCGTGTATACCGGTCCTTTGGAAGTCTCCCGCTGCACCTTCCATTAGCTCCTGGATCCGTAGGGTGGAAGATATTAGACGCATGGAGGACTTGACGGCCCTTCTCAGGGGCTCAGAGGAAAAGCATAGATATCGATGGTTGCCTTGGGACATGTTCATAGAGTCCGCTGAAGGCAAGAAACTGTGGAACTCAGCATGACCGCAAGAAGTTAGGCTTGATGGGTGAACGCCAACGCGAGATGTCCGGTCCGGGCGGGGGTCGGGGTGGGGGCCTGGGGCGGCCCTGGGGGGGCGTGGGCCGGGGGGTTGCCTCCCCCTCCTCTCCTACGCACTGGGTCTCCCCTTGTTCTTTCCCCTTTCCCTCTGCACTTCGCTACCCATACATCCTGACCTATGACCCTTTTATAAAGCAAAAACTGGTGGAGGGGAATGGCGAGGCTCAATATCGGTGGCAGCCGGAGGGTGAAGTACGCGGAGGTCCAGTAGGTTTTTGATGTTGTGATCTTTGTTATGGCTTTGTGTAATATACATTCTGGATTTATCTGCTCTATGAACCAGATTTCTGTATTTGACTGCCTTGCTACCCTTTCTACCTCAATAAAGATTTATTGTAAAAAAAAAAAGATCTCTGCAGAGTTTTTGAAGGTTACATGGACAGCAGTAACATGAGATGAGTTCGTCTTCTTTCTTTGAAACTAGTCAAGCAAGTAAAAATAAACAGGAACTATATATTGTGGGCAAACCTTTTAACTGATGACTTTGCAAACAGGAAATCGCATTGTGTAAACCAGAAAATAGAATAGAACACACAGCTAAAAGACAAGATTTAATTAGCTCAAAAGACAATTAAGTGTTAACATGTCAGATGACTAAAGTGGTGGGGAAATGGAAAATCACTATGACTGATTGACATATTATAAAATAATAGCAGTAGCATGCTGTTAATATGACTTTTGCAAGTAGTACTTCAGTGGCATGGGTGTCATTCTCTATGAATGATGTTTATTCACATCTCCCTCGCATGCTTCACCTACAGACAAGCTCCCACTCAGCAGGGAGGTCGGCACATACTGTACTTATCCAGACAAGATAAAAGACCAACAACAGTTTAGATTTGATTACAACAGAGTCCTGTTGTTTTTTTCAAGCCAGCTAAGGCAGTGCCATGTTACTAGCAAGTAAATCAACCAATGAAAACTGCTGGCCTAGAAAATACCATTTTGTGATTACTCACCTGTAAAATGGGTATTATAAGTATGTCACACACCCCGCTTCCAATATTCATGACATGTGGGTTATGGCCAGTAGAGGGCGAACTTTGCAAAGATGACAGGAAAAAAAAGGAGCCCCTCCCAGTCTATAAATACCTGGGACCTCCCACACATTCCCCAATATAGGACAGCAGTAAGGGGACCAGGAAGAGCCAAATATAAACAATCATAACACTAAAAGGTTCACCATATAAAGGATCCAAAACACCAATAAGGGTGGGGTGAAGCGCGGTGTGTGACATACTTATAATACCCATTTTACAAGTGAGTAATCACAAAATGGTATTATTCCAAGTATGTCACACACCCCGCTTCCAATATTCATGACATGTGGGGCATCCAATAGCATCATGGGTGGGGATCCCAATATGGCAAAAAATGCACAAATTTTAAACCACTGCAGCTTTCAGAAACTTGCGGCCAAAAACAGCATCCGCTGAGGCCCGCACATCAACCTTATAAAACTTGGAAAAAGTATGAACGGCGGACCAAGTAGCAGCCTTACAAACTTGTTCAACAGAAGCCTGGTGCTGAAAAGCCCAAGAAGCCCCAACAGCACGAGTCGAATGATCAATGATCTGGGAACCTTCCCCTTGGCAGTATAGGCCCCAAATAGTACTTCACACAACGAACCACATCCAAAGAGTGCAAAACCCTCTCCTTGTCATTGCTAGGCTTAGGACACAAGGAAGGGAGAACTACATCCTGATTGAGGTGGAAGGCAGAAACCACCTTAGGAAGGAAATCTGGCTTAAAACGAAATACCACCTTGTCCTGGTGTCTCTCAAAGTAAGGGGCCTGAATGGACAGAGCCGCCAACTCAGAGACACGCCGAACAGAGGTAATAGCCACCAAAAAGGCAACTTTTTGAGTGAGCATAGAAAGTGCAACATCCTGCACCGGCTCAAAAGGAGGCCCTGGAGGGCCGACAGAACCAATTCAAATCCCAAACGGGCAACAAAGGCTTTCTAGGAGACCGCACATGAGTAACCCCCTGGAAAAAATTCTAAACCAGAGGATGCAGAGCAAGAGACCTTTGAAAGAAGACAGTCAGAACAGAGACCTGCCCTTTCAAGGTACTAAGCTGGAACCCCAGGTCCAGACCGTGTTGAAGAAACTCCAAAATGCTAGAATTAGAAAACACCCTGCAAGGCAAGGCCCTAGCCTCACACCAGACAAAATATGACCTCCAAGTCCTGTAGTATATGTCAGACAAACCTTCCTCCCTTAAGATGGAGGTTTCAGCAGCCACACCGTCAAAGCCAGCGTTTGTAAATTGGAGTAACGTAGTGGACCTTGAGAGATCAGATCCGGAAACAGGGACAGCCAGTACTGATCTACCGCCAGCCTTACGACGTCTGCGAACCAAACCTGTCTTGGCCACCTTGGGGCCACCAGAATTGCTGGTGCACCCTCTAGAGCCAGCTTGCGCACCACCGTGCCTACCATGGAGAAGGGGGGAAACAGGTACAGGAACCCCAGATCCCTCCAGGCAAGAGACATGGCGTCCACTGCCAGGGCCAGAGGATCCTGAGACAGAGACACAAACTTTGGGAGCTTGCGATTGTGACGTGAGGCAGAGATCCACCTCCGGAAACCCCCACGTGTGACAGAGGGACCGGAATACCTTGTGGATGAGAGACCATTCCCCTCAGCGAGAGGATCCCCTGCTCAGGGAGTCTGTCTCTGTGTTTTCCACTCCCGGAATGTACACTGCTGAGATGCATGGAACATTGCTCTCCGCCCATGCAAGAATCAGAGAAACTTCCCTGAGGGCACTACTGCTGCGAGTCCCTCCCTGGTGATTGATGTAAGCTACCGCAGTTCGATTGTCTGATCGAACCTGAACCGGTAAGCCGCGTAGGTGATGCGTCAAGCATGACAGAACCAACCGAATAGCTCTCAGCTCCAAGACATTGATGGGGGTGTGAGCCTGAGGACCCCACAGCCCCTTGAACTGATGCGTCTTCCAAAAACCTCCCCGGCCCGACAGGCTGGCATCCGTGGTAACCGTCTCCCAACAAGGGGTCAGAAAGGATCTGCCCCTCATCAGATTGCTTGGTTCCAGCCACCACTGAAGGGACTGCCGAACCCGGGGAGACATCATGAATGACTGATCCAATGACTGCGGACATCTGTCCCAGGCCAACAATAGATGGAGCTGGAGCGACCTCATGTGGAACTGAGCAAAGGGAACTGCCTCAAAGGAAGCCACCATCAATCAGTCTCATCCCTAGCCGGATAGAAGGACGAGGTTTGGACAGGAGAAGACGTATCAGATCCTGAACCATCTGCACCTTGGACTGAGGAAGGAAAACCCTGGTCCAAATGGTATCCAGATTCATGCCCATAAACGAGATATTGAGGTGGAGAGAAAAGACTTGGGTTGATCACCCAGCCGAACCTCTATAGCATCGCCACCACCATACCTGGTGTCCAGCTCCGCCTGACAGAGAGGATGCCGTAATGAGGAGGTCGTCCAAATACGGAACAATGTGAATGCTCTGAGAAGGCATTATGCCCGCCAGCACCTTGGTGAACACCCTTGGTGCCGAAGTCAACCCGAAAGGGAGGACCACAAACTGAAAGTGCTGATCTCCCACCACAAACCTGAGAAATCTCTGTGGTGCTGGGAAGATTGGTACATGAAGGTAAGCATCCTTGATGTCTATGGATGTCATGAAATCCCCCTGACGAAGGGAATTGATGGCTGAGCACAGAGTCTCCATGCGGAACTTCTTGGTTCTGATGAACCTGTTGAGAAGCTTCAAATCCAGAATGGGTCTTATGGATCCATCTTTTTTGGGAACCGTGAAGAGGATGGAATAATAGCCCCGGCCTCTCTCTGAGAAAGGCACCGGGCATATGACATCCATGACCAGAAGATTCTTTACAGCCAACAGGAGCCCCTGCGCAGCCCGGGGATCCGAGGGGACCCGAGACCTTAGGAATCTGGGAGGAGGCCGGAACTCGAACTCCAGTTTGTACCCGGAAGAGACCACTTCCAAGATTCATTTGTCTGTGACCTCCTGGGCACAGACCAGGAAGAAGTGCCGCAGCCGCCCCCCCACCCGCAAGGGTGAGGGCGTCCTCTCATTGCTGAGCTGTCTTGGCACCAGACTTGGAACCCCAGTTAAGGCCTGGACGTGTGCGTCCTCTGCCTCTGTTCCAGGAATCACCTCTGAAATTAGAGTAGGCAAAGCCTCTGCCTGCTCTGGCACCGCGAAAGGAAGGATTGAAGGAGCCTGCCCCCTGAAAGGGGTGACGCTGCTTCTTACGCTGAGGTAACTTTCCACCTTTCGCCACTGAATCCAATTTATCTCTGAACAGCCTCATACCCGGGAAGGGTAGTGCTGTGAGTGATTTGTTAGCCGCAATGTCAGCCGCCCACTGGCGTAGCCAGACCGATCGGCGAATAGCCACCAGCAATGCCAAGGTTCTACTACACATAATAATCGCGTCATCCATAGCAGATAAAACAAAGGTCGCAAATAATTTACACTGCTTAAGGGCTGTGAATTCATCACTGGCCGGGTTAAGCTGGGAACCACTCAACAGGTCCCTAACCACAGACCTGGTAGCCACAGTCGCGAGCGCCGAGGCACAAACAGGCCGCAAGGCTGAACCCACACTGGCAAAGGCATGGCATGCCATCTGATCAAAGCGTTTGTCCTCACCATCTTTAAGAGTGGCAGCGTCTGGAGAATGTACAACGGAGGTGTTGGACAATCCCAGAACGGGCGCATCGACCTCGGGAGGGGACGACCAGCGCTTCGCCGCGTCCACCGGGAAGGGATACTTCCTATCCCATCACTGAGGAACACCGGCAGCCGGCTAGGCCTCTCCCATTCCTAAAGAATCATGCAATCAAAATGATTCTGATTTGGGAACTCCAAGCGGGGCTTAGAAGTCCCAAAAAATTCCCCCTTCTGCGGGGGGGTCTCCGCTGGCGGAGAAATATCCAGTACCTCAAATAGATGGGCCAGGATCTTGGGGGTATCCACGGCATCCCCCAGCGCCTGCCCAGTATCAGTATCAAAAAACTGCTGATCAGATTCCTCAAACAATTCCCCCTCCTCGAGTGGGGAATAATCAGATCAGTCAAGGGAATCATAGTCATCAAAATCCAGTACCGGCGTGGCCGGCGACAGATGCCTTCTCTTAGCTGGGGCCTTTCTGGCCGCATAGATAGAAATCAACTTTTCGATGTTGGCCAGCCTAGCACAAACATCAGCTTGCGACTCCCCGCTAATGACAGTGTCACGTGGGGTACGGATAAGGCGGGGTGGGGTAGGTGATGAGGCCGGCGGCACAGACCCAGACGCCTGGGACCCCGACTGCCGCGTAATGGCCTGCTGTGCACATGGAATACAAATAAACACATTATCCCCCGCAAGGGATGCCCCACAAACCACACACTGCCGGGGTTGCCCCGAAGGGAGCCCGAGCCCGGTATCCTGGGAAGCCTCCATATGGTGATTTTTTTTTTTTTTTTTACAAAGATTTTATTGAGATTTTCATAGAATATACATAAGAATCAGACATTGACATATGCACTGGTGATGGTAGATGTACAGGCTTCAGAAAAAATAGAAATTAACACAGATACAGATGGCGGTCAAAGGAAATATAATAACTTCCAATTTTAGTCAAATGAACAACAGGAATCTAAAAGACCATCTCCTGTTACATAACAGCGAGTGCTTGGACTACATAGTGAACTGTTATATAAATTTTGTTAAACTGTACCCGAATGACATGTGCGACACACGTTTTCTTCACCGGTGCCGGGTGTAAACAGACATGTTAATACACTAGTGCATACTTACTAGAATTAAATGAAGACGAAAGAGGAGATAACGAAGAAAAGAGAAAAAGACAGAAAAAGTTGAGAAGAAGAGGGGGGGAGAAGGGGTAAGAGGGGGAAGGGAGGAGGATGGGGGCCAAGTTGGGGGGTCAGGCCTAGTATAAAAAATGGTTCTTCTACCTCCTCAAACTGGGTGGACCGGATCTGTTTGGTGGTGACAAACATCTATATATTCTAGCCAGGGATCCCAGACTTTAAGGTAACCTTCATATGTGTAATTCTTGATTGCTGTGATTTTCTCATTACATAAAGTGTCTGAGATTCTTTTCAGTATTTCTTGCCAGTTGCCAATTTCTGGCTATGGTGAGGCGTACTGTGGCTAAGATGTGCTGGATCAATTTCCATTGGTTTTTAGAATATTTACCTGATTTGTGGGAGAGCAAGGCTTCCCTGGGACTTTTAGTTATTGGAAGGTGAGTGATGTCAGAAAGAAGTTTGTATGTCCTGTTCCAAGTGGCCTTGGCTATTGGACAGTCCCACCAGATGTGGGCCATTGTTCCCGAGGAAGGGCAGCCTCTAAAACAAAGTGGAGAGACTGTTGGAGAAAACTTATGGATATGGTCTGGGGTGAGATACCATCTAAAAAGTGTCTTGTAGGCATTCTCCAGGACACCATATGGTGATTTTTTATGGTAGTCGCAATGACCAGTGGGAATTACGCCAGTAAGCTACCCGGGATGCCCCTTAACGTCCGTTATTGGGAAGATTTGTAAAGCCACTATTTGAGTGAGGGACCTAAGGAATGGGAGAACCCCCTTTTAACTATCAAGGAAGGTAATCCACATGGAAGACATAATAAAAAAAAGGGTACCATAAGCATGAAGTCATTACAGCAATCATACATCCAGATATATTCACAGTCATACAATATAGCTGTATAACCTTAAAGTATATGTCAAGGATAACGCAGCATACAAGGCACCCCAATAGAAATACGATTATGCCTAACAAAAAAGGCAGAAAATAGAACGAGCCCCGCAGGGCACTCACAGTTAGGATGCAAGATGGCGACCGGACACCCAGCAGCATCAGCCAGGCCAGGGGACTAAGGTGTATCCTACCTTCACCCGGACCAACAGCCAGGGCTGGGAGGCATAGGGGCTTAATAAAAACAAGGTCCAGGCAGAAATAGGGAAATAAAATGGCCGGGTGTAAACCCGGCTTACCTGCAAGGAGGAGACAGCCATCTTCTGACTTGCTCGCCGTCTGCAGATTACTGGGGAATGTGTGGGAGGTCCCAGGTATTTATGGGCTGGGAGGGGCTCCTTTTTTTCCTGTCATCTCTGCAAAGTTCGCCCTCTACTGGCCATAACCCACATGTCATGAATATTGGAAGCAGTGTGTGTGACATGCTTGGAATAAATATTTAGGTAAGGGCAAAGCGTGTTGGAGGGGGGCACTGGAGTACATACAGCGGAGAAACGGGAGGAAGTTGCTACCAGGCCTGTGACAGAACAGAAGTGGCACTCACAGTTAGGATGCAAGATGGCGACCGGACACCCAGCAGCATCGGCCAGGCCAGGGGAAGAGAAGGAGGGCAGGCCAGCGCGGATCGCATGCCCCCTCTCCTGACTAACAGAGAAGCAAAAAAACATGGCCGCGCTCAAACAAGGTTGCGGAGCTGGCCCGTGATCCGGGCCGCCGTCTAACAGACGCGGCCCAGCAACAAGTGAAGCAAACAGCCACACACCACACACAAAAACATACACTCATACCACACTGACAGCTAATTGGCCAGGCAAAGTCTGAGGTAAAAAATTGGAGGGACATGCCCCCCCTCCCCCCCCATGATCCAGGGACAGGGAGCAACGGGTGGGGGAAGTCCCAAGCCACCTAATGCAGCGCAGGGAAAATGACGGACAGGGCATCCCAAACCAGGATCCCGAACCTGGTATCCGCCTACCCCTTGGAGGGGGTCTCACGGAGGAGCATGGCTCCAAGTTATCACACCACTAAGGTGTATCCTACCTTCACCCGGACCAACAGCCAGGGCTGGGAGGCATAGGGGCTTAATAAAAACAAGGTCCAGGCAGAAATAGGGAAATAAAATGGCCGGGTGTAAACCCGGCTTACCTGCAAGGAGGAGACAGCCATCTTCTGACTTGCTCGCCGTCTGCAGATTACTGGGGAATGTGTGGGAGGTCCCAGGTATTTATGGGCTGGGAGGGGCTCCTTTTTTTCCTGTCATCTCTGCAAAGTTCGCCCTCTACTGGCCATAACCCACATGTCATGAATATTGGAAGCAGTGTGTGTGACATGCTTGGAATAATTATTTAGGTAAGGGCAAAGCGTGTTGGAGGGGGGCACTGGAGTACATACAGCGGAGAAACGGGAGGAAGTTGCTACCAGGCCTGTGACAGAACAGAAGTGGCACTCACAGTTAGGATGCAAGATGGCGACCGGACACCCAGCAGCATCAGCCAGGCCAGGGGAAGAGAAGGAGGGCAGGCCAGCGCGGATCGCATGCCCCCTCTCCTGACTAACAGAGAAGCAAAAAAACATGGCCGCGCTCAAACAAGGTTGCGGAGCTGGCCCGTGATCCGGGCCGCCGTCTAACAGACGCGGCCCAGCAACAAGTGAAGCAAACAGCCACACACCACACACAAAAACATACACTCATACCACACTGACAGCTAATTGGCCAGGCAAAGTCTGAGGTAAAAAATTGGAGGGACATGCCCCCCCTCCCCCCCCATGATCCAGGGACAGGGAGCAACGGGTGGGGGAAGTCCCAAGCCACCTAATGCAGCGCAGGGAAAATGACGGACAGGGCATCCCAAACCAGGATCCCGAACCTGGTATCCGCCTACCCCTTGGAGGGGGTCTCACGGAGGAGCATGGCTCCAAGTTATCACACCACTAAGGTGTATCCTACCTTCACCCGGACCAACAGCCAGGGCTGGGAGGCATAGGGGCTTAATAAAAACAAGGTCCAGGCAGAAATAGGGAAATAAAATGGCCGGGTGTAAACCCGGCTTACCTGCAAGGAGGAGACAGCCATCTTCTGACTTGCTCGCCGTCTGCAGATTACTGGGGAATGTGTGGGAGGTCCCAGGTATTTATGGACTGGGAGGGGCTCCTTTTTTTCCTGTCATCTCTGCAAAGTTCGCCCTCTACTGGCCATAACCCACATGTCATGAATATTGGAAGCGGTGTGTGTGACATACTTGGAATAATGATTTAGGTAAGGCCAAAGCGTGTTGGAGGAGGGCACTGGAGTACATACAGCGGAGAAACGGGAGGAAGTTGCTACCAGGCCTGTGACAGAAGAGGACCCAGTTCAATCTACCGCTAGCTGCCGCAGCACCTATAGCAACGTTAATGGGATTCAGCCAGTTCTACCGGGATGTTAACACAGCTGGATCTCAGAACCACCTAGAATGGCTGGTCTCAATCCAGTACACTGATGCAGAATGTGGGGAAAGGTGTGTTGTCCCGTACTTGAGCCCCGTGGCTCTGAAGGAAGACATAACATTCACATTGCTTAACCACAAGTCAGTCTGAGAAAGAGCATGGCTGCCACACCCCTGAAGCGCCGCTGGCAACGAAGGTGGGATTCAGCAGGTTCCACCTGGTTGTTAAAATGACAGTTGCATCACAGAGCCACCTAGAATGGCTGGTCCTGACCCGCTATGCTGAGGCAGAGGACGACCTGGAAGAATTTCTATGTGGTCCAGGAGACAGTGGCTGTAAATATTATATCATTGTCCTGGGCCGCAGAGACCAGCAACTTTGCTGATGGTACAGCAACTTTCCTGGGCGCACTCTGCATCAGCGTAGCTGTGGAAGACTGAGGAAAAGCAAAAAAAGCATTTAAAATAATGCAAAATCTCCAATTATCTAGCTAATCCTGCACTCTGGAATCATTCTTTTGTCTTTTCTTTATGAGGTGTATGAAAACTTGAGTCTATAGAGCAGGGGTGTACAACATTTTTTCATCTAAGGGTCGCATTGTCTTTTTGTTTCACTTCAAGGGGCCGCAGCAGTTTACTGGAGGCTAGCTTTAAACTTAAAGTCAAGGTGAAGTGGGAAGGAGTGGGCAAAGGTAAGGCAGGGAAAGTTAAATTGAGCAGAGCTGAGGAAGGTAGCGGGTGAGGTGGCTAAAGATAGGGGTATGCAAAGGTAAGATGGGACGAGGTGGATGACAAGGTGGAAAGAGGTGAAGAGATGACCCAGAAAAAACAATATACCAGTAGCATCTTCCTCTACAGAGTGTGTCACCCACCTCTACAGGGGCATTCATAGGTGCCTAATTTTCTGCTTTGGAAAGTAGAAATACACTGCCATCTAGTGGCTAGCCACTTGAACTGTGGTCTCTTTAATGTCAGCTACAATATTTACAACTCAATTGAAAAACAAAATGAAATTTTCTTTCTATGGAAACATTATATTGAAACAAAACCCAGAATTTTCAGTATTCCTCGGTTTTAATTCTTGCCCCAGGGACATCAAGATTTGGGATGTGCCCGCTATGTGAAACCCCACAAATCTTCCATAAAAACGTACCTTTGGCACATGCATGGGCTCTCGTTCAATCAGCACCGTATGCCATGAAATAGGACTTGGGATTGGCCACATCCCCAGTTTTCCTTTAGGCTGGGTCGGGAGTACTCCACTGTCTATTTGAATGGCCGGGCATGGGAGAGCACATCAGCCCAGAGATGCTGGGGATGTGGCAGACATTGTTTGCATTCTGGGATGCCCCGGGGGGAAGCCAGTAGCATTGGCTGCCACTCTGTGCTTCGTGCCTAATATGGCAGCGCCGAAAGCGCCTGGATTGCATAGCTGGATACTGGGCAAGGTGATTTTTTTTCACTGTAAAGTGCATGTGCCTCACTGTCAGGGGATGGAAGGAATGGTGGAAGGTGGTACATACACTGGACTTCCACTTGAGTAGGAACCATGGTTATTGCTGTATTATACAACTAAGAAAATGTCAGGAAAATCCTACTAGATCAGCTTCATAAGGGGTTAATCAGGATCACTTTAAATGATGGCACCTGGGACTCCAATTTAACGTAAGTTAAAGTGGACCGCCAGTCAAAAGCTTAGTAAATTGCTCCCCTAAAGCCCCCAGTGACATAAGCCAAGCAGGAAGAATCTGCACTCTTAAACATGCATGGCAGCGGACATCTTGCCATACATATGAGAGACCTGCTTCTGAAAAACCCTCAGTCCCTGAGTCGAAATTGCCTCATAGCTCTGTGCAATCATCTTTGGCTTATATCTAGCCAGAGGTATTAAGCATTCAGCTGTAATGACTCATCTTTGCTTTGGTAACAGCTGAAATCTTTTAAATGCATTGTATCTACTGACTGGATACCTTTGCGGCAGCTGCCGCCGCCATAGAGATACATCGTAACAACTTCTCTCACACAGATTTCTTTTACTACATTAGCTGTTTATTCAGTGTATGTGTGTGTGAAAAATGACAGGCAAGCTTCTCCTTGTTTCTGAGGCATATTCCGCTCTCAATTCGGTGTAAAGTGCTGCTGGCACAGCTACCCCCAATTCCCATGTGTAAGCAGGACTATCAAGTGTGTGACAAGATGGCCACTCCCATGTAATTCAAGAGTAAATAATCCTTATGCCATTCCACGACATCTGCATGGGGCTAAGCCCTCTCAAACTTCTTATGCCATTGATCATAAGAGGGGAAACAATTGATTTAACTTTCTTTTTTGACTGGAGGTATGCTTTAAATCTTATTGACTGAAAGGCTAAAGAGGGTGTTCACACTTATGCAACCACATTATTCAAGTTTTGTTATTTTTATTTCCCCTTCTAAATAATTTCAGTTTGTTTCTCAGTAGAATTGTACTTAATGACTGAGAGAATTAGGTCCCATTGTTTCCCTTTGAGCTTATTCACAGTTGTGGGATATTATGAAATGCGTATTGTCTAACAATTCTCAGAATGGGCTCACCCAGTTTTTCTGTGACGTTTGTGTAGGTTGTACAAGGTAAAAAAAGCCAGGTGGAGCTGGCATCAATAACAGAGGAAGCAGAAAGGGCCTTGGTTTCACATGGCTCTGCAAATGCAGCTTTGCTTATTACTACACATCACCCTGGCGCCTTTAAAGGGCCACTCCAGCCCCATTTTACAAATTTAAAAACACCCCCCGCCCTGCCACCCTCTAAAAGCACTAAATAAGCGCTAATAAGTACAATACAATTCTGTGATTACTCACCTGTAGAATTGATATTATGAGTATACAGTACGTCCTGCCCCAGATAAGATTCATAACACTTGGGAATTACTCCGCCAGATGGCGCTGGACTGCAGAGACAGCGAAATTGGCTCCTCCCGGCCCCTCAAATACCCGGGACCTCCCACAAATCCCCAGCATTGAAAAGCAGTTAACGAGAAGCCGGGAGAATTAAAACAACCCAAACTGGTAACTATAACAATAACAATCACCATACAGGGGATCCAAGATAATGCAAAACCAAGGGTAGGGTGGAGCAGGACGTACTGTATACTCATAATATCAATTCTACAGGTGAGTAATCACAGAATTGTATTATACTTAGTATACAGTACGTCCTGCTCCAGATAAGATTTATAACACTTGGGACATCCAATAGCAGCGTCCATAAAGTAGGGTGGGATCCCCAAAGGTAACAACAGACAGGTCAGACCACTGCCACCTGCAGAACCTTGCGGCCAAAAGCAGCATCAGCTGAGGTCCTAACATCAACCTTGTCAAACTTTGAAAAGGTATGAACAGAAGACCAAGTAGCGGCCTTGCAAACTTGTTCAACAGAAGCCTGGTGCTGAAAAGCCCAAGAGGCACCAATAGCACGAGTGTAATGAGCAGTAAGGCGAAAAGGAGGATTCTTCCCCTTAGCAGAATAGGCCTGAATCACAGCCTGACGGATCCATTTGCAGATAGTAGATTTGGCAGGTGCCAACCCCTTCCTAGGACCAGAAGGGACCACAAAAAGAGCATCAGTTTTTCTGAAAGGTGCAGTAGCCACCAGATAGTACTTCAGACACCTAACCACATCCAAAGAATGCAAGACCCTCTTTCCCCTAGCATTACTAGGGTTAGGGCACAAGGAAGGAAGAACAATGTCCTGATTCAAATGAAAGGCAGACACGACCTTAGGCCGAAAATCTGTCTTGAAGCGAAAAACCACCTTGTCCTGGTGTCTCTCAAAGTAGGGGGGCTGGATAGAAAGCGCCGCCAACTCAGACACACGCCTAACAGAAGTGATAGCCACCACAAAGACAATCTTGAGAGTAAGAATGGCCAAAGCAGCCTCCTGCACAGGTTCAAAGGGAGCACCCTGCAAGGTAGACAAGACCAAGTTCAAATCCCAAACAGGCAACATAGGCTTAGGTGGGGGACGCACATGAGTAACCCCCTGGAAAAAAGTCCTGATCAGAGAATGCTGGGCAAAGGACCTCTGGAAGAAAGCAGCCAGGGCAGAGACATGACCTTTCAGTGTACTGAGTTGGAGCCCCAGCTTCAACCCATGCTGCAGGAACTCCAGGATCCTGGGAATAGAGAACACACGACAGGGAAGAGACTTAGACTCACACCAGTCAATGTAAACACGCCAAACCCTATAATAAATGGAAGAAGACTTCTTCCTAGCCTTTATCATGATATCAACAACAGAGGCAGACAGCCCCTTCTCCATCAAAATGGACGTTTCAGCAGCCAAGCCGTCAAAGCCAGAGTTTGTAAATTGGGATGGCGTAGTGACCCTGAGTAAGCAGGTCTGTCACCCTGGGCAGAACGTACTGATCTACTGCCAGCTGCACCACGTCTGCGAACCACACTTTTCTTGGCCACCTGGGGGCCACCAGTATTGCTGGCACCCCCTCCTGAGCTATCTTGCGCAGAACCCTGCCCAACAGGAGCTGAAAGTCCTGCCATGACATTGCTATAGCATCCGTGGCCAAGGCCAGAGGATCCTGGGACAGGGAGACAAAGGCCAGGAGCTTGTGATTGTGACGGGACGCAAACAGATCCACATCTGGTTGGCCCCAACGGTGACACAGAGATTGAAACACCCTGTTGCAGAGGGACCATTCTCCCAGGCGAGAGGTCCCCCTGCTCAGAGAGTCTGCCTGCAGATTCTCCACCCCCGGGATGTACAGAGCAGATATGCAGGAAACATTCTCCTCCACCCAGGCCAGGATCAGAGACGCTTCCTGGAGGGCCCTCTTGCTTCGGGTCCCTCCCTGATGATTGATGTAGGCAACCGCTGTCTGGTTGTCCGAGCGTACCTGAACAGGCAGGCCCCGAAGGTGATGAGTCAACTGAGTCAGAACCAACCTGATTGCCCGCAGTTCCAGAATGTTAATAGGTGTGTGGGCCTCCTGAGGGCCCCACCGCCCTTGGAACTGCAGGGACTTCCAGAAACCCCCCCAACCTGTCAGACTGGCATCTGTGGTGACCATCTCCCAGGAGGGGGCCAGAAAAGATCTGACCCCCAACAGGTTCCTGGAGTCCAGCCACCACGAGAGGGACCGCCTGACTAGGGGGGAAAGCACAAGGACCTGGTCCAGGGACGCAGGATCCTTGTCCCATACTGACAAGAGGTGGAGTTGCAGAGGCCTCATGTGGAACTGAGTATAAGGGACCGCCTCGAAGCACGCCACCATCAGGCCCACCAGCTGCATTCCATGCCTGATGAAGGGATGATGACAAGATAGCAGGAACTGAACCTGCGCAATCAGACTGTCCACCTTCTGCTGAGGAAGAAAAATCCTTGCCTGAACTGTATCCAGAATCATTCCCAGGATGGGAGTCACCAAGGAGGGAGACAGAGAAGACTTGGGATGGTTGATCACCCAGCCAAATGACTCCAGAGTGGACACTACCAGCTGAGTATCCAACTCTGCCTGGTGTAGGGACTGGGAAGTGATTAGAATGTCGGCCAGCACCTTGGTGAACACTCCGGGAGCTGAAGTGAGACCAAAGGGCAATGCCACAAATTGGTAGTGCTGATCCTCCAGAGCGAACCTGAGGAACCTTTGATGACCTGGAAACACAGGAATATGAAGATAAGCATCTTTGATGTCCACAGACGTCATGAAGTCCCCTGGACGCAGGGAACTGATGGCAGAGCGCAGAGTTTCCATGCGAAAGCGCCTGCACCTGACAAATTTGTTGAGGATCTTCAAGTCCAGGATGGGCCTGACTGACCCATCTCTTTTGGGCACGGTGAAAAGGTTGGAATAGAAGCCCTTGCCCCTTTCTCGTAAAAGGACCTGACAGATGACCCTTAGCTCCAGAAGGCTTTGCACTGCCAGCACTAGAGCCTGAGCTGACACAGGGTCTTGAGAAATCCAGGATCTGATGAATCTTGGGAGGGGCCAGGCAGCAAACTCTATCTTGTAACCGGAGGACACCACCTCCTGAATCCACCGGTCTGAGACATGAAGCCTTCAGACGTGAGCAAAGTGCTGAAGCCGTCCCCCCACCCGGATGGGTGAGGGCGCCCCTTCATGCCTGAGGGGGCTTGGGAGAAGACTTAAGCTTGGAGCCCCAGGGTGTCCACATCCTCTGCCCCTACCCCAGAAATCTCCTCAGGCCCCGGTAAGGGAGACCCCCCTCCCCTGTCTGGAACCACGGTAGGGGGAAGAAAAGGAGCCCTGACCCCGAAAGGGCAGAGACTGCCGCCTGCGCTGGGGTAACCTGCCTTAGCAAACTCTTAGCAAACAGGTCCAGGCGGTCCCCAAACAGGCGTAGTCCTTTGAAGGGAAAACCAGTGAGGGCTTTCTTGGCAGCGTTGTCAGCAGCCCACTGGCGCAGCCAAACCGAGCGGTGTATAGCCACCACAAGGGCAGAGGTTCTGCCACACATTCTAATGGTATCATCCAAGGCAGAGAGGACATAAGTCACAAAAACCTCACAACGAGAGAGTGCATTAAACTCCTCAATAGACACATGATCAGGGGCACCATCAAGGATACTTCTAAGCCACAGCGGGGTGCAGCGCCGTTCCCCACACATGCAAAGGCATGGGAGGCCAGCTGATCAATGCGCCGGTCCTCAGCATCCCGCAGCGTAGTAGAGTCAGGGGAGTGCATGACAGAGGTGTTAGATAACCCTAGGACCGGGGCATCCACTTCAGGAGGGGATGACCAACGCTTCACCACATCAGCAGGAAAGGGATACCTCTTATCCCAACTCTTAGGTACACCGGAAAACCTGCTGCGACACTCCCATTCCCTGAGCAAAAGATTATTTAAATGGGCTTGCTCAGGAAATTCTAAACGTGGCTTAGCAGTATGAAACAATTCCCCCTGTTGCCTGGGGGCCGCAACCGGGGGAGAGATAGACAGAACCTCAAACATCTGAGCCAACAGCTTATCAGTATCATCTGGGGCCCAGGGATCAGAACCAGAATCATCATGACCCCTGGGCCTCTCATCAGATGACTCCGAGTCAGAGAATAACTCCTCTTCTTCCAAAGGGGTATAGCCAGACAGTTCCAAAAACTCACCAGCTTCCATAGGGAAAAGAGTGACATCAGGCGTTAAGTGCCGCTTTTTAGCAGAGGCCTTACGCGCCAAGGTATTAGCAAGCAACTTCTCAACACTAGCCAGTCTAGAAGACACATCAGGCTGAGAATACCCACTTGTATGCAACTCAATGGGAGTCAAAATTAAGCTTGGGAGAGTAGGTGAAGCCATACGAGGCGCAGACCCAGCTACTGGTAAACCAAGCTGCAGCGCAAGCACCTGCTGGGCACAAGGTACACATACCCGCACATTGTCAGCACTAGTAGGGGACACCCCACAAGCTACACACAGCCGGCTTGTCCCGAAAGAACCTCGAGCACATTATCCTGAGACGCCTCCATATGGTGATTATAGTGGCACAATAGGCCGATAGGGATTCACGCCATAAAAGCAACCCGGGATGCCTCAATACCCCGCTAGGGAAGTGGGAGTAATTTACACACTAGGCCTCAAAGTTTAATAACTAAACAGAGGGAGTAGGGCCGGGAGAAAGACATAAGCGAAGAGAACCCCGTAAGTGACATGTAAAAAGACATAGGGTAAATAAAGCCGCCCGCGAGGGCACTCATAGACCGCGGTAGGTAGATGCCAGTCACGCAGCAGCCTGATCCAGAGAAAATGGCGCCGGGTATACCTCGAGGGGCGGGCCGCGGAGACAGTGACGTGGAACGCACCAACCGCGGGCACGCCCCCCCGAAGAGCGCAAAGCCGCACACATGATAAGCAGCCAATAACGGTGCACCAGCGCCTGAGGTAACGCCGCCGCCAAGCGTGGAGCACAGTGGAAGCGCACTCGTGGCGGCAAATTTAAAAAAGCAACCAGTGCAACCAAGTCAGCGCGGCGACTGACACCAACCAGAAAAAGCATAATACAGTGAAGCACCAAGGCAAATTCACATACACCCCCCCCCCCCCCCCAGAGCTACAAGGGAGAGCGAGGGAGGGCAGTGGCCACTTAACATAGGGCCCACCGATAGACAGGGGCAAGGGGCAATAGTACGGGAGGGGCATCCCATAGAGGCTCACCATATGCCTATACCGCTTACCCTTTGGTGGGGGATTGCGGTGGAGCAGTGCTCCTAAACACCTGACAGCGGTGCTGTCTACCATCACCCGACCAGCGCAGCCAAGGCTGGGAGGCACATTAATAATGGAACGGGTGGGAATAGTCCTACAGGGCCGCAGGCTAATAGCCCCGCTCACCTGCGAGAAGAGAGAGCCATCTTCTTGTCCTTCGCAGTCCAGACTGCAGAGAAAATCTGGGGATTTGTGGGAGGTCCCTGGGTATTTGAGGGGCCGGGAGGAGCCAATTTCGCTGTCTCTGCAGTCCAGCGCCATCTGGCGGAGTAATTCCCAAGTGTTATGAATCTTATCTGGAGCAGGACGTACTGTATACTAAGAATATAAGAAAAGACACTTACCTGCAGGCGCAACAGATACCTGCAGTGCAACATATTCCGCCCGATCTTCTGCCACCATCTTGCTAAAGACCAGGCCGGCTGTTGGGCAGCAACGCTCACGCCCGCCCATTCACTTGAATCTTCAGCAAGATGGCAGCTGAAGATTCCAGAGGAATCTGCGGCACTGCTCGATTTCGACGCTGGATTCCACCTGCAAGTAAGTGTCTTTTCTTATTTTACTTATTAGTGCTAATAGAGGGTGGGGGGCAGGGGTATTTTTAAATGTGTAAAATGGCTGGAGTGGCCCTTTAGATAGAAATCTTGCCAAATCAGTGTTTATTGACCATTATTATTTCATTGTTTTAAAGAAAACCTGGCACAAACGTGTATGTTAAAGTGGACCAAAACCTAGGATTTTAAGTATACTGGGTTTTGGTCCTTGCCCGGGTTGGGGGTGCTCCAGGTGCTGTGGTGCCCCGCTGTGTGAAACCCCTCCGGATCGCCGAAACTAACTCACTTCTTCCCAGTCCTACGGCGCATGCGCGGCCGCTCGTCCAATCAGCACGCTCGGATCCGCTGACGTCACGTTGTCTAAGGCAAGCGGCCCCGAGCACGCTGACGGTCGCATCCCCCGCTACCCTCTAACAGGGGATGTGGCTCGCGTATGTGCCGTTGGACAGGGAAAGCAGTTAAGTGTATGGACAACCTGGGGGGGGTTCACACAGATTTTGGATGCCCGGGGGAGGGAATCGTTCGACCCGTGTGGGTGCAGTCATTCTTCTCTAAATGCGCCACTTAACTCAAAGTGTCTTGTGCAAGAAGAATCCGGCTCAACTTTTTTTTTAATAACTGCATCCAGCTGCTATATGGGGTCCAGCATCTGATCTGACTGCTCTTTATCAGGCATAACTGGCTATGCTGAAGGGCTTTTTTTCAAATAAACTTACCAAATAATAACTGTTTATGTTACTGTAACATGGTCTTTGATAAGTGTGCAGCTGTTCCCAGCGTTGGTTGGCCCACCAGAGCACATGAGCAAGGCCTGCCTTGGGGGGGGGGGGGGGGGGCGAGGTGTGCCATGGCACAGGGCACCATGGTCGGGGGGGGGCTCCATGCAGCTGCACGCACCTGCCTCTGGGATGCCTCTGAAACATTGCCTGGCCCTGGAGACATTTAGATATAAGGGCCCTGATTAAAGCTTTTTGGTCTGCTTTAAACTGAAACAAACTGATTACCCTTATTAAACCAGAGAAATCTTACCTTTCTCCTTGGTCTCCTGCAAAATCAATCGCTGTGACTGGTCGACTGGTGGACCGTGGTGGACCATGTGACCACAGCAGCCAATCCCAGGACTCGATTTTGCTTGGTAACCGAAGATGATGATTTCTCTGGCTTAAACCGGACCTTCAGCATAATTTATTGAAAAGCGCAAACACTTAAAAAACGATTCCCCGGCAGCATCTAAAGTTAATATATTTTAAGTTTTTAGTAACTTACTTATTATTCTTTCCCCCGCTGGCCTGCAACTCTGTTCAGGACTTTAGATTACGGGCGCGGCCATCCTGACTCGGAAGCATCATATTTACTGAGGAGAGGAGAGTGGGATAAAGTACAGGCTGGGACAGGAGCATGCTCTCTCCATTTTAGTCAATGAGTTGTTTGCCGAAATACATAGTCATGGCAGACAGCTTTCATTGGACGAAAGCCCACGCATGTGCCGTTGGAACAAGGACGAGGTGAGTTAAAAGCAGCATTCTAGGGGTTTCACACAGCAGGGAATCCAAATTCGGGATGCCCCAAGGGAGAGATTGTCCAGGCAAGATGTAAAAGCAAATCCGCGCATATCTGCCTTTGCAGAAGAGTATTCCTGGTGAGCTGCTGAATAAAGCTGTTTTTGCTGTTCAAATCCAGACCCTTCTCTGCAGCCCAGAATCTGGATTTTATTTATTTAGGACCACCTATGATTTAGCACTAAAGGGTGGGCCTAAAGAAAGAAGCAGGGAAAGGGCAGACAAGCAAAGCAGGGAGCAGCTACCATTCTTTGCATACACAAGCATTGTTCTGATGCAAGACGGGCAAAGATAGGTCCACCGATCAATGTCAAGAAAAGGTGGTCATGAATACATTAATCTACATTAAAAACTTACCACATATTATATATTATTATTATTTAATTATATAGCGCCATCATTTCCCGTAGAGCTTTACAAGGTATAATTACAGACAAGGTTAAACATACTGTACAGGGACCAATAGAAATAGAACACAATATCAAAACACATGAATTAAGCCAGAGCACCACAGAAGATGATATGGCGTTTTATAAATAATTCTAATATTTGGATGCTAATATCACTTTACAAGTTTTGTAATACTATAAATTCACCATTAGGTGGCACTTTAATATTCTTTTTTGGTGGCGAAAAAAAACATTCAGAGCAAAATATAACAGAATAGTGCTAATAATAGAGATTTAACACACTATATTGTTATTCCTTATCGCCAATCTTCTTCTTCACTAGTTTTAGGCAATTATTATAGCCAGAACCAATTAAAGGGAAATAACAGTTCATATTTTCCTGTGTGTTCTTCCTCTTTAGTAAGGCATCCTGAATTGAGATGCCACGCTGTGTGAAATCCCTCCAATTGCCTGGAAGCATTGGTTGCCAGCCAATCAGCAGCTTGCTCTCTATTCACTTCTTGATTAGCCGGCCTGATGTCAGCTTGGCTAGGAAAGATGAATGGAGAGCATACCCCTGGCCGCACACCCCCTTCTCTGTGTACATGCACCAGCCATTCAGAAGCACCTTAGTTCTTACTTCAGAGAATTCCAAGATATAAAATAGATCACTCAACACACCTGAGTTGCTATTAAAAAAAATCACAAACGGATATTGCACTACAAAAATATGTCTTCATATAACTGGAATGCAAAGGAGTCTGTAATATTGTACTGTGGCCACCAGAGGTCGCCACAGCGAATAGGCTGCTACATGACGTATATAGCAGATACAGTATAGTGGTAATAGTAAATGAACCCAGGTATATAGCAAAATATAGTATACAACAGCTACAGTATGATGGTAATGGCAAGCACATGTGTCAAGCTAAAGGGGAAAAGTCTAAAAAAAAAAGTCTAAAAGACTCCAGAGCCATCCGAATTCCACTCCTTGGGGCTCCTGAATTGGGATGCCCCACTGTGTAAAACCCCCCAGAAGCCCTGTTTCACTTCCCTTGTCCCGGAGCCCTGACATCTCTGCGCTGTGGCTGCATCCTGGCTCACCTCTAGCCGAGCACACACCCTCACCAGGACTTTCTGAATGGGCGGCGCGGGTTAGGAGGTGAGAAAGGGATGCGGCCGCCGGCTCACTCAGCTCCCTTCAGTGACACTCAGCCGCCAGCAAGTGGTTGAACAGGCCGCTCAACCAATCAGCGCGTGCCTTCTCGTCTGTGTCTGTGTCGTGGGAGCATCAGGAAGGTGAGTGACCTAGAGGCATACACACAGTGGGGCATCCCAATTCGGGATGCCCCACTGAGGGGAACAACAGCCCGAAAAGAGAAAATCAGGTGTGTTGTTCCTCTTTAAAGCGGACCTTCACCCTGAATAAGAGTCTTATATCTTATACGTTTCCCACACCCTTTAGATACAGATTGCTCACATTAAAAATCATCCTACCTGCATCTATTGCATTTTCTGAGACTTTAAACATCTAAGATGGTGGCCCATAGAGCATCAGGCAGCCTGCAAACAGGAAGTGTCTTCTGACTGAGTCGCTCTTCATTCTGGGATTGCTGTCCTCGCTCTGCTCTGTCTGTGCAAAGCACAGCTATAACCCCGCCCTCTGTACTTTATCCCTCTCTCCTCTCCTCAGTATGTGTAATGCTTCTGAGTCAAGATGGCGGCGCCCATATCCTAGAGTCCTGGACAGAGTTCCAGCCCAGTGGGGGAAAGAATAATAAGTTAATGACTTAAAACTTAAAATATATTAATTTTAGATGCCGGGGAATAGTTTTTTTGAGGGTTTGGGCTTTTCATTAAATCATGCTGAAGGTCCGGTTTAACGCTATACCCTTAGTGCAGTATCAAGTCAAAAGCTGAGATAGCATGTATAAGGATATCAAGGGTGTAGAAAACTTTCCCAAGGTAGTTAATCTGGACACCCAAAGTTGCAGATAGAGATAGGTCAGTATAATGCACACATGTTTAACACACTACATAACATAGAATATGAACTCCTTTAGAGCCCAGTCACATAGAACATGTATTTTCTTTTAGAGCGCAGTCACATAGAACATGTATTTTCTTTTAGAGACCAGTCACATAGAACATGTATTTTCTTTTAGAGCCCAGTCACATAGAACATGTATTTTCTTTTAGAGCCCAGTCACATATGATATGAACTCTTTGAGAGCCCAGTCACATACCCAGTCACATAGAATATGTACTCTTTTAGAGCCCAGTCACATAGAATATGTACTCTTTTAGAGCCCAGTCACAAAGAATATGTACTCTTTTAGAGCCCAGTCACATAGAATATGTACTCTTTTAGAGCCCAGTCACATAGAATATGTACTCTTTTAGAGCCCAGTGACATAGAATATGTACTCTTTTAGAGACCAGTCACAAAGAATATGTACTCTTTTAGAGCCCAGTCACATAGAATATGTACTCTTTTAGAGCCCAGTCACATAGAATATGTACTCTTTTAGAGCCCAGTGACATAGAATATGTACTCTTTTAGAGCGCAGTCACATCGAATATGAACTCTTTTAGAGCCCAGTCACATAGAACATGTACTCTTTTAGAGCCCAGTCACATAGAATATGAACTCTTTTAGAGCCCAGTCACATAGAATATGTACTCTTTTAGAGCCCAGTCACATAGCATATGTACTCTTTTAGAGCCCAGTCACATAGAATAGAGCCCAGTCACATAGAATATGTACTCTTTTAGAGCCCAGTCACATAGAATATGTACTATTTTAGAGCCCAGTCACATAGAATAGAGCCCAGTGACATAGAATATGTACTCTTTTAGAGCCCAGTCACATAGAATAGAGCCCAGTCACATAGAATATGTACTCTTTTAGAGCGCAGTCACATAGAATATGTACTCTTTTAGAGCGCAGTCACATCGAATATGAACTCTTTTAGAGCCCAGTCACATAGAATATGAACTCTTTTAGAGCCCAGTCACATAGAACATGTACTCTTTTAGAGCCCAGTCACATAGAATATGAACTCTTTTAGAGCCCAGTCACATAGAATATGTACTCTTTTAGAGCCCAGTCACATAGAATATGTACTCTTTTAGAGCCCAGTCACATAGAATATGAACTCTTTTAGAGCACAGTCACATAGCATATGTACTCTTTTAGAGCCCAGTCACATAGAATAGAGCCCAGTCACATAGAATAGAGCCCAGTCACATAGAATATGCACTCTTTTAGAGCGCAGTCACATCGAATATGAACTCTCTTAGAGCCCAGTGACATAGAATATGAACTCTTTTAGAGCCCAGTCACATAGAATATGTACTCTTTTAGAGCCCAGTCACATAGAATATGTACTCTTTTAGAGCCCAGTGACATAGAACATGTACTCTTTTAGAGCCCAGTCACATAGAATATGTACTCTTTTAGAGCCCAGTCACATAGAACATGTACTCTTTTAGAGCCCAGTCACATAGAATATGTACTCTTTTAGAGCCCAGTTACATAGAATATGTACTCTTTTAGAGCCCAGTCACATAGAATATGTACTCTTTTAGAGCCCAGTGACATAGAAAATGTACTCTTTTAGAGCCCAGTGACATAGAATATGTACTCTTTTAGAGCCCAGTCACATAGAATATGTACTCTTTTAGAGCCCAGTCACATAGCATATGTACTCTTTTAGAGCCCAGTCACATAGAATAGAGCCCAGTCACATAGAATAGAGCCCAGTCACATAGAATATGTACTCTTTTAGAGCCCAGTCACATCGAATATGAACTCTTTTAGAGCCCAGTCACATAGAATATGAACTCTTTTAGAGCCCAGTCAAATAGAATACGTACTCTTTTAGAGCCCAGTCACATAGAACATGTACTCTTTTAGAGCCCAGTCACATAGAATATGTACTCTTTTAGAGCCCAGTCACATAGAATAGAGCCCAGTCACATAGAATATGTACTCTTTTAGAGCCCAGTCACATAGAATATGTACTCTTTTAGAGCCCAGTCACATAGAATATGTACTCTTTTAGAGCCCAGTCACATAGAATATGTACTCTTTTAGAGCCCAGTCACATAGAATATGAACTCTTTTAGAGCACAGTCACATAGAATATGTACTCTTTTAGAGCCCAGTCACATAGAATATGTACTCTTTTAGAGCCCAGTCACATAGAATATGTACTCTTTTAGAGCCCAGTCACATAGAATATGTACTCTTTTAGAGCCCGGTCACATAGAATAGAGCCCAGTCACATAGAATATGTACTCTTTTAGAGCCCAGTCACATAGAATATGTACTCTTTTAGAGCCCAGACACATAGAATATGAACTCTTTTAGAGCGCAGTCACATAGAATATGTACTCTTTTAGAGCCCAGTCACATAGAATATGTACTCTTTTAGAGCCCAGTCACATAGAATATGTACTCTTTTAGAGCCCAGTGACATAGAATATGTACTCTTTTAGAGCCCAGTCACATAGAATATGTACTCTTTTAGAGCCCAGTCACATAGAATATGAACTCTTTTAGAGACCAGTCACATAGAATATGGACTCTTTTAGAGCCCAGTCACATAGAATATGTACTCTTTTAGAGCCCAGTCACATAGAATATGTACTCTTTTAGAGCCCAGTCACATAGAATATGTACTCTTTTAGAGCCCAGTCACATAGAACATGTACTCTTTTAGAGCCCAGTCACATAGAACATGTACTCTTTTAGAGCCCAGTCACATAGAATATGTACTCTTTTAGAGCCCAGTCACATAGAATAGAGCCCAGTCACATAGAATAGAGCCCAGTCACATAGAATATGTACTCTTTTAGAGCCCAGTCACATAGAATATGTACTCTTTTAGAGCCCAGTCACATAGAATATGTACTCTTTTAGAGCCCAGTCACATAGAATATGTACTCTTTTAGAGCCCAGTCACATAGAATATGAACTCTTTTAGAGCCCAGTCACATAGAATATGTACTCTTTTAGAGCCCAGTCACGTAGAATATGTACTCTTTTAGAGCCCAGTCACGTAGAATATGTACTCTTTTAGAGCCCAGTCACATAGAATATGAACTCTTTTAGAGACCAGTCACATAGAATATGTACTCTTTTAGAGCCCAGTCACATAGAATATGTACTCTTTTAGAGACCAGTCACATAGAATATGTACTCTTTTAGAGCCCAGTCACATAGAATATGTACTCTTTTAGAGCCCAGTCACATAGAACATGTACTCTTTTAGAGCCCAGTCACATAGAATATGTACTCTTTTAGAGCCCAGTCACATAGAATAGAGCCCAGTCACATAGAATAGAGCCCAGTCACATAGAATATGTACTCTTTTAGAGCCCAGTCACATAGAATATGTACTCTTTTAGAGCCCAGTCACATAGAATATGTACTCTTTTAGAGCCCAGTCACACAGAATATGTACTCTTTTAGAGCCCAGTCACATAGAATATGAACTCTTTTAGCGCACAGTCACATAGAATATGTACTCTTTTAGAGCCCAGTCACATAGAATATGTACTCTTTTAGAGCCCAGTCACATAGAATATGTACTCTTTTAGAGCCCAGTCACATAGAATATGTACTCTTTTAGAGCCCAGTCACATAGAATAGAGCCCAGTCACATAGAATATGTACTCTTTTAGAGCCCAGTCACATAGAATATGTACTCTTTTAGAGCCCAGTCACATAGAATATGTACTCTTTTAGAGCCCAGTCACATAGAATATGTACTCTTTTAGAGCGCAGTCACATAGAATATGTACTCTTTTAGAGCGCAGTCACATAGAATATGTACTCTTTTAGAGCCCAGTCACATAGAATATGTACTCTTTTAGAGCCCAGTCACATAGAATATGTACTCATTTAGAGCCCAGTCACATAGAATATGTACTCTTTTAGAGCCCAGTCACATAGAATATGTACTCTTTTAGAGCCCAGTCACATAGAATATGAACTCTTTTAGAGACCAGTCACATAGAATATGTACTCTTTTAGAGCCCAGTCACATAGAATATGTACTCTTTTAGAGCCCAGTCACATAGAATATGTACTCTTTTAGAGCCCAGTCACATAGAATATGTACTCTTTTAGAGCCCAGTCACATAGAATATGTACTCTTTTAGAGCCCAGTCACATAGAATATGTACTCTTTTAGAGCCCAGTCACATAGAATATGTACTCTTTTAGAGCCCAGTCACATAGAATATGTACTCTTTTAGAGCCCAGTCACATAGAATATGTACTCTTTTAGAGCCCAGTCACATAGAATATGTACTCTTTTAGAGCCCAGACACATAGAATATGAATTCTTTTAGAGCGCAGTCACATAGAATATGTACTCTTTTAGAGCCCAGACACATAGAATATGTACTCTTTTAGAGCCCAGACACATAGAATATGAACTCTTTTAGAGCCCAGTCACATAGAATATGTACTCTTTTAGAGCCCAGTCACATAGAATATGTACTCTTTTAGAGCCCAGTCACATAGAATATGTACTCTTTTAGAGCCCAGACACATAGAATATGTACTCTTTTAGAGCCCAGTCACATAGAATATGAACTCTTTTAGAGCCCAGTCACATAGAATATGTACTCTTTTAGAGCCCAGACACATAGAATATGTACTCTTTTAGAGCCCAGACACATAGAATATGTACTCTTTTAGAGCCCAGTCACATAGAATATGAACTCTTTTAGAGCCCAGTCACATAGAATATGTACTCTTTTAGAGCCCAGACACATAGAATATGTACTCTTTTAGAGCCCAGTCACATAGAATAGAGCCCAGTCACATAGAATAGAGCCCAGTCACATAGAATATGTACTCTTTTAGAGCGCAGTCACATAGAATATGTACTCTTTTAGAGCCCAGACACATAGAATATGTACTCTTTTAGAGCCCAGACACATAGAATATGTACTCTTTTAGAGCCCAGTCACATAGAATATGAACTCTTTTAGAGCCCAGTCACATAGAATATGTACTCTTTTAGAGCCCAGACACATAGAATATGTACTCTTTTAGAGCCCAGTCACATAGAATAGAGCCCAGTCACATAGAATAGAGCCCAGACACATAGAATATGTACTCTTTTAGAGCCCAGACACATAGAATATGTACTCTTTTAGAGCCCAGTGACATACAATATGAACTCTTTCAGAGCGCAGTCACATAGAATATGTACTCTTTTAGAGCCCAGTGACATAGAATATGTACTCTTTTAGAGCCCAGTGACATAGAATATGTACTCTTTTAGAGCCCAGTCACATAGAATATGTACTCTTTTAGAGCCCAGTCACATAGCATATGTACTCTTTTAGAGCCCAGTCACATAGAATAGAGCCCAGTCACATAGAATATGTAATCTTTTAGAGCCCAGTCACATAGAATAGAGCCCAGTCACATAGAATAGAGCGCAGTCACATCGAATATGAACTCTTTTAGAGCGCAGTCACATCGAATATGTACTCTTTTAGAGCCCAGTCACATAGAATATGTACTCTTTTAGAGCCCAGTCACATAGAATATGTACTCGGCAGTTTGAGTTTTGTTCCGCTTCAACAAGCGACCAGGAAGCTCAGACATGATGACGATGATCCTATAAGCGGAGCAGGGCGGGGCTTGGCGCTTGATAAGTACACGCACTTCCGGTTTCCTGCAGAACGCTTCTGAAGCTTTGTGGCAGTAAGGTCGCTAAGGAAGATGGTGATGCCGGAGGCGCCGCGCTGTTGCGGCTACTTCAATGTGCGCTCGGTGGTGCTGGGGGTGGCCGTGTACTACGTGTTCTTCAGCCTGCAGACTCTGGTGTGGCAGACGGTGGCGGTGGTGAAGTGCGGCGGGGAGTGTCCGGGCCCTCTGAGCTTGCCGGGCCCGGTGGCGGTGATGTACTCGCTGGCCTTCGTGTTGCTGCTGCTCAGCGTGTGTCTGCTGTGCGGGGTGTTGCGGCGGCGCCCCGGCCTCCTCCTGCCATTCCTGGCCTTCCAGATCATCGACTTCCTGGGCTCGCTGCTGCTCTTCTGCGGCTTCTTCGTACGCTTCCCGTCTGAGCTGCGCGGCGGCCTGAGCAGCGCCCGCCCATACATGCCCGGCCTAGACGATGAGGAACGCGCCGCCGTCAGCTCCTTCCTGCTCATCTCACTCAGCCTGCTCCTGCTGCTCCTCAAGGTCTATCTGATCCGCTGCGTGCTCACCTATTACCGCTACCTGCTCGCCTCGCTCGCCCCGCCCGGGGAGCCCGACGGCCTGGCCCTGGTGGTGGTGCCCGCTGGGCCAGAGAAGAACCCCCTGCTCCTGCCCTCCTATGAAGAGGCCATGACCATGCCCGCCGGCAAAGACAGCCCTCCGCCGCCCTATTGCCAGGCCGTCCAGCCAGAGCCACCCAAACAGGATCTATGAAGAGGAGGAAGTTCCAGTCACGTGACTGTCTCTCTACAAGCCTCTGTCTTACGGGACACCTAAATGATCTCCCTCTGCAACGAATCCTGGCGCTGATTTACGGATCTATATACCCGAGCTGAAAGGCATTGTCCCTGCATCTGCTCTGACTCCCGTTGGCTACCCTTTGTCATTGTGCACATTCCCCATGACCCCGAAAAGGCACAGTCCCTGCAATGGCTCCGTGTCTACCCTTTATCCTGGTGTAGTAGATTTGCCCTATGGATCCATAACTGACCCGAGGGGCACAGTCCCTGCATCATCTCCATGTCTACACTTCGTCCTGGTGTAGTAGATTTGCCCTATGAATCTATAGTCCTGGTGTAGTAGATTTGCCCTATGGATCCATATCTGACCCAAGAGGCACAGTCCTTGCATCAGCTCCATTTCTACACTTTGTCCCCATGTAAATTTCCCCTATGGATCCATATGTGACCCTTGAACCACAGTCCCCCATCAGTTCCATGTCTATGGGTTGTCCTGGTGTAGATTCCCTCTATGGATCCATACCCAACCCTAAAGGCACAGTCCCTGCATCATCTCTGTCTATGCTTTTTCCTGGTGTAGATTCACCTATGGATCCGTATCTGACCCAACAGGCATTGCCGATGCATCTGCTCAATGAGTGCCGTCCATTTGGCTGAGCTTTGGCCGTGTGAGAAACACTTGGCCTGGTGTGACTGGGGGGGTGGGGGGTCAATTTGCTTATGTTTTTACAGCTGCACAGCCATATGCTGACAATTAAAGATAACTTGTAGAAATACAGGGCTTGTCATGGTTGACCTACTGCTTTAAAGAATGCCAGTACTATATGCAGCTTGCTGTACTTGGGTAAACTTTGATCTAGTCCTTTCAGTGTTTATGGTAGGGGGAGCTTTTGATTATGTTTTTGCTTTGCACACTTTATGCGCAGTATTGCCAGCATGGTTATCTGACCCCAAATCAGGTGTGCCCTACACCGATGGCAGCGTATGTTGTCACTGATTATGCACCTCCTGGCTTTGGCCTCGTGGGGAGTGTGTGCCGCGTATGAAAGCCAGACCAAGATGTCCATTATTAGCCCGGCAGGACATCATCCTCTGGGGAGTGAAGTGACTGGTATCGAACACCAGGGGCCCTGAATGCAGTATAAGCCATTGAGGCACCATCAGGTAATACAGGGAGCATCTTGTGCCTTTTTGGTCGCCTGATCTGGTGATTGATTAAAACGCCAACAAGGAAACTGGAGTTTACTCTCAAGGACCATTTTATTGTTTTAATTATTGCATTATGCAGCATTTCCTTTGTGTGCAGTAAAAGGGTGTTTATATAACAGAAAATCTGTGTCATGCAAATGCTTGTAGACATGGCAACCATATGGTTTGTTTGGTTCTATTAAAGTCTGTCTGAACAGATACTATTTCTGGTATAGGCTTCAGCACTGGTTTCTAATCTGTGGCTCGTGGACTGCCTGGGCAGGTGAAGCGTGCCAGGTTACTCGTCTTTACAGTTTCCGGTGGCTCCAACTGAGCGCTGTGCTCAAAACTGCAGCTAAGCAGATGGGTAAACTGACACACTTCTCTGCCTTCTCTATGAAGAGGAGGATCTGCTTCTGAATGGGGTAATTATTTTCGTAGGTAGGTAGATTATCAATCACCAATCTCTTCACATGACATGTAGCTCACAAGACTATCTCTCAGTGCTGAAGGCAGCTTTCACAATAGGAAAGGTTGGGGGGTGGCACCATTTGTAAATAACTTTTGTATCTAGATGTAACAAGAGGTGCTGCTTGTGGATGGCAGTGGTAAATGACTCTTCTGTTCCATAGCTGGCATTTTCTAGTTTAAGTGACACAAACGCATGATTTTTAGACTCGGATTTTATTCCTTGCCCCCGCTGTGTAAACCATGTCTTCTCTGTTTACATGATGAGAATATCCTTAGTGATTGTCCAGGCCGGTGCTGGCTGCCTTCTTACCTAATCGCCAAATCCTGGGCAGTTTTGCCTGATTGTCAGATACGTCCACATTAACGATGAGGCACGGCTCCCTGCTATCGGTCAATGACACAAGCATTTTTCTCCATTCATTGCAGGGGGTGTTCTAGGTCTTGGCATGCCCTCTCAATTGTAGTGAATGGAGGGGATGTGCCACCATTCCTGTGGGTGATGGTGCAGTCGTGAATGTTGATGCAACGGATGATCAGACTGGGCAGTTATTTTATTAAGTAAGATCCAGAGCACCGGACTAAAAGCCATAATCTGTGTGGGACAAAAGAGGAGTATAGGTTTTTTCCTCTTGGACAATCATTTTAATGTAATGCCAGTCAGTTTATTGTGCCATGTAGTAGCTACTGGGTCACATAAACCTACTATAATAATTTAATACTAGTGCCATACTCTGGATTGTAACATTGCTTGTTGGAAATGCGACGACTTGCAACTAACTAATTAGCTTTCTTCGCTTTGAATTAGGCTGGTGCTAAAGCAGACCTTTAGTGAAGTCTGACTACCTACACACCTTGCAATCTAATTGTGTAGTCTGCTGGAATCTTAATTGTGTAGCATAAGAATTCTTCTGGATGATCTTTAAAGAATTTTTAGACATTCATAGAGATTTTTATGTATAGACAAATACTTGTATTTGTATTTCTATGTATAGACAAATACTTGTACATCCCCATTTTATGTAAGCGGGTATGAAACTATATAATACAGGTTTATATTAATTTGTCAGCCAATGGTCCTAATAGACAAAGGCAAAGCATGTTGTCTCTACATTTTTAATGCTCTTCCATGTGTTCTGTGACATGGTAAAATGTTTTAAGGGGGACTGCACCCTAACCTGGGGCTGAGGCAGGTCGGGGGAAGAAAAAAACCCTTGCCAGATGCCTGCACCGGTCTCCCAAGGTTGCCGCAGGAAAAGAAGCAAGGCCTCATCCCTTGGCTCTGCCCCACCCTTGCCTCAGTGCTAGGGTGGGGGGGGGGGGGGGGGAGTCATTTTTTTTACTCAAGTTCCACTTTAAAACTTTGCTTACAGCTGTACTTTGAAGTGTTAAGGTAATCTTGTTTGTTCCATTGGGGAGAGTATTCCTCAACTGCTAAGCAATTTTTAACCCTTTAAATGCCAAGCACGTAGTTTCTACGTGGTTGCTTCTCCTACCGTTAAATGGCAAGCACGTAGAAACTACGTGCCTGGTATTTCCCCCTGCTACTTAAAAAAAATAAAAAATACTCACCTGACCCCCTCGTTGGATCCGGACGGGTCTCCTCTTTAATTTGGTGCCATCCAATCCCCCGTGGGGGCTCGGATGGCTTCAGGAGAGCACCCGAAATAGCCCCCCCCCCCCCGCTTCGGCAGCAGCTGCTAACTGTAAGAAAAAAAAATTAAAAATGACATGTACTTACCTGCTGTCACGCTGCCTCCCGATGGGTCTCCTCTTTACTGGGGGGAGCCTCCGATTGCCCCCCCCCCCCCCCCCCGGCACTTCAGCTTCAGGGGAGAGCCTGAAAGGGCTCTCCCCCTCCTCTCCCGACGGGCGCCGCCATCTTGCCGTTAAGCCCCGCCCCCAAAAACGAAGGGGCCCCCCTCCCAGGGGGGGGACCCCTACGTCATTATTTTATTATTTTTTTTTAAAGGGTTAGCCTAACCCTAACCCTTAAAAATAAAAAATGCCCCCCCCCAGTATAAAAGGTAGCCAAAAGGCTTACAGACAACAAAAAAAATGTTTGCCCATCGGGAACGTTCACTGAGGGCAAATAAACTCCCATTCAGCTTTGCATTATGTGCAGCTAAAGAAAGTGATTGAAGGAGTGGGGGTGGCACCCCATTTTTCATCCGGCCCTGGATTCTGAAAGACTATTTAATGTCCCTGTGGTATCCTGATTTGGGATGCCCTGTGGTCAGAAACCCCTGTGATCGCCCCAAACACTCCGGTGCTTCCATGCAGTGTTTACGGGTTGAATCCCTAGCATCTGTGCAGCTGAGGTGCTTTCCCACACCCAGTCATTTATGTGGGGGGGGGAGGAGCATGCTGCAGGAAGGCCATGGATGTGACCGCACCCATTTCTCTATGCCCATGCTTTTCTCCAAACAGCTGCACCAAGTACAGCACTGATTGAATCCACACATGTACTGTGGGACTGGCAGAAAGGTAAGTTATATCTGCCCATGAAAGTGGTGGTCATTTAAAAATCACAACAATTTTACTAGGATAAAACTAAAATAACACTGCCCCTTTAAAGCGGAACAAAACGCCTAACTTTTCTGGGTTTGCCCTGGGGCATCCCTCCGCTGTGGGAACCCCCCTTCCCCCAGAATATTTATATTTTTCTAGCTCCTACTGTAGCAGATGTTAGAAACCAACTGGCGGCTCATGCATTTGCAGGCCACCTGCAAACAGGAAGTGCTGCTGGGCTCCCTGTTACTGTGCAGTGTCCGTTATGTCAGTCCAGGCAGCAGCATGGCTGAGATGCTGGGAGAGGAACCTCCAAAATGGCCGCTACCTTTCTTTTCCAACTGTGCCAGGCTGTTGGTCTGGTTTAACTAGAAATGGGAGCGCTCGCTGCTGCATCCAGGTGACATGCACACTCCCACCCCGGCCTATCTGAATGGCTGGGGCAGGAGCTTGCGCACGTCGCTGGGGATGCAAAGGATGCGGCAGCCCAAGCCTATTCCCTATTGAAACAATGAGAGCCGCTTTCCTACCAATTTATAGTTGGACCTAGGAAAGGTAAGCAATTACTAGTGCCCTGGGGGGGGGGTTCACATAGCTGTGTGGTGACCTATGCCATTTTATTTGCTCTGCCAGTTTGTCAGCCTCATATGCAGAATGCATGTCCTACCCCCCCCCCCCCATTAGTACTCCACTCCATCATTGTAGATTGTAGCATGTAGTGTATGGGGTTTGCTGCACCTGCCCTGTGAGATCCTATGGTCTCTGGAAGTTACATGGGCACAGAATTTCTATAGGACTGATAGTAGACTGGAATCACAATTGCCATATACCGCTGGCTGAGGGAAACCTGCTACATGTGATGAATGACAACGAATGGCAGCCTTGGGTTTTGCTGGGGTAGTGCCTTGCACTTGGTCACAGGTGGTCAGGGTTTATACTCCATGGTTCTAACTGCTGGCAGGTAAGCAGATCTCAGGCTGGTGGAAGTGGTGTATGTGTGGTCAGCATTTTGGGATGTCCCTTCACATGGACAATATACATTTTAAAGAGGAGCAAAACTCTTCTGCTGGCCTTTCCCTTGATCATTCCAAATCAGAATTCAATCCTGATTATTCACTGGCAAATGGCAGCCACAGAATGAATGAGGCAGGACTATGCATTGGCTGACTTGAATTTAGTTCCTAAAACTATATGGGGCACGCCCCTTTTCCAAGCTTTTGGAGTAGCCTAAGGTTGGGAGACCCTCAGCTGCAGCCTGGCTGTATAACTGGACACAAGAACCCCCCCCCCCCTTCCCCAATACCAGTTTACAGGGTGGGCGGTGAGTCACCTGCAGGCACTGGCCACTATCCTGGATGGGTGTGGAAGAATAACAGGCCCATGCCAAAGGCCATAGAGGCTGATATGCCATCAGGACTAGGGACTGACCACAGAGTCCTAGATTATTAGCCCCTGTGCCTGATACCTGGGCTAATTGGCCCTGGGAGTGAGAGGTGCACAATTTTCTTTTTCTCACACCAGTGCAAGAATGCATTCTCAACTGAATCAACCTATAAAGTGGCCTAAAATCCAGGATTTTGTCCTTGCCTGCCAGACCCCCCCCCCCCCCCCCCATCCTGGATACCATGCTGTGTGAACCCTCCCCAAGTCGCCCAGTCTAACTCGCCTTTCTCTAGTCATACAGCAGATGCGTGGCCTCTCATCCAATCGTGCTTCCCCGCTACCCTCTTAGCAGGGAGTGTTCCCACGCTGGCCATTCACAAATGCCTGTGCCCCTGCTAAAGGTGTATCAGGCAGCGACTGCTGCTTGCGCATGTGCTGTTGGAACAGGGAAGAAGGTGAGGTTACTGGGCGACCTGGGGATTTTCACCCAGCAGGTATCCTGAATCTGGATGGTCCTGGCTGTGTGATTTGGTTCACTTAACTATGTAAAAGTACAAATTTAATCAGGGAGGTTGGATGATTCCAAGTGTTTGAACTCCGTTTTATACACAATGGTAGAAAAAAGGTATAGCACTAAAATGCATTATTACACCTGTCCCTTTAGTGTTGCTGGGAGCTTCTGCTCCCACCATCTCTTAAGCCTTTATAGTTTAAAGGCAGAGTCTCTGTGAAATCCCCCCCCCCCCCAGTGGGAGTTCAGGTAATGAGGCAGAGGGCTCAGCCTGTCCCCCTGCTCTTTAAAATCCCCCAATAGGAGGTTCTTTGGGGGCTCCCAAAAGCATGAAGTGATCTGGAGGCATGGCACTGAGAGTCTTTGAGTATGTACTTCCTCCCTTTTCATCCACACTGAAGGTTAATATATTATTGTGATCAGTCCATGGAGACAAGAAGATGCTGGGTCACACGCGTACCTGAAGATGTAAGGAACTATCTTCTGTCTCAGGTAAGGAAAGTAGGTGTACCGTTTCTTTCTGTCCGCTATAAACCATTTGAGTTGCCACCAGCAGTCCAATAAGAGCCAATACATTTTGAGGGGGCATGGCAAAATGCCCTGGGAGTGCACAAATAAATGGAGCTTTAGTAATTTATGACTAGAGGGTCCACTTTGAAATGTGATTTTACCAATTGAACATAGAATGCATAATAGCGCTGGATCCTCAAATTACTTCCTTGTGTCATCATCCTATAGCCTCCATATGACCTCCCCCCCCCCCCCCCACCCCACCCCAGTTACACCCGGACAGATAAAGCACGCTTATCTAAATGAGGGCTTGTGTGGAAACATATACAGAAGGAGGAGGCGATTGAAGTAAATGTCCAACCAAATAGGGAAAAAGAAAGCCAAGCTGAGACAAATCCCAACCAGGCTGCTCACCCTCCCTTGTAAAACTCACCTTTTTCAGGAGTTCCCTTTGCAATGTAAACAATGGGGAGTGAGAGCATACACATTCCCAAACATCTCTGGGCTGTAGCAAGCTCCTGTGCTCAGCCATTCATATAAGCTGGGGACGGGCATGTGCTTGTGACAAGCTGCTTGCCATGCAGCTTAATGATTGAATGAAAACCCACGCATGCACTGTAGAGCCATGGAAAGTCTAGTTGGTATTGATAATCTGGGGGATTTCACTCAGCGGGGCACCCCAAAAACAGGACAGTCAAAATCCCAGGTTTTGTTCTGCTTTAAGCACTTACATGAAAAAGGTCCACTTCTGACTCCAGGGCCAGGCAGTAACTAGAAGATCTACTATTCTTGGTATACAGTACGTCCTGCTCCAGATATAGTACTTACTATCGGGTGTTATTCCGTCAGATGGCACTGGACTGCAGAGACATCGAAAATAGGCTCCTCCTGGCCCCTCAAATCCCCAGGGTCCTCCCACAAATCCCCAGATTTTCTCTGCAGTCTGGACTGCGAAGGACAAGAAATGGCTCTCTCTCCTCGCAGGTGAGCGGGGATATTAGCCTGCGCCCCTGTAGGACTATTCCCACCCGTTCCATTAGTAATATGCCTCCCAGCCTTGGCTGCGCTGGTCGGGTGAAGGTAGGCAGCACCGCTGTTAGGTGCTTAGGAGCGCTGCTCCACCGCAATCCCCCACCAAATAGGCATATGGTGAGGCTCTGTGGGATGCCGCTCCCGCCCTATTGCCCTTGCCTAGCGGTGGGCCCTATATTCTAAGCATACAGTACGTCCTGCTCCATATATATAATACTTACACTTGGGTAATCCTCTGCCAGAGGGCGCTGTTCACTGCAGACCTGCAAAAACAGGCTCCTCCCGGCCCTTCATATACCCAAGGACCTCCCACAAATCCCCAGATTTCTCTGCAGTGCTGACTGAAGTATCACTCTCTCGCAGGTGAGCGGGGCTTTTACAGCCTGCGGCCCTGCCGGACTTTTACCACCAGTCCTCTTCGATGAAGATGTGCCTCCCAGCCTGGGCTGCGCTGGTCGGGTGAAGGTAGGCAGCAACATGTGTGCTCACGGAGCTACGCTCCACCGCAGTCCCCCACCATAGGGTAGGCGGTTTAGGCCGATGGTGAGCCTCCAATAGATGCCCCTCCCGCATTATTGCCCCGTGCTCCTCGTAGCGATGAACCCTGGGTGAAGGGTCTCCTTCTCCCTTGTTTCCCCCCGTAGCTCGGGGGGGGAAAAGAAAGGGGGGGTGTATGCATGTGGCGGTCTCAGCGTAATGTTGTACACGTTTATGGCCGTTGTTTTTTCTTTGAACTTGGGTGTCGGAGCCGCGCTCCTTGATCCACATAACCCTTGTCAGGTTGCGCGCGTGTGTCTTTTTCTTTACATGAAGTGTGCGGCCCGGGCGGCAGCATTATTCACTAGTTTGAGAGCAGGTGCTATCTCCTTAGCCACACTGTGTCCTATCCATGCTCGTCATTTACGTTACCGCTGGTTGGAGCTTCGCGCTCTTTGGGGGAGGCGGGGACTTGGCATGACGCGCCCCGCGTCACGGCCAGATCGTGCCCGCCCCTCGAGGTTCGCTTGGCGCCATTTTGATGGTCTTTGCGCGCGTGGTTGCGATCCTCCTCCTCCCTTGGTCATGTAAGTGCCCTCCTGGGCGTTTTTTTGTTTCTAGAATCTTTCGTTTAGCTGCGCATGGCTCTGACACCCCCCTTATTCTCTTTATGTCTTTCAGACGCCAAGATTTCGGTGGCTTCTCCCAGCCTGACATATATTATAGAGGGTTCACATAAAAAATTCTCCCACATTCCTAGCGGGTCTTGGGGCATCCAGGGTTGCCTATTGGTTAAATCCCTGCGGGCATATTGCTCAGATAATCACCATATGGAGGCATCTCAAATTATGTACCCGGGGTCCCTCGGGGACAAGACCGGCTGTGTACAGCGTGTGGTCAGCCCCATGCTGATGCTGACAGAGCACGGGTCTGCGGACCGTGTGCTGAACAGGCACTGGCCCTGCAACCAGGTTTGCCAGTGGCTGCACCTCGCTTCAATACACCTGTCTCCCCGTGCTTAAATCTCGCCCCTGATGAGTCGCACTTGAACGGGGATGACCAGCAAGTGTTGCCGCGCAGGCTGCCTACGGCTGAGCAGGTGCTATCTAGTTTGGCGGAGCGCTTGGGCCCTGGAAAGAAGCGGTCCCTGACGCCTCCTGGTTCTCTGGTTCCTACTGAAACTGAAGAGTGCTGCTATGCAGGACCTTGCTCCTCCTGATGGTGAGCTATTCTCCGATTCAGGCTCCTCGGACGAGATGCCCTGGAGCCGTGATGATTCTGGACCCGGTTCTTGGGGCCTGTGTGACACTGATGAACTACTTATAAAGATCTTTGAGGTTTTGTCAATCTCCCCTCCTGGAGAGGCTCCCAAGCCTAAGGGGGAGAGTTTCCACACGGCGACACCGCGCTTGGAATTTCTGGAACAGGAGCATTTCCAGGCTCTTATATCCAAAGAATGGGAATCGCCTTGTAAACTTAAAGGGCTTCCAGGGGTCTGGGATTGGAAGTACCCCTTTCCCCCTGATGTAGTTAACTTTTGGTCAGCACCTCCCGTGGTGGATGCACCAATTATAGGGGTTACTAACCCCCCCTTCATGACTGCTCCTAATTACCGTACCCTTCGGGATGCTGAGGACCGGCGCATTGACAGACTGGCTTCCCACGCATTTTCGTGTGCAGGGACGGCTCTGCGCCCGGTCTGTGCCGCGGCCATCACTGCAGTGGCCGCCAGGACCCTCATTAGAAAGCTACTTGATCACCAACCTGAGGATCTCCCCTGGGAGGTTTTTAATGCACTCTCAGATTGTGATGTGTTTGAGGTTTATCCTCTCAGCGCTGGATGAAACCATTAAGATGTGTGCTAGAACCTCTGCCCTTGTGGTAGCTATTCGCCGCCTGGTCTGGCTGCGACAGTGGGGTGCTGACGATGATACGAAAAAGGCTCTCGCTGGCCTTCCCTTCAGAGGACGGCGCCTATTTGGGGCCCGTTTGGACCTTTTTGGAAAAAAGGGTAAGGCACCCCTACGCAGAAGGCCGTCTCGGCCTCCTCGGGGCAGGGACACCCCTCCCCCTCCCTACGTTAGTGTCAAACACGAACCAGAGGTGTGCTTCCAACTTTTCGGCGTAGATTACCAGGGGGGGACTGCCGCAGCACCTGGCTCCTATCTGGGAGTGTTTCGTCTCCTTCTGGTGAATCCAGGAGGTAGTTCCACTGGATACAGGATAGTTTGCTGGGCGGTCCCTTTCCGAGGTTGTCAGGGTACTTCTAGTCCCTGTTCTCTCTTCAGGAGTTGGTGCAGGCCGTACTCGGCCTGCAGAGTCTGGGCTCACTTGCAGGTTGCCCTTAACAGGCTGGGGCGATGGCCTCTATGTTAACCTTCCTCTCTCCCTCAAAAGGATGAGGCAGTCTGGGCCATGCTGGCCTATGGTAGGCTTGGCAATTCTACACTCGCAGGTAGTCCCTGCATGATATCTCTGTGTTGGGCCACAGGCGCCCTGTGCAAGGGGGGCTTCTTGCCACCTGTGGATATCTAAGATCCTTTTAGTTTCCCCTGTGTCTTCTGGACACCGAGACCTTTACAGGTCAGTGTTGAAGGATCAACTCTGCGGATTGGGGCCTTGTTTTTGGCCTCTCTTCTGCTCCCAGGCTGCTCGCCAAGGCGAGGATGGGGGTGATGTCTCTGACATGCCCGTGGGGCGTCTGCACTAGGACCTACCGGATCGTCTTTCTTTACTTCCCAATCTCTACGTCAGGCCGAGTGGGTTAGTCGGCTGGCGGTGTCCTCTGGGAGTTATTTGGATGGGTGCTCAGTCACCTCAATCCCTCATTGTCCCTTATTCGCTATCTCCATTCCTTGGATTCGGTTCAGGCTTGAACCTTCTTCCTTGGCAATAAGTGGACTCCTGTTTACATGGACTCTGTCCCTCTTTGCTGTCACCTTACTTTCACCAGGCAGGATTGCAGCTGGTGGGCCCGTTGGGGGCGGATCAGATGATGTCCCTTATATTCAGAGCCCTTGGGCTCTTCGGCACAGTAGGTTATTAATCCTGGATGGGGTTCCAGCACCCCTGGAGCTAGGTCTGTGCTCATTCCCCCTTGGTACGGTGGTTCCTATTGGTTTGGTTAAATTCAAGAACCCTGTCCGGGGGCACCCCCCTCCTTTTCTTGCATCTTCCTGTAGATGGTTACCTTTGGTAACTAGTCTCGCAGGTTGATGGGGAGGGGGGGGGGGATTTTCTTCTAAAATCCCCCGTGGTTCCTAGGTAGGGTCCCTTAGAGGGTCCATTTTCCTACTGATTTTGTTAAAACAGTGAGCCTTCATTTGGCTCTCTTGCTGGACATCTCCTATTCAGGACCTGTCTATTTGGGGACTCTTGGCCTGTCGGAGGACAGTGGCCTGTATTTATTATCAGTCTGGAACTTGTAGCAGGATGATTCTCCTGGAAGGTTTCTTATCCTGATCTAGGTGGGCGTCAACGTTCCCTGCATTTCTGTGGTATTCGCTCCAATGGATGTCCTTCAGTGGCAGGTTGTGCTATCCTGGTGTCCCTCTGAGAGCCATCTAGGGTGGCTCTGTTGGGTCCCGTTAATATCACAGGGGCTCTGCCCTTGTTTTTACTGTCCCAGAATATTCTGACTCTTGTCATGGGGGCTTAGTAATTTTATGTCTGGACATTCTATCTGTTTTTTCTTCATTCACCCTGCTAGGTGGGGTTCTGCGCAAGATTGGGCTGATAAGGGGACCCGTGATACTGATGGCCCCTGGGTGGCCTAGTGGACTGTGGTTCGCAGATGTTTCTGCTGCCCTTTTCAGGCTCCTTATGTCTCCCCTATCTACAGGCTCTAGTCTGATGGCTTGACAGCTGATTCATTCACCCTTTTGGAGACGGGTTTATCTTCTGGGTGACTTGGTCTATGGGGGGCTAGGAGCAAGCTTCTTCTTCCTCCGTCTATTATAGGGTATGGGGTACCCATACTGATTGGCGTGAGTCTTGGTCTCTCCCCTGTTGGACGTTCTCTGTTCCCAGGGTTCTAGAGTTATTACAGCATGGGTTGGGGTAGGCTCCCCATCTAGGTACTCTGAAGGTTCAGGTTCTGCCCTGTCCACCTTCACGTAGAAGTCTTGTTCAGTCTTCCTTGTTAAGCGTTCTTTTGGGGATTGCTCAGGTGCATCTCCCAAGTAGTTCTATGGTCCCTGTTGGGATTAAATTTTATTCTGTTTGCCTTGCGGGTTGTTCCCCTGGGACCTATTCCGGATGCTGTCTGAACTGTTTCTTATTTCAAGTTGCCCTTCCGGGGGCTGTTGCTTCAGTCAGATGTGTGCCCGAGAAGGTGGCTCTGTTTAGTTAGCCCTCGTTCATTTATATATACACCATGATGTGGTGGTATTTCGCCTTACGCCGGACCTTATGCCCAAGGTGGTGTCTTATGCTCATTTATTTAAGTCCTTTTGTCTGCCTCTGGGCCTTATTCTTAGTAATGCTGAAGTAAGGGGGTCTACATTCCCTCAACAGATGTTGAAGCTTTCCTGGTTTGTTTCTTGTCCCTTAGGGGGACTGATGCCCCTTAGGGTTTTGCGGGCGCCTCCATACGTATGCGCCTGATCTCGTCTGCTTCCAGGGGTTATGCGCCCTTTGGACTGGTCTTACTTGGATGGATTGTCCTTCTGGTCCTGAGTAAAGGTTTCGGCTTCTTGCTGATCCTTGTTAGTGTGGTCAGTATCCCCGCCTGTCTTGCGGGAGACCAGGTTTCAATTTCCCCGATGGGGAGAGCTCTAAGTTTTACCGAAGGGGAAGAGTCTTCTCTTTTTATTCTGTTTCTACTTGTGCTTGGGTACCTTGGGCCTTTCAGCACCAGGTTTCTGTTAATCAGGTTTTGCTAGACCGCTGCTTGTTTTCTGTTAATACCTTTTCAAAGGTTTTTATGAGGTTGACGTTAGAGCCTTTGCTCATGTCGCTCTTGGTAGCAAGGTTTGCAGGTGACAGCGCCTTTACTGTCTGCTATGCCTTTTTTGATGGGGATCCCAACTTACTTTATGGACACTGCTATTGGATGTCCCACGTGTAAGTATTATAGATGGAGCAGGACGTGCTGTATGCTTAGAATAATACAATTCTGTGAAATACTCACCTGTAGAATTGGTATTATACGCATACAGTACGTCCTGCTCCACCCCACCCTGGTTTACATTTTTCTGGATCCCCTGTATGGTGATTGTTATCATTGCTATTGTTACCAGTTTGGTGGTTGGTTTCTCCTGGCTTCTTTTCTCACTGCTTTTCAATGCTGGGGATTTGTGGGAGGTCCCTGGGTATATGAAGGTCTGGGAGGAGCCTGTTTTTGCATGTCTGCAATGAACAGCGCCCTCTGGCGGAGGATAACCAACGTGTAAGTATTATATATGGAGCAGGACGTACTGTATGCGTATAATACCAATTCTACAGGTGAGTATTTCACAGAATTGTATTTTAAGTGGCTGCTGTCCTCCCTCATTCTCCTTGTAGCCTTCGGGGGGAAAAGAGGGGGTGTCGGTGTGTATACTATGCATTTACGTGTATTAGCTTTATGCTTTATTTCATTCTGCTTTGTGTCAGCCACTTCGCTGTCTTGCTTTACTATGACTGTATTTAAAATTGGCGCCGCCGCGATCCTTTTCTGTCACGCGTTACCTCAGGCGCCGGCGTGCCGTCATTGGCTGCTTGTCACGTGCTGGCTTAGCGCACTTCGGGGGGGCGGGGCCCGTCTATGGCGCGTTCCGCGTCATTGCTGATACCGGCCCGCCCCTCGAGGTATACTGACGCCATCTTTGTCATGCTTGGTTGGCTTATGCGCGACGGACCTCTACCTACCATGTTCCATAAGTGCCCTCGCGGGTGGCTTCATTATCTCCTCTTTATTACTGTCTGCTTACGGCCCCCTTTTATTATGTCTTTCAGGCGGGCGAATCCATTGGCTTCTCCCGGCCCTCTATTAGTTGGCTAACTTGTGAGGCCTAATGTAATTACTCCCACTCCCTAACGGGTTATTGGGGCATCCAGGGTTGCTGTATAGCGTTAAGCCCTATCTGCCTATAGTGCCGCTATAATCACCATATGGAGGCATCTCAGGATAATGTGACCAGGGTTCCTTGGGGACAAGCCCGGCTGTGTGTAGCGTGTGGGCAGCCTCATGCTGACAAGGCGCGGGTCTGTGTGCTCTGTGCTGAGCAGGTGCTTGCCCTGCAATCTGGCCTTCCAGTGGCTGGGCCGGCACCTCGTATCACTTCACCTACCCCCCCCCCCCCCAAGCTTAAATCTCGCTCCTACTGAGTTGCATACAAGTGGGGATTCTCAGCCTGATGTGTCTCTAGAGTGACCCAATGTCACTCTTTTCCCTATGGAAACTGATGAGTTTTGGAATCTTTGTGGCTATACCCCTTCAGATGAAGGGGAGCTTTTCTCTGACTCAGGGTCATCTGATGACGATTCTGCCTCTGACCCCTGGGCCCAGGATGACACTGACAGATTGCTGACCCAGATTTTTAAGGTTCTGTCCATTTCTCCCCCTGTTGCGGCTCCCAGGCAAAGGGGGGAACTTTTCCATACCGCTAAGTCACGTTTGGAATTTCCTGAGCAAGCACATTTCAATAACCTTGTGCTCAAGGAATGGGAACGTCCCAGTAGACTTCCCGTTGTACCTAAGAGTTGGGATAGGAAGTATCCCTTTCCTGCTGAGGTGGTAAAGTGTTGGTCATCCCCTCTCGAGGTGGATTCCCCGGTCCTAGGGCTATCTAACACCTCTGTCATGCATTCCCCTGACTCTACTACCCTGCGGGATGCTGAGGACCGGTGCATTGACCAGCTGGCGTTACATGCTTTTGCATGTGCGGGGATGGCGCCCGGTCTGTGCCTCTGCCATTACCGCTGTGGCCTCTAGGACCCTGATCAGAAATATACTTGATAGTGCCCCTGATGATTTGCCTTGTGAGGTGATGTTTTTGTAAATTTTGTCCTCTCTGCCTTGGATGACACCATTAGAATGTGTACCAGGACATCTGCCCTTGTGGTGGCTATATGCCGCTCGGTTTGGCTACGCCAGTGGGCTGCTGACAACGCTGCCAAGAAGGCCCTCACTGTGTTTCCCTTCAAAGGACTACGTCTGTTTGGGGACCGGCTGGACTTTTTTGCTAAGGGAGGCAGGTTACCCCAGCGCAGGCGGCAGTCTCGGCCCCTTCGGGTCAGGGCTCCTTCTCCTCCCCCTACTGTGGTGCTAGACAAGGGAGGGGGGTTTACTTTACTGGGACCCGGGGAGATTTCTGGGGTAGGGGCAGAGGATGTGGACGTCCTGGCTCCTCCTGGGGTCCCAAGGCAAAATCCTCTCCCAAGCCCCCTCAGGCATGATGGGGCGCCCTCACCCAACCGGGTGGGGGGGGACGGCTTCAGCACTTCGCTCACATCTGGAGGCTTCATGTCTCAGACCGGTGGATTCAGGAGGTAGTGTCCTCCGGTTACAAGTTGGAGTTTGCTGCCTGGCTCACCCAAGATTCATCAGATCCCGGATTCCTCAGGACCCTGCGTCAGCTCAGGAGCTAGTGCAGGCAGTGCAAGGCCTCCTGGAGCTGGGGGTCATCTGCAAGGTCCCTTTAAGAGAAATAGGCAAGGGCTTCTATTCCAACCTATTCACAGTCCCCAAAAAAGATGGTTCAGTCAGGCCCATCCTGGACTTGAAGATCCTCAACAAATTTGTCAGGAGCAGGCGCTTTCGCATGGAAACTCTGCATTCTGCCATCAGTTCCCTGCGCCAAGGGGATTTCATGACTTCTGTGGACATCAAAGATGCTTACCTCCATATTTCTGTGTTCCCAGGTCATCAAAGGTTCCTCAAGTTCGCTCTCATGGATCAACACTACGAATTTGTGGCCTTGCCCTTCGGCCTCACTTCAGCTCCCAGGGTGTTCACCAAGGTGCTGGCTGGCGTGATGTCTCTGCTCAGGTATCAGGGCGTCCGCGTGCTTCCTTATCTGGATGACATTCTCATCACCTCCCAATCCCTACATCAGGCAGAATTGGATACTCAGCTGGTGGTGTCCACCCTGGAGTCATTTGGATGGGTGATCAACCACCCCAAGTCCTCACTGTCCCCCCTCCTTGGTGACTCCATTCCTAGGAATGAATCTGGATACAGTTCAGGCAAGGATTTTCCTTCCTCAACAGAAGGTGGACAGTCTGATTGCACAGGCTCAGTTCCTGCTATCTTATCATCCCTCCATCAGGCAGGGGATGCAGCTGGTGTGCCTGATGGTGGCATGCTTCGAGGCGATCCCTTATGCTCAGTTCCACTTGAGGCCTCTGCAACTTCACCTATTGTCAGTGTGGGACAAGGATCCAGCGTCCCTGGACAGGGTCTGTGTGCTCTCCCCCCTGGTCAGGAGGTCCCTCTCGTGGTGGATGGACTCAAGGAACCTGTTGGGGGGCAGATCCTTTCTTCCCCCTTCCTGGGAGACGTCACCACGGATGCCAGTCTGTCAGGTTGGGGGGGTTTCTGGAAGTCCCTGCGGTTCCAGGGGAGGTGGGGCCCTCAGGAGGCCCACACACCTATCAATGTCTTGGATCTGCGGGCGATCAGGTTAGTTCTGGCTCGCTTGACTACTCACCTTCGGGGCCTGCCTGTTCAGGTGCGCTCGGACGACCAGACAGCAGTTGCCTATATCAATCATCAGGGAGGTACCTGGAGCAAGGGGGCCCTCTAGGAAGTGTCTCTGATCCTGACTTGGGCGGAGTCCAATGTTCCCTGCATATCAGCTGTGTACATCCCGGGAGTCGAAAATCTCCTGGCAGATTCTCTGAGCAGGGGGACCTCTCGCTAGGGAGAATGGTCCCTGTGCAGCAGGGTGTTCCAATCTCTGTGTCACCGTTGGGGCCAACCAGACAAGCTACCGGCCTTTGTCTCCCTGTCCCAGGATCCTCTGGCCTTGACCACGGATGCTCTAGCAATGTCATGGCAGGACTTTCAGTTTCTGTATGTCTTCCCTCCATTCCCCCTGCAGGGCAGGGTTCTGCGCAAGATTGCTCTGGAAGGGGTGCCAGCAATTCTGGTGGCCCCCAGGCGGCCAAGAAGAGTGTGGTTCGGAGACGTGGTGCAGCTGGCAGTAGATCAGTACATTCTGCCCTTGGTGCCAGATCTACTCACTCAGGGCTCACTACGCCATCCCAATTTACAAACTCTAGCTTTGACGGCCTGGCTGCTGAAACCTCCATCTTGATGGAGAAGGCTGTCTTTCTCGGTTGTGGATACCTTGATAAAGGCTAGGAAAAAGTCTTCCTTTTCCATTTTTTTACAGGGTTTGGCATGCCTACATTGACTGGTGTGAGTCTAAGGCTCTTCCCTGTCGTGTGATCTCTATTCCCAGGATCCTGGAGTTCCTGCAGCATGGGTTGAAGATGGGGCTCCAACTCACTACTCTGAAGGGTCAGGTTTCTGCCCTGGCTGTTTCCTTCCAGAAGTCCTTTGCTCAGCATTCTCTGATCAGGACTTTTTTCCAGGGGGTTACACATGTGCGTCCTCCACGTAAGCCTATGGTGCCTGTTTGGGATTTGAACTTGGTTTTGTCAGCCTTGCAGGGTGCTCCTTTTGAACCTGTGCAGGATGCTTCCCTGGCCATTCTTACTCTCAAGGTTGTCTTTCTGGTTGCTATCACCTCTGTTAGGCGTGTGTCTGAGTTGGCGGCGCTTTCCATTCAGCCCTCCTACTATGAGAGGCACCAGGACAAGGTGGTTCGCTTCAAGCCAGATTTTCTGCCTAAGTTTGTGTCTACCTTTCATTTGAATCAGGACATTATTTTCCTTCATTGTGCCCTAATCCTAGTAATGCTAAGGAGAGGGTTTTGCATTCTTTGTTTTTTTTCCACAATATTTTTATTGAAGATAGGTAATTGTTACAACCAAAAACCGTTTGCATTTCAGTTTGTAAAGATCACATCCAGTTGAAATCAATATCAGATAAATTAGAGCTCAGGTAAGATGTTATACAAAGCATTCAACGCATTTTGGAAACAACAACTGCTGAAAATTTAAATACAGAACATAATGAGAGAATAAAGAGAATAGCCGAGGGATGAAAAAGAGGGAACGGGGTGGCTGTCTATACTACTTTCAAGTCAAAAAGGTTAACACCTAGGTTATAGAAAGGTGGGAGCTAAGGTACAAATAGGTGGCGATCAAAGTGTTTAGGCTGAAAGTGGGTGATCCAACCTTCCCACGTCGCTAGGAAGGGAGTAAGATCTCCCTGCATTGAGGCAGCCATCTTTTCAAAAAGCATTACTTCATTAATACGAGGTATGAGACTTCCGCTGGAAATGGACCTACTCTTCCATGACCGAGCAATAGTCATTTTAGCAGCTGTTAAGATATGCCTCACTAGCTCAAAATGTGTTCTGGAGCAGTCGGGAGGTCTTAGATTTAGAAGAGCTAATTGGGGTGAGGGGGTCAAACGCAGGCCTGTTGCCTTAAATATAAGATAGAATACCTCAGCCCAGAACTGTTTAACCAGCCTGCACTCCCACCAAATATGAATGTAGGTTCCTTGCTCACGGCAGTTTCTAAAGCATTCTGCAGAGTACGTAGGGCAAAACTTGTGAACTCACTCTGGAACCAGGTACCAACGAAGTAGAACTTTGGTATTAGTCTCTTGGGCGCCTGTGTGGAGAAATTTAGTAAATGAGTTCCTCCATACTGCCTTCCAGTCCTTACCCGAGAGGTTTATACCAAGATCCTCCGCCCATCTAGTAGTGTAGGCCGGAAGGGAATTCCCATGTGCCTCACCCAATAACTGGTATAGCGTCGATACCGTCCCTTTGCCAAGAGGCTGCTTCTCACAAATGGACTCAAAGGGCGAGAGGTTTTGGTACTGACCCCAACTCTGATTTAGCTCCTATATAATGAGTAATTTGCAGAAAGCGGAGAAATTCTTTACTCGATATGTCCTTAAGTGATTGAAGGTCGGAAAAGGTTATCATACCCCTATGCGATAAAAAATCTTTAAATTTCGTTAAATTATGTGCCCTCTACCAGGAGAAGGCCGATGGTTCCTGGAAGGCAGGGAGGAACTCGGGATTACCAAGTATGGAAAGCAAGGGGGTCTGAGGGGAGGAGAGGTTAGCTTTCAATCTATTAGTCTTCCATATTTTGAGGGAGTGGTTCAAAACAGGGTTGTCAATGACTTTATAGGTCGATGGCAGCCATAATACGTTCACTATCTCTATCGGGGAGCAGCTGGTCTGTTCGATATCAACCCACAGTGGTCTCTCCATACCAGCTTGGAGGGCAGATAGTTGGGCAATCTGACAGGCAGAGTAATAACGTGCTAGGTTGGGAACCCCAAGGCCCCCCTGATTCTTAGATCTGTATAGTGTCCTACGATTAACCCGCGGTTTTTGCTTCCCCCAGATAAAGGAGTTCAAAGATACCTGGAGACCCCTAATAAAGGAAGCTGGGATTGGAATTGGAAGGACCCGAAAAAAGTAAAGCATTTTAGGAAGCCAAGTCATTTTGACCGCCGTTATCCTTCCCAACCATGACAGGTTCAATCTGGTCCAGGTGACCAGAAGAGCGCGAAGATCCTTAGCCATAGCAGGGTAGTTGGCGGCGTAAAGGGAATTGTAATTTGCTGTGAGGCGAACACCCAAGTATTTAATGTGATGGTCTTGCCAGGAGAAACTAAAAGAAGACTTAAGCGTGGCCACTGTACCCTCAGATAGAGAGATGTTGAGCGCTTGAGACTTTGAGGCATTAATTTGTAGGCCGAATATTCTGGAAAAATCATCTAGGGTGTGGAGAAGGTTCAGGAGGGATGTTATAGGGCCAGATACCAACATTAAAATATCATCTGCAAATAAGGAAATCTTATGGTCATAGCCTCCTATCTTTATCCCCTTAATATTATTCTGCAGCAGCTTGGAGAGGGGCTCAAGGGCAAATAGTATAGAGGAAAGGGGGCAACCTTGTCTCGTGCCTCTGCCAAGGGTAAATCTGTTGGAAGAGTAACCTGAATATCTGATAAAAGCTCCCGGATTGGAATATAACGAGGCAATCCATGCCGTGAAGGAGGGACCCATACCCCACTTCTTTAGTATAAACTGTAGGTAGTCCCAAGCCACAGTATCGAATGCCTTCCGGACATCCAGAGTTAGTAACATGGCTCTGGAACCCTCCTTCCTGGCGTGATGAATTAAATAGCCTTGCGGATATTATCCCCCACCTGACAGTGGGGAATAAATCCTGCTTGCTCTTTGGAGATTAGAGACCCTATGAACTTATTGAGTCTTGTCGCCAGGACTTTAGCGAGGAGCTTAACATCAATGTTTAATAGAGAAATGGGCCTGTGGTTGGACCAAAGAGCAGAGTCAGCATTGGGTTTGGGTATCATACAGACTGCTGCGGTGAGTGCATCCATACTCCAGTAAGGGAATTAAATATGCGAACCAGGCGTGGGGAAAGTACTTGGGAGAATTTTTTATAATAGAGGGCGGTGAAACCATCTGGGCCCGGCTGTTTCCCAATTTTTAAAGAGCTAATGGCATCCTGGACTTCAGAAAGCTGAACCGGCATCTCCAATGAGGCCCTGGCCTCTTCAGAGAGGCAGGGTAGTTGTAGTTGGCCTAACAATTTCTCAGCAAGGTGCTCATCGAGTGCAGCCTTAGGCTTGTAAAGGTCTTCAAGATGTTTACTGAATGTCGCTACCACCTTCGCAGGGTTGCTTGAAAGTGAGCCATCTAGGGTCTTAATACGTAGAGGTTTAACCCTCTGTGAAACTCCTTTAAGCCTTCTAGCCAGAGGGGTGTTAGGCTTATTACTAAGACGACACCACTTGAACCTAGATCTATTAATTTGGCATTCGGCCTCACAGGAGAGGTACATATTAAGCCGGTCGCTGGCCTGGTTAAGGGCAATCCTGTTCCGCCTAGACGGGCGGGTCTTATAGTCAGAAGAGGCTAAGTGGTATGCATCTAGTAATGTATTGAGCTGCTTCTTGTATACAGCCTTTCGTCTGGCTGATTCTTGGATGAAATGACCCCGAAGAACGGCCTTATGGGCTTCCCAAAGCAGAACATCTGAGCTTACGGACCCTGTGTTATCTGAGTAGAAGTCCTCAATCACCTTTCGTGTGCTTTCAAGCAGGATCTCATCAGATAACATGGGGTCGTATAGTTTCCAGGATTTTTGTGGGGATCTTTGCGTAAGGGAGTTTAATTCGATCAAGACCAGGTCGTGATCGGACCAGACAATTGGTACAATAGAGGAGTGGGCCAGGAGAGGCAAAGAAGAAAGCTGTAAGAAAATGTGGTCAATTCTAGTAAAGACTTTGTGTGACAGGAATAATGGGTATAGTCTCTTTTAGTGGGGTGAAGTTCCCTCCACACATCAGCTAAATGATAATAATTTAGAAGGGAGCAGAACGCCTTTCCTGAGGAGCCATCCTTAATCTACTGGACGACCAACCGCATAGCGATCTAGAGTCGGATGCAAAATTTGGTTAGAATCCCCGGCTACTATTAAGAACCCCTTTATCAAGGGATCAAGAGTTTTCAGGAACTCCTCGAAAAAAGCGCCCTGATTCTGATTTGGAGCATAGTACGTAGCAATCGTAATTGGTTGATCCTGGATTGTACCCACAATTATGAGGAAACGACCCTGAGGGTCTCGTATTGGCTGCTCCGAGGAGAAAGCGAGTGAGCGCTTAAAGGCGATGAGGACCCCTCTTTTTTTGGCGTCGGCCGAGGCCGTAAAAAAGGGGGGGTAATCAGCGCTAAGGAATTTGGGAGTATTGTTCTTGGTTAAATGGGTCTCCTGAAAGCAGACAATAGTGTGTAGAGCCCTCATCTGACGAAAGGCCTTGACTCTTTTCTGGGGAACATTCAGGCCTTGCACGTTGAGCGAAACCAATTTAACTGCCATATTTAAAATATTTAAAAGCTGTTACTATGAAGAAGATGGACACCCAGGGACGGGAAGAAGGAAAAGCTAAAAAAAGTGGACAGAGGGAGAAAGCTTGACAAAGACATATTGTGAGAGACCTAAGGGAGGAGAAAGTGCCTCCCAACTTGAAAGCAGAATTTCCCACTGGGGCTAAAAAACCTAAGCCCCAATGGGGAATGCTATCGCAACAAGGGACCTCCTAAAGAGGTTACAATCTAAACTGGAGGATTGGCTGACCCACAACAAGGGGTCAGTATCAAAAACTTCCCAACTCGATGGAAGCCAACGGGTTGGGGAGCTTGGAGTGTGCAAGACATAGAACCTGGGCCTCCGGCCCGCAATACAATTAGCAAAACATTAAACAGCAACAATTTATACAATCAACATTCTATAGAATCCTTTGTTCAACAGAGTTATAGAACCTAAGGTAAGGGTGCATTTGTAGAAGTAGTGTCCGGTTAAAATTGAAACCTCAGTTAAAGTAAACTGCAAACAACACTAAACAGGAACAACAGAATACACGCCAGGCACGATCACCTAAGGATCGAGGTGGAGAGTAAGAGCCCCAGCATATCGCACCGGGAATCTCACCCATCACCCCTCTCCAGAGGCCTGCTTACCAAACTTATGGGACAATGCAGTCACTGACTTGCTCGTAGAGGGAGTGCTTCTCCTTGGACCTCGTTTATCCTTAGGCGCTGGCGAGAAGGAAAGTGCTCTCTTCTTTTGTGGAGGGGGGGTTGGTACTACGGTATGGGCTTTCAAACTCGTTGATGCCAGGATAGTCTCCAACTCTTGTGGCGTGGATGCCTCGTACCTCTTGTCGGAGTAGAGAAAAGAGATTTTGAAAGGGAACCCCCATTTGTATCGGATTCCTTTGGCCTGTAGAATTTCAAGGGATGGTTTCATAGCCCGCCTCCTGCCGATAGTTTGTGGGGAAATGTCAGCAAATAATTGGTAGTCAAAGTTTTGAAATTTAAGTGAGCTTTGATCCCGCGCAGCCGCCATAAGCAATTCTTTTGTACGGTAAAAATGAAATTTTACCAGAACGTCCCGCGGAAGGCCATCTGCTCTCTTCTTCTGCAAGGCCCGGTGTATTCTGTCGAATTCCAATCTCTCAATTGGGATGGATGGAGCAAGCTCCTGGAAAAGGGCCGTAGCTGCGGGTTGTAAATCCGTAACAGATTCTGGGATACCTCTGATTCTAATGTTGGCTCTACGGGAACGATTCTCCATGTCCTCAAGCTTGTGATGAAGAGTGAGATTTTTGTTTCTCAGGGCCTCTACTTCTGTTCCAAAGGAGGACAGCTCAGAGGTATACGCTGACTGTTGTTGTTCGAGATCGACTCTTTGGCCCAGTTCTTTGATTTCCGCCGAAAGGTTGGTGGAGATCTGAGTTGTAATGTTCAGGGCCCAACGTTCAAGGGCTTTCTCAAGCATGGCCTCATACCTATCTAGTGGCGGCGGTTGTGGTTTAGTAGGCGAACCATGCAGGGAGTCGTCCATCCAGGACTCATCTTCTGGCAGAAGGTCGGAGGGGACTTGAGGGTCGCCCTGGGGGGGCGTAGACGCTTCCATCCTAGACATAGGACGTGGGCAAAATTGATGCCAAGATTAGTTGGAGCCACGTAGCAAGGCCACGGAAAGTAAGACCTGCGGCACAGTCTGGTTTTGTTAATAGCTTAGATAGGTGACTTGCTGTGCTTAGTGGGGACTGCGCTGCGGACTGTGGAGAAGTGAGACCCTTTCAATGCTGATGCGAGCTGCAACAATAGCTAGGTATGTAGGCACTGAGGTATAGCCTGGGCTGAAGGGTTAATCTGTAATCCGGTACTCTTATGTTATACGTCTGGCAAGCATTATGGAGCCATTTATAGATCTAATATGGCATCACTTGGGAACAGTGAGGGGCAATGTGGACAGTACTGCAGGAGCTCGAGCCCCCAGTTATGAGGTGCCTTCCCCCTTAATTGGTAGCTGCTCCAAGGAGGGTATTAGCAGTATCAGAGGAGGCTAGATCAAGATGGCAGGGGCTGCTCTTCTCTGCCTGCTGACCCGATTTCGGGGACCCCCCTCAGAAGTGGCCAGATTTCAGTTGATGGGGTCCTGGGATCTGCCCCAACCAGCGGAGCCCGAAACCGCCGGTCCTGCAAGCTGTGGGGGGCCGGGACACCTGGCAGCAGCTAATCCAAGATGGCGGCGTCCGCTCCTCTCTGCCAGCCGCCCTGCACGTTTTCGGGACCCCCCCTCGGATCGGGCCAAGACTTGGCAGATGGGGTCCTGGGGTCTGCCCCAGCTTGCGGAGCGCAAAACCGCCGGTCTCTGAAGCTGTGGGGGCCGGGGAGCCAGGCGGCAGCTGAGTGCAAGATGGCGGCAGCCGCTCCTCTCCGCCTGTCGTCCAGCACCTGTTCGGGACCCACCACGGATCCGGCCGAGAGTTGGTGAGTGGGGTCCTGGGGTCTGCCCCAGCTGGCGGAGCCCGAAACCGCTAGTCACTGCGGGCTGTGGGGGGCCGGGGAGCCAGGTAACAGCGGAGCACGGATCTACGGTGTCATCTGCGCCCCGCACGCATGCGCACTCGTCGGTTTTGCCTTCTTTGGATGTGATTAGGTGTCTGAAGTATTATCTGGTGGCTACTGCACCTTTCAGAAAAACTGATGCTCTTTTTGTGGTCCCTTCTGGTCCTAGGAAGGGTTTAGCTCTTGCCAAGTCTACTATCAGCTAATGGATCCGTCAGGCTGTGTTTCAGGCCTATTCTGCTAAGGGGAAGAATCCTCCCTTCCGCCTTACTGCTCATTCTACTCGTGCTATTGGTGCTTCTTGGGCCTTTCAGCACCAGGCTTCTGTTGAACAAGTTTGCAAGGCCGCTACTTGGTCTTCTGTTCATACCTTTTCAAAGTTTTACAAGGTTGTTGTTAGGGCCTCAGCTGATGCTGCTTTTGGCTGATAGGTTCTGCAGGCAGCAGTGGTTTAAACTGCCTGCTGCTGTCTTTCTTGGGGATCCCACCCTACTTTATGGACACTGCTATTGGATGGCCCAAGAGTAAGTACTATAGCTGGAGCAGGATGTACTGTATACTAAGAATAATACAATTCTGTGATTACTCACCTGTAGAATTGTATTATGAGTATACAGTATGTCCTACCCCACCCTTGGTTTTTGCATTATCTTGATTGTTATAGTTAATAGTTTGGGTTGTTTTAATTCTCCCGGCTTCTCGTTAACTGCTTTTCAATGCTGGGGATTTGTGGGAGGTCCCTGGGTATTTGAGGGGGTGGGAGGAGCCTATTTTCAGTGTCTACAGTCCAGCGCCATCTGGCGGAGTAATACCTGATAGTAAGTACTATATCAGGAGCAGGACGTACTGTATACTCATAATACCAATTCTACAGGTAAGTAATCGCAGAATTGTATTTTTCGGCTGCACTTTTGTACGACAGCCAGAAGCACAGCTACCAGGGCAGCAGGAGGACAATCGTCGGTAAGGAAAGCGGATCTTCTAGTTACTGCTGGCGCTGCCCAGTCTTGACGTCTGAGGAAAAGTGCATAAGACAAAATTTCAATACAAAACAGTGGGTATATGTAGGAAATCTGGAGGATTGCAAACAAAAACGGACAGAGAAGATTTTTAGTTTTATCAAAACAAAGAAACGTAGCTTGGACAAGCAAGGAAATAAATGAGATTTTTTAATTTACTGAAACCACCTATATTGCTTTTCCGCCATTGCACGTCAGACCAGCAACTCTTATTTGAAAGGAATTTCCTGCTTGCAGTGCTGAAGGGCCCAGGAAAGAAACATTATCACAAAAGATGAAGATAGCGGATGCAGTCAGGGAATTTATTTTTTCTTTTAGGGCCCCACAAGAGCCCTCAACATCAAAGCAAACACAACCCCTAGCAGTCAACCTTCAAGAAATACCCATAATTGCCTCTGCAGCATATGTAACCAGCTCCACTTAAACCGGACCTTCACCATGATTTATTGAAAAACGCCCAAACAATTCCCCAGCATCTAAAATTAATATACTTTAAGTTTTTATTCACTTATTATTCTTTCACCCACTGGGCTGCAACTCTGTTCAGGACTTTAGGATATGTTCGCCGCCATCTTGACTCTGAAGCGTCACACTTACTGAGGGGAGGAGAGTGGGATAAAGTACAGGGGGCAGGTTATAGCTGTGCTTTGCTCAGACAGAGCAGAGCTGGGGTCAGGAAAAGGTCAGCAATCCCAGAATGCAGAGCTGCACAGTCAGAAGGCACTTCCTGTTTGCAGGCTGCCCGATATTCCATGAGCCACCCATCTTGGATGTTTAAAGGCTCATACCATTCCGTAGATGCAGGTAGGATGATTTTTAAATGTGAGCAATTGGTATATACAGGGTGTGGGATATAAGAGACTCTTATTCAGAGTGAAGGACCGCTTTAAAGGGATTGCTAGCCATGCATGTGCACATCTACTCCCATTGGTTGGATTGCTGGAGCCTGAAGCACAACAACCAGAATGACTGGGATCAGAAGGTGATCCTATGACGAGTAAGAGGAAGAAGGAGCCAGACATGAATAAGGTCAAATTTTATTCATAACTTAAATTAACACACAATCATTTAAAAACAGATTTTTGGTCCGTTTAAAGATTATAAATCTTAGTAAGTAGAAGTGTGAGCACTACAACCCCTGAAGGACAAGAAAAAAAAATATAAGCAGTCAGTCTAATCTGGAGCAGAGCATTTTGGTGCAACCAAAGTAAGTGCAACCAAGCCTATCCAAAGCTTCCAGAAAGAACTCATAGTAGTTTGTGTTTGGGCAGCTAAGCCGAGACCTGAACCATCCAGAAGGACCGTGCATATGGTGCTCAATGATACAGCTTCCTGTAGTTTATTATATACAAAACACCAAGACCATGTGTAACAGAGCAGAGCTCTTTTCAGGCAGGTAAGGCACAATTTATAATTTTATGTCTATCAGAAAAGGCACTATAGGGTTATTCTGTCATTATTTGCATTAGCATATTCAAAAAAAAAAAAAAATTCTGTGATTACTCACCTGCAGAATTGTTATTATGAGTATACAGTACGTCCTGCTCCAGATAATCATTACACTTGGGTATTACTCCACCAGATGGCGCTGGATTGCAGCGACCGCGAAATTGGCTCCTCCCGGCCCCTCAAATACCCGGGACCTCCCACAAATCCCCAGCATTGAAAAGCAGTTAACGAGAAGCAGGGAGAAAGGTAACAGAACCAACCAGTAACTATAACAATGATAATCACCATACAGGGGATCCAGGATAATGCAAAACCAAGGGTGGGGTGGAGCAGGACGTACTGTATACTCATACTCATACTGTATACTACAGAATTGTATTATTCTTAATATACAGTACGTCCTGCTCCAGATAAGAATCATTACTCTTGGGACATCCAATAGTGTCCATAAAGTAGGGTAGGATCCCCAAAGGTAACGACAGGTCAGACCACTGCCGCCTGCAGAACCTTGCGACTAAAAGCAGCATCAGCTGAGGCCCATCAACCTTGTAAAACTTTGAAAAGGTATGAACAGAAGACCAAATAGCGGCCTTGCAAACTTGTTCAACAGAAGCCTGGTGCTGAAAAGCCCAAGAGGCACCAATAGCACGAGTGGAATGAGCAGTAAGGTGAAAAGGAGGATTCTTCCCCTTAGCAGAGTAGGCCTGAATCACAGCCTGACGGATCCACTTGCTGATAGTAGACTTGGCAGGAGCCAAACCCTTCCTAGGCCCAGAAGGGACCACAAAAAGAGCATCAGTTTTTCTGATAGTACTTCAGACACCTAACCACATCCAAAGAATGCAAAACCCTCTCCTTAGCGTTACTAGGATTAGGGCACAATGAAGGAAGAATAATGTCCTGATTCAAATGAAAGGCAGCCACTAACTTAGGCAGAAAATCTGGCTTGAATCGAAACACCACCTTGTCCTGGTGTCTCTCATAGTAGGGGGGCTGGATGGAAAACACCACCAACTCACACACACCTAACAGAGGTGATAGCCACCAAAAAGACAACCTTGAGAGTAAGAATGGCCAGGGCAGCCTCCTGCACAGGTTCAAAGGGAGCACCCTGCAAGGCAGACAAGACCAAGTTCAAATCCCAAACAGGCACCATAGGCTTACGTGGGGGACGCACATGATTAACCCCCTGGAAAAAAGTCCTGACCAGAGAATGCTGGGAAAAGGACCTCTGGAAGAAAACAGCCAGGACAAAAACCTGACCCTTCAGAGTACTGAGTTGGAGCCTCAGCTCCAACCCATGGTGCAGGAACTCCAGGATCCTGGGAATAGAGAAACACAGGGAAGAGACCTAGACTCACACCAGTCAATGGCACGCCAAACCCTATAGTAAATGGAAGAAGAATCGTGGTAACAGAGGCCGACAGCCCCTTCTCCATCAAGATGGAGGTTTCAGCAGCCAGGCCGTCAAAGCCAAAGTTTGTAAATTGGGATGGCGTAAGTGACCCTGAGTGAGCAGGTCTGGCACCCTAGGCAGAGCATACTGATCTACGGCCAGCTGCACCACGTCTGCGAACCACACTCTTCTTGGCGACCTGGGAGCCACCAGTATAGCTGGCGCCATAATTTAATAAAATGTGTATTTTGGCTATATTGCCCGTACATTAATGGCCAGCCCAGCATTTAACCAATTGTGATAGTTTGTGTTTTATCAGTGTTGGATTTAGGTTAGCTGGGCACCCTTCACTGTGATAGGGGCAGTGCCTGTATGAATCAATAAGAGGGGGCCTCCCAGTGTTTTTAAATTTTTTTTTAATTTTCTTCATTCCTCCTGAGCAGAACCCTGCCCAACAGGGGGAATGGGGGAAAGACATACAGGAGCTGAAAGTCCTGCCATGACATTGCTAGAGCATCTGTGGCCAAGGCCAGATGATCCTGGGACAGGGATACAAAGGCCGGGAGCTTGTGATTGTGACGGGACGCAAACAGATCCACATCTGGTTGTCCCCATCGGTGACAGAGAGTGAAACACCCTGTCACAGAGGGACCATTCTCCCAGGCGAAAGGTCCCCCTGCTCAGAGTCTGCCTGCAGATTCTCCACCCCCAGAATGTACACAGCTGATATACAGGGAACATTGTCCTCCACCCAGGACAGGATCAGAGACACTTCCTTGAGGGCCCCCTTGCTCCGGGTCCCCCCCCCCCCCCCCCTGGGGATGGTTGATCACCCAGCCAAACGGGGATGGTTGATCACCCAGCCAAACGACTCCAGAGTGGACACTACCTGCAGATCATCCAGCTCCGCTTGATGGAGGGACTGAGAAGTGATGAGAATGTCGTCCAAATATGGCAGCACGCGAATGCCCTGAGCAGAGCCATCACCCCTGCCAGCACCTTGGTGAACACTCTGGGAGCTGAGGTGAGACCGAAGGGCAATGCCACAAATTGGTAGTGCTGATCCTCCAGAGCGAACCTGAGGAACCTTTGATGACCTGGAAAAACAGGAATATGAAGGTAAGCATCCTTGATGTCCACAGAGGTCATGAAATCCCCTGGACGCAGGGAACTGATAGAGTGCAAAGTTTCCATGGGAAAGCGCCTGCACCTGACAAATTTGTTGAGAATCTTCAAGTCCTCGGGCCCCGGTAAGAGACGCCCCTTCCCTGTCTGGCTCCACGGTAAGGGGAGGAAAAGGAGCCCTGTCCCCGAAAGGGCTGAGACTGCCGCCTGCGCTGGGGTAACCTGCCTCCCTTAGCAAAAAGGTCCAGGCGGTCCCCAAACAGGCGTAGTCCTTTGAAGGGAAACCCAGTGAGAGCTTTCTTGGCAGTGTTGTCAGCAGCCCACTGGCGCAGCCAAACCGAGCAGCGTATAGCCACCACTAGGGCAGAGGCTCTGCCACACATCCTAATGGTATCATCCAAGGCAGAGAGGACATAATTCACAAAAACATCACAACGAGAGAGTGCATTAAACTCCTCACTAGACACATCAGGAGCACCCTCTAGGACACTTCTAAACAGGGTCCTAATAGCCACAGCCGTAATTGGCAGAGGCACAGACCGGGCGCAGCACCGTCCCCCCACACAGGCAAAGGCATGGGACGCCAGCTGATCAATATGCCGGTCCTCACCATCCCGCAGCATAGTAGAGTCAGGGGCGTGCATGACAGAGGTGTTAGATAACCCTAGGACCAGGGCATCCACTTCAGGAGGGGATGACCAATGCTTCACCACATCAGCAGGAAAGGGATACCTCTTATCCCAACTCTTAGGGACTCCGGGAAGCTTGCTGGGGACGCTCCCATTCCTTGAGCACAAGGTTATTAAAATGGGCTTGCTCAGGAAACTCTAAAAACGTGGCTTAGCATAATGCCTAGGGGCTGCAACTGGGGGAGAGATAGACAGTACCTCAAAAATCTGAGCCAACAGCCTATCATCTAGGGCCCAGGGGTCAGAGCCAGAATCATCATGACCCCTGGGCCTCTCAGATGACTCTGAGTCAGAGACTAACTCCCCTTCTTCCAAAGGGGTATAACCAGACAGTTCCAATAACTCATCAGCCTCCATAGGGAAAAGAGTGACATCAGACATCAAGTGCCGCTTCTTAGCAGAGGCCTTACGCGCCAAGGTATTAGCAAGCAACTTCTCAACACTAGCCAGTCTGTTAGACACATCAGGCTGAGAATCCCCACTGGTATGCACGTGGCGCAGGCCCTGCTACTGGTAAACCAGGCTGCAGCGCAAGCACCTGCTGGGCACAAGGTACACAGACCCGCACATTGTCAGCACTAGTAGGGGACACCCCACAAGCTACACACAGCCGGGCTTGTCCCAAAGGAACCCCGAGCACATTATCCTGAGACGCCACCATATGGCGATTATAGCGGCACAACAGGCCGATAGAGATTCACACTATAAAAGCAACCCGGGATGCCCCAATAGCCCGCTAGGAAAGTGGGAGTAAATTACACACTAGGCCTCACAAGTTTAATAACTAAATAGAGGGAGTAGGGCCGGGAGAAACCAATAGAGTTCAACCCGTCTGAGACATAAGCGAAGAGAACCCCATAAGTGACATGTATAACATAGGGTAAATAAAGCCACCCGCGAGGGCACTCACGGACCATGGTAGGTAGATGCCAGCCACGCAGCAGCCGAATCCAGAGAAAAATGGCGCTGGGTATACCTCAAGGGACGGGCCGCGGAGACAGTGATGCGGAACGCGCCATCCGCGCCCCCCCCCCCCCCCATCCCGAAGAGCGCGAAGCAGCACACATGACAAGCAGCCAATAACCGTGCAGCAGCGCCTGAGGTAATGCCACCGCCAACCGCGGAACACAGTGGAAGCGCGCGACGGCGGCATATTCAAAGAACGCAACCAAGTCAGCGCGGAGATTGACACCAACCAGAAGCACATAATACAGTGAAGCAGTGAAGCACCAAGGCATATACATCCCCCCCCCCCCCCCCAAGCACCTGACAGCGGTGCTGCCTACCATCACCCGACCAGCACAGCCAAGGCTGGGAGGCACATTTAAAATCGAACGGGTGGGAATAGTCCTACAGGGCCGCAGGCTAATAGCCCCGCTCACCTGCGAGAAGAGAGAGCCATCTTCTTGTCCTTCGCAGTCCAAACTGCAGAAAAATTCTGGGGATTTGTGGGAGGTCCCGGGTATTTGAAGGGCCGGGAGGAGACGATTTTGCGGTCTCTGCAGTCCAGCGCCATCTGGCGGAATAATACCCAAGTGTAATGATTCTTATCTGGAGCAGGACGTACTGTATACTAAGAATAAACTGCATTAAAATAAATTACACATTTAAAGCTAGCAAGAAAATCACAACTTTGGTAGACTTTTTTCAAAATATATACATACAAAAAGTAGACTGCAAAAGGCCTCTCTTATTTACCATTTGAAATTTTGTCTATACCTTGTTCTTCCCATACACAGTACTTTATAATACGAGGTAGTATCCTTATCCCTTTATTAAATGCATGTGCATGTCCCAGTAATATGGATCGTCTTCCTGATATCTCTAGCACACAGCAATCCCAGGCAATTATTCCTTATGGACTTGATTTTCTATAGAAGGGTACATAAACCTGAGGCATGCAAAAAATTGTATTTTCAAGTATTCCAAAAAAAAAAAAAAGGGGAAGCGATCATGGTTATGAGAATATTTAGATACTGAGGGGGGAAAAAAAAAAAAGGAAATTTTTACCCTCCGTTAAATTTCCTGTCTTTTCCATTCTAGGCCACCACCAGTAGCAATGCGTGGGTTAATCTCCGCCACAGTCATGGACTGCAAGACAAAAAAACTAGTCCTTCCCAGTCGATACAAGTCAGGCTGTTGCAGACCTCCTCAGTTCATTAAAAAGCCGTTCAGCCACAGACCCAGAATGCCAAGCTGTGCATAATGCACACAACTAGAAAACAGTGCAACAAAACTAAAACCACATAGACCATAGCATCAACCACCACCATGGCATTGTCTGACTGTACCCTGACCAGAAGGCCCCGGATCTGCGCTGACCAATGCCTCAGAAGCAGAGCTATCACCCTCAGTTCCAACACATTGACTGAAAAACTGTGCTCCCGCTGGTCCCTGAACTGTTTGGTGTGTGGCGTCTGTGGTCAGGATGATCCACCAGACTTTCAGGAAAGACCAACCCACTGCTGGTCCAGCCACCAATTCAGGGATTGCCAGGAATTGTCTGTCAAAATGAAGCAACGACCCAACGTCTTCACAGTCCTGTGTCATTTCGATAGGAGCAGCACTTGTAGAGGCCTGGAGTGGAACTGGGCATACGGAAATGCCTCGATAGTAGACACCATCAGGCCGAGGAGACGCATGCCCTGCCTGATCGCGGAATGTTCGTCTAAGCAGCGACCTCACCGCCTCCTGAAAAGCTGTGCACCTCTACACCAGAAGAAGGACCCATGTCAAGTATCAAATATCATACCTAGATATGTCACCACCATGGAGGGAGCTGCCTAGGTCTTGGGGTAGTTCATCATCCACCCAAAAAGTGCCAGTGTGGACAAGACCATCCGAACATCCCGCAGTGCCTCTGCCAGAGATGGGGCTCCGATGAGCAAGGTTGTCCAGGTATGGGGTGATGTACACACCCTGCCTCCACAGGAGTGGCATCACCACTGCCAAGACCTTCGTGAACACTTGCGGGGCAGTGGACAGGGCAAACGGCAGTGCCACAAATTGAACATGTCGGGCGTCCACCAGAAAGTGCAGGTATTGTTGGTGACCAAGGAAGATGAGGACATGCAAATAAGCATCTTTTATGTCCACCGTGGCCAGAAAATTAACTGACCTTAGAGCTTTCCTTACAATGCGGACATTTTGTGCAAACACCCGAACATTCTATTCAGGCTCCGAAGATCCAGGATCGGCCAAAAGGACCTTCTTGTCCTTTTTGTGCCCTGTGCCTTCTTGGGTATGATTAATAGTATTGAGTAGAAGCCACATCCCTGCTCTGAGGGGGCACAGGTACTACAAAAGCTCTATTGCGCGGTCATGTGCTGCAGGAAGGCTTGGATACCACAAACCTGTGTGGAGGCCTGGTCCCAAACTCAATCATGTATTCTAAAGAAGCAACCTCCTAGACCCAGGCATTAGCTATCTGTTGTCTCCACCCCCCCACCCAACCCCACCTGGTCCCTTTGGGTCTAGGTTTCCTCTGTGGCTTTTACTTACCCCAAAAATTCTCAGGACAAGTCTATAAAACCTCCGATCTTCCAGAAGGGACGAAAATTCAGCGATATGCGAAACAATATCCTCAGTTTCTGTGGAAGCATAGTCGACTTCCCACCCATGGCCTTCCAGACAAGGTCATCCAGAGGCTCACTGAAAAGCTGACACAGAAAAAGGGGAGGGCAGCAAGTTTTCCTAGAAGCAGTGTCGGCCAACCATGTGTCGCAAGTGGCTAGGGGGTCTATGTACATGGCACATGCGCCACCACTCTGTTAAAATACAAAATCTTGTTGCCTCTGCTGCCTCCGACTTGGTAAAATGGCTGCTCTGATTGCTAAGCAATACAGTTGGAGCGCAGGTCCCCACACCCTCCTGCCTGTCGACTACTGGTCAAACATTCCTGTACTAAAGTAGAAACAAGTAACCTCCCTGCAGCTAAGATCAACCCACCGGCCAAGGATGCAGCAGCTTCTGGACCCCCACCCCAAAACAAGAACAAGGTCAGTCCCCAGAGAGTGCCCTACCTGACCAGGGAAATCATGGGGCGGCAGCCGTGCTGGATCCAATACTCAGCCCAAGAGAACAGGGAGGCAGTCGAACGAGCCCCGGCTCGCTCCCCTCACATTGCATGATCCAACGCCATCAGCTTAGGAACAGACTTGAGGCATCTAACGGGGGTCCCCACAAATGCTGCAGCTGGATCTTCACAGTCCCTTGCAACTGCAAGAAAAGAACCGAGACTATCCTGCCCTATGTAGGCTGGGAGGAACTATTTTTTACCATCTTACAGTCTCTGCCTACAGTTGAAATTAACCTGCGTGTTGCTGCTGGTGGTGCCCTGGAGTGAAAGATGAGAAAGGTACCTTTAGCATTTTTACACACGTAATCTACCATAAATAACATTTTTCCACTGTGGGTTGCCTTCCTCTGGCCCTAAATACATTGTTAAATTGGTCCCACGCCCTGCCAGGTGGTGTGGGACTGCTGCAAGTGTCTAGGAGGGGGGGGGGGGGGGCATATCTATTGGTGTTGCCCCACCACAAGCCCCAAAATGTCACCTTTACCAGGGCTGGATTCACATGAATGCTGGGATACAGGGAATGCAGCATTTGCCCTTACAAGACCTGTGCTCTCTATTATTTTGCTCTAGCCTGGTGGCTGTATCTATTGCTTTCAGCCAGAGAAGAGGGAAACCTGCCCAAGTAATTGTGCAGTGAATGAGCAAGACAATCCTTGCATAAAACCTTCTATATCATACCTATACAGTTTTGCTAGTAAGATCTATCTTGCCATGAGCTAGCATTGTGACAGTAAAGAAAATAGTCCAGTGTAAATACATATACTAGGAAAATACGTTTCAACATCAAAGTGCTTAATGTCCAGTGTACACTATTATAATGTTTAGCATATATCAGTTAAAAATGTATGTAAATAAGCACGTAATAAAAGCCATCAAGCACATGGACAATTGTGCTGCCAATTTTCCTATAGTGGTTAAGCTGTAAATCGAAGTTTCTAAAGAAATGTGTTGGCTTGTGAAACTTGTCAAAAAACCTTTGTTACAGTACCAGGTCACTAACTTTAGCAAGTGACTTCCCTGCAGCAGTCTCATCACCACATATGCACCATGTCCCCAGGATCTATAGATAAGTGGACTAACCGTTTACCTCATTACTAAATCTTCATCCCTAACAATAGTGTTTAAACTCAAGATCCATATTGAAGTCCATCCCTGTAATGTGGGGTGGGAATAATTAAAATCCTTCCTAAACCCCCCCCCCAAAACTTAAATTTTATAGTTTGCAGCAGATCCCGAACCCGGATGTTTGGGATGTTTGCAATCCACCTCACTGGACAGATTGATTTTACAGTTCCATTTATAGTGTACCGAGAAGGAAAGTCAATCTTTACTATAGAGCTGGTGAGTGCACACACAGGGATCTGGTGCAGAGAAGGTTAGGTGCATAAAGGTCCATGTTACGCTATAAGGGGGAAACAGATAAATGGATTGATACAGGTCAGCAAAAGGATAAAGGGAGGGCAAGAAATATCTTCAACTACATTATAAGAAATGTAAAGGAGAAATAAATTACAGTTAATGAGGGTGCAGGAGAAGCATACCCCCAGTTTCCAGTGTGCCTGCAGAATTAAAAAGCATTTACAATATTAAAAATAAAGGGAGGGGGCACCAATGCCCTTATATGATCTATATACTAAAACATCTCACTTTCATTCATTTTTTGGTTGTAGCCCTTCCAGACATCTAGTGAACATCTCCAGGAAACATTTACACAGAAGAGGCCGTGTCCTGAGCTGTAGCCAATCGCATTCAAAAATATAGAAGTCCATGCAGAGGAGTTAGGCTTTGTAATCCAACTCTGCATTCATCTTATTATACATGATGTAGATCCCTTCAATTGTGGCAGTGTAATTCACCAGGAACTGACGGATCTTCTCTATGCACTCCTCTTCCTTCACATTCTGGCCTTTAGAAAGGGATTTAAGAAAGTCATCTTTGTATGGAGCAGCAAGCAGAGCAGCCTGAAATGCAAATTAAAAACACAGTTACAAGCTTGAAAGAGCAGCATGTGTCCCATACACAATACATTAGAGCCGCACCAACAGATAATGGCACAAAACCACAAGAGACCCCCCCCCCCCCCCCCATACAGCATTCCTCAGGTAATTAAGGCAACATGTACACTGCGCATAGCTAAGTGAGACTATCTAACACTGAAAGTTTAGAAGGTAGAGGATAGGGGTGCTTGGGGGTGGGGAGTTGACAACACCACAGACAGACAGAAGGTCTGATGTTCCTCTTTAATGAGTGGAAAAGACCTTAGGTACACTTTCTTGCACAGCTGATAGAAGGCATTTTTTCTTTGAAATACATCGTTGATTTTGCTTAGAAACAGGTTTGGCAGACAGGTTGCCTGGGGGGGGGGGGGGGGGGGGAGGGCGATGTACCATAGGCAACAAAACTTAATGATACATATTCTAAGCATACAGTACGTCCTGCTCCATATATAATACTTACACGTCGGTAACCCTCCGCCAGATGGCGCTGTTCACTGCAGACATGCAAAAACAGGCTCCTCCCGGCCCTTCATATACCCAGGGACCTCCCACAAATCCCCAGATTTCTCTGCAGTGCTGACTGCGAAGACCTGAAGTATCACTCTCTCACAGGTGAGCGGGGCTATTACAGCCTGCGGCCCTGTGGGACTATTTCCACCCCTCTGTGTGATATGCCTCCCAGCCTGGGCTGCGCTGGTTGGGGGGAAGGTAGGCAGCACCTGTGTGCTTACGGAGCCATGCTCCACCGCAATCCCCCACCATAGGGTAGGCGGTCAAGGCTGATGGTGAGCCTTCAGGGGATGCACCTCCCGCATCATTGCCCCACGCCCCATGTAGCAGTGGACCCTATGTAACGGGTCGCCTTCCTCCCTCATTCCCCCCTTAGCCAGGGAGAAAAGAAAGGGGGGGGGGGGGAGGGGTTGTGTGTATGACGGCCTCAGTGTATCCTTACACGCTTATGGCTTGGCTGTGCTTTACTGGGAACGGGGGATCAGAGCCACGCTCTTACCTTACTGTTCAGCAACAGCAACTAAGGGCGCTGCGGTTCTCGCACATTTACATCAGGCATTATGACTGTCACTCATTGGCTAGACGCCTTCCGAGCTTCGCGCTCACTGGGGAGGGGCGTGGTTCCGGCTTGGCGCGCTACGCGTCGCGGTCGTCTCAGGCCCACCCTCCGAGGTTCGCTTGGCGCCATTATCTTCTCACGCGCGCATGGTGAAGATCGTCCTCTCCTCTGTCTGTAAGTGCCCTCATGGGCGTCTCTTCTTTAGTTCCTATCTCCCATTGCGCATGGCTCGGACATCCTTGTTCCCCCTTATGTCTTTCAGACCGCAGATTTCGGTGGCTTCTCCCGGCCCAGTGTAGCTCCCGGTCGCGACCATAAAAAATACAACTCTGAAGTACTCACCTGTAGAGTTGGTATTATACGCATACAGCACGCCCTGCTCCCGAATAGTAACAACATGTGGGTAATCCTCCGCCTCAGGCGCCGTGCACTGCAGACATGTAGAAAACAAGCTCCTCCCGGCCCTACATATACCGAGGGACCTCCCACAAATCCCCAGCATTGAAAAGCAGTGAGAAGAGAAGCCAGGAGGAACCAACCACCCAGAATAACTGGTAACAATATCTTAATGATAACAATCACCATACAGGGGATCCAGAATAAGTGAAACCAGGGTGGGGTGGAGCAGGACGTGCTGTATGCGTATAATACCAACTCTACAGGTGAGTACTTCAGAGTTGTATTATTCTAAGCATACAGCACGTCCTGCTCCCGAATAGTAATAACATGTGGGACATCCAATAGCAGTGTCCATAAGCAGGGTGGGATCCCCAGAAAAAGCAAGACACAGCGGACAGTAAAGGCGCTGTCACCTGCAAAACTTGCAACAGGCATGACATGAGCAAGGGCTCTAACGTCAGTCTCATAACAGGACCATGAAGGTATGAACAGAGACAGGCCATAAGTCTAGTAATTGAACTAACAGAGAAAAACCCCTGGTGCTGAAGGGCCAGTGATACCCAAGCACCCAAGATAACAGAGTAAACAGTAAAGGGGAAGAATCACTCCCCTGAAGAACATAGGTCAGTGTAGTGACCCAACCAGCTCACAGGCAAGGAAGCCTTGTGGCAACTCTTGTGACACCCCCAAAGGGAAACAGAAACAGGTCACCCGACCAAGGCGGGAATACAGACTCTTAATTATCAGGAAGCCAAGGCTTCCTCAGGATCATGGAGCATCCAGAAGGATTGATCCAAAGGCGCAATGGCGCTGGAATAGATATCAGGCGCATACCTAAGGAGGTGCCTGTAGACTCCAAGAACAGCAGTCCCCCTAAAGGCCAAGAAGGCCGGCATGGGGAGAAGTGCAAAACCTGTAGAGGGATGTAGGCCCTCATATTAGAATTATTAAGAACAAACCCAAGGCTAGACTAAGGGACTGAAGCAAAGGTCCAAATGACCACCTGGACCGGAGGCCCAGCGTAAAAGGAACACCCCCAGGCATGGGGGGGCCTGTAGCCGTATATATCTGTACATGTGTATGTATACTTCGAGTCAGGGTTAAGCAACCAGATCCATCGTCTCAGGCACGTCTGACGGAGTCAGGAGGCCCCAGAGAAGCGGGCTGGCCTACAGGGCAGCTGAGACAGCATCCAGACAGGGTCCCCAGGAAGTCCGCATGGTAAAAAATGAAAATTGATCCCCAGAGGGACTATGGAACTACTAGGGAAAATGCAGCTAGGCAATCCCCGAAGGAATTCCCTACAAGGGTGACAGAACCGGATTCCTGCAGGAAGGCCAGGACAAAACCTACATCATCAGAGTGCCCGGATGGGGAGCCAACCCCAACTTACGCTGTAATTACTTTAAAGGCCCTGGGAACCGAGGATGCCTAACAGGGAAGAGACTAAGGCCCATGCCAATCAAAATGGGATACCACAAGCTGTTATGGGCATAGTACGGGGAAGCTGGGGAGCTAGCTCCCGACCCCCTCTCATACTAAGGGCACCCAGAAGACGAGGCCCATCCCCAAGGGGCGAATGAATCAGCAGCCAATCCCCGGCAGGGAGACCTTATTTTGGAGACAGGAAGAGACCCGATAAGGGCGGCAGAACCGCACTCCTAAAAAGAGATATCACAATTCAGCAGCCTTCAGCAGAGGCGTCTGCGAGCCATTACTCCCAAGGCCGCCTAGGCCATAGATCCCATGGGGCTCTCTATCAGGCCAACCGTGCGCAGAACCCTCCAGTAGGGTGATGAAGAGAAGGCATATGGATTAACAAGGCTACGCCTAAATACTCAGCCCCCCTGACCTTAGTCAGAATATTCTGGGGCAGTAGGAACAAGGGCAGAGGCCCTGTGTCAGGAGGGAGACCCCTCAGAACCACGCTAGAGTCCCCGGGCAAAACCGGGATTGCATAACCTGCCGCTAAGGGCGTCCATTGAAGCGAATACCACTGAGAAGCAGGGGGGTAGACCCCCGCCTAAGACAGGATCAGGGAACCTCCAGAGGTAGCAACCTGTCACAATCTTTAGACCAGCGTTAAAAACAGGCCATTGTCTTTCAACAGACCAGGAGTCCCCCATAAACCGACCAATCCTGACGGAGGAGAAGGCCAGCCATATAGAGTAAACGGGGGCCCACCGTTTCAACAAGCCTAGCAGGTAAGATGGGCCCTCTAGGGGGCCCAACCTAGAACCACCAGGGGTTGTGGAAGGATTTTCTCATTCCCCCGCCAAACCTGCGAGACTTGGTACCCAGGGTGACCATACGCTAGGAGATGCTGGAAAGGAAGGGGGGTGCCCCCCTGACGGGGCCCTCGCATATGGGAAGCTCAAGAGGAACCATCTTACCAAGAAGGCATGAGCACAGACCAAGCACCAGGGTGCTGGGACATATGTAGGTTCAGTAACCTACTGCGCCGAAGAGCCCAAGGGCTCGGTATATAAGTGACATCATCTTGATGTGCCGCCAACGGGCCCACCAGTCGCCATCCCGCCTGGTGAAGGTAAGGCGTCAGTAAAGGGGGGGCAGCGCCCCCGTAACCAGGGGTCCCCTAATGCCAGAGAAGAAGGCTGCAAGCCTGAACAGATTTCCCAGGAACGGGGGATAGCGGATAAGGGACCATGAGGGGATGAGGTGGTTGATCAACCATCCAGTAGCTCCCAGGGAACACTGTCGGCCAATCGACCCACTTTGGTCTGATGCAGAGACTGGGGAGTAAGGAAAACGACCCGGTAGGTCCCAACGCAGGCGCCCCACCTCAGGCGTGTCCCCAGTCACGCCAGGCTAGTAGCTTGGGCACGAAAGAGGCCCCAAGTAATGCCTCAATCCACAGGGTTGATCCTGCGACACTGTCTAGCAATAGTCTTGGTGTCCGGCCTCTTGCGAAGCTAGATCTTCCTAGTCTCCCTGGGGCCTGCTGAAGGCCCCCCCTGCGCAGGGGGCCCGTGACCTAAGACAGAGTTGTCATATATGGACTGCCTGTGAATGTAGAATTGCTAAGCCTGCCATAGGCCAACGCGGTCCAGACTACCTCATACTGTTGAGGGGGGAGTAAGGAAAATATAGAGGCCAAAGCCCCATACCGTTAAGGCAATTAACAAGCGTGCCCAACTCTGTAGGCCCAGTCCGGCGTGCGTCAATTTCAGAAGGGAAGGCAGGGACTAGAAGCACCCCGACAATCACTGTGGGGGGGCCGCCCAGCAAGAACCCATCCTGAGCCCAGGGGGATTACATCCCAGAACCACCAGAGAGAGAAGGCATATTCCTGGATGTGAGACAGCTGTGGCAGTCGTCCCCTCGCCCAGACAGGTGAGGGTGCCCCTTCATGCTTGAGAGGTTTTGGCAGATTTGGACTTGGTCCTGCCAGAAGGCCCAGGGCGCTGCCTGCCCGCTCCATGTTGGAAATCCACACCGAACAGCTGGAAACACACCTCAGATTCGCGTTTGACACCAACGTAGGGAGGTGGAGGGGTGACCCTGCCTCGTGGAGGCCAGAGCGGCCTTCTGCGGAGGGGTGCTATAGCCTTTTTCCCAAAAAGGTCCAAGCGGGCCCCGAATAACCGCCGTCCTCTGAATGGGAGGCAAGTGAGAGCCTTTTTTGTAGCTCCATCGGCGCCCCACTGTCGCAGCCAGACCAGGCGCCGAATGGCTACCGCAAGTGCTGAGCTCCTAGCACACATCTTAAATGGTGTCATCCAGTGCCGATAGAATAAACTTCACAAAGGCTTCGCAGTCTGATAGCACACTAAACACCCCCCAAGGGAGGTCCTCAGGGCGGTGATCTAGTATCTTTCTGACAAGAGTCCTGGCGGCCACCGCCATGATGGCCGCGTCACAAACCGGGCGCAGGGCCATCCCCAGCACACGAGAAGGCGTGTGAGGCCAGTCTGTCAATGCGCCGGTCCTCAGCATCCCGAGGGTACGGTAAAAGGGAGCAGTCATAAAAGGGGGGTTTGTGACCCCTATAACCGGCGCATCCACCACCAGGGGAGCTGACCATAAATTAACCACATCAGGGGGAAAAGGGTACTTCCATTCCCAGACCCCTGGAATCCCTTTAAGCTTACAAGGCGATTCCCATTCCTGGGATATAATATTCTGGAAATGTTCCTGTTCTAGGAACTCCAAGCGCGGCGGCGCTGTATGGAAACTCTCCATTTTCGGCTTGGGGATCTCCCCAGGAGGAGAGATTGACAAAACCTCAAAAATCTTGATAAGGATTTCATCTGTGTCACACAGACCCCAGGAACCAGGCTCAGATTCATCACAGCCCGCGGGCATCCCATGGGAGGAGCCAGAGTCTGAAAATAGCTCACCTTCCTCGGAAGGGTCAGGGTCCTGCATATCAGCAGAATCATCGGTATCGTCGGGAACCGGAGAGCCTAGAGGCGTCAGGGACCGCTTTTTACCAGGGCCCATACGCTCCGCCAATCCAGAAAGCACCTGCTCCGCTGTGGGCAACGCTCGCGGCACCGATTGCAGGTCATCCCCGCTGGAATGGGACTCGTCATGAGTGAAATTTGGGAGTGGGGAGACGGGGGTGAGTAAGGGAGGTTCCTCTGTTAGCAAACCTGCCTGTTCTGCACACTGTCCGCAGACCTGTGCCCTGTCAGCCTCAGCCACGGGCTGGCCACACACTGCACACAGCCGGTCACGTCCCGGAGGGACCCCGGTTCCATAATTCTGAAATGCCTCCATATGGTGATTTTTAAGCAGTATGACGCAGGGATTTATGCAATAAGCAACCCTGGATGCCCCAAAACCCGCTAGTAATGTGGGAGAATTTGTAAAGAGGACCCGTTGTAATATATGTTAGGCCGGGGACGGTAGCGAAGTCTTGGCTTCTGAAAGACATAATGGGACAAGGGGAGTGGAGTCAGTGCCATGCTCTGTCTGAAAAACATAGAACCATGCCACCCCGGAGGGCACTTACATGACCGAGGGAGGAGGCGAGCCACACCACGCGCGCGAAGATAGAGAAAATGGCGCCAGCGAACCGAGGGGAGGGCCAGGCCGTGACGCGAGGCGCGTCATGCCGAGTCTCCGCCTCCCCCAAAGAGCGCGAGGCTCCAACCAACAGCAAAGTAAAGCAGCGGAGAATAAGCAACTTCTAATGCTGACACACTGGAATGAATCTGCCAAAGCAGACTGTTAGTAAAAAAAGACAGCTCGCACTGTACAGTGAGCCGCGACACTGACCCCCTGATTAAAGGAACAAGGTCTAAGGCGAATTAGCACTAGGGCTGCCACACCCCCCCCCTTCTTTTCCCCCGGGTTACGGGAGGAAGCTGACGGTGTCCATGGACTGAGTCTGTGAGGGGCACGGGCAAAAATGCGGGAGGGGCATCCTCTAGAGGCTCACCATCGGCCTGACCGCCTACCCTATGGAGGGGGATTGCGGTGGAGCATGGCTCAATTCAGCACACCAGGTGCTACCTACCTTCACCCGACCCGCGCAGCCTAGGCTGGGAGGCATATTTCTTCTGAAGAGGACGGGTGGAAATAGTCCCACAGGACCTTGGGCCGTAAGGCCCGCTCGCCTGCGAGAGCATGATACTTCATGTCTTCGCAGTTCCAGCACTGCAGAGAAATCTGGGGATTTGTGGGAGGTCCCTCAGTATATGTAGGGCCGGGAGGAGCTTGTTTTCTACATGTCTGCAGTGCACGGTGCCTGAGGCGGAGGATTACCCACATGTTATTACTATTCGGGAGCAGGACGTGCTGTATGCTTAGAATATTACTCCCACTTCCCCGCGGGTTATTGGGGCATCCAGGGTAGCTTACAGCGTCAATCCCTACTGTCATATTGTGCCGATTAAATCACCATATGGAGGCATCTCAGGATATTGTGAACGGGGTTCCTTCATGACAAGCCCGGCTGTGTGACAATGCACGAGTCTGTGTTCCTTGTGCACAGCAGGCGCTATCGGGGCTTCCCGCCGCACTTCACCTACTCCCCCAAGTCTGAGTCTAACCCCCCAATACCAGTGGGGATTCTCATCCTGATCTGGCCACGAGGCTGGCTAGTGTTGAAAACTTGCTTGCTAATTCCTTAGCGCGTAAAGCCACCGCCAAGAGGTGGCACTTGAACCCTGAATAGACTCTCTTCCCTATAGAACCTGATTTGTTGCATTCCTATGCCCATATCCCCTCGGACGAAGGGGAACTGTTCTCTGACTCAGGGTCAGGAAGAGTCTGGCTCCGAGCATTGGTCCTCGGACGATATACTGCTGGTTCTGATCTTTGGAGGTTCTGTCCCCCTCTCCCCCTGCTGCGGCTCCCCGGCAAAGGGGTGATTTTTCATACCGCTAAAGCTAGTTTGGAATTCCCCGAGCAAACCCATTTCAATAGCCTCGTGCTTAAAGAATGGGAACATCCCAGCAAACTTCATGGGGTCCCTAAGAGCGTGGATAGGAAATATCCCTTCCCTGCTGACTTGGTTAAGTGCTGGTCATCGCCACCTGAGGTCGATGCTCCTATTCTAGGGTTGTCCAACACCTCTATTATGCACTCTGACACTACTACGCTACGGGACTCTGAGGACCGGCGTGTTGACCAACTGGCATGTCATGCCTTTGGGGGAGCGACTCTGCGCCCGGTTTGTGCCTTAGCCATTACGGCAGTAGCGCTCAGGGCCATGGTTAGGAGTGCTCTCGATGGCACAGATGAGTTGCCTCCTGATACCGTCAATGCTCTGTCCAGCTGTGATGCGTTTGTCAACTTTATCCTGTCCGCTTCGGACGATGCTATTAAGATGTGTGCCAGGTCATCTGCCCTGGTGGTTGCTATACGCCGCGCGGTCTGGTTGCGCCAGTGGGCCACAGACAATGCCGCCAAGAAAGCCCTCACGGGGCTTCCATTTAAAGGGCTGCGCTTGTTTGGGGATCGATTAGACCTCTTTGCCAAGGGAGGAAAGTTACCCCAGCGCAGGCGGCAGACTCTGCCCTTTCGTGGCCAGGGCTCCCTATCAACCCCCTATCGTGGGGCCAAGCAGGGTAGAGGGGCGTCCTTTGCTGGGGCCCGCGCAGATTCCTGGCACAGGAACAGAGGACGCCGTCCCGGTTCCTCCTGGGGGCCCAAGCCCAAAGCCCCTCAGGCATGAGGGGGCGCCCTCACCCATCAGGGTGGGGGGGGGGGGGGACGTCTACAGCACTTCGAGCACGTCTGGCGGCGCCACGTCTCAGACCGGTGGATTCAGGAGGTAGTGTCCTACGGCTACAAAATAGAATTTGCTGTACGGCCCCCCACCAGATTCATTGGGTCTCGAATCCCTCAAGACCCTGCCTCAGCTCAGGTCCTGTTGCTGGCCGTACAGGGTCTCATGGATCTAGGGGTCATTTGCAAGGTCCCCCTTGGAGACAGGGGCACGTGGGTTCTACTCCAACCTTTTCACCGTACCCAAGAAGGATGGGTCAGTCAGGCCCATTCTGGATTTAAAAATCCTCAACAAATTTGTCAAGAACAGGCACTTTCGCATGGAAACTCTGCACTCGGCCATTGGCTCACTGCGCCCAGGGGACTTCATGACGTCAGTAGACATCAAAGATGCTTACCTGCACGTCCCGGTGTTTCCAGGACACCAAAGGTTTCTCAGATTTGCACTAAAAGATCAGCATTACCAATTTGTGGCCCTGCCATTCGGCCTAACGTCGGCTCCCAGGGTGTTCACCAAGGTGCTGGCAGGGGTGATGTCCCTGATAAGGCTAAGGGGCATACGCGTGCTGCCCTACCTGGACGATATTCTCATCACCTCTCGGTCTCTGCAGCAGGCAGAGTTGGACACTCGGCTCCCTGTCCCCCTCCTCGGTGACTCCGTTCCTGGGAATGATTCTGGATACGGTTCAGTCAAGGATATTCCTTCCTCAACAGAAGGTGGAAGCTCTGACAGCGCAGGCGAGGTTCCTGCTCTCGAGCCCACAGTTCTCCATCCGGTAGGGAATGCAGTTGGTGGGCCTGATGGTGGCGAGCTTCAAGGCGGTGCCCTTTGCCCTGTTCCATTTGAGATCTCTGCAGCTTCACCTGCTGTCAGTGTGGGACAAGAACCCAGCGTCCTTGGACGGGGTCTGTGTGCTTCCCCCCTCGGTCAGACAGTCCCTTGCGTGGTGGCTGGACCACAGGAACTTGATAGGGGCAGGTCTTTTCTGACCCCCCCCCCTTGGGAGACGGTCACAACGGATGCCAGTCTGTCAGGTTGGGGGGGATTCTGGAAGCCCCTGCGCTTCCAGGGGACGTGGGGTCCTCAGGAGGCCCATTTACCCATCAACATTCTGGAATTACGGGCAGTCAGGTTGGTACTGGAGCGTTTGACCCAACACCTGAGGGGTCTGTCGGTCCAGGTATGCTCAGACAACAGAACGGCCTACATCAATCATCAGGGAGGGACCCAGAGCAAGGGTGCTCTCCAAGAGGTGTCTCAGATTCTGACATGGGCGGAGGCCAATGTTCAATGCATTTCGGCTGTTTACATTCCGGGGCTGAGAACCTGCTGGCGGATGCCCTGAGCAGGGGGATGTCCCGTCAGGGGGAGTGGTCCCTCTGCAACGAGGTATTCCAGTCCCTGTGTCACAGTTGGGGACTGCCGGATGTGGATCTGTTTGCTTCCTGTCACAACCACAAGCTCCCGGCCTTCGTCTCACTGTCTCAGGATCCTCTGGCCATGGCCACGGATGCCCTGTCCATGTCTTGGAGGGAGTTTCGACTCCTGTATGTGTTTCCACTGTTCCCCCTTCTGGGCAGGGTTCTGCGCAAGATTGCTCTGGAAGGGGTTCCTGTGATTCTAGTGGCCCCCAGGTGGCCAAGAAGAGTGGGGTTCGCAGACGTGGTTCAAATGGCAGTAGATCAGTACGATCTGCCAAGGGTGCCAAATCTGCTAACTCAAGGGTCCTTACACCATCCCAATTTACAAACTGACGGCCTGGCTGCTAAAACCTCCATCTTGATGGAGAAGGGTTTGTCTGCCTCTGTGGTGGCTACTATGGTGCAGGCCAGGAAGAAGACTTCTTCTGCTATCTAGTATAGGGTATGGCGTTCCTACATTGACTGGTGTGAGTCCAGGTCTCTTCCCTGTCAGGAATTCTCCGTCCCTAGGGTTCTGGAGTTTTTACAGCATGGTCTGGACTTAGGTCTCAAACTTAGTACTCTGAAGGGTCAGGTTTCTGCCCTGTCTATCTTCTTTCAGAAGACCTTTGCTCAACATCACCTGATTAAGACCTTCTTTCAGGGGGTCACTCACGTGCATCCCCCTCGAAAACCTATGGTCCCTGTCTGGGATTTGAACTTGGTTTTGTCTGCCTTGCAGGGTGCTACCTTTGAGCCTATTCAAGATGCTGCTCTGGCTGTTCTCACTCTCAAGGTTGAATTCTTGGTGGCTATTACTTCGGTTAGGCGTGTGTCTGAGCTGGCCACTCTATCTATTCAGCCTCCATACTATGAGCGACACCAGGACAAGGTGGTGTTCCGCTTCAAACTGGATTTTCTGCCTAAAGTTGTGTCGGCTTTGCATTTGAACCAGGATATTGTTCTTCCTTCTCTGTGTCCCAATCCTAGCAACGACAAGGAGCGGGTTCTGCATTCCTTGGACGTAGTCAGGTGCTTGAAGTATTACCTGGTTGTTACTAAGGCCTTCAGGAAAACTGATGCGCTCTTTGTTGTATCTTCCGGGCCTAGGAAAGGTTTGGCTCCCGCCAAGTCTACCATCAGTAAATGGATTCGTCAGGCTGTGATTCAGGCCTATTCTACTAAGGGGAGGACTCCCCATTTCCGTCTTACGGCTCATTCCACTCCTGCTATTGGTGCCTCTTGGGCTTTTCAGCAACAGGCCTCTGTTGAACAAGTTTGCAAGGCCGCTACTTGGTCTTCTGTGCACACCTTTTCAAAGTTTTACAAGGTTGATGTTCGGGCCTCAGCTGATGCTGCTTTTGGCCGTAAGGTTTTGCAGGCGGTTGTAGTCTGAGCTACATGCCGTTGCCTTTTGTTGTTGGGGATCCCACCCTACTTTATGGACACTGCTATTGGATGTCCCACGTGTAAGTATTATATATGGAGCAGGACGTATTGTATGCTTAGAATACTACAATTCTGTGAAATACTCACCTGTAGAATTGGTATTATACGCATACAGTACGTCCTGCTCCACCCCACCCTGGTTTCACCTTGTTCTGGATCCCCTGTATGGTGATTGTTATTACCAGCTTGGTGGTTGGTTTCTCCCGGCTTCTTTTTCTCACTGCTTTTTAATGCTGGGGATTTGTGGGAGGTCCCTGGGTATATGAAGGGCCGGGAGGAGCCTGTTTTTGCATGTCTGCAGTGAACAGCGCCATCTGGCGGAGGATTACCCATGTGTAAGTATTATATATGGAGCAGGACGTACTGTATGCGTATAATACCAATTCTACAGGTGAGTATTTCACAGAATTGTATTTTTCATTCTCCTGACAGACGTTGACATCACCCAAAAGTATAGAGTTAAGAAAAGGCCTGGGTTCTCACCATGATTCAGAACACGCTTTTACACATAGATATGACTATGCAATTTCCTACTTTCACTCCTCACCTGGAACAGCTTCTGCACCATCCAGCCATGGTATTTCTTCAGTGCAATCTCATAAGCCTTTGTCACATTAACCTTGATTAGATTTGGGTTTTGTTCATCTCTTTCGCCATCTGCAATGCTTTGTAATAAAGCTTGGATGAATTTCAGACCCCTGTACAGCAAGAAAAGAAAGATGAGGCATTCAATTAGAAGCACGAACAGAACCAATTACCAAACATCAATCTGAAGAAGACCACCACCTGAGATTTTTCTCAGGTGAGACATCCCGATTTGGGATGCCCCGCTGTGCATTTTCCCCACAGTTCGTGCAGGAAACGCCCCTTCCTGGCGTGCCTACGTTACAGACACAGCCAAAACAGTGTGCAGATTGGCTGAGCGGCCCACTCAATCAGCGTGCTCAGTTCAGCTCAGCTCCATTTAGCCCTGCTAGTCACATAGCGGCTAAGAAGCAAGCAAATCAGAGTGGAGCCACCTGACGCAGGTATGCGCTACAGCTAGAGTTGAGCAGGGATGCAGCACAGAGACAAGGGCTTTGGGGACAGGCGAGTGAAACCGCTGATCTGAACAGTGAAGTATACTCCAATTCCACAGATAATGGATAAACAAATCAAAAAATACCATTTTGTGAATACTCACCTTGTAAAATGGGTATTATGAGAGTGTCACACACCCCGCTTCAAGAATCCATAACATGTGGGTAATATCGTCCTGAAGAGGGCGTTCCTGCAGAGATGATAGCAAAAGAAAGCCCCTCCCTGATCCATAAATACCTGGGACCTCCCACTCACTACCCAGTATACAGAAAGCAGTAAGGTAAGGGACCAGGAAGAGGCAAATATAAACAACAACCACGCAAAGTTCGCAATAAAGAGGATCCTGAATACAAAAGGGCGGGTTGAAGCGGGGTGTGTGACATACTCATAATACCCATTTTACAAGGTGAGTATTCACAAAATGGTATTATTCTTAGTATGTCACACACCCCGCTTCAAGAATCCATAACATGTGGGACATCCAACAGCAGTGTCCATAACAAGGGCGGGGATCCAAAACTAGGCAACAATGCACAACCTTAAACCACAACAGCTTGCAAAACTTTGCGGCCAAAAACAGCATCCGCTGATGCCCTAACATCAACCTTGTAAAACTTGGAAAAGGTGTGAACCGAAGACCAGGTAGCGGCCTTACAAACTTGTTCAACAGAAGCCTGGTGCTGAAAGGCCCAGGACGCACCAACTGCACGAGTAGAATGAGCAGTAACACGAAAAGGGGGACTCCTCCCCTTGGCAGAATAGGCCCCAATGATGGCCTGACGAATCCATTTACTAATGGAAGATTTGGCAGGAGCCAAACCTTTCCTAGGCCCGCAGGGCACCACAAAGAAAGCATCAGTCTTACGAAAGGAAGACGTAACCTCCAGATAATGTTCCACAACACGAACTACATCCAAGGAATGCAATGCCCTTTCCTTGTCGTCGCTGGGATTTGGGCATAGAGAGGGCAAAACAATGTCCTGATTCAGATGAAACTCCGAGACCACTTTAGGAAGAAAATCCTGCTTGAAACGAAAGACAACCTTGTCCTGATGTTTCTCGAAGTACGGAGCTGTAATGGATAAAGCTGCCAACTCAGAAACACGCCTAACCGAAGTGATAGCCACCAAAAAGGCCACCTTTTGGGTAAGAGAAGACAAAGCTATCTCATTCAAGGGCTCAAACAGAGGGCCCTGGAGAGCAGAAAGAACCAGGTTCAAATCCCAAACTGGAACAACAGGCTTCCTAGGAGGCCGAACATGTGTAACACCTTGGAAAAAGGTCTTGACTAAGGGATGAAGTGCAAAAGACCTTTGGAAGAACACCGCCAGGGCAGAAACCTGCCCTTTCAATGTACTAAGCTGGAGCCCCAGATCTAGACCATGTTGGAGAAACTCTAAAATTCTAGGAATGGAGAACTCTCGACAAGAGAAAGACCTACTTTCACACCAATCAATATAGGCCCTCCAAGTCCTGTAGTAAATAGAAGAGGAAGAGCGCTTCCTGGCACAGATAAGAGTCTGAATCACTGCGTCAGAAAGACCTTCCTCCTTCAAGATGGCGGTTTCAGCAGCCATGCCGTCAAAGCCAGCGATGGTAAATTGGGATAGCGCAGCCGACCCTGGGTGAGCAGGTCCGGCAGCAGAGGCAGGGCGAACTGATCCTCTGCCAGTCTTACAAGATCTGCGAACCAAACTCGCCATGGCCACCTTGGGGCCACCAGAATTGCCGACGCACCATCCAAGGCCAGTTTGCGCAGCACTATGGCTAGCATTGGGAACGGAGGAAACAGGTAAAGGAGCCCCAGATCCCTCCAGTTTAGAGACATGGCATCCACTGTCAGAGCCAGAGGATCCTGCGAGAGAGACACAAAGACTGGAAGCTTGTGATTGTGACGAGAAGCAAAGAGGTCCACCGCTGGGACCCCCCACCTGAGACATATCGAACGAAACACCTTGGGACTGAGAGACCACTCCCCCTGACGAGAGGAGGCCCTGCTCAGCAAGTCCGCCTCCGTGTTCTCCACTCCCGGAATGTAGACTGCTGAGATACACGGGACGTGGGTCTCTGCCCAGTCCAGAATCAAAGACACTTCCCTGAGGGCACTCCTGCTGCGAGTCCCTCCTTGGTGATTGATGTAAGCAACCGCCGTTCTGTTGTCCGACCGGACCTGAACTGGCAGGCCTCTCAACTGATGAGTCAAGCGAAACAGAACCAACCTGATGGCTCTCAACTCCAGAACATTGATGGGCTCGTGAGCCTCCCGCGGGCCCCACAAACCCTGAAACTGGAGGTCCTTCCAAACACCCCCCCAACCTGACAGACTGGCATCCGTGGTGACTGTTTCCCAACACGGAGCCAGAAAAGATCTGCCCTTCAACAGATTGACCGACCCCAGCCACCATTGCAGGGATCGACGAACTCGGGGAGTCATCAGGAAGGACTGATCCAACGATAGAGGAGACTTGTCCCAAACCTTCAACAGATGAAGCTGAAGCGTCCTTGTGTGAAACTGCGCAAAGGGAACTGCCTCGAATGAAGCCACCATTAACCCCACCAGCCTCATCCCTAACCGGATGGTCGGATGAGGGGTAGACAAGAGAAGCCGAACTAACTCCTGAATCAAAAGAATCTTGGCCTGGGGTAGAAACACCCTGGCCTGTGAAGTGTCCAGAGACATTCCCAGAAAGGTCAGAATTCTGGACGGAGAAAGAGAAGACTTGGGGTGGTTGATCACCCAACCGAACCTTTCCAGAGTGGACACCACCGCTCTGGTGTCCAACTCCGCTTGGTTGAAGGAAGAGGCCATGATCAGTAGATCGTCCAAATAGGGCACGATGCGGATACCCTGGCCTCTGAGCAGAGCCATCACCCCCGCTAGCACCTTGGTGAACACCCGAGGAGCTGAGGTGAGACCGAAAGGAATTGCCACAAACTGAAAGTGCCGATCCTCCACCACGAACCTGAGAATCCTCTGGTGTGCTGGAAAAACCGGAACGTGTAGATAAGCATCCTTGATGTCTATGGACGTCAGAAAGTCTCCCTGACGAAGAGTGTGAATGGCCGAACGCAGCGTTTCCATGCGGAATTTCCTCGGCCGGATGAACCTGTTGAGAAACTTCAGATCCAAGATGGGTCGGACCAACCCGTCCTTCTTGGGTACCGTGAACAGATTGGAATAAAAGCCCCTGCCCCGATCTGAAGGGGGCACTGGGCAAATGACAGCCATGTCCAGAAGATTCTCCACTGCCACCAGGAGCCCCTGCGCCGCTAGAGGCTCCGACGGCATCCGAGACCTGACAAATCTGGAAGGGGGGCGGAGCTCGAACTCCAGCTTGTAGCCGGAAGACACCACTTCCCGGATCCATCTGTCCGAGACCTCTTGATCCCAGATCAGAGAGAAGTGCTGCAGCCGTCCCCCCACCCGCATGGGTGAGGGCGCCCCCTCATTGCTGAGCCGGCTTGGCAGCCGGTTTGGGCTTAGAGCCCCAACTGTATCCAGAACGGGCACGTCCTCTGCCCCTGTTTCCGGAATCTCCTCTGGAAGAGGGAAATGCAGAACCCCTACCAGATCTGGCCCCCCGAAAGGAGGGGGTAAAGGCAGGCGCCCCCCGAAAAGGGCGGCGTTGTTTCTTACGTTGAGGTAACCTACCACCCTTGGTGACAGAGTCCAAAGAGCCGTAGACCAACAAAGGGTAAAGCCGTCAGTGATTTTTTGGACATAAAATCGGCCGCCCACTGGCGCAGCCACACCGACCGCCGAATAGCCACAAGCAGAGCCGACGTCCTACCACAAATCATCAAAGTGTCATCCAGGCTAAGGAACTAAGGCTAAGGAACTCGTTACTACCAGGACGAAGCCCGGAAGAAGTCAACAGGTCCCTGACCACAGACCTGGCAGCCAACACCATTAGCTCCGAAGCACACACAGGCCGGATGGCCGACCCAATGCTAGTAAAGCCATGAGAAGCCATCTGATCAATACGTTTATCCTCTCCATCTTTGAGAGTGGAACAATCAGGTCTGTTTAAAACCGAGGAGTTAGACAACCCAAAAACCGGTGCATCCACCTCGGGGGGAGATGCCCAGCGCTTGACCGCCTCAGAAGGAAAGGGATATTTCCTATCCCACCCCTGAGGGATGCCAGGGAGCCGAGCCGGCCTATCCCATTCCTTGTCAATGATTCTATCAAAATGGCGTTGCGTAGGAAACTCCAGGCGCGGCCTGGATTCCTCAAACAATTCACCTTTCTGCTGTGACGCCTCCTCGGGAGGGGAAATATTCAGAACTTCCAGCATGAGAGACAGAGCGTGAGGAGAGTCCAAGGATCTCCCTAAATCAGAAAGCTCGGCATCAGCGCCAGCAGACTGCTCATCATCCGAAAATTCTGAACCCTCATCAACTTCCCCCTCCTCTAGCTGAGGATAATCAGACCAATCCAGATTGTCTCTGTCATCAAGATCATCCACCGGCGGAGCCGGCGACAAATGCTTTCTCTTAGACGGAGCCTTACGGGCGACCGAGCTAGAGAGCATTTTCTCAAGACTAGCCAATCTAGCACACATCTCGGATTGCAGATCCCTGCCCATGACCACTTCACACGGGGCACGAGTCAAGGCGGGAGGGGGAGTTGAGGTGGCCGGCTGTGCTGACCCCGCCGCTTGGGGTTCGGACTGCCGCGTAATAGTTTGCTGTGCACATGGTATACACAGTAACACATCATCCCCAGTAATGGAAATCCCACACAACATACACTTTTTGGGATGCCCCGAAGGGGTCCCAGTCCCAGTATCCGGGGATGCCTCCATAAGGTGAATTTTGAGTGGTCGCTATGACCCAGGGAATTACGCCAGTTAGACAACCCGGGATGCCCCTTTAATGTCCCGAGTGGGAGGATTTGTGATGCTAAAATGGACCCAGGGACCCAGGATCAGGAGAGACCTTCCAATACTACAGAAGATCCTCCTGGATAACCTTCACCTAAAAGACAGAGAGAGACCCATAAGTCCCTACAATAAGACTTAACAGATAAAGAAAAGAAGAAATAAATGAGGCCCACAGGGCCACTCACAAACGCTGCGATGAACGATCCGCCTCAGAACAATGGCGATTTCTGAGGTGAAGTGAAGAGAAGAAGAACTGCCTTGTCAGGGGCGTGGTCTGCGCAGCCCGCGCAAAGCTGATCTGTGCCCCTTAAGCTGCCTAGTAACAGGGAGCTGCCTAGTAACAGGGAGCTGCCTAGTAACAGGGAGCTGCCTAGTAACAGGGAGCTGCCTAGTAACAGGGAGCTGCCTAGTAACAGGGAGCTGCCTAGTAACAGGGAGCTGCCTAGTAACAGGGAGCTGCCTAGTAACAGGGAGCTGCCTAGTAACAGGGAGCTGCCTAGTAACAGGGAGCTGCCTAGTAACAGGGAGCTGCCTAGTAACAGGGAGCTGCCTAGTAACAGGGAGCTGCCTAGTAACAGGGAGCTGCCTAGTAACAGGAGCTGCCTAGTAACAGGGAGCTGCCTAGTAACAGGGAGCTGCCTAGTAACAGGGAGCTGCCTAGTAACAGGGAGCTGCCTAGTAACAGGGAGCTGCCTAGTAACAGGGAGCTGCCTAGTAACAGGGAGCTCAGCTCCGCAGCGGCGCCAGTACAGAGGAGGGCGGAGCCGCGGCGACGCGCCGAAAGCCCGGCTCCGCCCCCCCCTTCCAGTGTGAATGAAGCGTGAGGGAAGAAGTCCCTCACGCACCAGCTCAGAGACCGGCGCCGCCGACAACCGCGGCGCCGGCTGCCATGACAGCGGGTCACTAGCGGGGCACCCGCCCCGCTCGCTGCGGCGAGGAATGAATGAGAGAACGGGGGCTGGCCGCGGCAGAGCGCCGAGTGCCAGCCCCGCCCCCCCAAAGCGTGTGAGGTAAAAAATTTACCTCACAGACTGAAAAACCCCGGCACCCGGCTGCAATGACAGCCGCGGTGCTGCAACATAGTAACAACAGTGCAACCAATTCATTGAGGGATTACTTCCAGACGCTCCACATCAACAAGAGAAAGTGAATAAAAAGAAAGAGAATAAAGCTAACCCCTATGAGAGGAACCCCCAGCCCCCATAGTTGGTAAAGGGAACGGCCCCCCCCCAGGGGAAAAGTCAAGGGACGGGGCATCCCAAACCGGGATCACCTACCCGGTATGACCGCCTACCCTCTCTTTTAGGGTCTCACGGTGGAGCTCTGCTCCTCAGCACCAGAGGTGCCAATGTACCCTCGCTCGGGCCAGCAGCCAAGACTGTGGAGGCATGTAATCTGAGGTAAATTTTGGGACAAACAGGGGTCCGAGCGGAAATAGACAAAATAAGAGGCCGGGAGTTACCCCGGCTACCTGAAATCCCCCTGTGCAAGGAGGAGCCATCATCTTCTGACTTGCTCGCCGTCTGCAGAGATGGAAAACTGGGTAGTGAGTGGGAGGTCCCAGGTATTTATGGATCAGGGAGGGGCTTTTTGCTATCATCTCTGCAGGAACGCCCTCTTCAGGACGATATTACCCACATGTTATGGATTCTTGAAGCGGGGTGTGTGACATACTAAGAATATAGCAAAAAGCACAGCTATTATTACCCTTAACGCCAACCAAGCTGATCTAATGCAGTATCTGCAACCAAAATTGCACAGTTTTTGTGCACACCTTTAGCTGGGCTTCAAGTATGCTTGTCCCCAAGTTGCTGTCCTCCGGATAATGCTCATCACTACTGATATTAAAGTGGACCAACACCCTGGGGTGATCGGCCCGGGAATCTATAAGATTCCCGGGCCGATCACCCCCCTCACCGCGGGACATCAGAGATCGGGATGTCCCGCGGTGAGGAACCCCCCCGAAAACCCCCCAAAAACTCACCTCCCGCGCGCCCCTCTAGCCGTGCGCGCGCCCGCGCCGGCCGTTTGTGAATGGCCGGCGCGGGGCGCGCTGTCAGAGGGACGTGCGGGAGGCGGCGGCGGACGCGCTGGCTTGTCAGTCGCTGTCAGCGCTTGTCCGTCGCTGTCACCCGGCCACGTGGGAGCGTTTTGAGGTGAGTATTGGGGTGTTTCTGGGGGGTTTTACACAGCGGGGCACCCCTAATCGGGGTGCCCCCCTGAAGTGGACCAAAACCCAGGATAGTCAAAATCCTGGGTGTTGGTCCACTTTAAGGCTCAGCCCCAAGGTAGGAACACATGACCACCAGAATACACAAAAGCTTTCACTCCTCCTCCAGACACCAGTAGAGATCTGAAAAACAAAAAGACAGGCAAAAGCACCAACTGGTAAATTAGTAAGATAACACAAAATAAAGTAGCATGGGGAGGGAAGCCTGTATGCTGCCCTTTCGGATGTTTAGGAAAGAAGTTACCAGGTAACTAACTTAAGTTTTCTCAAATCATTAGAGCAGCATACAACTGAAAGGATAAGCAAGTTACTAGCTTTACTGGGTAGGAAAGGCAGCCAGTAACACACTACTTTCAAAGGATTGATCTTTCAAGGTGAGCAGATCCAGGGGGTAATGATTAACAAACATCTTTGCTGAAGACCATGTTGTGAGCAAGAGGCACCAGCTTGCTCAACCCAATATGTGGAAACAAGCTGACCCTTCTTGTGACCCAAGGAAGAAAGGTTTGACAGCAGGATGACAGGATAGAGCCTGGATATCCGATTCCATGGGCTGAAGTTCTTGCCACCAAAAAGAGAGCCTCCCTTGTAAGAAACTTAATAGAGCTTGACAGAGGCTCAAAGGGTGGTAATGTCAGCCAGAGCCCGATCCCATTGAGGAGCAAACCTCAAAATGGACCGGTCTGGACCGCCTGACAGCTAGCAAAAAATGCCTGACTACCAGTCTCTTATCCAAAAAAAGTAAAAAAAAAAAAAAAAAAAAAAAAAAAAAAAAGGGCTGCTAATTGGACCTTCAAGGTACTGATACTAAGACCCAGGTTGACTCCTTCCTGATGGAAAACCAATACATCTGGAAGACTAGAAGGGGATCTTTGATTATGATCCTTCCAGGTGTTAAAAGTTTTTCAAATTGTCATATAAATCTTCCTCGTCACCTCCTTTCTGCTGGAAAGCAGTCTTGGATCACCTCCCTCGAAAACAAACCCTTTATCAGGAGCATCGCAATCTCAGGGTCCATAGTGTCAGGCGCCACTTCTGCAGATACTGACAAAGCACTGGTCACTGGGATAGAAGATCTGGTCACACCGAGAGTTCAAGGTTCTTGGACTTAGCATCTTCAGAGTTGAAAACTATGGTCTCTTCAGCCATCATTGGGCTAGCAATAGAATTGTGGCTGATTGGCAGGATATTTTGTTTAGAACATGAGGAAGAATACGAACTGGAGGAAAAGCATAAGCCAGACTGAAATGCCACTGGTGAGCCAGGATGTCTATTTATAGAGCTTGATTGGAGGAATAAGAACTTCTGCAGGTTGTTGTTTCGACTGGAGGCACAAAGATCCACCTCCGGAGTTACCTGGGACACAAATCTGATTGAACACCTCCCGGTTCAGTGACCATTCTGCTTCAGACATCGGAGAGCGACTCAAAATATCTGCCACCTGATTTTGGGAACCTTTTATGTGGGTGGCTGACAGGGATAAAAGGTTCAGTTCTACCCAGATCAGAATTTCCTTTGCTGGTTGTTGCAGAGTGGATGACCTTGACCCTCCCAGACGATTCAGATATGCCATAGTAGTCGCATTGTCTGTTCCGATTTGTACATGACAGCCCTTCAGATGGTGAGAGTAGGCTAGCAATGCCTACTTCACAGCTATTATCTGAGATTCGATGATAGGCTTAGTCTTCAGGACCATTTCTCTTGAGTGGTCAGGGATCTGCAATGGGCCCCCCTAACCCCATAAATGTGTCGTTACTACCATCCTTGGGGTCTGACCAGGACCAGGCTTGTCTTGCCACCAACTCAGATTCCTTTACTAAACCTGAGACTTCAGTTATCCTGTATATGGACTCCTGAGACTTGTATAGTCCTTGAGTGTAGCGGACCCAATTTACAGCAGAGAAGGACGAGGTTATTAGCCCCTATTGAGACCATGAAAGTCGGCAGCAGCAGATTCCTCAGAGAAGATGACTCCATGCAAGAGCATCTGTAGCGTACCAACAGATTCAGCTTCTTCAAATTGAGAATGAAGAGGAATACTTCAGAGGTAGTCTTTACCAGAAAAATCCTTGAGTAGAACCACCCCCCCCCCCATTGTTCATAGGGAACCGGGACAATTAATCCCAAATCCATAATAGAATCTAGACTGCTGCGAATGGCCAGTCTTTCCTCCCTGCCCCCTGGGAGAGAAGTAACAAAAAAGTTCCTGGGAGGGACATGCATGAATTCTATTGAGAAAACCTTCCTTATTCCCCTGGAAATAAAAGGCAATCCAGTAGAGTTTCCCACCAAATGTGGAATGGTTTTAACCAGGCACCTAATAAGGACCCGGTCTCATTGCTTCTTAGGCTCTGACTGCTGGGTACCATCAGAGTGAATCCTCTAAACTTGCCTCTCCTAGAGGTAGGAGTACTGACTAGAAAGAAAAAATATTCCTGAAATCCTGAAAGAAAAAGCCATCTGAAAAAAATAAATAAATAAATACAGTAAAGCCTCCATAATCTTAATATCCGTTTGCTTCAAGAGACATGATTTAAAGTGGACCAACACCCAGGATTTTGACTATCCTGGGTGTTGGTCCACTTAGGTGGGGCACCCCGATCGGGGGTGCCCCGCTGTGTGAAACCCCCCCCGATCGCCGCAAAAACTCACCTCTCCCCGCTCCCACGTGACCTCGTCCGGCCAATGACAGTGCTCAGAGCCGCTCTGGTATGCGCGTCCAAAGCAGCTTGGACGCGCATACCAGAGCGCTGTCATTGGCTGCGTCTCTCGCTTCCCTCTAACAGGGAGCGCGCCTGCGCCGGCCATTCACAAAACGGCTGGCGCAGGAGCGCGCCCTGCTAGAGGGAAGCGAGAGACGCGGCCGCGTCTCGCGCATGCGCCGTTGGATCGCCGGTAAGGTAAGGATTGTGGGCCTCCTGGGGGGTTCCTCCCCGCGGGACATCCCGATTTCGGATGCCCTGCGGGGAGGGATCTGATCGGTCCGGGAATCATAGATTCCCGGGCCGATCCCTCCTGGGTGTTGGTCCACTTTAAGCTGCTGAAGCCAATAATAAGAAGATTCCAGGCAACGCAAGTAGCAGCTAGAATCGGTTCAGCCTACCATGCTTTCTTCAAGTATCCATCTTCTTGCCTAAAAGGATCTCTGGAGGAAACCAAAGTCCTCAAAGGCTAAATCCCCCCTTTGGAGACCTTAGAAAATGAGGCAACCAGTTTGGGGCATTTATCCAAAATATGGGACTTTTCCTCAATGAACAGATAACGCAGAGCCCCTGGTCTATAAATCTTCTTAACTGGATCCTTCTACTCATTAACTGGATCCTTCTACTCATTAAAGTGGACCAACACCCAGGGGTGATCGGCCCGGGAATCTATAAGATTCCCGGGCCGATCACCTCCCTCACCGCGGGACATCCGAGATCGGGATATCCCGCGGTGAGGGACCCCCCCAAAAAACTCACCCCTCTAGGCGTGCGCGTGCCGGCCGTTTGTGAATGGCCGGCACGGGCACTGTCAAAGGGGCGCGCGGGAGGCGGCGGACGCGCTGTCTTGTCCGCAGCTGTCACCCACTTGTCCATGGCTACGTGGGAGCGTGGTGAGGTGAGTTTTGGGGGGTTTCTGGGGGGTTTTACACAGCTGGGCACCCCTAATCGGGGTGCCCCCTGAAGTGGACCAAAACCCAGGATAGTCAAAATCCTGGGTGTTGGTCCACTTTAAGGATAGCCTCCTTAACCGAGTTACGAATCGGGAAGGCCATAGGGGAATCAGGCACAAAATCAGGATGGAAACCCATCATGTTTAGTTTTAGGGGTGCAGCTCCTATCCTTAATACCCATAGAAAGATGGATCATATGCAGGAAATACGGTAAATTGTTTAGAGATAAAAAGAATTCACTGGTGAAACTGAATCCGAACAAGGGCCCTTGGAGGAGGAGGGAGGAGGAGGGAGGAGGAAGGGCCCTCATACCCCTCAGAATCGGGGGTATTAGAGACCTTTGAACCCCTCAGAAAGGTGGGGTCTAGGATGATGCCCAACAAACGCCTTACGTGCAGCCGAGTCCCATGGGGCACTAAGACTATCAAAGGAAGAGGAAATATGATCTTTCAGAACGCTCATATCCGTCATGCTGGGCTGACATTCCTTACTCAGAACCTTATTGGTACATGACTTGCAAAGAGGCTTCCTATAGGAATCTAGTAGATGGATTTCACATATTGGGCATCTTAGACTTGGATCCAGTTTTAGTCTTTGACACTTCGAGGAATTGGTCTAAAATGGGTCAACCTCATCAGACCCACAGCAACCCGGTCTACTTATCTAAACCTGTTGTTCAGGAGCTTGTGGTCTAGCTCCTCAGTGGTATGCTGCCCTAAGGATGTTTTGAGAAAATGGGGGGGCATAGAGCACTGCAAACAAGCTCCTGCTCCAATAGGGCGCATCAGGTGGCCAGGCCAACAAGTTGCAGGAGTGGAGCATTGCTGGTAGAAGAGTTTGTACTTTTGGGACAGTATAGGACCTACACCCTCCTGGAAACATTTCAATTAGTCATGGAACTTGAAAGAATTGCAAAATGGCAAGTGATAAACTGGGAAAGCCTGGGGGGGGGGGCATTTTTGGTGTATCATTCAATTTTACTGCTGGAAATGGTTAAAAGACACTTCAATTTTCTTATTGCCATCTATGAGCATCCACCATCCCTGCCCTAAAACTACTCAGAATTGGGTTTTGGTTTTAGGTTTTGCACCCTGCTAACCAATCAGATGCACTTGGGCAATAGCTACGCCCACTAGAACACTTTAGGTAAAAAAACAAGTGTTAGTGACTAATGTTTAGCTGTTTTGCTGTAACTATTTAAAGGAAATATCGATGTTTATCTGAAGGATTCACTGCTTTGCCTTGAAGCATGACAATTAAAAAGGTTTCCACAACTAGTTCTTGCGAGGTTGGGGGTCAGCCCAGACATGTGGTATTTATTATGTAATACACTAACTTTAGTCTGAATGCCACAGACTAAATCAGAATTGGATTCAACTCACTTTGAGTGCGGCGATTTCTTTCCCTTTTATGATTTGCACTACCACAGAATCTTGTGCGTCCGGGCCAGACAGATAGCCTTCCTCCCAGGGCATCTTACACCAAATGCCCTGCTGTGTGGACAACCCCCAGCCCCGAGGCGCTGGTGATCTTATCTGATCCCCAGCAAGTCCAGCAATGCGATCTCAACCAGCCCTGCAGCCACACGCGTTTCGAGTATCCAGGCTTCAGAATTGCTGACTGGTAGTGCGCACGCCTGAAAAGCATGCCAGGGATGCCGCCAGCTGGCTGCACCTCATCACAGCAGCAATTTTGAGGTGGACCCAAAAATGCGTTTCCATCCACTTCAATTTTTTCGATTATGAATTTAGGACCGAGGGAGTCCCCTCTCTGCAGAGCACCCCCTATGCTCGCTGGCCTCCATTTTGGGACCTGAAGTTCAACACGGAAATATTTAAAGGACTCTTGCACTGGAGTAACTAAATGATCTCTCCTTGTCCACCAAAGAGAACTTGCCCTGGCCAATTGTAAACACAGGGATTCCAAGTCTAGTAGCGGGAACCAACTCCAGAGGTATAGCTGAGGTAGACTAGGAGGTACAGATATATGGGAGCCATTAATAAGGCAAGGACTGCTGCCATAGTGCACCCAGTATGGAAGCATTGCTATGGTCAAACCATATAGTAGGAAAGAAGTAATTCTACATTCTGGAAGATGTAGGATTACTAACAGAAGTCCCAAATAAAGCTTCTCTGCTGCAACACATTAACCGAAGGATGGCCCCAAGGGTAAAGGCAGGTAACCTGCCCCAGAGAAGCCTAGGAGTAGCTTCAAGGTAAAAGGAATGATGCAGCAAAGAAACTTAAAGTGTCCTATAGCCAGGTCACCGCTACCTCATTCATGGTGTATGGCACCAAATGGCAGATAATCAGGTTATCAATTACCTCTCCTTGAGCCCGGCTAAAGCAGCCTGTTGGAATCCTAGCCGCACTTGCAAGCGGTGCAAGAGGAGTCTAAAAAGACTACAGGTGCTGGTTACAGCTTCCCTCTTTTGGATGCCACGCTGCGTGAACCCCCCCCCCCCCCATGACTGCCCCTATAGAATTCCCTCGGGATTAATCCCATGGAACATGTGCCGGCGTCCAGTGGCATTCGGCAGTCCTCTGGCTTATGTGCGCACCCTCCACCAAAATATCTGAATTCAGAACTCATTTTGGGGTATGTCAGCAAGTTCTAATTGGACAAGGGCCCGTGCATGTGTAGTTGAACATGGATTGTGGAGAGTAAACCGGCGATCCCGGGGTTTCTCACACCAGGGGCATCCCAAATCTTGTATTGCAGACCAAAACCCAGGTAAGTGAAATTATAAAGCATTGGTTGATTCTGCAGAGCTTTATAGGGATAACAGTGTTCCTCATCCCCAGAGAAGCTTATAATCTAATGTCTGTAGCAGACAACCTATAGCCAATTTTTGGTGTCTTCTGGGAGGAAACTGGTCACACTGAGGAAACCTGGAAAGAACATACAAATTTAGAGGAAAAATACAATTGTGATCTCACCTGTAGAATGGTTCTCTTTTTTCCCCACTACAGGGCGGCAGGAAGTCCGAAACGGATGAGTTAACTCTCGTCCGAAGGGCGGGGACTGCAAGACAAAAGGTGTGGTTCCTCCTGGCCTATATATACTTTCAGCTGCATACCACAATCCAGTAATTGAAAAAACAGACGCAGCCACCCAGGAGGATAAGGCATCCCAAGAAGCCCTACGTCTTTGCTAGAAACAAGGAGAGATTACATAAGCTCCTCTCTACCTTTCTCCATTTATTTTCTTTTATGCTGATCAATTATTTACATATACACACACTTCACTATGACTATGGTATCCGAGTAACGGTCATAATCTAGCAGAAGGGGAGTGGGAAAAGAGAAAACAATTCTGCAGATGAGAATCACAGAATTGTATTTTCTCTCATATTCCACTCTGGAAATCAGAAACGGATAAGAAAGCAGTGCCAATACCGCCAGCAATAGTGCCAGGGTGGGATCCCAGGTGTTAACCTTATTCCCTTAAAATGAGGAGTAAGCCCTTCCAAAAATCAAACCCTAGCTGAAGAGCTTACCACTATCTAATACCTTCCTACCAAAGGCCGCATCCGCCAATGCTCTAACATCTCTCTTATAAAAAACTATAAATGTATGAACTCAAGACCAAGTAGCAGCCTTGCATACCTGCTCTACCGAAGCCTGGTGCAGAAAAGCCTAGAAATCTCCAATAGCCTGTGTAGAGTGGGCTGTAACCCAAAGAAAGAATTCCTTCCCTTAGAGATGTATGCCCTTATTACAGCCTGTGTAATCCATTGGCTGATAGTAGACTTAGCTGGTAGTAAACTCATCTGCAGCCCATCACATAATAAATAAGGAGTCAGACTTGCGGAATGTCTGCATAGCTGAGAGATAAAATTTAAGGGCTCTTACTACATCCAGGAAGTGAAGAACTCTTATGGCTGACTGAAACAGGATGTAAAGAGGGTAAAACCACCTCTGTTAAGATGAAAAGGGGAAACCACCTTAGGCAGAAAGGTGCATAAAATGGAAGACAGTCATGTCTTTGTGCAAACCTAAATAAGGAGGCTTAATCGATAAAGATATCGGTCCCTTTAGAGTGCTTAATTGAAGGCCCTTCTGCAAAAATCCCCAAATTCTGGAAACCGTTCTACAAGGGAAACCGCTAGATCCGCACCAAGTGATAAATTCTTGCCAAACTCTGTGGTAAATCTTTGATGAAGTTTGCTTTCAGGTCTGAATCATGGTCTGGATAACTCCGATAAACCTCTCTCTGCCAGGATGGGAGGTTTCAATAGCCAGGCCATCAAATCCAGAACTCGTGAATTGGGGTTTCTGTAGGGGCCCCTGTGTCAGAAGGTCTAGATGGTCGGCAAATGCCAATGGTCGCCTTCTGAAACCCTATGTCTAAAAACCAACTTCTCCTTGGCCAACACGGAGCCACCAGAATGGTTGGGATTCCCTCACGACAAACATCTTCAGTGCTTGACCCAGAAGTGGAGACGGAGGGAAAGTCTGTTGCTATTGCTAAAGGGTCTCTGGACCGGGACACAAATCTCAGAAGCTTCCAATTGTGGCGAGACTCGAAGAGGACTGAAAATCCCTCTGAGGGACCACTCTCCCTGATGCACTGCTCTGCTTAGACAATCGGCCTGCAAGTTGTCCACTCCTGGTATGTGAATCGCTGAGATGCATGGGACATGCCTCTCGGTCCAAAGTAATATCCGGCTCACCTCCTTGAGAGCCCTCTTGCTCCTGAAGCCCCCGTTGGTTGATATATGCTACTGCCATCAGGTTGTCGGTCTGAATCCTGAAAGGAGGACCTCTCAGATCAGAAGTCCAATGTGTGAGGGACAATAGAATCGCTCCGAGCTCCAGGACATTTATGGGGAGTCTGCTCTCCTCCGGTTCCCACTGACTCTGGATCATCTGTGACCCCATGACAGCACCCCAACCGTTAGGCATATGTCTTCCATTGTACCAGAAGGTTACTCTTCATGGTACTCAGCTAGGCAGTCCTTAACCTGGTGGCTGAAGCCTCAGCATCTTCAACTCACAATTTCCGTGGTTCGATCCAAGATCGAGAGCAATTCCATCTGCAGTGCTCTTGTGTGAAACTGTGCAAATGGCATCGCCTCGAAGCACGACACCATCTTGCCCGCAATCGTTGTGTGAGGGAAGGTCAAGAGAGGCTGTACCCTGGCCTGAAGTGAGGCCAGAAGAAATACCTTGGCCCGAGTTGCGTCTAATGTCATTCCTAGGAAAAAACTCCTGATAAAAACTCCCTTTAGAGTGCTTAATTGAAGGCCCTTCTGCAAAAATCCCCAAATTCTGGAAACCGTTCTACAAGGGAAACCGCTAGATCCGCACCAAGTGATAAATTCTTGCCAAACTCTGTGGTAAATCTTTGATGAAGTTTGCTTTCAGGTCTGAATCATGGTCTGGATAACTCAGATAAACCTCTCTCTGCCAGGATGGGAGGTTTCAATAGCCAGGCCATCAAATCCAGAACTCGTGAATTGGGGTTTCTGTAGGGGCCCCTGTGTCAGAAGGTCTAGATGGTCGGCAAATGCCAATGGTCGCCTTCTGAAACCCTATGTCTAAAAACCAACTTCTCCTTGGCCAACACGGAGCCACCAGAATGGTTGGGATTCCCTCACGACAAACATCTTCAGTGCTTGACCCAGAAGTGGAGACGGAGGGAAAGTCTGTTGCTATTGCTAAAGGGTCTCTGGACCGGGACACAAATCTCAGAAGCTTCCAATTGTGGCGAGACTCGAAGAGGACTGAAAATCCCTCTGAGGGACCACTCTCCCTGATGCACTGCTCTGCTTAGACAATCGGCCTGCAAGTTGTCCACTCCTGGTATGTGAATCGCTGAGATGCATGGGACATGCCTCTCGGTCCAAAGTAATATCCGGCTCACCTCCTTGAGAGCCCTCTTGCTCCTGAAGCCCCCGTTGGTTGATATATGCTACTGCCATCAGGTTGTCTGTCTGAATCCTGAAAGGAGGACCTCTCAGATCAGAAGTCCAATGTGTGAGGGACAATAGAATCGCTCCGAGCTCCAGGACATTTATGGGGAGTCTGCTCTCCTCCGGTTCCCACTGACTCTGGATCATCTGTGACCCCATGACAGCACCCCAACCGTTAGGCATATGTCTTCCATTGTACCAGAAGGTTACTCTTCATGGTACTCAGCTAGGCAGTCCTTAACCTGGTGGCTGAAGCCTCAGCATCTTCAACTCACAATTTCCGTGGTTCGATCCAAGATCGAGAGCAATTCCATCTGCAGTGCTCGTGTGAAACTGTGCAAATGGCATCGCCTCGAAGCACGACACCATCTTGCCCGCAATCGTTGGGTGAGGGAAGGTCAAGAGAGGCTGTACCCTGGCCTGAAGTGAGGCCAGAAGAAATACCTTGGCCCGAGTTGCGTCTAATGTCATTCCTAGGAAAAAACTCCTGAGGGAATGATATGCGACTTAGTTGACTATCCTGCCAAATCTTTCTAGAGTTGTTAAGTTTAAGTTTCTGGATCCAGCCTGAATGGATGGGGCCTTGATCAACAGATTGTCCAAGTAAAGGATTATCTGTATTCCCTGGTTTCTTAAAAGAGCCACGAGACTGGACAGAACTTTGGTAAATACCCTTGGAGCTGAAGAAAGGCCGAAGGCCAGAGCCACGAACTGAAGGTATAGGCCTTCGACTGCAAAGCGCAAATATTTTTCATGACCTCGGATATGTAGGTACGCATACTTAATATCCACTGTGGTCAAATTCTCCCGGCTGAAGAGACATTGTGGACCTTAAAATATTCTATGCGAAATTTCCTCAGATGGACAAAAATACAATTTTGTGAATACTCACCTGTAAAATGGGTATTATAAGTATGTCACACACCCCGCTTCAAGACATTCATTACATGTGGGTATACTGACCTGTAGATGGCGATCTTGCAGAGATATCAAAAAGACCCTCCCGGCCCATAAATACCTGGGACCTCCCACTCATTACCCAGTATAAAGATGGCAGTAAGATCAAGGGACCAGGAAAGCCAATTAAAACTAACAAAGGTTCACCATATAAAGGATCCAGAATACAAAAGGGCAGGGTGAAGCGGGGTGTGTGACATACTTATAATACCCATTTTACAGGTGAGCATTCACAAAATGGTATTTATCTAAGTATGTCACACACCCCGCTTCAAGACATTCATTACATGTGGGACATCCAATAGTGTCCATAAAGGGCGGGGATCCAAAAAACAAGGCAACAAGGCACAAACTTAAACCACTGCAGCTTGCAGAACTTTGCAGCCAAAAACAGCATCCGCTGAGGCCTGAACATCAACCTTGTAAAACTTGGAAAAAGTGTAAAACTAGAAGCCTTACAAACCTGCTCAACAGAAGCCTGGTGCTGGAAGGCCCAGGACGCCCCAACAGCACGAGTAGAATGAGCAGTAACACGAAAAGGGGGAACCTTCCCCTAGGCAGAATAGGCCCCAACAATGGCCTGGCGAATCCATTTACTAATGGAAGACTTGGCAGGAGCCAAACCCTTCCTAGGCCCAGAGGGCACCACAAAAAGGGCGCCAGTCCTACGAAAAGGAGAAGTAGCCACCAAATAGTACTTCACACAGCGAACCACATTCAAAGAATGCAAAATCCTCTCCTTGTCATTGCTGGGCTTAGGACACAAGGAGGGAAGAACAATATCCCGATTCAGATGAAAAGCAGAGACCACCTTAGGAAGGAAATCTGTCTTGAAGCGGAAAACAACCTTGTCCTGATGCGGAAAACCACCTTGTCCTGATGTCTCTCAAAGTAAGGAGCCGAAATGGACAAGGCTGCCAACTCCGAAACACGCCGAACAGAAGTGATGGCAACCAGAAAAACAACCTTCTGAGTAAGCGTAGAAAGTCCAATATCCTGCAAAGGTTCAAACGGAGGACCCTGCAAGGCAGACAAAACCAAATTCAAATCCCACACTGGGAGCAAAGGCTTCCTAGGAGGCCGCACATGCGTAACCCCCTGGAAAAAGGTCTTAACCAGAGGATGAAGAGAAAGACTTTTGAAAGAAAACCGCCAGGGCAGAAACAAACCTTGGTCCAGACCATGTTGCAGAAATTCCAAGACCCTAGGGACAGAAAACGCCCTGCAAGGCAAGGCCCTTACCTCACATCAATCAATAAGACCTCCAAGTCCTATAATAGATGGCAGAGGAAGACTGCTTTCTAGCCCTAACCAGAGTCTGAATGACAGCATCAGAAAGACCTTCCTCCCTCAAGATGGAGGTTTCAGCAACCACGCCGTCAAAGCCAGCGTTTGTAAATTGGGGTAGAGTAGTGGACCCTGAGTGAGCAGATCTGGCAGGTCTAACTGATCCTCTGCCAACCTTACCACGTCTGCGAACCAAACCTGTCTTGGCAACCTTGAAGCCACCAGGATTGCTGACGCGCCCTCTAGGGCCAGCTTGCGCACCACTCTGCCCACCATGGGAAACAGAGGGAACAGGTACAGAAACCCCAGATGCCTCCAGTTCAGAGACATGGCATCCGCTGCCAGAGCCAGCGGATCCTGCGAGAGAGACAAATGCCGGAAGCTTGTGACTGACGAGAGGCAAAGAGGTCCACCTCCGGAGTCCCCCACCGGTGGCAAAGCGACCGAAACACCTTGGGGCTGAGCGACCATTCCCCCGGCGAGACGACCCCCTGCTCAGGGAGTCCGCCTCAGTGTTCTCCACTCCTGGAATGTACACCACCGAGATGCATGGGACATTGCGCTCTGCCCAATCCAGGATCAAAGACACTTACCTGACGGCACGCATGCTGCAAGTCCCTCCCTGGTGATTGATGTAGGCGACCGCCGTCCGAACTTGAACCGGTAGTCCCCGCAACTGATGAGTCAAGTGAGCCAGAACCAACCTGATGGCTCTCAACTCCAGAACATTGATGGGATCGTGAGCCTCCAGAGGCCCCCACAGGCCCTGAAACTGAAGATCCTTCCAAAATCCCCCCCAACCTGACAGGCTGGCATCCATTGTGACCGTCTCCCAACGAGGGGTCAGAAAGGATCTGCCCCTCGTCTGATTGCTTGGTTTCAGCCACCACCGAAGGGAAGGCCGCACCCGGGGGGACATCAGAAAGACTGATCCAAAGACTGATCCAAAGACAGCGGGGACCCGTCCCAGGCCGCCAAGAGATGGAGCGTCCTTTTGTGAAACTGGGCAAAGGGAACCGCCTCGAACAACGCCACAATCAATCCCACCAGTCGCATCCCTAGCCGGATGGACGGGTGGGGGATGGATAGGAGACGCTGAGTCAATTCCTGAATCAGAAGAACCTTGGCTCGGGGGAGAAACACCCTGGCCTGAGAAGTATCCAGCAACATTCCCAGGAAATCCACCACCCTGAAGGGAGTGAGGCAGGACTTGGGATAGTTGATCACCCAACCGAAACTCTCCAGAGTGGACACCACAGTCCTGGAATCCAGCTGCGCCTGATGAGAAGATCGTCCAGATAGGGCACGATGCGGATACCCCTGGCTGGGAGGATGGCCATCACTCCTGCCAACACCTTGGTAAAAACCCTTGGAGCCGAGGTAAGGCCAAAAACGGAAGAGCCACAAACTGAAAATGCAGATTGTCCACGACAAACCTGAGGAATCTCTGGAATATGCAGGTAAGCATCCTTGATGTCTATGGACGTCATGAAGTCCCCCTGACGAAGTGAATGGATGGCTGAGCGCAGAGTTGCTCAACAGGTTTGTTCGGGGACGGAAAAACCTGTTGAGCAACTTCAGATCCAGAATAGGACGGAACCGTCCTTCTTGGGCACCGTGAACAAATTGGAATAGAAGCCCAGGCCCCGGTCTGAGAGGGGCACCGGACAGATGACAGCCATGTCCAAAAGACTTGCTACTGCCTCCCGAAGCACCTGGGCGGCCAGAGGATCTGACGGCACCCGAGGCCTGAAGAATCTGGGAGGGGGCCGGAACTCGAACTCCAGCTTGTAACCGGAAGACACCACTTCCCGAATCCACCTGTCAGAGACCATTTGGACCCAGACCTGGGAGAAGAGTTGAAACCGTCCCCCCACCTGCAAGGGTGAGGGTGCCCCCTCATTGCTGAGCCGACTTGGCAGTGGCCCTAGGCTTGGAGCCCCAACTGTGTCCCGACGGGCCCAACCCCTGCCCCTAGGCCAGGAATCACCTCTGGACGAAGGGAAGGCCGAACCCCTGCCAACTCTAGCCCCACGAAAGGACTGAGAGAAGGAAGCCGCCCCCCAAAAAGGGCGACGCTGCCCCCTCATTGCTGAGCCGACTTGGCAGTGGCCCTAGGCTTGGAGCCCCAACTGTGTCCCGACGGGCCCAACCCCTGCCCCTAGGCCAGGAATCACCTCTGGACGAAGGGAAGGCCGAACCCCTGCCAACTCTAGCCCCACGAAAGGACTGAGAGAAGGAAGCCGCCCCCCAAAAAGGGCGACGCTGCTTCTTACGCTGAGGTAACCTACCTCCCTTTGCCACCGAATCCAATTTTTCTCCAAAGAGCCGCAATCCCACAAAGGGAAGGGCCGTGAGCGACTTTTTGGACACAAAATCAGCCGCCCACTGACATAACCAAACCGACCAGTGGATAGCCACAAGCAGGGCCGTAGCTCTGCTACACATCACCAATGTGTCATGCACGGCGGACAGCACAAAAGACAAAAATACCTCACAGCGCTTAAGGTCGGCAAATTCCTCACTAGCCGGGTCAAGCCCAGAAGAGGTCAATAATCAACAACAACAGACCTGGCAGCTACCAAAACAAGCGCAGAAGCACAAACCGGCCGCAAGGCCGATCCAACACTGGCAAAACCATGACAAGCCATCTGGTCAATGCGTTTATCCTCACCATCCTTGAGGGTAGTGCACTCCGGAGAATGGAGGACTGAGGAACTGGACAACCCCAAAACAGGAGCATCCACCTCGGGGGGAGACGACCAGTGCTTCACTGCGTCCGCCAGAAAGGGATATTTCTTGTCCCAACCCAGTGGGACACCCGGAAGCCGCGTCGGCCTCTCCCATTCCTTGCGAATGATACCATCAAAATGCTTTTGATAAGGAAATTCCAAGCGGGGCTTCGTCACTTCAAAGAACTCCCCCTTCAGCGGAGGAGACACCTCGGGGGGAGAAATAGCCAGGACCTCAAACATATGAGCCAGGACCCTAGAGGTATCCGAAGAATCCCCCTGGTCCTGCCCGGTATCGGCGCCCACAAACTGCTGATCGGAGTCAGACTCCTCATACAGCTCCCCTTCCTCACGCGGGGAACAATCAGACCAATCCAGGGAGTCAAAATCCTCCCTATCAAAGGCCTGCGCAGCCGAATACAAAATGTTTTCTCTTTGCTGTGGCCTTTTTTGCAATGGCACTGGAAAAAAAATTTTAAGATTTGGCAATCTGGCACACACCTCAGATTGAGACTCCCCGCTAATGACCACGTCACAAGCACGTGTCAGGTGAGGGGGAGACGGGGGGGGGGGGGGGGGGACTGGCGGAACAGAACCAGACGCCTGAGATCTGGTCTGTCGCGTAATAGACCGATGCGCACAGGGTACACATAGAAATACATCATCCCCCAAAAGGGATACCCCACACCCCAAACACAGCCTGGATTGCCCCGAGGGGGGCACAAGCCCAGTATCTGGGGAAGCCTCCATAGGGTGAATACACACACACACACACTTAAATGTGTACAATGCTCTTTTTATTTTTGGGAATTACGCAATAATGCAACCCGGGATGCCCCTTTAAGTCCAGAGTGGGAGGATTTTAAGCCAGCTAAAAATTAACCAGAGACCCTGGACTGGGAGAACCCCCCTTTAATAAGATCAATGGTCCACCTGGAACACAAGAACACAAGCACACACTCAGACCATGCTAAATGTATAGAAGATAATAACAAATGACAGTGATGGCCATGAGGCCCCTCACCCGACCTTCGGTACCGCAGGTAACGACGCGCAGTGTGCAGTAGGAGGAGGGAGGGCGGGCCGGTGCGGTTCGCGCCTGGCCCCGCCCCTCCCCCGCCTCTCCCGGCCTGAAGCCGGGACATGGAAAGCTGCTCTCGCAGCACAGGGGCGGGCAATAGGCGCGCGAGAGCGCCCGGCCCCGCCCCCCCCTGCCCAGAGGAGAAGACGACCACATGGGCTCGCCGCCGCCATTATGGGTAGCTCCCTTAGCACGCCGAAGGCCGGCACCGCAGGACCTCCGGCGCCACGAAAGTGAAAGTAAAGCACACACATGTAAAACATACACACGCGCGCACACACACACAAAAGACCGGAATCCATAAGGAACCGCCCCCCCCCCTCTAAGGGTACCTGGGAGAGGGGGAATCCATGCCAGGGAAGGGCCAAGGGACGGGGCATCCCAAACCAGGATCACCAACCCGGATAGCCGCCTACCCCTTGTTATGGGGTCTCACGGCTCCTAAGCACCAGGGGTGCCAACTACCTTTGCCCGGACCAGCAGCCTAGGCTGGGAGGCAGGGAATATTAAACAAGGGGATCCGGGCAGAAATAGAAGAAAAAAAAAAAAGGGGGGGCCGGGAGTCATCCCGGCTACCTGCAAGGAGGAGACATCTTCTGACTTGCTCGCCACTGCAGAGATGAAAGACTGGGTAATGAGTGGGAGGTCCCAGCTATTTATGGGCCAGGAGGGTCTTACCTTTTTTTGATATCATCTCTGCAAGATCGCCATCTACAGGTCAGTATACCCACATGTAATGAATGTCTTGAAGTGGGGTGTGTGACATACTTAGAATACAGCTTTTTGTAATATTGGGCACACAGAACTGTCCTTCTTGGGAATTATGAACAAATTGGAATGAAAACCATGACCCCTCTCTAAAAAGGAGACTGACAGACTACAGCAGATCTCAATGCTTCTGCTTTCTCCGGATTCTGGGATACCCTTGACCAAAAACCTCCACGGAGGTTTGGCTCCCAATTTGATATTGTAATGTAAAGAAATAATCTCCTGTATCCAAGCATCTCCAAAATGGGAGAAAAAGGCAGAAGCCGTCTCCCCAACCGCAGGGGTCGGGGCACCCCCTCATGCCTGAGGGGCCTTGGAAGGTGGTTTTGCCTTGTTTCACCAAAAAGGATCTTGCCTTATTCTGGGGCTTTGGCTTATCCCAAAATTCCTTTCGATATACCGAGGAGACGGAACCTTTACCCCCACAGGGCCGAGTATTGGATGAGCTGCAAAAAAGGGGTTAGGCCGTCTCCTTTGTTCGGAGAGCATTTGGATAATATGGGGCAGATCTACTAGACCCCCCCACAAAAAGGGGAGACCTGTCAGGGTCCTCTTAGAAGTTGCGTCTGCAGACCATTGCTTAGGCCTACTAGCAGAGCTAAACCTCTAGTGTCTGACCTGATCATATCACCCATAGAAGAGATGAATTACCAATTCATGTCCATACTGGTCCTAATCAACGAGGAGCATACACTATGTGAATGTCCCAAACGAATCTGAGAATCCAGCTGTTTTAACAACCTTCTGCCTGCCATGGCTGCTATGGATACAGCATGTAAAGCTGATCCTATTATAGAAAAAACATGTCCTGCCCCCTGATCCATGCGCTTATCCACTGAATCCATTCGAGAGGCACTATCCGAAGTAGGAATAATAGTATTGCTAACGAGTCCTAAAACTGGAGGATCTCTGTTTAGAGAGCAAATGGAGGGGTTAAGAGCCTTCATTTTAGAGAACCCCCCTGTTGTAAAGACCCCGAGTCTGTAACATTCTCTTACCTGCTGGATGAGAGTTCACCTTCCAATAACTCCTCATGAGAATCTATGACAGCATAAATATCCTCTTCGGAATCGGAAGAAACCCTGGAAACTAGGAGGTTTCCGCTTCTTTGATGCCTTCAAAGATCTTGAAACTGGAGACTCTAAATGGCTCTCTATACGGGCCAAACTCCTAAGATCCCAGGGTCCAGACCCAGAGGGTTCCATAGGAAACCTTTCTAAAGCAAACACCTGCCTCCCAAATTTGGAAAGTACCACCATGGTACATTCAGCACAAATAGGTCTGTCCTCTTTCGGGGGCCTTTGCAGGCACACAGGATATGAGGTAACCCTGTCTCCTAAAGTGCCTGACCCAGTTGCCTCAGTCATGGTAAAACACAGTCTAAATATCCCTGAGGGCCCAAGACCAATATAAGGAATCCTGATAGTCACAAGTGACTTCTCCTAACCCTAGGGGTGAACCACAATCTACAAAACAAGAAAAAAAAAATTAAATTCCAAAACATAGGTAACTAGCATAATGACCACTTACCTTTTAACAAAGGGAAAGACCACTCAATATGGAGCCCTGGAAGCAGCAGCAGGGTGGCGGCAGCCTGAGAGAAGCGGCTCCACGGGATGGCAAGCGGGCTGAAGGAGAGACCGCAGGGAGGCCATAAGTGGCCAAAGAGACAGCCCCGCAAGTGACCGTTGAGCCACAACCCAAGCAACTGACAGCTGTAGCTCAAACAACTATGCCAAAGCAACCCACCCGCACCTATACTGCAGCCATGCAATGGAAGGAAGAGTATTCATCCTTCCTACCGAAGGATAACCTGCCCACCCCCCCTCTGAGCATCCCCATCCCCTAAAAGGGCGTGAAATACAAAATTCTTAAAGTGCCACAAAAAAAAAAAAAAAAAAAAAAAAAAAAAAAGGGTTATCGATCGTGGGAAGGCAGGCAAGAGAGGAATATAATCCAGTTCCCCCTGCAGGCTGAGCAGAGAAAAACCTGCGGCTGGTTGTCCCATCAGACGGGAACAGCAGACGGGAACAGCTTAAAAAAAAAAAAAAAAAAAAAAAAAAGTGGTGACACCCCGTAGTGCCCAAAGACCCTGGTGCTTACCCCTAACTCACCCTGATCCAGACTATTGGCTTTAACCGATCAAGGAGGCATAGGTGGATCAATTGGATCAGTGGGACCATAGGGGCCTGGAAGCAGATGGGGTTAAATCCCCTGCTTCCTGACTAATACCTATAAAAAAGGGTAAAAAAATAAATGAATCTAGAGGAAAAATTCTGTGAGTACTCACCTATAGAATTGTTTGTTCTTGCATGGCACAGCCCGCTTCGGTATTCATAACAAACGGGTTATTCCGCCACTAGGTGGCGCAGTAGCACTGCAGAAAGCTGTGGCACCTCCCGGCTCCCTATAAAAACGGGATTAACCAACAAGTTCCCAGCGTAGACGAGCAGTGAGACAAAAAGCCAGGAGAGAATAAAGGTAAGAATGTAGAGGTAAGGTAAAAAAAAAAAAAAACAATTTAACTTGGAACAATCACCATAAATAGGCAACCAAGAACAACAACAACAAGGGTGGGGTGAAGCGGGCGTGCCATGCAAGAACAAAAACAATTCTACAGGTGAGTACTCACAGAATTGCTTTTTCATTAATGCATGGCACGGCCTGCTTTGGTATTCATAGCAGATGGGACATCCAAAAGTAGGGTGGGATCCCCAAAGAGTAACGGCCAGTAGTTCAAGTCACTACCGCCTGAAGCACCTTGCGGCCAAAAGCAGCATCCGCTGAAACCTAAACATCAAGTTGTATAACTTAGAAACAGTATGAACAGAAGACCAATTAGCGGTCTTACAAACTTGTTCAACAGAGGCAAGGCGCTGAAAAACACAAGAGGCACCTATAGCCGAATGGAATGAGCAGTCACCCTAGAGAGAATTCCTCCCCTTAGCAGGACAGGTTTGAACCGCCTGACTGATCCACTTGCCGATAGTGGATACAGCAGGAGGCAAAAACCTCTCCTAGGCTCAAAAAGTGAGAACAAATAGAACATCAGACTTCCTAAAAGTCTTAGAAGGACCCGGTTGTTGAGGGACCATTCCCCCAGACGAGACAACCCCTTACGCCAGGAGTCCGCCACCTGGTTTTCCACCCCCGGAATGTAAACCGGTGAGATGCAGGGAACATGCTGTTCCGCCCAAGACAGAATCAGGGACCTTCCCTTGAAGGCTCACTTGCCCCAAGTACCTCCCTGATGGAAGATGTAGACAACCGCCATATGGTTGTCTGAGTGGATCTGAACAATCCAACCCTGAAGGTGAGTGGTCGGGTAAGAAGAACCAACCTGATCGCCCACAGTTCCAGGATGTAGATGGAAGCATGGTCCTCATGTGGGCCCCACCTTCCCTGGAACCTCCGGAATCCCCAGAAGTTCCCCTAACCGGTCAGACTGGCATCTGCGGCAACAGTCTCTCAGCACAGGGGCAGGAAGAACCTGTCCCCCAGAATGGTCCTGGAGTCCAGCCTCCACAAGAAGGACCGTCTGGCCAGAGGAGACAGATCAAAACTCCCAATCGAAGGACGCAGGGCCTCAATCCCAAACTGACAAGAGGTTCAACTGAATATGTCTTGTGAAATCAGGCCCACCAACTGCATCCCCCGACAGATGTAGGGATGAGGACATGGTAGCAGAGCCCAAGCCTGCATCTTAAGACCCTTTACCCTCTACTGGGGAAGAAACACTTGACCCGAGATATCCAGGGTCACACCCAGAAAAGAACCTCACCAAGGACGGGAACAGAGAAGACTTGGGATGGCAGATCACCCAGCCAAGGGATTCTAGAGTAGAGGTCACCGTCTGAGTGACCTGCCCGACCTGAGGAAAAGACTTGGGCCCCAATCAGGATGACTTCCAGGTCAGGAAAGAGTCGGATGCCCTGTTCCCTTAGCAGAGCTATCGCCTCTGCCACTATCTTGGTGAACAGCCAAGGTGGCACCAAAGGGTAGAACCACTTAACTGATAATGCCGATTTTCCAGCGCAAACCTTAGAAAACACAGAGGACCCAGAAAGATAGGCACATGACAAGCATCCTTGATGTCCACAGTGGTCATGAAATCACCCAGGCAAAAAGTACTGATCTCAGCATAATGTCTTTAAGCAAAAAAAGGTTGGAATCAGACAATTCTATTGAGGCCCTTCAGGGCCAGAATGGGCCTCAGAAAGCTTTCCTGTTAGGGAACCTATGAAAAGACTCCTGACTAACAGTCAAGGAACCACCAGAAAAAAACCCTTGAGCAGACAGGGGGTTCAAAGACATCCAGGATCTGATGAATCCTGGAGGCAGCCAGGCCACAAACTCTATCATGCAACCGGAGGATACTAGCTCCTGAATACACCAGTCTGAGACATGAAGCCTCCAGATATGAGTAAAAGGCCAAGGCCATCACCCCACCCGGATGGGTGAGGGCACCCCCTTCATGCCTGAGGGGGCTTGGGCTTAGCACTCCAGGAAAGACCGGGACGACCACGGGATCTGCCACGGCCCCAAGAATCTCTGCGGCCACTAGAAAAGAGGGAGCCACGACCTCCTCTGGGAGTACGAAAGGAAGGGAGGGGGACAGAGGACCCCTGAAAGGACCGAGACTGCCTCCTGCGCTGAGGCAGCCTGCCATCCTTGGCTAAAACATTAAGACGCTCCCCAAAAAGCCGCAGCCCTACAAAGTGAGAGCTTTCTTAGCCGCAGCGTCAGCTGCCCATTGGCGCAACCAGACAGAGCGGCGCATAGCCACCAAGAGGGCGGAGGCCCTACCGCTCAGTCGGACAATAGCATCCATAGCAGTAAGGATAAATGTAACAAAATCAGAAGAGTCCTATGTTCCTCCCCTCCACTACCAGCAGTAGGGCCATCAAGAAGACGCTTGAGCAGCTTCTTAAAGGGCAATAGCCGTGATGGCGGCAGCACAGACTGGGCACAATCCAGCCCCCACACAAGTAAAAGCATGGCAGGCCAACTGATCCATGCACCTGTCCTCACTGTCCTTCAGAGTGGTAGTGTCAGGGGAAGGCACAACCGAAGTATTGGACAAGCCTAATACGGGAGCGTCCACTTCAGGGGGAAAAGACCACCTCTTAACAAGATCAGCAGGAAAGGTATATCTTTTATCCAGACCCTTGGGCACAGCAGTCAGCCTGTTAGGACATTCCCATCCTTTAAGCACCAAGGTGGTGAAATGTTCCTGCTCAGGGAAACCTAGATGCTGTTTACCAGGCCAAAAAGACCCCCCCTGCTTTCTCTTAGCTACCTCAGGGGCAGCAATGTGCAACATTTCAAAAATATGTTGACAGCATATTATCAGTGTCCTCAGGGTACCATGAGTCCTCTCCGGACGCCGAACCAGGGTCACTATCGCAACCCTCCTGCTGGTTCTCAGAGGAGTCAGAATCCTGGGAGAGCTCCCCCATCTCAAGGGGGTGACATTCTCCAAGATCATCAATCCCCACATACATCTCAGGAAGAGGGGAGGATCTGGGATCCAGGTGCCACTTCTTGCCAGAGGCCTTCCTAAGAATAGTCCTGGCAAGCTGCTTTTCAATGTTAGCCACCCGCAAAGCCAGATCAGAGCACGATTCCCTGCTAACGTCCCCCTCATTGGGGCCCAATTGCAGGAGCGGGGGAGTAGGTGAAGCCGAGGGATGTGTAGAGCTGGGAAGCGAAGCAGGAAACCAGCTTGGAGCGCAAGGACACTTTCAGCACACGGCACGCACACCGTGACACTGTTACTTACAGGGGATACACATGGAACACCCGAGGGTCCCCCAAGCACGCCATCCCCGGAAGCCTCCATATGGTGATTAATACCGGCACAATAGGCCAGTGGTGGGTAAAGGCTAAAACAGTAGCCACCCGGGATGCCCTCCCACGGGATGCCCCCAGAAGTAGTGAAGGGGAAAATAAGGGGGAGGAAGGAGTGGAGGCGGGAGAAACCACAACCCAAGGGTATCCCGCCTGAAAGACATAAGTAAAAAAGCACATGAGCATCCCGCAACAATTACATCCTATGCAATAAACCCCCCCCCCCCCCCCCAAGGGGGAATCATGGACCAAAGACACCGTAGGGTCACTCCGGCACAGACCACCGGATAAGTCGAGACACCGGAGGAAGTCAGGGAGAAAACCAACGCAGCTCGTCCAAAATGGCACCGGCAGAGGTACCTCGAGCGGCGGGCCGCGGGGGGGGGGGGGGGGGGGGGCAACGCAATACGCATCATCACCAGCCCCCCCCCCCCCCCCGAAGAGCGTGAAAAACGGCCGGTGCCATGACAAAGCAAAATCACCTCCGGATATAGCGCCCACAGCCGTGGAGCGCAGTACAAAGCGGTGCAGCAGCTAAAAACACCAAAAAAATACAATTCTGTGATCACCTGTAGAATTGGTATTATGAGTATACAGTACATCCTGCTCCAGAGAGAATACTTACACTCTGGTACTACTCCACCAGATGGCGCTGGACTGCAGAGACATAGGCTCCTCCCGGCCCCTCAAATACCCAGCGACCTCCCACAATCCCCAGCACTGAAAAGCAGTTAACGAGAAGCCGGGAGAATTAAAACAACCCAAACTAGTAACTTTAACAATGATAACAATCACCATACAAGGGATCCAAGATAATGCAAAACCAAGGATGGGGTGGAGCAGGACGTACTGTATACTCACAATTCTGTGATTACTCACCTGTAGAATTGGTATTATATTATTCATAGTATACAGTACGTCCTGCTCTAGAGAGAATACTTCCACTCGGGACATCCAATAGCAGTGTCCATAAAGTAGGGTGGGATACCCCAAAGGTAACAGCAGACAGTTTAAATCACTGCCGCCTGCAAAGCTTTGCGGCCAAAAACAGCATCAGATGAGGCCCTAACATCAACCTTGTAAAACTTTGAAAAGGTATGAACAGAAGACCAAGTAGCGGCCTTGCAAACTTGTTCAACAGAAGCCTGGTGCTGAAAAGCCCTAGAGGCACCAATAGCACGAGTAGAATGAGCAGTAAGGCGGAAGGGAGGATTCTTCCCCTTAGCAGAGTAGGCCTGATTAACAGCCCGACAGATCCATTTGCTGATAGTAGATTTAGCAGGAGCCAAACCCTTCCTAGGACCAGAAGGGACCACAAAAAGAGCATCAGTTTTTCTGAAAGGTGCAGCAGCCACCAGATAGTACTTCAGACACCTAACCACATCCAAAGAATGCAGAACCCTCTCCTTAGCATTACTAGGATTAGGGCACAATGAAGGAAGAACAATGTCCTGATTCAAATGAAAGGCAGACACTACCTTAGGCACAAAATCTGGCTTGAAGCAGAACACCACCTTGTCCTGGTGTCTCTCATAGTAGGGGGGCTGAATGGAAAGCGCCGCCAACTCAGACACACGCCTAACAGAGGTGAAAGCAACCAAAAAGACAACTTTGAGAGTAAGAATGGCCAGGGCAGCCTCCTGCACAGGTTCAAAGGGAGCACCCTGCAAGGCTGACAAGACCAAGTTCAAATCCCAAACAGGCACCATAGGCTTACGTGGAGGACGCACATGAGTAACCCCCTGGAAAAAAGTCCTGATCAGAGAATGCTGAGCAAAGGACTTCTGGAAGGAAACAGCCAGGGCAGAAACCTGACCCTTCAGAGTAGTTAGTTGGAGCCCCATCTCCAACCCATGCTGCAGGAACTCCAGGATCCTGGGAATAGAGAACACACAACAGGGAAGAGACCTAGACTCACACCAGTCAATGTAGGCACGCCAAACCCTGTAATAAATGGAAGAGGAATACTTCTTCCTAGCCTTTATCATGGTAACAACCGAGGTAGACAGCCCCTTCTCCATCAAGATGGAGGTTTCAGCAGCCAGGCAGTCAAAGCCAGAGTTTGTAAATTGGGATGGCGTAAGGGGCCCCGAGTGAGCAGATCTGGCACCCTGGGCAGAACGTACTGATCTACTGCCAGTTGCACCACGTCTCTGAACCACACTCTTCTTGGCCACCTGGGGGTCACCAGAATTGCTGGCACCCCTTCCATAGCAATCTTGCGCAGAACCCTGCCCAGCAGGGGGAATGGAGGAAAGACATACAGGAACTGAAAGTCCTGCCATGACATTGCTAGGGCATCCGTGGTCAAGGCCAGATGATCCTGGGACAGGGAGACAAAGGCCGGGAGCTTGTGATTGTGAAGGGACGCAAACAGATCCACATCTGGTTGACCCAAACGGTGACACAGATTGGAAAACCCTGTTGCAAAGACCATTCTCCCTGGCGAGAGGTCCCCCCTGCTCAGAATCTGCCAGGAGATTTTCCACCCCCAGGATGTACACAGCTGATATGCAGGGAACATTGGCCTCCACCCAGGTCAGGATCAGAGACACTTCCTGGAGGGCCCTCTTGCTCCGGGTCCCTCCCTGATGATTGATGTAGGCATCTGCCGTCTGGTTGTCCGAGCGCACCTGAAAAGGCAGGCCCCGAAGGTGAGGAGTCAACTGAGCTAGAACTAACCTGATCGCCCGCAGCTCCAAGACGTTGATAGGTGTGTGGGTCTCCTGAGGGCCCCACCTCCCCTGGAACCGCAGGGACTTCCAGAAACCCCCCCCCCCCCAACCTGACAGACTGGCATCCGTGGTGACCGTCTCCCAGGAGGGGGTCAGAAAGGATCTGCCCCCCAGCAGGTTCCTGGAGTCCAGCCACCACGAGAGGGACCACCTGACCAGGGGGGAAGCGCACACACCCGGTCCAGGGACGCTGGGTCCTTGTCCCATACTGACAAGAGGTGGAGTTGCAGAGGTCACAAGTGGAACTGAGCATAAGGGACCGCCTCGAAGCACGCCACCATCAGGCCCACCAGCTGCATTCCCTGCCTGATGGAGGGATGACGACAAGATAGCAGGAATTGGACCTGTGCAATCAGACTGTCCACCTTCTGTTGAGGAAGGCAAATCCTTGCCTGAACTGTATCCAGATTCATTCCCAGGAATGGAGTCACCAAGGAGGGGGGGACAGTGAGGACTTGAGGTGGTTGATCACCCATCCAAATGACTCCAGGGTGGACACCACCAGCTGAGTATCCAATTCTGCCTGATGTAGAGACTGGGAGGTGATAAGAATGTCGTCCAGATAAGGGAGCACGCGGATGCCCTGAAACTTGAGCAGACATCACTCCAGCCAGCACCTTGGTGAACACCCTGGGAGCTGAAGTGACACCAAAGGGCAATGCCGCAAATTGGTAGTGTTGATCCTCCACAGCGAACCTGAGGAACCTTTAATGACCTGGAAATACAGGAATATGAAGGTAAGCATCTTTGATGTCCACAGAGGTCATGAAGTCCCCTGGGCACAGGGAACTGATGGCAGAGCGCAGAGTTTCCATGCGAAAGCGCCTGCTCCTGACAAATTTGTTGAGGATCTTCAAGTCCAGGATGGGCCTGACTCAACCATCTTTTTTGGGCACTGTGAAGAGGTTGGAATAGAAGCCCTTGCCTTTTTCTCTTAAAGGGACCTTGCAGATGACCCCCAGCTCCAGGAGGCTTTGCACTACCTGCACTAGATCCTGAGCTGACACAGGGTCCTGAGGAATCCAGGATCTGATGAATCTTGGGGGCAGCCAGGCAGCAAACTCTATCTTGTAACCGGAGGACACTACCTCCTGAATCCACCGGTCTGAGACATGAAGCCTCCAGATATGAGCGAAGTGCTGAAGCCGCCCCAACCCCCACCCGGATGGGTGAGGGCGCCCCATCATGCCTGAGGGGGGCTTGGGAGAGGACTTAATCTTGGGGCCCCAGGAGGAGCCAGGACGTCCACGTCCTCTGCCCCTACCCCAGAAGTCTCCCCGGGCCCCAGTAAAGGAAACCCCCCTCCCTTGTCTAGCACCACGGTAGGGTGGAGGAAAAGGAGCCCTGACCCTGAAAGGGCTGAAACTGCCGCCTGCGCTGGGGTAACCTGCCTCCCTTGGCAAAAAGGTCCAGGCGGTCCCCTAACAGGCGTAGTCCTTTGAAGGGAAAACCAGTGAGGGCCTTCTTGGCAGCGTTGTCAGCAGTCCACTGGCGCAGCCAAACAGAGCGGCGTATGGCCACCACAAGGGCAGATGTTCTGGCACACATTCTAATGGTGTCATCCAAGGTAGAGAGGACAAAATTTACATAAACATCACAACTGGAGAGTGCATTAAACACCTCACAAGGCAAATCATCTGGGGCACTATCAAGTATCTTTCTGATCAGGGTCCTAGTGGCCACAGCGGTAATGGCCGAGGCACAGACCGGGCGCAGCGCCGTCCCCGCACATGCAAAAGCATGGGATGCCAGCTGGTCAATGCGCCGGTCCTCAGCATCCCGCAGGGTAGTAGAGTCAGGGGAATGCATGACAGAGGTGTTAGATAGCCCTAGGACCGGGGCATCCACCGCGGGAGGGGATGACCAACACTTGACCACATCAGCAGGAAAGGGATACTTCCTATCCCAACTTTTAGGTACCCCGGGAAGTCTACTGGGGCGCTCCCATCCCTTGAGCACAAGGTTACTGAAATGTGCTTGCTCGGGAAATTCCAAACGTGACTTAGCGGTTAGGAAAAGTTCCCCCCTTTGCCTGGGAGCCGCAACAAGGGAGAAATGGACAGAATCTCAATCTGGGCCAGCAATCTATCAGTATCATCCTGGGCCCAGGGGTCAGAGCCAGAATAGTCATGACCCCTGGGCCTCTCAGATGACACAGAGTCAGAGAATAGCTCCTCTTCATCCGAAGGGGTATAGCCACAAAGATGCCAAAACTCATCAGCTTCCAGTGAGTGACATCAGGCGTTAGTGCCGCTTTTTTGCAGGGGCCTTACGCGCCAAGGTATTAGCAAGCAACTTCTCAACACTAGCCAGTCTAGAAGACACATCAGGCCGAGAATCCCCACTTGTATGCAACTCAGTGGGAGTGAGATTTAAGCTTGGGGGAGTAGGTGAAGTGAAACGAGGCACAGGCCCAGCCACTGGAAGGCCGGATTGCAGCGCAAGCACCTGCTCGGCACAAGGTACACAGACCCGCGCATTGTCAGCGCTAATAGGGGACACCCCACAAGCTACACACAGCCGGGCTTGTCCCGAAGGAACCCCGGTCACATTATCCTGAGATGCATCCATATGGTAATTATAGTGGCATACTAGGCCGATAGGGATTAACGCTATACAGCAACCCGGGATGCCCCAATAACCCGCTAGGGAAGTGGGAGTAATTACACTAGGTCTCACAAGTTAACTAATAGAGGGCCGGAAGAAGCCAATGGGTTCGCCCGTCTGAAAGACGTAGCCGTAAGCAAAGAATTAAAAAAGGTAATAAAGCCGCCCACGAGGGCACTTACGGACCGTGGTAGGTAGAAGCCTGTCACGCAGAAGCTGAACAAGCAGACAAAATGGCGTTGGTATACCTTGAGGGGCGGGCCCGCACGAGCAATGATGCGGAACTCACCAGAGACAGGCCCACGCCCCCACGAAGAGCGCAAAGCCAACACGTGACAAGCAACCAATGACGGCACACCGGTGCCTGAGGTAACGCCGCTGCCAAGCGCGGAACACTGGGGAAAAAAGCGTGCGGCGGCAATTTCAAGTATAATAAAAGTAATACAAGTCAGCGCGGCGGCTGACACCAAGCATAATGAAATGAAGCATAAGCCAATACACGTATATACATACATACACGCCCCCCCCCCCCCTCTTTTCCCCCGAATGCTACAGGGAGAATGAGGGAGGACAGCGGCCATTTAACATAGGACCCACCGACAGGGGCAATAGTGCGGGAGGGGCATCTCATAGAGGCTCACCATATGCCTGTACCGCCTACCCTTTGGTGGGGGATTGCGGTGGAGCAGCGCTACTGCCTACCATCACCCGACCAGCGCAGCCAAGGCTGGGAGGCACATAAATAATGGAACGGGTAGGAATAGGCCTACAGGGCCGCAGGCTAATGGCCCCGCTCACCTGCGAGAAGAGAGCCATATTCTTGTCCTTCGCAGTCCAGACTGCAGAGAAAATCTGGGGATTGTGGGAGGTCCCTGGGTATTTGATGGGCCGGGAGGAGCCTATTTTCGATGTCTCTGCAGTCCAGCGCCATCTGGCGGAGTAGTACCCGAGTGTAAGTAATCTCTCTGGAGCAGGACGTACTGTATACTAAGAATATACAAAACATACACAAAAAACAGCAAAAAAACACAAATATCACCGCTCGCCGCCACCCCCCCCCCGAACAAAGTCGGGGGGGGGGGGGAGTCAAGAAGGCAGCGGCGAGCAGCCATGGCCAGGGGGGAGGTGGGGGGACCCCAAAAGTGAAAATAAGGGGACAGCCCCCGAGCAACTCACCCCATCAGAAGCAAGCCAGGACAGGAACTCTGCATCCCTAGTAGGCGCACCATAAAGCCTATGGCCAGCTACCCTTTGTGGAACAGGTTCTGCGGCTAGGAGCTGCGCTCCAAAGCACTTGATCCTAGTGCTCTTCTACCTTCACCCGATCTGTCAGTCGAGGCTGGGAGGCAGTGAGGGTCCAGAAACGGATGGAAATAGACATGCAGGGCCGTAGGCTTGGTTGCCCCGCTCTCCTGAGCAAGAGAGCGAGCCATCTTCTAACTTTGCAGTGTCACTGCAGAGGAAACTCTGGGAACTTGTTGGTTAATCCCATTTTTATAGGGACCTGGGAGGTGCCACTGCAGTGCTACTGCGCCACCTAGTGGCGGAATAACCCATCTGTTATGAATACGGAAGCGGGCTGTGCCATGCATTAAATCAGTAGTCCTCTAACTTCCTCCTCAAGGGGCGAGACAGGCCAGGTTTTGCAGCGCTCTATGCTGATGCACAGATGTAATAATTAGGGCTATAGCTCTGTCTGAGCACCAGTTAATTCACCTGTGGAGTAGCGTGGAGAGCTGCAAAACTTGGCCTGTCTCGGCCCTTGAGGAGGAAGTTTGAGGACTACTGCATTAAAGAAAATAAATCCAGGCACACCTTCGCAGTTCAGTCCCAACTGCAACAATGAAACTGGATTGCGGAGAGCTGTCGGAAATATATGTGGGCCGGGAGAAACCACACCTTTTGTCTTGCAGTCCCCGCTCTTCGGACGAGAGTTAACCCACCCGTTTGGCGCCTTAGAGTGGAATATGAGAGAAATGAGTTTTTAATGTACTTAGATTACTAAAATAATAAGCATGAAATCCATTCTAACACCAAACTTACTTCTTTGTATTACAAGTTTAGAGATTGAGAGTCATACAGAATGCATGTACAATTCTACAACTGAGCGAGATGCGTCAGTTTTAATGCATTTGGTGGCATCTCTTGGCATCAGTTATGTTTGTTACAGCAATGGATTTAATGATAATGGGGAAATGTGGGTCCCCGAGTTGTAATTTAAAGTGGACCAACACCCAGGATTTTGACTATCCTGGGTCTTGGTCCACTTCGGTGGGGCACCCCCGATCGGGGTGCCCCGCTGTGTGAAACCCCCCCGAACCCCAAGAAAAACTCACCTCTCCCCGCGCCGACGGACAAGCCGCGGACAAGCGGCTCCTCCGCCACCGCCTCCCACGCGTCACTCTTGACGCGCGAGTGCCCGCGCCGGCCGGCGCCGAAGATAAGGTAAGGAGTTTGGGGTGTTTGGGGGGGGTTTCACCCCGCGGGACATCCCGATCTCGGATGTCCCGCGGGTAGGGAGGTGATCGGCCCGGGAATCTTATAGATTCCCGGGCCGATCACCCGTGGGTGTTGGTCCACTTTAAAAACTCTTGTAATAGCAGTCTGATTTAAGTCTCTAAACATGCAATACAAACAAGTAACGCAAATGTAAGAATAAGTGCCATGCTTTGTTTTCATCTGAAAGTGGACCTTTCCCCCCAGGGCACCCCAATCGGGGTTGTCCCACTGTGTAAAGACCCCCCCATCGCCCGAAGAAACGCACCTCTTCCTGGCCATCTAATACACCATCTAAAGCCAATGGCTCCAAGCACGCTAACGGCATCTCCCCACTTTCCACTAACGGTGAGTGTGCCTGCACCGGCCATTCACAAATGGCTGCCACGGCCACTGCTAGAGGGATAGCGATGATGCGACCAGTGCATGCGCCGTTGGACTGGGGAGCCAGGTAAGTGAACGTGGCCGACCTGGGGGGGGGGGTTGCACACAGCGGCCATCCTGATTTTGGATTCCCCCGGGGGGAGGGAATAGATTCCCAAGCCGATCAAGCTGGGTTTTGGTCCACTTTAAACCTTGCTTGGAGGTTGTATGTTCTCTGCTGCTTTTCTCAGTATGACCAGCCCCCTCCCAAAACACACAAGTGGTTTTACAGGAAAACTCAAATTTTGGTCAGGTTTTGATGTTCAGCCTTGTTTTCCTCCTCTGGAATGTGAATAAACATTTGTGTTCGGATTGTGCCCCCAGTGATTTACTTATGCTTAGCATGTAGTTTTCAGGTTCATTAAATTCCTGTGCCTCTGCGTAACTCAATTGGCAAACAATGGACATTTTTAAAACGGCCAATGAATGTATAATTACCCTTTCAAAAAAGGGAAATTCATAGTTTGATGACAGGGAAACCTAAACAAATGGCTCTAGCAGACAGAGAAGCTGTACCCCATGTAAAGCTGTGCAGAATAGATTGCTTTATATTGTTTGTCAACCATACTTTGATACACCCATTTGACTAATCTACTAGTCAAAAGTATTAGGGTACATAATTTTAGCATAAGAAAAAAAAAATTTACATTTGATTAGATACCACTGTCCTCAGACGAATTCTAAATCTCTGACTTACGAATTACTGTTTAAGGTTTCTATAGACAACTACTATCAACCCAGTCATCTTACCTCTTTAACCACATAAGGGCTAGAGTTGCGCCGACCTTTGGCCATTGTGGCCCATACATCTCCTTTTCCCCTTCCAGAATTTGTTGTAGTGTTTTATACTTGGTGGGATTCTTTTCATAAACATTTCGGATTTTCTAATGTGAAAATAAAAAACACATTTTGTGAGTACTCACCTGAAAAATGGATATCGTCAGTGTGCCACACACCCCGCTTCCCCTTTAATTCTTACGATCGGGTTACTCCACCAGCAGGTGGCGACGTTGCAGGGAGAAGTCTTGAAAACGAGCCCCTTCCGGCCTATATATACCTGGGACCTCCCACTCAACACCAGTGATTTAAAAAGCAGAAAGACAAGGTACCAGGAAATCCAACAGTAACCTCAAAATAAAGAAAAGCTTCACCATATAAAGGATCCAGGATACCAAAAAGGGCGGGTGAAGCAGGGTGTGTGGCACACTGACAATATCCATTTTTCAGGTGAGTACTCACAAAATGGTATTCTCAGTGTGCCACACACCCCGCTTCCCCTTTAATTCTTACGATCGGGACATCCAAAAGCAGTGTCCACAAGGGATGGGTATCCGAAGGCAAAGTAAAGCATAACTTAAATGACTGCAGTCTGCAGAACTTTGCGGCCAAACACAGCATCCGCCGAGGCCCGCACATCAACCTTGTAAAACTTAGAAAAAGTATGAACAGAAGACCAAGTAGCGGCCTTACAAACTTGTTCAACAGAAGCTTGGTGCTGAAAAGCCCAAGACGCTCCAACGGCGCGAGTAGAATGAGCAGTGATACGAAAAGGGGGAACTTTCCCCTTAGCAGAATAGGCCGCAATAATGGCCTGACGTATCCATTTGCTAATGGAAGATTTGGCCGGCGCCAAACCCTTCCTAGGCCCACAGAGCACAACAAAAAAAGCCATCAGTTTTACGAAAAGGAGAAGTAATAATCAAATAGTACTTAACACAGCGTACTACATCCAAACAATGCAAAACCCTCTCCTTGTCATTCTTAGGCTTAGGGCACAGGGAGGGAAGAATATCCTGATTCAAATGAAAAGCAGAAACCTTAGGAAGAAAGTCCGTTTGAACCGAAAGACCACTTTGTCCTGATGTCTTTCAAAGTAGGGTGCCTGAATAGACAAGGCCGCCAACTCCGAGACACGCCGAACCGAAGTGATAGCTACCAAGAAGACAATCTTCTGAGTCAGGGTAGACAAAGCAATATCTTGCAAAGGCTCAAAGGGAGGAGCCTGAAGAGCAGAAAGAACCAAATTCAAGTCCCAAACAGGGAGTAATGGTTTCTTGGGAGGCTGCACATGCGTAACCCCCTGGAAAAAAGTTTAACTAAAAGGAAGAAGCGCAAAACGCTTCTGAAAAAAAAAATAAATAAAAAAAAAAAAAAAAAAGAAGATAGATAAGGCAGAAACCTGCCCTTTCAAAGTACTCAGCTGAAGACCGGAGTCCAGCCCTGATTGTAAAAACTCCAGAATCCTGGAGACCGAAAAGACCCTACAAGGCAAGGACCTAACCTCACACCAAGCGATATAGGCTTTCCAAGTCCTATAGTAGGTGATAGAAAAAGACCTCTTTCGGGCACCGATCAGAGTCTTAATAACCGAGTCAGAAAGACCCTCCTCCAAGATTGAGATCTCAGCGGCCAAGCCATCAAAACCAGCGTTGGTAAACTGGGGTAAGACAGCCGACCCTGAGTGAGCAGATCAGGCCGAAGAGGCAGAATGAGCTGATTCACTGTTAGCCAAACGATGTCTGCGCACCATACTCGTCTTGGCCATCTTGGGGCCATGAGAATGGCGGACACCCTTTCCAGAACCAGCTTCCGTACCACCCAGCCTAGCATGGGTATCGGAGGAAACAGGTACAGAAACCCCGGGTCCCCCCAGCTCAGGGATATGGCTTCCGCCGCCAGAGCCAGAGGATCCTGGGAGAGCGACACAAAGATCGGGAGCCTGCAATTGTGACGAAAGGGAAACAGGACCACCTCCGGTGTCCCCCACCGGAGCGGACTGCAGACTGCCGAGAGACAAGGAACATGTGCCTTCGCCCAGGTCAGGATCAGGGACACCACTCTGAGGGCACCCAGACTGCAAGTCCCTCCCTGACGACTGATGTAAGCAACCGCTGTTTGATTGTCCGAGCGAAGCTGAACCAGAAGGCCCAGACCCTGATGAGACAAAAGAGCAAGAACCAGACGGAAGGCTCTCAGCTCCAGAACAGACGGCCGAGGGTAGGAAAGAAGGACCCAAGCCAACTCCTGAATCAGACAAATTTGAGGTATTTGTGGTATTCGCAACAACCCAGGGTTTTACACATTAAGCAACCCGGGATGCCCCTTTGTAATTAAAGTCCCGGAAGTGGGAGGATTTTTTTTTTTTTTTTTTTTTTTTTTTTTAAGCCTAGGAAAATCCCAATTTAGAGACTAAGACTAGCCAGGTATAACAGACCGGGAGAGCCACTGCAGTGAGGGGATCCCAGAATCTGTGGGGGAAAAGAGACCAGAGTCAGTCCCCCAACCAGTATGCACCACATTCATACATAACCAACAAGGCAAACATATATAAATAGTTTAAACATCATGAATAAAATATACATGACACATGCTATTTCAAGGCAAAGCCAGAGAGTGCATCAATAAAATAGAGTATATACCTGCATAAATATGTATAAATATGTATAAATATCTATCCACACACACATACCCAAATACAGGCATTTGACCCATACATAAGCAGAAGTGCCACAGGAAAAAAACGCTATACATGGCAGGCAATAACAAAGTACAAGGACGGGCCCACGTGCGCGATGGTGGGGACCGTTTACCTCTACAGCTCAAGCTGCACTGGACCTCTTCCCCCACCGGCTTCAGCACACCTGTCTCTAATGAGACAGGGGAAGTGAAGGGCGGGCCCGGACACAGCAAAAAAGGGGGGACATTTGAAAGTGCAACACAAACAAAGGCCCCAGCAGCCCAAGCCACGCGCCGCCACCGCAGCGCTGCCCTGCCAAAGCACTTCCACACAACACTAAGTAAAGCACCTCATGCAACACGCACCCCCCCCCCCCCATTTAGCGAAGGGACCGAGCGGGAGAAGGTGACCTAAAGGGAACATCGGGACAGGGACATCCCAAATCCGGATCACCATGCCGGATAGCCGCATTGCCCCACAAGTGGGGTCGAGCGGAGGAGATAAGCTCCTAGGCACCTAAAGTGCCATCTACCTTTGCCCAGCCAGCAGCCTAGGCTGGGAGGCTTCCGTTTAACTAGGCATAAACACCACAATAGAACTGGCCAGAAATAGACCAAAAGGGGATGCCGGGTTTGACCCCGGCTACCTGCAAGCAGGAGACTTCTTTCTTCTGTCTTGTCGCTTCATGCAGAGAGGAAAAACTGGTGTTGAGTGGGAGGTCCCAGGTATATATAGGCCGGAAGGGGCTCGTTTTCAAGACTTCTCCCTGCAACGTCGCCACCTGCTGGTGGAGTAACCCGATCGTAAGAATTAAAGGGGAAGCGGGGTGTGTGGCACACTGAGAATATATATACACAACTAAACAAAGGGAAAAAAATGTGGTAGGAAGAAATATACATTATATATTCTACTCTAGTAAGTAATGTAATTATTGCTGCAAAGACTTTTCAAATCAAGAAGCTTTGAAAAACTAGTCACCAAGCCACCGATTAAAGTCAAGAGCATTTCATAAAATATCCCACCCACAGATTACCTTTAAAGGGCACTAAAGGGCCAGTGAAATTAAACATACTTGCCTCCCAGGCAGCTAAACCATGCTGTCCTGCTCTCAGACAGGGGTGTTTTACCAGCACTAGCCCAGGTCTATGTGGGAAGCTGGTCATCCTTGCCATTTAGCCAAATTCTAAAAGATTTACTTGTGACCCGAACCCCGCTGACCATTGCTACATCACACCGAGATGCCTCTCCTTCTGCCTGGGTTTACTCCAGCCTCTTGCAGAAATACATACAGTTGCTGCTGTCTGAACTGTGCGCGAGCTTAAAGTGGACCAACACCCACCGGTGATCGGCCCGGGAATCTATAAGATTCCCGGGCCGATCACCTCCCTCCCCGCGGGACATCCGAGATCGGGATGTCCCGCGGGGTGAAACCCCCCCAAACACCTTACCTTAGTTTCCGTCTGTGAATGGCCGGTGCGGGCACGCGCATGTCAAGAGGGACGCGCGGGAGGCGGCGGCGGAGGAGCCGCTTGTCCGTCGGCGCGGGGAGAGGCGGGTTCGGGGGGGTTTCACACAGCGGGGCACCCCGATCGGGGGTGCCCCACCGAAGTGGACCAAGCCCCAGGATAGTCAAAATCCTGGGTGTTGGTCCACTTTAAATAAATAAATAGCACTCCCTGCAGTCAGTGAATGGAGCGGCTCACTGTACTGAATGTGGATTGGCTAAAATCTTGGTGTACAATGGGAGCTAGAACTTTGCTGCAACACCTACCTGGGAAGGTAAGGCAAATCTGCTAGGTTTTACAATTAATCCCAACATCACATGATTAAAGGAATTACTGGTGATTATTGGGTGGAAAAGTATATATGAAAAAGTGAGACTACTACCAGAGTTAAAAAGTGCTAATCTAGACTGTTATAAGGCATTGCGCTGTGTTTGGAAACAATAAGGTTACTGCTCTCAAGGTTTCAAACGTGTGCTGCAAATTCTGCCTTGAACTGAGCCCATACGACATTAGGTCTGATTTTTTTTTCTTTTTAGAAACTTAGAACTTTTGAAATTACCGCAATATTCCCTGTAATGTCCAATTTGATTGGAGAAAAGATGGTAGATCCAAGGCAGTCTGGAAAAAAAAAATTTGCATTAAATATCTAAAAGAAATGTAAAAAGGAGGGATAATATATATTTAAAAACATTAGAAAGTCCTTTTCTTCCACCACTCCTATGCCATGGATTTCCAAATACAACTATTTTTTTTAATATTGATAAATTACTGCGATAGCCAACCAAGGCAAAAAGAAACAGTTAAGGACAGGCAATGCCATCACGGTTCACCCAAGAGCTGGGTAAAGTCCCAGCTTCCTTGGGTACACGGCAGGATTGGCTGTTTGACAGAGCGGGTATGAGTAATTCGTCTCCGTACCCGCTGTTACTACTATACTGCACCAGCAACGTTACGTGATTGCTGCCCGAACGCTCAGGCATAATCATGCACCTGCGCATTGAGCTGGTCATGGAGACAGCCAGTTACCCAGTGTGGCTCCCCTAGCAACTGCCCACAAGCCTTGCGACTGCTGTTGATAGCGGTTGCTGGGGATTACTAACTGCAATACCTGTCAATTCCACAGACCAGGAACACGAAAGCTGGAGGACAAAGCTGGAATATGCAGAAAACTGAAGATTTTGGCAAGTTTTTAATGGTCTAATCCAAAGCGCAGCACAGGGTGGGAGGTGCTGTAAATAGGTATGTTTGACTACCCCATTTATGGTTTATGGCACCAGATGGCTGGTGACCAATGGAAACCATTTAGGTTTGATGTGCAAGCCCACTGGGAAATCCTGAATGGTCATTGGTCAATGGTCATTGGTATTTACATGATTGCCAGCCAATGAGAAGAGGTAAACATATTGGTATAGGACCTCCGCTTCAAATCTAGCCTGGACACACCCCACAATAAAATGTGTCTCTACAGATCAGATATGCCCCAGCCCTCCACCTTCCCCATCGAGCCAATTGGCAAAAACTACAGCTAGAAACAAGGAACTGAGCATACACTTATCCTCCCTCTTCCTTTTGTTGGCTCTGAAATTAAAACTATTCCAGGGCCGCCCATTGTCTTTTCCCCCACAGCATCCAGATTTGGGATGCCCTGCTGTGTGGCCCCCCCCCACGGGCACCTCTCCACACTCCAACAGTGCATGCTCAGGCTGTCGTCCAATGAGAGCAGCCTGTCGCGACTATGTAACTCATGTGGGGGTTCATACAGCAAAGCATCCCAAATTAGGATGCCCCCGGGGGAAGGGAACAGAACAAGACCCAGGAGAATAAAAAGCCTGGGTTTAGTTCCAGTTTAAGGAGAAAAACTACCACCACTTTTAATATAATGATAAACGCATTTTTCATGCGGACATTTTTTAATCATCACCACTTAAGATTCCTAAGCAAAACATCCAAATTCATACTGAGCAATAGATGTACTGTATGCAACTCTCCTCCAAAGAGGTATGATCATCAAAGCTTTGGAACAAGCTTTTCTTCTCATGATTTGAGAGCAAACAGGATGAAACTCCTCATATTAAAAATGTACTTACACCATCCTTGCCCCAGAAAGGGTGCTAGTTAATGGGGACCCCCCAGCTCACCACTCCTAATCTGACCTTCCAACCCTACTCCCCCAATATTGCTGCCAACAGGAGAACAAGACTGGTGGGGGCTCAACCTGACGTATGTGAACTTGCCTCCATCAGGTTTGGAAAATCTGTTTAAGAGAGGTTAAGATTTAACACAGGTAAAATGATACACAAAGCTGCAAAGCACTATATAAACCAGGGGTGGGCAATTATTTTTTCCATGGGGCCACATGAGAAACTAAAAATATTGTGGAGGGCCGCTGAGCTATGGGCGTCTAAGCGACGTCTAAGCTCAGCGGCTCTGAGTGCGCTGGCGGCTGCATCTCGAGCTTCCCTCTAACAGGGAGCGCGCCCGCGCTGGCCATTCTCAAATGGCTGACACAGGCACGCGCCCTGCTAGAGGGATAGCGGGCATGGGGCCGCAGCTCGTGCATGCGCCGTTGAACTGGGAAAGAAGGTGAGTTTATGGGCGACCTGGGGGTTTCACACAGCGGGGCATCCCGATTTTGGATGCCCCGCGGGGAGGGGATCTATAAGATTCCCAGGCTGATAAGCAGGGTTTTGGTCCACTTCAAACGTTCTGATGTGATAATTTCCAAGCCAATCAGAGAAGCCCTTGGCTTCTGGCAGTCTGGAAGGAGAGCTCATATCAGCTGGGGCAAAGTGTAAGAATGGTGGGCAGCAGGAAGGGGGCATGGTGAGAGCATGATGGACAGCAGGAAGGGGGCATGGTGAGAGCATGGTGGACAGCAGGAAGGGGGCATGGTGAGAGCATGGTGGACAGCAGGAAGGGGGCATGGTGAGAGCATGTGGACAGCAGGAAGGGGGCATGGTGAGAGCATGGTGGACAGCAGGAAGGGGGCATGGTGAGAGCATGGTGGACAGCAGGAAGGGGGCATGGTGAGAGCATGGTGGACAGCAGGAAGGGGGCATGGCGAGAGCATGGAAGGGGGCATGGTGAGAGCATGTGGACAGCAGGAAGGGGGCATGGGGAGAGCATGTGGACAGCAGGAAGGGGGCATGGTGAGAGCATGTGGACAGCAGGAAGGGGGCATGGTGAGAGCATGTGGACAGCAGGAAGGGGGCATGGTGAGAGCATGTGGACAGCAGGAAGGGGGCATGGTGAGAGCATGTGGACAGCAGGAAGGGGGCATGGTGAGAGCATGTGGACAGCAGGAAGGGGGCATGGTGAGAGCATGGTGGACAGCAGAAGGGGGCATGGTGAGAGCATGGTGGACAGCAGAAGGGGGCATGGTGAGAGCATGTGGACAGCAGAAGGGGACATGGTGAGAGCATGTGGACAGCAGGAAGGGGGCATGGTGAGAGCATGGTGGACAGCAGGAAGGGGGCATGGTGAGAGCATGGTGGACAGCAGGAAGGGGGCATGGTGAGAGCATGGTGGACAGCAGGAAGGGAGCATGTGGACAGCAGGAAGGGGGCATGGCGAGAGCATGTGGACAGCAGGAAGGGGGCATGGCGAGAGCATGTGGACAGCAGGAAGGGGGCATGGCGAGAGCATGTGGACAGCAGGAAGGGGGCATGGCGAGAGCATGTGGACAGCAGGAAGGGGGCATGGCGAGAGCATGTGGACAGCAGGAAGGGGGCATGGTGAGAGCATGTGGACAGCAGGAAGGGGGCATGGTGAGAGCATGTGGACAGCAGGAAGGGAGCATGGTGAGAGCATGTGGACAGCAGGAAGGGGGCATGGTGAGAGCATGTGGACAGCAGGAAGGGGGCATGGTGAGAGCATGGTGGACAGCAGGAAGGGGACATGGTGAGAGCATGGTGGACAGCAGGAAGGGGGCATGGTGAGAGCATGTGGACAGCAGGAAGGGGGCATGGTGAGAGCATGTGGACAGCAGGAAGGGGGCATGGTGAGAGCATGTGGACAGCAGGAAGGGGGCATGGTGAGCGCTGGTGGACAGCAAGAAGGGGGCATGGTGAGAGCATGGTGGACAGCAAGAAGGGGGCATGGTGAGAGCATGTGGACAGCAGGAAGGGGGCATGGTGAGAGCATGGTGGACAGCAAGAAGGGGGCATGGTGAGAGCATGGTGGACAGCAAGAAGGGGGCATGGTGAGAGCATGGTGGACAGCAAGAAGGGGGCATGGTGAGAGCATGGTGGACAGCAGGAAGGGGACATGGTGAGAGCATGTGGACAGCAGGAAGGGGACATGGTGAGAGCATGTGGACAGCAGGAAGGGGACATGGTGAGAGCACGGTGGGCAGCAGGAAGGGGACATGGTGAGAGCATGTGGACAGCAGAAGGGGACATGGTGAGAGCATGTGGACAGCAGGAAGGGGGCATGGTGAGAGCATGGTGGACAGCAGGAAGGGGGCATGGTGAGAGCATGGTGGACAGCAGGAAGGGGACATGGTGAGAGCATGTGGACAGCAGAAGGGGACATGGTGAGAGCATGTGGACAGCAGAAGGGGACATGGTGAGAGCATGTGGACAGCAGGAAGGGGGCATGGTGAGAGCATGGTGGACAGCAGGAAGGGGGCATGGTGAGAGCATGGTGGACAGCAGGAAGGGGGCATGGTGAGAGCATGGTGGACAGCAGGAAGGGAGCATGTGGACAGCAGGAAGGGGGCATGGCGAGAGCATGTGGACAGCAGGAAGGGGGCATGGCGAGAGCATGTGGACAGCAGGAAGGGGGCATGGCGAGAGCATGTGGACAGCAGGAAGGGGGCATGGCGAGAGCATGTGGACAGCAGGAAGGGGGCATGGTGAGAGCATGTGGACAGCAGGAAGGGGGCATGGTGAGAGCATGTGGACAGCAGGAAGGGAGCATGGTGAGAGCATGTGGACAGCAGGAAGGGGGCATGGTGAGAGCATGTGGACAGCAGGAAGGGGGCATGGTGAGAGCATGGTGGACAGCAGGAAGGGGACATGGTGAGAGCATGGTGGACAGCAGGAAGGGGGCATGGTGAGAGCATGTGGACAGCAGGAAGGGGGCATGGTGAGAGCATGTGGACAGCAGGAAGGGGGCATGGTGAGAGCATGTGGACAGCAGGAAGGGGGCATGGTGAGCGCTGGTGGACAGCAAGAAGGGGGCATGGTGAGAGCATGGTGGACAGCAAGAAGGGGGCATGGTGAGAGCATGTGGACAGCAGGAAGGGGGCATGGTGAGAGCATGGTGGACAGCAAGAAGGGGGCATGGTGAGAGCATGGTGGACAGCAAGAAGGGGGCATGGTGAGAGCATGGTGGACAGCAAGAAGGGGGCATGGTGAGAGCATGGTGGACAGCAGGAAGGGGACATGGTGAGAGCATGTGGACAGCAGGAAGGGGACATGGTGAGAGCATGTGGACAGCAGGAAGGGGACATGGTGAGAGCACGGTGGGCAGCAGGAAGGGGACATGGTGAGAGCATGTGGACAGCAAGAAGGGGGCATGGTGAGAGCGTGGACAGCAGGAAGGGGACATGGTGAGAGCGTGGACAGCAGGAAGGGGACATGGTGAGAGCATGATGGACAGCAGGAAGGGGGCATGGTGAGAGCATGTGGACAGCAGGAAGGGGGCATGGTGAGAGCATGGTGGACAGCAGGAAGGGGGCATGGTGAGAGCATGGTGGACAGCAAGAAGGGGGCATGGTGAGAGCATGGTGGACAGCAAGAAGGGGGCATGGTGAGAGCATGGTGGACAGCAAGAAGGGGGCATGGTGAGAGCATGGTGGACAGCAGGAAGGGGACATGGTGAGAGCATGTGGACAGCAGGAAGGGGACATGGTGAGAGCATGTGGACAGCAGGAAGGGGACATGGTGAGAGCACGGTGGGCAGCAGGAAGGGGACATGGTGAGAGCATGTGGACAGCAAGAAGGGGGCATGGTGAGAGCGTGGACAGCAGGAAGGGGACATGGTGAGAGCGTGGACAGCAGGAAGGGGACATGGTGAGAGCATGGTGGGCAGGTACATGGTGAAAAAGACAGCAGGCAGGAAGGGAAAACACAAGCAAACTACATAATCTTTCTGAGCAGACTTACTGATGCTCTGGAGCTCCTACTCTGTCCTTCCAAAGTCCCCAGGTCTCTATCACCTGCTCATCGGGTCTGGCTTCCTCAGAGGAAGGGAGAATGTGCCAGACCCGACGAGCCGAGCGGCCGATCAGCTGCTGCTTAACCTAAGCCTCTCACACTGTACACAGGCGATCACCTAAGTTAAGCAGCAGCCGATCGGCCACTCGGCTCGTCGAGTCTGGCATGTTTTCCCTTCCTCTGCGTCTTACTGGCCAGCTCAGCCCGGGCCGGTAAGAGCCTAGCAAAGGGCCGTATACGGCCCGCGGGCCGTACATTGCCCAGGTCTGATATAAACACATGATTGGGGGCGAGCCTAGCCTAACGGGACAGAGATTTTCAAAACGTTGATTTGCTTTCCCTCAGAGCAAGGCATGGCTCAGTGTCAGAAGTAAAGATAGGGTTTGGGTGGCAAAGACTGTTTCGCTGGCCTACTGATAGGACCCTTCGCTGGCCTACTGATAGGACCCTTCCTGTGGCAGTAAGTCCAACAAAAATAAGCCAAACGCAAATGTAATGTTTTTGTGGGCTCTCATTATTCCCCAGTGGTATAAGGGGACGAACATTAATAAAGCAGACTATTGATAAAAACTCTACCAATTGCTCCATTTTGTCTTCAATCTGTTAGAATAACCATGTGGAATTACCTTGAAAAAAGCTACCCCTTCATGGTGAAGAGCGTGAAGATAAGGTGGTTAAGCATTTAACATTATGGGGTCATGCACCCTAGTAATTAAGCAGCACATGGTCTCATCAAAACTAATCTACGATCAATCAGTATAGCTCATATGTTTATGAAGGTGTTCATTGGACCTAAATGAGCTTATAATATGACCCCAATCGTTTGGCATATTCACTTCCCTGCCCTCTTAGGGGAGACCTAGACCCCAAAACGCAACTTGTGTGCAATACATAAGCTTCTTTTGTAGTCCACAGTCCAGCACCCCCCGATGCCTCACCATTGGAATTATCAGTCGTTTCAGGAGTGCCGATAAAGAACTCCTATTGTGCATGCAGATAAATAAGACTGCATCCCATCGGCTCAGCAGAAACCAGCTTACTTTAGGGGCCACTTCAAGAACAGCAAAACTTGTTTGTTTGAGCTGTTGAGCTCCCAGGCACTTTAAAGTGGAGCAATCACCATGACTAATGCCAGCACTGATGTCCCCCAGCAGAGAAGTATGGGACAGATGACTGGGCGATGCAGGACTTTATCAGACGATCAGTTCCTCCGTTGCTTGGCTACATTCATATCCCCAGCCGTTGCTCGGATATATAAGGCTGAAAGCATGAAAAGCCTACAACAGTGGAAAATTATCTAGCAAGCCCAGTCATTGTAAGCAAGTGCAGGCATTCACATGGTTAATAAATAATGTTTTGAGTTGAATCCCAATTTCTGTGGCTGTAGGTCAGAGAGGAAGGGGCCATGATATCAAATTCATTTAATTATTTTTTTTAGTAGAGCCTGTAACAAAAGTACTGTTACTTGATCGAGCAATGCCACAGAGAACAGCTCATTAAGTGACCCTTTAATATATCTTGCTTACGGTGGTGTGGATAATCAGCACCCGGTACACGCTGGATAGGGACTTATCGTGCAAGAACATCAATTTGCCTATCGGGTAATGGTTGCTTGCTATACAAGAAATTAATCTCATTCAGGTAGCAGGAAGTAAATTAGAATGCCATGTCTGTGCTCTATTTTTTGTATGCAGAAATAACAGGAAGACCATTTACACAAATACTTTTGCAAAATTTGCATTGCCGGATTATATTACAAAACACACAATACTATTGATGTAGCCAGATGGACAGAGGTGAGTGTATACAAAAGGGAAAGGTTAGCAACCCCTCTAATAGCAGTAGCTATTTAGTGGTTTAAGCAGTAGAGGATATTTGGAGGAGATTACTCCATCAATCCACTTGATGGCAGCATTGCCTAAGAAATGGGAGCGTTGGGTAGAAATAAGTTTAAAGTGATAGAGTTCCAGGTTAAGGGGTGAAAAAACAAACTGCAGTGAGGCAGGTGATTTGCACCAGGGGATTATCTTTCCATCCAATGGCAGAATACAGTGTTGGAACTGAAGGTTTTCTAAGGAAGAACTCTACTAGTGTTCTGGGTTCAGTGTTTAGGGGATGTAAGTTAAGTGGAGGATTGATAACACCAGCAGGAAGAAGAATCCATCCTAGTGAAGTGAGCAAACTAGTAAAGCTGATAAAAAAGACCTGAGGCAGTCCTCATCCTTGATGGAATTTGGAATTAGGCCCAGTGGTGACCTGCTCGACAGCTGTGTGTGAAAGTCGTCACTCCCCAATAACCAAACTGGGATACTGAAAATCTGTTTTTTAAAGTCCACTTCTATTGGCTTTGCCTAATGCTCCAGCGCCAGGCAGTCCAAGGGGTAACTAGCAGATCCACTTAACTTACCATTGTCCTTGTTTGTGTAATCGGGAGCTGCGCCGCCATAGGGGCCTCCTCAAATAAAGAGGCCAGTACTCCCTTTCATACCCATCCACTGTCAAGTACAAAGGGATCGCACAGAGCCCATGCATGTAAATGGAGTACTTGACTCACCGATTGCTGGGGGTGAGGCGCTTGGGCGCAAGTCCAAAAACATTTTTGCGGGACCTGATATTGAGGGGTAAATTTTAATCTGTAACAAGCTACTGGAGTGGACAAGAGGGAGTTTATCTTTTTTAGCCCAGTCTTTAAACCGGACCTACAGGACAGCCACTGAGAGAGGCTCAAACTGGGAGCCTCAAACTGGGACAGTTTGAAAACCTAACCCCTTCCTCCCAGACCTCACCAAGTACATTAACACAAGTAACCGCTAAACTAATTTGGAGGGCCGTACAGGCCATCCTGAAGGACTCTTAGAAACAGTTACTGGTAAGCCTAACTGGTATTTTATCCTCTCGTCCTTCAGGCCACGGAGAGGACAAACAAGAAATGCATTCCTAAGGGTGTGATACTGCCTGTAGAACTAGCCAATCAAAAGTTTGTTGCTTACCAGACAATAAGTCTAGGTGGTAATGTTTTAAAAATGTGTGGAGCGAAGACCATGAGGCAGCTTTACAAAAATCATCAATAGATGCCCCCTTCTTTTCTGCCCAGGATGTTAAGACCCCTCTCATGGAATGGGCCGAAATGTAAGTAGGTGGAGTATCAATACAGGTGTAGAACAAGGAGATGGCCTGCCTAATCCATCTAGCAGTGGTATTCTTAGAGGCTGGGAGATCTCAGCATTTTCCTCATTCAACTCTGAATCGAGTAAAAAAGTGAAAGCAATATTTTATCTTGAGCACTGTGAAATTTAGAGGATATTGCAGATATAAGATCTGCCTTAAGAAGGACTCTGTCTGGAAGACAGAACACAGTAAGATTTCCACATAGAGAGCCTGAAGGTCGCTTAGCCATTACCTCTGCTTGAATGGTATGAGGAGACTAGTTTTAAGGCATAAAATCTTGTCTGTAGCCTCCTCCAGTGGCTCAAATAAAGGTTTGACTTCGCCCCTCAGGACCAAAGATAGGTCCCAAAAGGGTACTCAACCCTGAGTAAAAGGTCTTTTCCGAGCTATGGCAATAAAGAATCTATTAATAAAACCCTCACTTCTTAAGCTCCTGTCTAAAACGACACATAGGGCCGAGGCCTGTGTTTTGAGTGCACTTCCTGCTAATGCCAACTTAAAACCCTCCTGTAAAAACTCCAGAACTCTGGCAGTGAGATACTTCAAATTGTTAACTTCACAGAACTAAGTGAATATTTTCCATATTTAAATAAATGCATCTAGTCAATTTTCTGCTACCAATTAATCAATAACTCTATGGAATAGACCCTTAGCCTTTAGGATCTCCTGTTCAGGATCCAGGCCGGATTCAGAGGAAGTTACCAGTAATCTTCCGCTGACAGACTTCGGAGGATGGAAAACCAGCTACTACTTGGCCAGGCAGGAGCAATGAGGATGACTGGTTTTCTCTGATGCAAAATTTCTTACCACCTGCTTAGTGTTAACAAGGGAAAGGTGCATGTGAGATGGAAGTGCCAAGGATGGGTTATGGCATCTATCCCCAGAGCTCCATCAACCATTTTGTGAGTACTCACCTGTAAAATGGTTATTACGAGTATGTCACACACCCCACTTCCAAATATTCATGACACTTGGGAACCCGGCCTGTAGAGGGCGCTCTTGCAGAGATGACATGGAAAAAAGGAGCCCCTCCAGGGCCATAAGTACTGGGTTCCTCCCACTATTCATCAGTCTTTTTAAAAAGCAGTGAAGAACCAGGAAGAGCAAATTATATTCAATAAATGAAAAATAGTTTGAAAATATTAATATCACCATATAAAGGATCCCTTAGAACAAAAAAGGGCGGGGGAAGCGGGGTGTGTGACATACTTGTAACAACCATTTTACAGGTGAGTACTCACAAAATGGTATTCCTAGTATGTCACACACACCCCACTTCCAAATATTCATGACACTTGGGACATCCAATAGCAGTGTCTATAGTGGGCGGGGATCCCCAAGGGATAATGCATAACTTAAATTACTGCAGCTTGCAGAATTTTGCAGCCAAAAGCAGCATCCGCTGAGGCCCGCACATCAACCTTGTAAAACTTAGAAAGTATGCACAGAAGACCAAGTCGCAGCCTTGCAAACTTGTTCAACAGAAGCCTGGTGCTGAAAAGCCCAAGAAGCTCCAATAGCACGAGTAGAATGAGCGGTGACACGAAAAGGGGGAACCTTCCCCTTAGCCATATAGGCCCCAATGATGGCCTGCCATATCCACTTACTAAGGGAAGATTTGGCAGGAGCAAAACCCTTCTTGGGCCCAGAAGGCACAACAAAAAAGGCCTCCGTCTTGCGGAAGGCCGAAGTAGTAACTAAATACTTAACACAACGAACTACATCCAAAGAATGTAAGACCCTTTCCTTGTCGTTACTAGGTTTAGGACACAAGGAAGGAAGAACTATATCCTGATTTAGGTGGAAAGCAGACACCACCTTAGGAAGGAAATCCGGTTTAAAAAGGAAAACAACCTCATCTTGATGCCTCTCAAAATAAGGGGCTAGAATAGACAAAGCCGCCAGTTCAGAAACTCGGCGGACAGAATAGCAACCAAAAAGGCAACCTTCTGAGTAAGAATAGGAAGAGGAATATCCTGCAAAGGCTCAAAGGGAGCAGCCTGAATAGCTGAAAGCACCAGGTTAGGGTCCCAAACAGGAAGTATAGGCTTTTCTGGGAGGCCGCACATGCGCAACTCCTTGGAAAAATGTCTTAACCAAAGGATGAAGAGCAAACGACCCTTGAAAGAAAATAGCCAAGGCAGAGACTTGCCCTTTCAAAGTACTAATCTGGAATCTCATATCCAGACCTCGTTGCAGATATTCCAGAATTCTAGGAATAGAAAATACTCTACAGGGCAAAGCACTGGATTCACATCAATCAATATAGGACCTCCAAGTCCTGTAATAAAATGACAGAGGAAGACTTCTTCCTAGCTCTAATAAGAGTCTGAATAACCACATCAGAAAGACCTTCTGTCAAGATGGAAACTTCAGCAGACATGCCGTCAAAGCCAGCGTTTGTCAATTGGGGTAACAAAGTTGACCCTGAGTGATGAGATCTGAAAGAAGAGGCAGATGGAACCGATGCACTGCCAGCCTTACGACGTCTGCGTACCACAGACGTCTTGGCCACCTTGGTGCCACCAGAATTGCTGGCGCCTCCTCCAGTGCCACCTTGCTGATCATGGAGAATGGGGGGAAACATAAGAACCCCAGATCCTTCCAGGCCAGAGACATGGCATCCACTGCCACTGCCAGAGGATCCTGGGATAGAGAAAAAAGCCAGCAGCTTGTGAATGTGACGAGAAGCAAACAGGTCCAACTGTGGAGTCCCCCACTTGTGACAGAGGAACTGAAAGACCCTTGGATTGAGAGACCATTCTCCCTGGCGAGAACATCCCCTGCTCAGAGAGTCTGCCTCCACATTCTCTATCCCCGGAATGTAAACTGCTGATATGCAGAGAACATTGATCTCTGCCCACTGAAGGATCAGAGACACCTCCCGGAGGGCACCCCAACTGTGAGTCCCTCTCTGGTGATTGATGTATGCAACAGCTGTTCGGTTGTCTGACCGAATCTGAACTGGCAGACCCTGTAAGAAATGGGTCAGTCGAAGTAGACAAGACGTATGGCCCGAAGCTCTAATACATTGATTGGAGAATGAGCCTCCTGAGGCCCCCACAATGCTTGGAACTGATGCTTCTTCCAGAAGCCCCCCAGCCCACCAGGCTGGCATCCGTGGTAACCAGTTCCCAACGCAGAGTCAGAAATGACTTGCCCTTCTGGAGGTTGTGCGATATTAACCACCACAGAAGGGACTGCAAAAAATAGACAAGTCTGATTCAATGATGTACCTGTCCCACTTTGCCAAGAAGAAGAGCTGAAGCGTCCTTATGTGAAACTGGGCAAACGGGACTGCCTCGAATGCATCAATCCCACTAGTCTCATCCCTAGGCTGATAGACCGACGACTCAAGTCCTGAATCAGAACCATTTTGGACCGAGGAAGAAAAACCTTGGCCTGAAATGTATCCAGAATCAGGCCCAGGAAGGGAATTTCCCTGGACGGACAGAAAGAGGATTTGGGGTAACTTATTACCCATCCGAACCTCTCTAGCGTAGAGACCACCATCCTGGTGTCCAACTCTTGATTGTTCGAGGGAGGAGGCCATGATAAGAAGATCATCCAGAAAGGCACAATGCGGATGCCCTGGACCCTGAATATAGCCATCACTCTTGGGGCCGAGGTAAGGCCGAATGGCAGGGCCACAAATTGATAATGCTGGTCTTCTATTAAGAACCTGAGAAATCTCTGGTGATTTCAGTGCAATATTAGCGGCAACAGCCAAAAAATGTCATTAACTGCAAACGAACACACATTAACCTACTACAAGCAAGTGAATTTGATTAAGTCATTGAATGCCCAAGTGTATGCCCTGCACTCATAGGTAATTTATAATATATATTTTTTCATTGATGTATATATGATCTGAATGCGAGCAGAGTTCTAAAACAATTAGCTATGAAAAAAAAAAATTTTTCTTCTTTGGTTTTTTCTTTGTGATTTTCTATCCTTTTGCTAAGGTCAGCATATCAGAATGCAACCAATGGTAACAGTAACTTTGTTTGGTCCCTGCAGACACTGAAGAAGCTTTGAGAGCGAAACTAGTTTGTCCTGCAGGGACAGAATTCCAGGTTAAAAAGGAACAAACTGCACTATTAGAGGCTGTAATGTACAAAAATGTATTCATATCAGCTATGTATTTTTGGGTTGCAATAATGAATTATCTTTTTTTTAATCATGTATTTCCAATAATGTATGTTTTTAGTGTAGAATAATAAATAAATGTGTATTAATATAAAGTCAAGCAAAGTTTTGCAATTAATAGAAGGCGAGGCCAATGTATTATTGAGCCCCGTTTACCAAGTCACCGAGTTGGGGAGATGGTCTACTAGGCCCCAACAGGTAATCTACCAATCTAAATCTCTGGTGACCCAGAAAAATAGGAATGTGCAAATAAGCATCCTTGATGTCTATGGATGTCATGAAGTCCCCCTGACGGAGAGCATCGATCGTTGATCGCAGAGACTCCATGCGGAATTTTCTGAAACGGATATATTGATTGAGTCTCCTTAGGTCTAGGATAGGCCGAACAGAGCCGTCCTTGGGCACCGTGAATAGGTTGGAGTAAAACCCCAAACCCCTTTCCGCTGGAGGCACTAGGCAGATGACAGCCATGTTTAACAGATTCGCTACTGCTGCCTGCAGTCCCTGCGCAATTGCCGGATCTGACGGCATCCAGGACATGAAAAATCTGGGAGGAGGCCGGGACTCGAATTCCAGTTAGTAACCGGAACAGACTACTTCCAGAACCCAATTGTCTGATACCTCCTGAACCCAGACCTGGAAGAACCGCAGCTGTCCCCCCACCTGTAAGGGTGAGGGCGTCCCCTCATTGTTGAGCAGGCTTAGTGGCAGATTTGGTTTTGGACCTCCAATTCTGACTTGGACGGCCACGTCCCTTTCCTCTATTCCATGCATTCCCTCTAGGGGCTGAAAAGGCCGATCCTCTACCGGATCTAGACCCCCGAAAGGAAGGGTTAAAAGAGGCCACTCCACGAAAGGAACAACGTTGTTTCTTACACCGAGGTAGTTTACCTTTAGTGACAGAATCCAATTTTTCTCCAAAGAATCCCACAAAAGGGAGCGCTGTAAGCGATTTCTTGGCTACAATATCAGCTGCCCACTGCCGCAACCATACTGCCTGCCGGATGGCGACTAACAAGGCAGAGGTTCTGCTGCACATGAGCAGAGTATCATCTAAGGCAGAAAGTACAAAAGATGCAAACATCTCACATCGCTTGAGAGCGGCGTACTCAGAGGCCGGATCAAGCCCTGAGTAATTCATTAGGTCTCTCACAACAGACCTAATAGCCACTGTCATGAGCGCTGAAGCACCAACAGGCAGCAAGGCCGAGCCCACACTGGAAAAAGCGCGGCACGCCATTTGATCAATACGCTTATCCTCTCCATCTTTAAGTGTAGTGGAGTCAGGAGAATGCAACACAGAAGAATTGGATAAATTAAGCACAGGAGCCTCCACCACAGGTGGTGATGACCAACGCTTAACAGTATCAGCTGGGAAGGGATATTTCTTGTCCCAGCCCAAGGGAATGCCAGGAAGCCGCGCAGGCTTCTCCCTTCATCAAAATGCTTTTGATTTGGAAATTCTAAGCGAGGTTTAGAGACTCCAAAGAATTCCCCTTTTTGAGGAGGGACTACTTCAGGAGGAGCAATAACCAAAACCTCAAATAACTGAGCAAGAGCATTTGGGGTATCCACAACACTAGCTTCACCCTGCTCAATCACAGTACCAACAAATTGCTGTTCATCAGAAACATCTGATTCCTCATAATTATCCTTCTAACTGAGAAGAATCAGACCAATAAAGCATTTCACAACAGCCTGAGTCAAAAGGTTTCCTTTTAGCTGAGGCCTTCTTGGCCACAGAGCTAGACATTAATTTTTCAAGATGAGCCAATCTGGCACATAAATCAGAATGCGACTCACCACCCATGACTATCACTGGGGGTACGGACAAGACATGGCGGAGTAGGAGATAAGGCAGAAGCCGCAGACGCCGAAGCCTGGGCCCCAGTTTGCTGCATAATAGTTAATTGAGCACAAGGGACGCAAAGAATTGCGTTATCCCCAACAAAGGATGCCCCACATCCAAAACATTGCCGAGTCTGTGCAGAGGGAACTGCATGCCCGTTGTCCTGAGATGCCTCCATATGGTGTTTAGTATTATACTATAATTGATTATAGTCGCCAAGTGTATATGGGATTTACGCAATTGCTACCTGGGATGCTCCTTTAAATAGTCCTAAGATGGAGGATATTAACACAAATGGACCCCCAAATAAGGCTTTAAGGGCTAAAGACCAGGAGAAACCCCTTTTAAAATAAAGAGTCTCCACCTACAAAAGAAAACAAACAGTCACCAATGCACACAATACAATAAATGACAAAGCATGAAAAAAAAAAAAAATGGCAGAAAACTCCCTTCAGCAAGCTGAGGGGTACTCACAGCACCTTTAAATATGGAACGCTTCATGAATTTACGTGTCATCTTGCGCAGGGGCCATGCTAATCTTCTCTGTGTTCCAATTTTAGTATAGGTGCTGCCGAAGCAAGCACAATGAAAGAAGACCATAGGGAAGCAGGAGCCAGGCAGACAAAGAGCACACCAGGGTGCTCTGGGAATTAAATGATGCTGTGTGCCTAAGCCCCGCCCACCCCCAGAATCACATGACCAAGCATGGAGGGAAATTCATATCTGAACATAGCCAGAAACAAAGAGCTTTAAAAGGTAGGCAAAAAGAATGCTGCCTAGACAGAAATAGGAAAATCTAAATAAAACCTATCCTATTAAATAGTATAGTAAACAAATATATATGTAATAAAGATTTATTTTATATATTTTTTTATTTATTTGTGTGCATGGTGACAAAAGCGCCCAGATAAGGCCCCCCCTCCTTTTTACCCCAGCAGGGTAAAGGAGAACTAAAGGGGAGAGGATAGAAAAGCACCCATAAGGCACAAGGGGATTATAAAGGGACAGGGGCATCCCATGCTGAGAACACCAACCCGGAATCCGCCTACCCACATTTGGGTCTCGGAGGAGTAAAACTCCTGTATACACCAGAAGGTGTATGTATCTACCTTTGCCTGAACCATACAGCCAGATTTAAAGAGTATCAGACAGAAATAGAGAAAAAAAGGGGCCGGGAGCAAACCCGGCTACCTGCAGCATGAAGGAGAGTCATCTTCTGAATGCTTCGCCGACTGCAGAGACGAAAAGACTGAGGAATAGTGGGAGGAACCCAGTACTTATGGACCAGGAGGGGCTCATTTTTCCATGTCATCTCTGCAAGATCGCCCTCTACAGGCCGGGTTCCCAAGTGCCATGAATATTTGGAAGTGGGGTGTGTGACATACTAGGAATAAAGAACAGCATTTTCGGTGGCGAACAGGCCCACCTGAGGAAGACCCCATCTTGCCACTATCTGAAGAAATATTAGTTGGTTCAAAACCCAGCAGAGGAGTTCTCAGGAAGTCTGAGACTCAATTTAAGGTTCCTTTTAGATGGACTGCTAAAATGGAGTTTCTGATCCTGAAGGGGTACTAGGAAGGCATAAGCCAAACTCTGTAGATTGATTTTGTGCCCCTCTGGTGAATGCTGTAAGCTACTGCTGAAATGTTGTGTGGCTGAAGCAAGCAAGAGCTCTGTGTATTGGCAACAGATACCTGTAGTTGGAGGACTTGTTTCTTATATCTGCAGACCCATGTTCCTGTAACTGATGTGGTCCCATGTGGGCTCCCCAATTGTGATCACAGTGACCAGCTCGATCTGCCGCCATTGGCGACCTCCCTGCAGGATGGAAGGGTTCAACCACCATTCTAGATCCTTCAGGATAACTGCCAGAATAGCTAACGTGTTGTCTAGCAAGTCTGGGGGGGGGGGGGGGCGCCCCAGTAGGAAGGACTGCAGCTGTCTGGAATGCAGCTGTGACCACGCAACTGAAGGAATGGTGACGGTCATGAGACCCAGTTTCTCCTCTGTGGTTATCAGCAAGCGTATGGCAGTCCTCAGCTTTTCCTGCTGCTCTGGAGGCAGAAAAATCATTTGCTGAGAATGGTCAAAGATGTTGCCAAGAAATCTGCAAGTCTAATGGAGTTAAGCAGGATTTTTCTCAATCGACAATCCAGCCCAGACTCTCTCACTCTGTCCAGACTCAAACTCAGTCACATTCTCCCGAAGGGTGATCTCTGAACTGGCAGACAATACAATTCTGTGATTACTCCCCTGTAGAACTGGTATTATACGTATACAGCACGTCCTGATCCAGAATAATCCTTACTCATGGGTAATACATCCTCAAGATGGCCCTGGACTGCAGAGACAGAAAAGTGGCACCTCCTGGCCCCATATATACCAGGGCCCTCCCACAAATTCTCCAGTATTGAAAAGCAGTTAAAATGAACCCGGGAGAACTATAACCTTTATCAATATTGAACATAAGAACAATCACCATAAAGAGGCAACTAAAAATGATAACAAGGGCGGGGGGGAACAGGATGTGCTGTATACGTATAATACCAATTCTACAGGTGAGTAATCACAGAATTGTATTATTCTAAGTAAACAGCACGTCCTGTTTCCTGTTTCAGAATACTACTTACTCATGGGACATCCAATAGCAGTGTCCGTAAGGTAGGGTGGGATCCCCAAAAACAACAGCAGACAGTTTAAACCACTGCCGCCTGCAGAACTTTGCAGCCAAAAGCTGAGTCAGTCAGTCTGCTGAGGCCTTAACATCAACCTTGTAAAACTTAGAAAAAGTATGAACAGAAGACCAAGTGACGGCCTTGCAAACTTGTTCAACAGAAGCTTGGTGCTGAAAAGCCCAAGAGGCACCAATAGCACGAGTAGAATGAGCAGTAAGGCGGAAGGGAGGCTCCTTCCCCTTAGCAGAATAGGCCTGTACCACAGCCTGACTGATCCACTTGCTGATAGTGGACTTAACTGGAGCCAGACCCTTCTTAGGTCCAGACGGGAGCACAAAAAGAGCATCAGTCTTCCTGAAGGATTCAGTAGCCACTAAATAGAACTTCAAGGTCCTGACCACATCCAAAGAGTGTAAAACCCTCTCCTTAGAATTACTAGGATTAGGACACAGAGAAGGCTAAACAAGGTCCTGATTGAGATGAAAAGCAGAAACAACCTTTAGGCAGAGAGTCTGGCTTAAAACGAAACCACCACCTTGTCCTGGTGTCTCTCAAAATAAGGGGGCTTGATGGAAAGCGCCGCCAACTCAGAAACAAGCCTAACAGAAGTAATAGCCACCAAAAAGACTACCTTAAGCGTAAGAATGGACAAAGGGGCCCCCTGCAAGGGCTCGAAGGGAGACCCATGCAGGGCAGATTAGACCAAGTCCCAGACTGTTAACATAGGCTTACGTGGGGGACGCACGTGAGTAACCCCCTTGAAGAAGGTCTTGACCAGGGGATGCTGAGCAAAAGATCTTTGGAAAAAAATGGCCAAGGCAGAAACATGACCTTTCGGAGTACTGAGCTGAAGACCCAGATCCAAACCATATTGCAGAAACTCCAAAATCCTAGGAATAGAAAACACACGACGGGGAAGCAACTTAGACTTGCACCAGTCAATGTAGGTATGCCAAACCCTATAGTAGATGGAAGAAGGGGACTTTTTCCTAGCCCTGATCATGGTATTAACAACTGAGGCAGGCAGCCCTTTCTCCATCAAGATGGAGGTTTCAGCAGCCAGGCCGTCAAAGCCAGCGTTTGTAAATTGGGGTGGTGTAGGTGCCCCTGAGTGAGCAGATCTTGGACCCGGGGCAGGGTGTACTGATCCACTGCCAGCTGCACGATGTCTGCAAACCACACTTCTTGGACAACAGGGGGCCACCAGTATGGCTGGCACCCCTTCCTGAGCTATCTTGCACAGCACCCTGCCCAGCAGGGGAAACGGGGGAAACACAGAGGAGCCGAAAACTCATCCAAGACATTGCTAGAGCATCCATGGCTAAGGCCAGAGGGTCCTGTGACAGAGACAAAGACTGGAAGCTTGTGATTGTGACGGGACGCAAACAGATTCACATCCGGCTGACCCCAGCGGTGGCACAGGGAGCGAAACACCCTGCTGCTGAGGGACCAGACGAGAAGTCCCCCTGCTCAGAGAGTCTGCCTCCAGATTCTCCACCCCAGGAATGTACACAGCTGAGATGCAGGGAACATTGTCCTCCACCCAGGACAGAATCATAGACACTTCCCTGAGGGCCCTCCTGCTCCGGGTCCCTCCCTGATGTAGGCAACCGTCATCTGGTTGTCCGAGCAGACCTGAACAGTCCGACCCCGAAGGTGTGGGGTTAAGTGGGCGAGTCGCCCTCAACCCCAGAATGTTGATAGGGGTGTGGGCCTCCTGAGGGCCCCACTGACCCTTGAATTTCAGGGATTTCCAAAAGCCCCCCAACCTGTCAGACTGGCATCCGTGGTGACAGTCACCCAGCAAGGGGCCAGAAAGGATCTTCCCCCAGCAGTTTCCTTGAGTCCAGCCACCACGATAGAGACTGCCTGGCCAGAGAGGACAGAAAACCTGATCCAAGGACACAGGGTCCCGATCCCATACTGACAAGAGGTGAAGCTGAAGAGGTCTCATGTGAAACTGTGCATATGGAACCACCTCAGAGCAGGACACCATCAGGCCCACCAGCTGCAAGCCCTGCCTGATGGACGGATGAGGACAAGACAGAAGGAGCCGTGCCTGCTCTTAAAGACCCTCCACACTGCTGAGGAAGAAAGATCTTGACCTGAAATGAATCCAGAATCATGCCCAGAAAAGACTTCACCATGGAAGGAGACAGGGAAGATTTGGGGTGGTTGATCACCCAGCCGAATTACTCCAGTGTGGACACCACCAGCTGGGTATCCAGCTCTGCCTGTTGGAAGGACTGAGAAGAGATAAGCATGTCGTCCAAGTAGGGAAGAATGCGAATGCCCCGAGATCTCAGCAGAGCCATCACCCCTGGGATACCCTGGGAGCCGAGGTGAGACCGAAGGGCAAGGCCACAAATTGGTAGTGCTGATTCTCCACAGTGAACCTGAGGAATCTGATGACCTGGAGAGATTGGAATGTGAAGATAAGCATCCTTGATGTCTACAGGTCATGAAGTCCCCTGGGCGTAGAGCATTCACAGCGGAGCACAGCGTCTCCATGCGAAAGTGTCTGAATCTGACAAATTTGTTGAGGTGCTTTAAATCCAGGATGGGTCTGATGGACCAGTCTTTTTTGGGAACAGTGAAAAGATTGGAATAGTAGCCTTTGCTTCTTTCCCACAAGGGCACCCGGCAGATGACCCAATTCCAGAAGGCCTTGGACAGCAAGGGACAGACCCTGAGCTAACGGGGTGTTGAGCCATTCAGGATTTGATGAATCTTGGTGGCGGCCAGGCTGCAAACTCTATCTTGTAACCGGAGGACACTACCTCCTGAATCCACCGGTCCGAGACATGATGCCTCCAGACGTGAGCAAAGAGCCGAAGCCGCCCCCCCCACCCTGATGGGTGAGGGCGCCCCTTCATGCCTGAGGGGCTTGGGGGAGGACTTAGGCTTGGGACCCCAGGAGGGACCAGGGCGACCATGTCCTCTGCCACAAAAATCTCAGCGGGCTCCAGCAAAGGAAGCTCCCCATCCAATTCTGGAACCCCGGAAGGAAGAAAGGCACCTGAAAGGACCGGGGCTGCCTTCTACGCTGAGGTAACTTGCCTCCTTTAGCAAACAAGTCCAGACGTTCACCAAAGAGGCCTTCTTAGCAGCTGCCCACTGGTGCAGCCAGACCGAGCAGCGTATCGACACCAACAAGGCAGATGCCCTGCCACACATTCTAATGGTATCATCCAAGGCAGAGAGAACATATGCAACAAATTCCTCACATCGCAGAAGATCTCTATACTCTTCACTACCAGCATCATCAGGGGCCCCATCTAAGAGACTCCTGAGCAGGCTTTTAATAGCAACAGCCGTAATGGCAGAGGCACAGTCCAGACGCAGCGCGGTCCCCACACAGGCAAAAGCATGGCAAACCAGCTGATCTATGCGCCTGTCCTCCCCATCCCTCAGGGTAGTAGTCAGGGGAACGCATGATGGATGTGTTGGACAACCCCAGAACTGGTGCATCCACCTCGGGAGGACATCACCAACATTTAACCATCTCAGCGGGAAAGGGATAACTCTTATCCCAACTCTTTGGTACCCCAGGAAGCCGGCTAGGCCGTTGCCACTCTGAGCACCAGATTATTAAAATGAGTTTGTTCAGGAAACTCCAAGCGTGGTTTAACAGTATGAAACAGCTCCCCCTGCTGCGGCGGAGCCACGGCAGGAGGAGAGATACAGAGTACTTCAAAAAATGTGAGCTAAAAGCCTGTCAGTATCATCTGAAGCCCATGGGTCAGACCCAGACTCAGCATAACCCCTAGGCTGATCCTCAGATGATTCTGAATCAGAAAATAATTCCCCCTCTTCCAGGGGGGTATATCCAGTAATATCAAAAAACTCAGCCTTCATAGGAAAAAGATTAACACCAGGTGATAAATGCTGCTTCTTAGCAGAAGCCTTACGCGGGCCAGACCCAGCAATATGTCTCTCAATGCTGGCCACCCGTGCAGCCAAATCAGGTTGAGACTCCCCACTGGTATGCACCTCACTAGGAGTCAGATGTAAGCGTGTGGGGGGTAGGCGAAGCCAGAGGGAGCGCAGCACTAGGCCCAGCCACCGGTAATCCAGACTGCAGCGCAAGCGTCTGCTGGGCGCAGGGTACACACACCCTGACATCGTCACTTATAGGGCATACGCCATACACAGCCGGGCTTGTCCCAAAGGAACCCCGAGCACATTATCCTGAGAAGCCTCCATATGGTGATTGTTGTGGCACAATAGGCCAATTGGGATTGACGCCAATAAGGCTACCCGGGATGCCCCAAGAGCCCACTAGGGAAGTGGGAGATATACAAATACAAATACAATAGCCCTCCAATAAGGAGTTAACGCTAAATAGAGGGGATAGGACCAGGAGAAACCACAAAAAAGTTTGACCCGCCTGTAAGACAAAGCAAAGAACCCGTAAGCATAATACAATGAAATACAAAGAAAAGCCAGCCCGCAGGGGCACTTACGGACCGCGATAGGGAGACGCCAGACACGCAGCACAGGAGCTCCAAAATGGCGCCTGCATATACCTCGAGGGGCGGGCTGCGGAGAAGTGATGCGGAAAACGTAATCCGCAAGGCCCGCCCCCTCCCCAAAGAGCGTGAAAACGCAGCCCCGTGACCAGGCCAGCCAATGACGGCGCAGCCAATGAGGAGATGTCGCCACCGTCCGGAGCGAAGTACAAGCGTGCGGCGATAATAAAAACCAGTGCAACCAAAGGCAAAGCGGCATAGTTAATACATACACAACCCCCCCCCCCCCCCCCCCCCCCGAGATCTACCCAGAGAGAGCGAAGGGGAAGCAGCGGTCGGCCTAAGAGGAGCCTAACTGAGGGGAGAGGGGGCGAAGGGCAAACGGCTGCGGGAGGGACATCCCATAAGGCTCACCACAGGCCTGTACCGCCTACCCTTTGGTGGAGGACTGCGGTAGGAGCAGCACTCCTTAGCACCTGACAGCGGTGCTGCCTACCATCACCCGACCAGCGCAGCCTAAGCTGGGTGGCAGTGAAAAGGAATGGGTGGGAATAGTCCTACAGGACCGCAGGCTAATAAGCCCCGCTCACCTGCGAGTAGAAAGAGCCATCTTCTAGTCATCGCAGCCCAGACTGCAGAGAAGAACTGGGGAATTTGTGGGAGGTCCCTGGTATATATGGGGCCGGGAGGAGCCACTTTTCTGTCTCTGCAGTCCAGCGCCATCTTGAGTAAGGATTATTCTGGAA